>OV049924.1:329963401-331163401 GCA_920104205.1 Eupeodes latifasciatus
AAAAAAAGGAACTTCGTTATTAATAGCTAGATAAATATCGGACGGATCCCCATATCACAGTTAGGAGTTTTCATTGAAACTCATCATTGAATATTTGTATTTTGTGAGTTTCAATGATTTTTATAACTGATGACTTACATATGTGGATAATTTTTTACTCTAAAAGTTCTTCTTTTTGAAGTGGTTTCTTTGTAACATTTTTACTCCCAAGATTTTTATTAATTATGAAGCTTTGACAACATTCATTTTTTATCACATTTTTCGTTTCTATTAGTGCAGAGCACGTTTGCACTTGCAAACGATTTCTTAATTTAGTTTTAAATATGTTTTGGTATGAAAATATTCTTTCGACATTTGCCGAAGAGTGAGGAACAAAAAAGGCACCCCGAACAATGCGATGAATATTTTTAAACATTAACTCATTGCATTCATTTTTAAGAAGACCAAGTTTTGTCCAAAACTCTGATATGAAAAAATTTCTCATTTTTTTTTTAATATTCGCAGTCAGCTAGAGCTCTATATTCATTGTTTATCAGTTCAATATTTTTGTGTTCATTGGAAAATAAACTTTAAAATAAATTGAACGATAGAGTTAACTCGACCATCCAACACTGCACTTTGGAAAAAATTTTGAATTCCGTTAAAGAAAACGTCATCGAAATCAAATCTTTTTCTAATGTCTTATTGCAGAAATGTAATGTAAAACAGTTTAGTATGATTTTTAAAGCTTTGAATATCTGTTTCCCTTAATTTGTTTGAATTGTATAGGATTTCAGATTCGGTGCCGCAATATATTTCCATAAGAGGTAAGTGGTTTTCTAAAAGATTAATGGAGTTTATCGGTTTATCATCAAATGCTTCCCTTTTCATAAAATTTCTGCAGAGTTGTTTAAAAATAGATTTCAATCTTGGAATTAAGACGTACACTCTTACATCTTCGGATTGCATTTCCAAGTTAACATCATTAATTAGTTTTAAGATATAAGATACAAAAGTGAAATATAACTTAACATTTAAGTCCTTAAGGCTGAAAGATATGAAGTTGAGGTTTTGTTTCTCATAATTGGATTCGAATTCACCAAGTCCAAAGTAATAACAAAAAGGGTCCCATTGCTCTAAGATGCGGTCAAGTGCTGCCTGTTAACACAAAAAAATTAGCATAAGCGCAATTTTGAAATGCGTTCTTTCAAGTATCTGACGGGAAAGCCATCGCGTAGCACAATATTTTAAAATTGTGTGTAAATTAGTTCCAAAATGTTCTTGGAACTCTTGGAATTCCAACCTTCTGCTAGAAGTGTTACAAAAATGGTGATTTATTTCCTTTATTAGCTTATCGACTACGTCTGGAAATTGTTCTGCTGCAGCCTTCAATGAAAGATTTACAATAAGACTATGGACTACTTACTTTAATTTTAATAACAGGACAAATTTCTGCGGTGAATCCAACCATGTTTTTAAATAAAATATTTTTTTGTTCAAAAATATTTTTAATTGTGTTAAAAATTCCGGAAGCCTTTCCGTCAGGAACTTCAGTAAGTGTCAAAAACATATCATGGCACTTTTCGTCGTATATTCGAATAACCACCGCCAATTTTTTTTTATAGTTATATCTGTACTTTCATCTACAACTAATGAAAAATATTGGCGGTTTGTTATTTCGGAAATAATTTTCGAATTTTCCGGAGCCATTATTTCTTTGATAATTTTTTGGCCTTTGTGTCGATTCATGACCATTTTTTTGACCAGTTCTGAGTCACATAGGTTTTTTTAAAAAAGAATATTTAAATGATCCAATACTGCAAACGGTAAATTATGTTCTGGGATGAAATGACTTAGGGATATTTCTAATTTTTTTGGCATTTTCCGATGTTTTTATGTTTTTCTTTGACACGATTGTAAGCGTCGGAAAGTTTACGACGTCGTAAACGAACTGTCACCACAATTTTGTATGAAAGTACTTTACGATCACGTCTTAAATGAAAATATAGTAAGCGTGAAAATATTTTAATGAAGGTAATATGAGATTTTATATATCAAAATTTGACATCAACTAAATATTTCAATAATACACAACATTTTTATTTATTTTTTTCAAACGCTTCATTAAATCCACCGAAATTGTTCACCGTTTCATTTATAACAATTAATGCAATTTTATAATTTTTATATAAAGGGGCGTTCATGAAATTTTTATCGGAATCTTTACGATTTTACGACGTCGGAAAGTTTCCGACGTTTCATGAATACCCCTGTTGGGTAATTGTGATTTGGGTATGTTCGCATCGCACATAATTTATTGTAAGTGAAGTTGTGAAGATAAAAGAAAATTTAGTAAAGGAATTAATCAATTTTGTACAAACAATTCAAAATAGTAATGAAAATGGCAATGATGTACTTACGTACTGAGAAAATCAAATAGTACTGAAATCAGTACAATATTAAGCCTTTTTCCAACGGTGAAGTGTACATACAGCAACTCATGATGATTGGCCAAAGTATTTTGAACAGAAAAGTCATCAGCGATATTGACGTTCTCAACTGTCAATCTATTACGTAACTATGAAAATACATTGAAATTTGAAAAAATTAAAGAGATTTTCCGAAAAAATATAAACTTCAACTAAGATTCAAAATGTATGATTGTGGGTTTTCTATACGCAAAATTTTGATTCTGAAAATGTTTGGATTCCACATTAACGTGATGGTTGGTACTTAAATGGTAAAACAATGACTACAATGTATAATTTATTTCTGTAGTTTTTTCAAGGTTAAATTATTTTTCAATTATCAATCTTTCTCGTTGTTTGCTTCACCACTTAAACAAAATTCCTTTCACAAGACGTGAGAATAAAGCATTTGTTTTCAAATCTTACTTTCAGAACAGATTTTCATTCTCAAATAATATAAAATCAACTTGATTTCAAATCCGATGGCAACAATTCGAATGCGAAGTTTCCGATATTGAACAGAGTCCCATTTTATGGAATAGGGATTGTTACAAATAATTCTATTCTTCGAAAATCAATTTTGTACAAATTTAAGTCGGGTAGGTACTATGGGTATTATACGAGATATTTGAGATTTTCTGGCAGCCTGCATAGCACAGTATATTTATATGTAGCTCAAGGGATAGGTATTTAATAGGCAAGGCGAAGGCATTCCTCCAACAAAATTTTTCCTGCGCACTATCGTCGTCGTTCTATTGATAACAGACATCAGATTCGGGAGCAATACCCCAACAGCCAGGCAGAGGCAGACAGTAGGTATCTCACTTCTCTCACCATATCGCCATCGATAGGTTATTTATGTGTTTTGTTTTTGTATTCAGTTCAAGAACCTTTTACTGATGGTGTCGGTAAGTCGTGTTATGACTGAGAGGGGTATCAGTTATTCAAATCGGTGAAAAGGGGACAAGTGCGCAATACTCTGTCTATAAGCAAGCAATGTTTTTAGGTAGGTTGGTAGTAAGGTATGCGAGCGAGAAAAGGTAAAATTGAAAAACAAGCACGTTTACGTTTCATTCGTTAACAGAGGCAGCAGACTTTAACAAAAACACAAAAAACAACAAAAACTCCGACCAACGGAACGATACGACGACGACGCGACGCGACGTCACGTCGGCCAGACAGTTTATAAATGTTTGTCGGTTCGATGCGTTTTCCATAGTATTTTATCGAATGATTGGAAATACCGGCTCTTATTTATGGCCACCTGGTAAAAGTCGAACGAGTCGATGCCTTCAAAACGATTCGAAGAAATTGATTTTATCGGTTTCGGTTTTCGAACCTATATCATTGGTCTGACTGCGATAGACGAAATCAACGGAAGAGATATCGATATGAATGAATGGAAAATGGTTTTTGTTGTAACAGGGTGTAGGTGCTATAGCCTATAGGTCGGATATACCGTATAAAGTGTATAGAACTGTAGACGATTTTAAGGGGGAGTAGAAAAGGGAATTTTCGATTTATGTTAAAATAGGGTTGATTTTGTGTAGAGACTGATGAGTAGAGAATATTTACGTGAGTTGTTTAAGGTACCTACATACCTATGCTATCAGATATACACAGAATTTCTGACTTGTGTATGGAATCAACGTTAATGAAAGTCTAATATGTTTTAGGTATTATAGGTACTTTACCGAAAGAGGTGGTTTTAAAAGAAAAATGTGTATCTACGTAATTGTTTGATTTTTAGTTATACCTATCATTACAGTATTTTTCTGCATAAACATAAAATTTAAGGGTTCAATTTAAAAATATGGGTTTTGCATATAAAGTTCGATATATCGAGTTTTAATCCACTGTTTTGCCACTAAACTAAACTAACTAAAGGGAGTTTTTTTGCATTGGAAAAAAAAGAGGCTGGGATGCGACCCACACTGATAACTTCCCATCCCGTCTGTCGATTTGTCTTGCTTGTTTTTAGGGTTTCGTGTTTTGTTTCTTAAAAATTTAAAAATTATCAACAATATTTTTCATATAATGAAATAGTTTGATTTCAAAATCAGTTTTTGTTAACGAGATTTTTAGTCGAAAACCAATTTTTACCAATTTTCTTAAAAGTTTTTATTTCTTAAATAAACAAATATAAATTAGATGAATGAAATTAATTTGAAGTCAATACTGTGGGATGCCGCGAACATAAAAAATGAACCAATGAAAAAAAAAGAGACGTTTTCGTTTCTACAGTTTATTAAAAATTGATTTCGTTTTCTTTAAAACTATAGAATTATACCTTGGTTTAACAAAGAAAAGTATTACATGGATTAATTTAAAGAACAAACTGTTTTAACATTCGATATTGTTCCGCTTTAAATAAGATATATTCACATAATATATAAGTTCAACAAGTTTATATAAGTTAGGTAAAATATAAATGTAATTGTATATGATTTTATACAGGGTGTTTCATTATGATATTAATTTATGTTATAAAATGTGCTACAATACCCTTTATTTTTCACGAGATACCGAGAACCGAACATCATTTTTTACCAAATTTTCGTACTATTTCTTGTAGATTTTATTTTTTTTTTCTGAAAAAACTGACTGTTGGATTTATAATTTTAAAAAAGATATTTGAGTCCAAAATAAATTTTTACGAACTTTTAGTAATGCTTTTTTAAGATACCTATTTATTTTTTGTTAAAAACTGTGAGTTTGATTTTTCCCAAAATTTTATCGAATATTCAAAACAATACTTCTAGATAAAATTAGTTTGAATTGAGTCGAAAATCTATTTTTACTAACTTTTTTTTAGTTTTTTTTTTATTTTTTGTAAGAAAATATTGTCAATTCGATTTTTCTCAACATAACAATATTTCTCATAAGATAAAATTAGTTGAAAGCCAATATCTCAAAGTTTTGAAAAGATATTTAAGTCGAAAATCAATTTTTACCAACTTTTGTTAATTTGTTTTTAGGTTTTTAATTTTTTGTAAAAAAAAACTGTCAATTCGATTTTTCTCAAAATTTTACTGAATGTTTAAAACAATATTTTGTAAAAAAATAAAATTAGTTTAAGGCCAATATTTCATATTTTTTAAAAGTTATTTGAGTCGAAAACCAATTTCTAATAACTTTTATTAATTTTTTGTTTTCGGTTTTTATTTTTTATAAAAAAAACTGGCCATTCGATTTTCTCAAAATTTTACCAAATGTTGAAAACGTTATTTTTTGTTGCACAAAATTGTTTTGCAGATAAAATCATCTTTTATTCGTAAAATTTTCGAGGTGACAAATATTTTTTTTTCAGTTTTTTTTATTTATAAAAAAAAACGTTAATTGAATTTGTTTCCAAAAAAATATTTGTTTGGTATCACGTTACAATATATAATATAAAATTTAATTTAAGTCTCTAGCGTTATTGGTTCGTGAGATATTTGGGATTAAATAAAATGTTTACCTTTTTTTAAACTGCTATGGTAAAAAAACCACCCACGCAATTTTCTTGAGAGCCCTTTCTGCATCTTTCTACGTTAATATCTGTATAACAAAATTTAGTGGAAGTCGATATCTCTACTGCGGTTCTTGAGCTATTGACGACGAAAAAACGTCGCGAACGTACGAACGTACGTACACACGCACGCACAGACTTCTTTCTAAGAATCTTTTATTTCGACTCTAGGGGCCTTGAAACGTCGAGAAATGTCAAAATTTTCAGTTTGACAAATCGGGCCCATTACAATAACTTCCTATCGGAAGTTAAAAAATGTTTTTGCCATTGTGGTAAATGGTAAGCGCTTTCAGCTTAACGTTGACGAAATTTAAGCTGAAACAAGGTAGCGTTACCTATCCCAAAGTGTTGCAAAATTAACAATTTGCTGACAAATTTATTCCCATAATATTTGTTCATGAGACTTAACTCTCGAAATTCGAGTTCAAATTTATTAGGTTAAAAAAGCAAGGATTAGTGTAACGTCTTTTATTTATTGTCCTTAGAATAACAGTGTAGAAAATGACTGTAAGATTCTTTAAGTCATTTGCTACATTAAAATATTAACCAGCATCGGTTCACAAAACCGATAAACAGGCTGAGTTTGACAATTCCGGTTGTGTTTAAACATTTTGTTTAAAATTCATTAATCTGGTCGTATCGTGTGAAAGATGACTTGAGTTGAATATTGGCTTCCAATGATTTCAAAGTTGCTTATTTTTCGGCATAAATCAATGACTAAACATAACCTCATGAAAAAGTAATCGAGGGACGTTCGTTAAGTCACACGAACGTGGGGAAAGTTAACAGGACGCCATTTCTGAAAACAAATGAATTGATTTTGCAGTAAATTTATGGTTAATCAGTGTAAGTTAACATGGCTCGATAGCAAAGTTCGAGAAAGGAGAGTAGAATTTTACAATATTCGAAAGATAATCTTTTTGCATTATAATTTAAATATGGTTTCTGGCATATTTCCGACACGCCTGGCCCAGACGCAGTCTAAACTAGAGGTCAAATTTCCGATGACTTTAACGCTGTGAATATTGTCTTCTAAGTGGTCAACTGTTCCCAGCTTATCGGTGGCATAGACTAGCGACCTCACGTATTCCCACGATTAATAATCAGATTATAAAAATAAAACAGCTCGGATCATAATAATTAAAAAAGGGGTTTTGATGTGACCCACACTGATAACTTCCCATCCCGTCTATTGATTTGTAGGTTTGTAGGTTTTCATGTTTTGTTAAAAAGTTTTCAGTTGAATTATTCTAAAAAAATAAAAAATTACCAACAATATTTTGCATATGATGAAATTGAAATAGTTTGATTTCAAAATCTATTTTTGTAAACGAGATTCTTACTCGAAAACCAATTTTTACCAATCTTAGTAGCATTTGCGTACTATTTTTTGTAGACTGTTGGATTTTTGTAAAAAAAATTACTGAGTGTCGGAAACAATATTTTCTGTGAGATGAAATTAGTTTGAAGCCAGTATTTTTAATTTTTGAAAAGATATTGGAGTCGAAAGTAAATTTTTACTAAGTTTTAGTATTGTTTTTTAGGTTTATATTTCTTATAAAAAAAACTGTCTATTTGATTTTTCCCAAAATTTTACTGAATGTCGGATATAATAATTTTTATAAGATAAAATTATTTTGAAGCCAATATCTCAAATTTTTGGAAAAGATATTTGAGTCGAAAGTCAATTTTTTACCAACTTTTATTTATTTTTCTTAGCTTTTTTATTTTTTGTAAAAAAACTGTGGATTTGATTTTTCCCAAAATTTTACTGAATGTCGGATATAATAATTTTTATAAGATAAAATTATTTTGAAGCCAATATCTCAAATTTTTGGAAAAGATATTTGAGTCGAAAGTCAATTTTTTACCAACTTTTATTTATTTTTCTTAGCTTTTTTATTTTTTTGTAACAAAACTGTGGATTTGATTTTTCTAAAAAATTTACCAAATATCAAAAACGTTATTTCTCGTTGCATACAATTGTTTTGGAGATAAAATCATTTTTTGTTCGTAAAATATTCGAGGTGACAAATATTTTTTTCAGTTTTTTTTTTATTTATAAAAAAACCGTTAATTGGATTTTTTCCAAAAATATATATTTTTGGTATTGTAGGTAAATAATATAAAATTTAATTGAAGTTGCTTGCATTATTGGTTCGTGAGATATTTCGGATCAACCAAAATATTATTTTTTTTAAATAAATTAAAGTAAAAAAACACCAATTTATTTTTTTAAAGTCCATTTTGCACCTTTCTGTGTTATTATCTTGAAGTCTATTTTTACTGATTCTTGAAATATGACCAAAAAGAAATTCGCGAAGGTAAAGACGTACGGATGAATGAATGTAGCAAACACTCCAAACAAAAACATCTCTCTAAAAATCGTTCATTTAGATTTTATCGAAATTGAAACGTCCATTAAATGTCAAAATGGGACCGATTACAATAACTTCCTATGGGAGGTTTAAAATTAAGTGTGATACATACTCAGACTTTGTTTAGCTTACTTAACATAATAATTTTAGACATAGTATAGATTTTAGTAAAATATAATTTAAACTTTTGCATGCCTTATTTATATAATACGACTCATTTTTCAATAACTTTAAACATAATGAAAGAACATAATCTCGTTAGTATAACCCGCTTTAAATATAATTTTTATTCGGAATAATAACAATATTGATGAGAATTGGTACAGACGTTCAGAATATCATTATTAAAAAAACAATGAACATTTCCCAAAAATCTCATGCAATCATATAAAGTTATTCAAGGTTTTTTAAATTTATATTATTACTCTAGTCATCAGAACTTAGTGCTTAAGATTCAAACTTACAATTGTGAGACTCTTCACAGTTTTTTCATTTGTATTCATTTATATACATATATTGATATTCCTCTTTAGATGTATCAATATTATTACATACAAAAGCAATATAGTATTATTAATCATGAGTCTAAATTCGACATACCTAATTCCTCCTTTTTGTAAATTGTGGGTTTCATGTTGCGTTCCATACGAAGATTCTAATGTTTATTTTGGTTTAGGCTACTAAAAATGTTAAAAAGCCAGAATATGCAAAAAATATACATTTTCGAAATTTGGCATTTCTTGAAACCACTGTAACTTCTTCACACTTGCTTGTAGAAAAAAAAGTTACTTAAGCTTTTTCATAGTGCCTACATCCCATAAACTTTTTCCTAGCACTTACCATTCAAAAGGTACAGCATTAAAACGTTTTTTTTATACCTACCTCTTGTTAATTTTTTCAAGTTTAAAAAAATATGCAACAATATAGAAAAATCAGTACAAAAATTCAGTGCGATTAAATTTTTAAATTTCGATTTATTTATTGCTTTTATCCATTTTGTTAAGATCTTTATGTTCTCATTTATTGTTTGCCGATTTTGTCAAAAATTTGGTTGAAGAAGCTACCTACCTCCTTTGCAGCATCTTTAGCTATTGACATACCATTGTCAATAACTTCTTTAGCTTGTTCCTAAATTGTATTATAATTAGTAAACAAATTAATATAGAATGTTATATGTGTGTTACAACTTTATTAGTATCAAAACTATTTAAACTTACCTTTGAAAAAGGTTTAGCTTCAGCACTAAGAGCAAAGCAAAGGACGATAGCAATGAGTGCGAAGATAAGAACTGTTGAGAAAGTCATTATGAGATAATAAATGTATTTAGAACAATTAACGGTCTATTGTACACTGATACCTATTATTGAGAAAATATTGCCTTTTATACGATTCATAAGATACAAACAAAAAACGAACATTTCAAAAAGAAACAATTGTCTTATTAATTATTATAAAATGTTTACTATTTTGCTAAAATATTTATTTAATTAAGTAATAGATGGCTTATGTCGGTATTTTTTAAAGCTTTTTTTGCGAATTAGAAAAAAATCCTAACCGAAATATTTGTCTGAACACCTTCTGTCTTGTTTATTTTGTATGCAAATATTGAAATGTGTTTTTTAAGTTTTTGTATTCATTAAAAAATGTATTCATCTGTTTTTGGCAAATATCAAACAAAAATAATCAAATTTACGTTATGTCACAGACAAAGTCATTCCTAACTTATAACATGCTATATTTGAAGGTCTAATGAGTTGTAAGAACTTTCGAGGTTAATTCTATTTTACAGTTTTTTTTTTAACCAAGTTCCGATATTTTACATATGTATGTATGTTACATGTTTTCTATTTTTGATTCATGTGTGAGGTGATCAACCTTATTCAAGGTTTAACCCTAATAGTTAATTACCAGCTTAACATGTTGGTCAGGATGACTTATTCATACGTGATATACATACATATATACATATATAATTAAGGTTTTTTTTATAACTGCATGAGAGGTTTCGATGTTTATTGTCCATGGTTTGAGAATTGAAAATGTCAAATTGTGTTGTCATTTTTATTCATTTAGGTTTGAAAATGCATTATAAATCGCTAAACGTCATACAAATGCTTTAAAACTGTGAAAATTTTCCTTAAAAAATGAACCTCTTTGAACTTAGTCAATTTTGAGGTGTTCAATGATGACGATAATTTTTGGTTAAATGATTTTGTTTTAGGTTGTGTGCGTGTGTTTACCAACTTTCGTACCTCCATGCGTCTGTATTTCGGAATATCTTTTTTCGTCCTCCTTTTGTTCGTTTATATACATATGTAACTAGCAATTGTTGATTTTAAAGGAAATTTGTTTTCAAGATTATATACATAGTATCAAAATAAGCTGGAAGTGTTAAAACATTAAACGCTTAAAGGTTTCCAAATGAATAAAGAAAACAAATTTATTTCAAAAGATTGTTTCTCCGTTACAGTTTATATCAGAATAAAATAATTTTCAATTGAAAAATGATTTTCAAATACTTTTCAAAACAACGATTGCTTGTTTTCAACACCCTCTCTCAATCGTATGCTGCAAAAATATTGGTTAATAATTCAATCCAAGATCAGTAGACTTTATTTATTTATTTATAAAGATTGTCGCGTATAAAATTATGTTAGGTATTGTCGTCCTTGGTCTATTGTTAGTTTGGAAATCGAGCTTCCAAACATAGCGGTGATCAAAGCTTTACATTCCTTGAATTTCGAAAACACATCATAATTCTTCTTGGTTGAGAAAATCATCGCAAAATGACAAAGATGAAGAAAACAAAATACTTAGAACCGTCAATTGCAATAGTATTGAAAGGCCAACAGGCATCTGAATGTATCTTTTCCAGGGTTCGTTTAGCTCTACTGCGTGTTCCATTAAACGTATTTCGTACTTGATTTTCCCCCCAACACACACGTGCGTCGTAACAATGGATTTTGTGTTGAAGTGTGGAATCATGTTATTCCTAACTATGAAATAACCATTCTTTGATGACCGATATATCACACATGTGTCCGCTAAAAACTTCTTAACGGAAACTTTTCCATTTATTGAGATGTTGCTATCAATTCCTTGTTCGTCAAAATTAAAGCCTTTTTCCCTGCCTGATCCACACAAAATTTTTGTCACGGGTACTACCTCTTGTGAAGAATTAACAAATTCATGAAAAGTGCTTTCTCAAATTAGCCGTTCAGATTCGTCATATAAACTGTAGGTCCCCTCCATCTCTGACATTTTTCGCACACAGTCAAGTCTGAGAGTTGTAAGTCACTAGGCCCTGGTTCTCTAGGGACTATTGCGCCACCTAATTTATTTATTAATTTAAGCAGCTCACATGAATTTCTATTAATTATTTCGTATTTAAAATTTAGAACTAGATTAAATAATACGTTTCTTTAAGGAAGAATGAATGATAATGGGACTCATCCGGTTCTATTAAACTTCAACTTACTGCAAATTGCAGTTTGTTATTCTGAACCGCTGATAAGACGTCAACTTTTTAACTTTGAATTACTAGTCACAATGTGAGTGATGGGCGCCTGCTACTATTTTCGTGCTCCTTATCGTTATCAAAAAAAAATGTTTAACTATCGCAGAAAAAAACTATTGTTAAGAGTGTTCGCCATATAGAGTTCCATATAGAGCGAAATACATATGTAAGAATAGAGTGAAATATGTAAGAGTTAACTTATAAAAAGGGTGATCCAACTATAACGAACAATCAGTTTGAAATAAAACAAAATGTATCTATGTATATTTATTTTATTATGATAGATTTAATGACAATTATTTTTGAAACAATATTATTGGCTTAATGCTTTCTACTACTTAAGTGGTCGTTAATTTTAATGACGCTGATTGAAGTTCGATTTCGTTAATCTTATCCGAATTATCTTATACTTTAGCTCTTGTTTTGTCCTATAGGCTCACTGACGTACCCTTTTCTTTGAAATATCATGAAGGAAAGAAATGTAACACGATCGTGGAGGCCAAATAAAATCGCCACGAAGACGTGAAATAACATCACGTTAATTAAATTCACTGGCAAAAGATATATTTTTCGTTGGCTTTTTGGTAAGTTGTATCATCCTTCTGAGACCACATTTTTTTCATCTCTATACTTCTATCTTTAATTTCTGGCCCAAAAAGTCTATCATCATCTTAAGATTTTGGAAAGATTTTTCAAAGAAGTACTGACTTATGACGCGTTTTCACTCCGTGCGTCGTCGGCCCAAAAACGTCAGAACGAACTAGGCGAGCATACACAGGTTTTTCACATTTCCTACAGACCCAAATTGTTGAAATTTGTTCACAATTTTTTCAATTATAGACACATTTCAATAACCTCTGATCAATTGTCTCTGAGCATATAGTTTCACGTTGCGGACCCGCGAATTAGCCCCCAAAATCGTACGATTTAACATCAAATAAACAACCTTGATTAATTTTATATGATTTATTGAAATAGTTATTGACAGAGGTTTTTGATCTTATCAACATGGGGAATTGTTTTTTTAACAACTGGTTTGTGGAATGTGTGCGTTCTTATACAATTTTAAAATTAATAAGTTGGCCTAGTGACTTATAACTCTCAACTCAACCATTCCTGTGCAAATTATGTGAGGGAATAATTTGACAAAAAAAAAACACTTTTCATGACAAGAATTACTCTTGGATGATTTGTCAATTCCTCACAAGAGGCAATACCCTGGGTAAAAACTTTAGGTGGCATATAGACAGGGATTGAAGCCAAGACCTCTAGGACGACAGTCCAACTAACGCCACGGATGATACAATTATGCCAACTTCATTTACGAATAATTGATTCAAGTACAACAATAAACATGCATGTTTTTCACAGGCTGGTAAGTATTGCTAAAACCTCGTAGAAAAGAGTATCATTGAATACATGCGAACCTTATAAATAGTCTTTTATTTGCAATTTATAAAAAAGAATTATAGCTTAAAAGCAAACCTATAATTATTACCTGAAAAGCTTTTAGATATCAAATATTGTTTAGTCAAAATATGCGATAAATTTATATTTGTATATGTATATGTACATTTTCTTAAAACTACTATACCTAACTTTTTAACATTCACTCGTGGAAGAAAAGTTACCCAAGCTGTTTTAAAGTAAAAAGTCACATTGGTTTCAGTTTGACTTCTGTTAATATAATATTCAGGCGTCGAAAAAATAAAATTCAAATAACTAGCTTAAATAGATAACGAATGAGTTTTGGCGAAATTTTCTTGTTTCTAAAACCACTGGAACTGTATCGGACTTTTCATCAGTTAACTATATCTTCAAGAGTATAAATGATAGCTCAAAATTTTAGGGTTTGGTAATGTGATTTGTGATTTGTGATAGACACAGATGAATTCTTCTACAAGACTCTGCTAACGATAAGACATACAATGCCTCGACAACACAGCAGTGTGTTAGGGTCAACGCAGTAGGTTTTAGAGAACCTAAGGATTGACTAGCAGAAACTTCATGCTTAAATCGCTTAGATTATTTTTGTGTGGAATATCACTTACAGTGCCAAAAATATCAATGGAAACAATTCCTGCCAATATATGTAGGTATGTAGGTCAATGGCATTAATCTTCAAAGGCTGGCATTAAAGCTAAGGGTTGTAATTTTGGGTGAATCTATTTTATTAATTAAATATTGTTAAATATAGTTGAAATAACAATAAATATAAAATATTATATGATGGTGTTTATTATTTGTGACAAAGTTTATGGCACGACTACGTATTGAGAAGGTGTTATAACTGAGTAAAGTTTATAATGTCGATGACTCTCTGTTAGTTCCGATAAGAAAATACTACTGCTACCAATACTTAAAGCATGTTTTTTTTAACTTCCCATGGGAAGTTATTGTAATTGAATTGTTATTAAAATAAATTCTTTTATTCACACTAAGTTTTTTGAAGGTCCTTTCCACAAATTTTGAAGTTATTGCCCATATAACTAAATTTGTTTGAAGTCGGTATCTCGGTTGGTTCTTGCAATATATCCAACGAAAAAAATACGTACAAAAGAACACATGACTTAGCCATTGATTTGGATTCTAGGAATCTTGAGAAATGTAAAGTTTTTAATTTTTTATTTAAAGTTTAAAAAAGTGAAAACTGGTCAAAATTGTCCTCCAGAAAATTAACAATAAGAAAAACTAATCTGATTTAAAAAATATTCAATAGATATGTATTTGGTTAAATATACCTCCGTGTCGGATATGTGATGCTTGATAATGTTGGGATACGACTGCCTTACTCTCTAATTCTGATTAATAATTGTCGCAGTATTAGTAAATAATTTTATTTTGGGTTTTGAAACTATTTTTTAACTGTTACGAAAATATACTATTTTAAGAACTAAAATTGTATTTTCTTGTTCCTTTAATTTTAAGTTTGTAGCATGTTTTTAGTTTTCTTTATCTACAGCTGCATTCAATTCTTTCCTCCATCAACTAAATGGATCCAAGTGAATAAGTTCAGGAAAACGATATTCCAAAGATCTTACCCTTCAATCAAAAAAACAAATATTATTTCTTTACAATCTTCTTATGGTTCTCAATTACAACTAAAATTCATCGTGATGATCATTTCTCTACTCTGACTTTTCCATGACATTTACTTGTTTCATTGTTCCGACTTCTTCTAAAAACCGATCACAAATCATGAAAGCCCCATCAATGAAACAGCAGACGATGACGGCTTATTTTATCTGCCAAATTATGTTCCAACATATGCTCCATCAAGCTAAACTGAATGTAAAAGTAAATGATTGTATAGGCTTATACTCTATTTCTACCACACATGATAGTTGCTGGGAAATAGTTTAAAAAATAAAACATACCGCCTCAGTTTAACTTAAATATTTAATTTTTTTTTTTAATGGATAACATTTTTCATTTCAACAATAAAACTTTATTAATTGTTAAAAACAACCCGGCCCACAGAAAAAAATAAAAAGCTTCTTCGTATTTTACTTTTTATTTTTTGTTGATATTTTGGTATTCTATGCGCACCCAGACAATTTTTAGGCAAATAAAACGAATGGATTTCGGTAAAATTGCATTTGTTAACAAATGAAAACGAAATTAGTTTATAAACAAATTCCAGTATACAATTTTGCATTAATATTAACAATAAAATATATAAACTACTAGGTGAACAGAAAAACACGCTAGCTAATGGTCGGTCAGCCGCGCTAAGCTCGTGCACCACAAAAAAAAAACCAGCCAGCGTGCAAAAAAAAAGAAGAACTTTATCACTAAAAGTGAGAGTGAAAAAAAAATAAACGAAGTGACGAGCATATAAGCATGATAAAGCACAACACAGCCCCAGTCCCAGCACTAGCCCCAACCACAGCCCCTGCCTTAGCCCCAACCCAGTCCCAATACAAACATCATATCAGCTGGTCAGCGTCAGCGTTAGTCTGATTCACCCAGTCAGCTAAATAGTCGCCCAACCAAACCGAACCAAACCAACCAGCTCTCGAGACCCACCATTCGTTCTTCTGACTCAATATCATCCAACCAGTCGAACCGTATAGACTATAGAGCTTCTAGCACGCCTGCTGTTAGGCAGTGCGCCAAGCCGCCTCACCTTCATCAATATCATCATCGTCGGCGTCGTCGTCGTCGGTCTCGGTCGTCGTCATGTGTTTGTAGTTTTCTACGCCTCAGCGCTCCCTATCATCATCAGCAACGTCGCCGTCACTGGGTTATCTGTGTCAGTCGCGTGTGTCAGCACAACAACAACAAACTAGCAACAGCAACAGCACCATCGCTAGCTATTCACATTGCTAAGAAAACAACAACAAATCTATGTAACACATCGCCAGAAAACCAGCAACGCCAGCGAAGCGATATGGATCCCGAATGTGAATTGTCGCCCTGCTGATTGCGTGGAAATACCCACGCAGTCTCCCAGGCTTAAAAAAACTTTCACTTACAAAATATCAAAACCCCCCAATGGCCAGGGTATTCCCAAGGAATGCGGACGGTGTGTTGTGTTATTTTTTACAACCGACTTTTTCAAAACCGAATAGTATAAGCACGACTATAGTGCTTCAAGCTTCACCATACCATATAAAAGACTGGGCGAGGGAAGCTACCTCATTCCAGCCTATGACATGGAAAAAACACACGCACGCTATTTCCGATAAAATCTACAATCCTTCACTACACAACATCATCCCTTTTTTCAGCTTTTTGCTTTGCAAATAATGGAAAAATGTAAAAAAGAATAGCAGAGTGCATTCAAAAGCATCCTTGCATACTGCATTCTGCATACGAGCTGCAAAAATGCGCTTTGAAATAAAACTCGCGCAATCTGCATCTACACCACAAATTGCGACTTGAAGCAACAAGTATTGATGGTGGAACTAATAAATAGTGATGCATAGAGGATATAAAACGATACAAGGTTGGAGTATTTCCAGCTTGAGGAATTGTTAATGTTATTTTTATTAAAAAAATAACTTTTTGAGCTGTTTAAAAAACTTCCATTCTAAAACGTAAAGGTTCTATCAAATATATATAACTTGAATATAATCGCCTCAGTACAAAGCGTTCGATTTAATGTCTTTTTTACGCTTAAATCTATGCTTGGCCAAAACGAATCTTATGTGTTACTTTAGTTTGTCAACAAGCTGGAACGTTAATTTGCACGCACACATCTAATGTAAAGATCAATTTACAGCATACATCGAAAGATGTGATCAATTTTTGACGAATGTATACAACATTCATGACATTCAAAAAAGTATGGAAATGAGAATTAAAGTGCTTAACTGACCATTAATTTACAAGTTTTGTACAACAATTGATAAGATAAGGGAATATGCAATAAATTTGATTTAAAATGTGGGGTGTATAATGTATATGTACTTCATTTGAAGGGTTGAAATGTTCTGTTTCATTTTATGTAATTTGTCTTGTCTTTATAGATAATATGGACTACATCTACATACATAAATATTTATAAGGCGATTTTTTTAACGTAGAATAGAGCTCTGAACAGAGTCCGAGCATATCGAGGATGATCTGAGCGTGTTCTGAGCGTTCAGAATAATTTTTGAAACACACCTGCATACATTTTATTTGTTATCTATAGTATAAAAATAAGTCGGGTTTTCCTTCCTGACGCTATAACTCCAGAACGCACGAACCGATTTCCACGGTTTTGGTCGTTGGAAAGTACTCGGGCTCCGTGACGTTTATAGCAGACAAAATTCAGGAAAAATTTCAACAGAAAAGCGGTGAACTCCGTTTAGCTTCCCATAGAAAGCTATTGTAAAAGTTCCGTTTTGTGGAATTGAAAATTTTTAAATTTTTTGACGTTTCAAGGGCGCTAGATTCTAAACCAAAGCTTACTTTTGGGAACCTTTTTTAGTCAACCATATCTCTAGAAACGTCAGAGATATTGACTTCAAATAACGTTTGTTTTAAAGATAATAAGAAAAAAATGAAAAAACGACTTTTTAAAAAATTTAGTGAGTGTTTTTTTATCATAAGAAAAAAGTGAAAAATTTAGTTGACCCCAAATCCACTTATGTATGTATATAAAATTCTGTATTACACATTCTGAGCAAATTTGGTATAATTTCGAAAAAATCAGTTATCTTTTTTTTTTTAAATAAAAAAACTGAAACAAAATATTTGTCACGTAGAATATTTTGAGAACAAAAAATAATCTATAATATAAATTGAACCAAGAATTAAATCGAGAGCTGCAATACAATGTTGATACATTGCAGGAATTCGTTCGAAATAATGTGCCGTTGCTGAATGAACAGAAAAAACAAGTACCTATACGAAACATTAATGCAAGCGGTGGACAATAGTACTGGTGGTCTATTCTTCCTGGACGCACCTGGAGGAACAGGGAAAACATTTGTCATTTCATTGATTTTGGCCACTATTCGATCAAGATGTGCCATAGCTTTGGCGTTAGCATCATCTGGAATTGCAGCAACTCTTCTAGATGGCGGTCGTACTGCGCATTCTGCGCTTAAATTGCCACTCAATTTAAATACAATTGATACTTCAACATGCAATATTTCCCGATCCAGTGCAATGGAAACTTCACACTGAAGGATCTTCGACGAAGTAACAACATCTTTGGCGGCTTGATGATATTGTTGGCAGGCGATTTCAGGCAGAAGTTGCCAGTAATTCCCGGGGAACGCCTGCAGATGAATTGAATGCTTGCCTGAAGGTATCACTGTCGTGGAATAACGTAAAAACATTATCGCTAACCACTAATATGACATTTTAACTTCAAAATGATCAAAGTGCTGCACAATTTTCCAAACTCTTACCAACGACCTTTGCCGATTTGTAGACTCTCAATTAGCTTTTATTGAAAATGTTGAATTATGCTTGGTAAGCCAACGAGCAATTCTCGCCGCAAGGAATAATGATGTACACGCAATGAATTTCACCATTTAATCAAACATCGCTGGCGGTTTGGTGACACACAAATCCGTTGATTCCATAACATATCCCAATGATGTAGTAAATTATCCAACGGAGTTTTTGAACTCTCTGGAGTTACAAGGATTTCCACCACATAACTTGCAACTCAAAGTTAGTTCAGTTATTATGATATTGCGTAATTTGAATCCACCGCGACTTTGCAACGGTACTCGGCTTGCGGTGAAAAGACTTATGCCGAATTTGACTGCTGCAACCATTATTAACGGAAAGTACGCAGGTGAAAATGTATGTATTCCTCGAATACCAATGATTCCGACTGATCTTCCGTTTGACTTCAAACGATTACAATTTCCGGTTCGCTTTGCGTTCGCAATGACAATTAACAAGTCGCAAGGTCAATCGCTTAGTGTTTACGGGATAAATTTAGAAAATCATTGTTTTTCACATGTAGTACCCGTATAGCGTGATGGTTAGTGTGTTAGATTGTCATGCAAGAGGTCTTGGGTTTAATCCCTGCCTGTGCCATCTAACTTTTTTCACGGGTACTGCCTCTTGCGAGGAATTGACAAATCCTCCAACAGTAAGGCCGCGTTTCCATTTGCAAGAAAACTTCTGCAATAAATGTCCGATAGTCTGTCCGACAGTGAATTGCAACTGGAAACTACCAAGCAAGTTCTATCGCTACAGTACTTTCATAACTTCTTGCGAGTATTTGCAAGTGCAATTAATTGCTAGTTTAAACACTTCTGCATCGACTCGCGATAGTTCTTGCAGCTTATCGAAACAGTTTCGTATATCTCGCGCAAGTGGCTGGTCCTTCCTTCGGTGATATTGACTCACGGAATCGAGTGTCTTGTTTTTAACTTCCCATAGGAAGTTATTGTAATGGGTTCGATTTGTCGAATTGAAAATTTTGACATTTCTCGACGTTTCAAGGTCCCTAGAGTCGAAATAAAAGATTTTTAGAAAGATGTCTGTGCGTGCGTGTGTACGTACGTTCGCGACGTTTTTTTCGTCGTCCATTGCTCAAGAACCAGAATAGATATCGACTTCAAATAAATTTTGTTAGAGATAATAAGGCAGAAAGATGCAGAAAGGGCTCTCAAGAAAATTGCTTGGTTTTTTTACCATAGCAGTAAAAACAAAGGTGAACATGTTGGTTAACCCTAAATATCTCATGAACCAATGACGCTAGAGACTTGAATTAAATTTTATAATATATATTGTAGCGTGATACAAAACAAGTATATTTTTGGAAAAAAATCCAAATAACGGTTTTTTTTTATAAATCAAAACAACTGAAAAAAAATTTGTCACCTCGAAAATTGTACGACTAAAATATGATTTCATCTCCAAAACAATTTTGGGCAACGAAGAATAATGTTGAAAAATCGAATTGACAGTTTTTCTACAACAAATAAGAACCTAAAAAAATATTTGTAAAAGTTGGTAATTGATTGAAAAAGAAATATTGTTTTCAAAAAATAGTACGCAAAATTGGTAAAAATTGATGTTTGGTTCTCGATATCTCCTGAATAATAGAAAACATTGACTTCAAATTAATTTCATTCATCCAATTTGTATTTGTTTATTAATTAAATAATTAATTAGGTGGCGCAACAGTCCATGAAGAACCAGGGCCTCAACCATTCCTGTGTGCGAGTAATGTTTTCAGGGATGGAGGGAACCTACAGTTTATATGCCGAATCCGAACGGCTAATTTGAGAAAGCACTTTTCATGACAAGAATTACTCTTGGAGGATTTGTCAGTTCCTCGCAAGAGGCAGTACCCGTGAAAAAAGTTATGTGGCACAGGCAGGGATTGAACCCAAGACCCCTTGCATGACAGTCCAACGCACTAACCTAACCATCACTACGGGTATTTGTTTATATTAGAAATAAAAACGTTTAATTAATGCTATTAAAATTGGTAAGAATTGATTAACGACTAAAAATCTGGTTAACAAAAATAGATTTTGAAATCAAACTATTTGATCATATGCCAAATATTGTTGGTTATTTTAAAATTTTTTAGAACAATTTAACTGATAACTTTTTTAACAAAACACGAAAACGTACCTTGCTTAAAAGACAAATTGACAGACAGGATGGGAAGTCATCAGTGTGGGTCGCATCCCAGCCTCTTTTTCAATAATAAAATTATCATCGCAGCTGCTAATCGTTGACGTTTTCTCGCCATGACTTCACAATTTTAAGTAAACAACCAGATTTCTTGCGACATTAATTGCTCTCCTGGTGTAAATACATCTGCAATAAATTGCGACAGTATGATGCGCGAGCTTCTTGCAAGACATTTATTGCAGAAGAAATTGCAAGAATTCACATGACAATGTAAACGCGACTGCAAGAAACTTCTGCAAGACTTCCGCGAGTTGACTTGCAAATGGAAACGCGGCCTAATTCTTGTCATAAAAAGTGCTTTCTCAAATTAGCCGTTCGGATTCGGCATATAAACTGTAGGTCCCTTCCATCTCTGACAACATTACAGGCACACAGGAATGGTTGAGAGTTGTAGGTCACTAGGCCCTGGTTCTTTATGAACTGTTGCGCCAACTAATTTTATTGTTTTTCACATGGGCAGCTATACGTTGCGTGTTCATGAGTTCACGAAAAACCATCCGCTTTGTTTGTGTTAACGTTAGACCAAAAAAAAAAACAAAAAATGTGGTTTACCAAAGAGCACTTCAATGAAACGGATAATTTTCGGACAAGTATAACGCCTCGATTCAGTATTTACTTTGGATTCACTTTCATTTTTTACTTAGAGAAGTTCAACTAAATTACACTTCATTTTTGTAATCGAAATGAATTCATTACTGTTGTGAAATAAAATAAAATTTTTCCTTTTCAAATATAAAACAAAAAAAAAATAATTTTTCTTTATTATTGTTATTATTTGTATTGTACTATTCGTACTAGAATGTCAGCTTGTTAGACTTGACCATTCCTTTTTAATTTTTATTGAATGTTTTTGAACAACAACAACAACTTAAAGGTGCTACCACTCATTGTTTTGGCTGGAGATATAGCTATTTCGTGCTTTGCCACTTTTGCACTCATCAGTCTCCTTTTTTGTGGTGCTGAGCTTTAATCCAATTTTATTTGAAAAACTTTATGCACAACATAGGATTCGAACCCACGCATATCAGATTTGCTCAGTCTTAGAAGTCGTGTGCACTACGTACTACGAATCGTTAGTCTATCAAATAAGGTATGGAGAAAAATGGAGGCGGAACAAAACAGCATACTTAAAGGAGCTTATAAAAAGGTTGATGCTTCAAATGCATTTGATAAACAATTAGCACATCTCGACCTGTGACGTCAGTGGTCTAAAGTAGTGGAGTGCGTAGTGCACACGACTTCTAAGACTGAGCAAATCTGATATGCGTGGGTTCGAATCCTATGTTGTGCATAAAGTTTTTCAAATAAAATTGGATTAAAGCTCAGCACCACAAAAAAGGAGACTGATGAGTGCAAAAGTGGCAAAGCACGAAATAGCTATATCTCCAGCCAAAACAATGAGTGGTAGCACCTTTAAGTTGTTGTTGTTGTTCAAAAACATTCAATTTTTCTTTATCTTTTAATTCCCAAACGAAATGTTACAAAAAACGAAGTCATTTGGTGGCGAAACGGAGTTCGACGGGTTTGCTAGTTTCTTATATAAACTTATTTTCTACCTTCACTATCCCGACTATTTCCTTTTGCCATTTTAATCGTTTGATTTTTTTTTCTTGTACTTCACCTGTCAAATGATTGTGTTTAGCATTCAACTCCGTTGGCTCTGTTATCAGTTATTTTGAGTTCATAGAGCACGCTCTGAACAAGCTCTAAACACGATCAGAATGAAAAAAGAAACACAAATTTGAAGCTCTGAACGTTTAAAGGTAAAAAACACAATTTTTTGTTTGGCAGTTTGTGAACAATATTTTTTGTTCTTTGAGCTGACACGGGAGCAACTAACATAACATTGTCCGTTGGTAAAACAGGAATTTGTGATTTCAAGGCCTGCAACCTTCAGTGTCTGTTCCTGTGCCTTATTGATAGACAATGCAAAACAAAGCATTATAGGAAATCGTACTCGTTTAAATTCGAACGGGCTGAGCTGGGAAGAATTTAAGCTTCAATCACGTTCCTCTGCATAGTTTCTATCCGTAATCTAGTACCATTGCATAATTTCGGTGCATTAAAATTCCTCATAAGTATATTGGAGCCCCAATTTTCAAGTCCAGTTTATGCGTAAGAAGTACTGATGTATTCAAAGAATTCAAAAATTCAATTGGAATATCAATAGCATTATCTTGATCAGTCAGATTATCAATTGTAAGTTTGTTGATGGGCTTGAAACATTGAAAGAATTTTATAATTTATGCTCGTTCGCATAACCAATCATCCGTTTTCTCTGAAATTTGGGCTACTTGCGGGTAAACATTAGCTATTAATTCGTCTTGTCCAGCGATGCTAGTTGCAAATGTTGATTCTATTAGTACTTCACCATCATTACTTAAAATATTTCCATTCCCTCTATCCAAAAGAGTTCTTAAAAATTGTGCTGCAGAAGCCCACAGAAACGACGATTTCAGGCAAGCATTTATTTCATCACTTTTTGTACCTCTTGCCTCTTGGCACAACTGGTATTACAACTCCTTCACCCGAACGCTCATCAGCTCTAATATCTCTAAGTGTACGATCCAGAGCTTCAGCTCCACCTTTATTTAATATAGTCGATTCGTCCCACACAATAAACGTCGTTTCTTTAAGCACTTCAGCTAGTTTTTTTTTAGCTTTGTTTCGAGATACTACAAAATGGACGCTCTTGGCTATGCAAATCTAAAGGCAATTTGAAAGTTGAGTGAGCGATTTTTCCATTCTGTAGTACTAGTAATGTTGCAGCAATCCCAGATGATGCTACTGCTAATGCAATTTTTCCTTGCATTCTAAATTTAGCAAGCAAAAGATTGATCAAGAACGTTTTTCCAGTCCCGCCAGGTGCATGAAGAAAGAACATTTTACCACTGTTCTGCATCACGTTGTCGATTATAGTGTTGTATGCAAGTCGCTGGTCGTCGGTTAATTTTTGTTCATTTTCTTGAACGAAATTTGAAAGTTGGTTGGCATTATACGTTGTTTCTGAAAGATAATCCCTGTCCTGAAGAAATTGTCTGTCACGTTCTTCAATCCGTGTAGGATATTCCATATCAAAGTCTGACATCATTTTTCCTGATATTTTTAGAAGTTGATCTTCAACCAATATTAATGCCTCATTCAAAATTTGTGGCGTGATTGCTAATTCCCGGATGTTCAAATTATGCCTGTGTTGTTGCAATATGAAAAGTAGGATACTCAACGCTATTAACAATTTTTAAATTTTTGAATGATGTTGGTCCTCGAACGTGATGCAAAAGCATACGCAAGTAATAACATTCTGCGTAGCTTGGGTGAACAGTGTACACTCGGCCGAGAACAGTTGATTTTTTAATGCCAGGATATTGAGCAACTGGTTCTCCTTGCTTCCTTCTACTAAATTTATTGTTGCTAAATGTATTATATAGTAAGTTGGGACTTCAATCTTCAATGTATAATAATGTTTTAGCAAAATCGTCTCGAGTGCAGAGTTCAAAAAACGCCATAAGTGTAGGTTTTTTTACAATTTCCATTCTCTCATGAGCATTTTGTTCATTGTAATAAACACGCTGACCATTTTCTAAGTATACAGCTAATTGAAAAACTGACGGAAAACTCTCGTGGATAGAAAAAGCAAATATGCGCCAATCAGCCTCGGATGAACTAATATATCTGCCATTTTGGAAATTTTGAATTTCATCTCGTGATTATACTGAAAATGTTCCTTGATCGGAACCTTTATTGATATAACTGCAAATGTATTGGATAGCTTTTACTGAACTACAGAGTTCTATGTTTATGTTGCACTCGAATATACGGGATAATACTGCATTATATGGTACAATCCAACGATTTATCAATAAGAATAACGTGTCCACCTTTCATCTTCAGTGGGCAAGTTTTTCCGCCATCGGCCGGTGATCGACGCCGACATTTCGGATAGCTGTCATTTCCTGATTGAGAGTCTTTCAAAAAGTTTTTTGGAAATGCCTTGGCACATTTTCTATCTTTCATACATGGTGCTTTAGGATTTAATCGACCGCAGGGCCCATGAATCATATTTTTTCGAACGATATCGTATAAAGTAGGATCTTCTTATTGATTAGGTAATTAAGCAGAAATAAAAGTATCAATATCGTTGGGCCTTACTTTATCTTGAAGCCAAACTAAAAGATGAACATGGGGCAAGCCTCTTTTTTGCCACTCGATTGTGTACATATAGCACCTTGTTTCACCAAATATTTTATCTTTGGTTATTAAATCCATCAGTTTTTTACTTTTAAATTAAAAACTCGTGAAATAATATCATGTCGATTTGTCGCTTGTTGATTTAAAAATAAAGATGATTTGATTTCTGGCCATTGTGGATTGCAAGTCATTATGATAAACAGATCAGATCCAAAATTTCTTACATAAACCATATCATCTTGTTTACGTTGCTGCATATGTATATCGAGGGCCACTGGTGATGGTGAATGAAGCTGGTAAAAAACTCTTTTTCCCATTTCTGTAGGATCAGCGTCAGCTTGAATTGCATCGTGAAGAATATTGTAATTTTGAGCTCGTAATTTAGTTTGACTTGAACTTAAAAACTGAAGCCGCTCAGATTCAATTTAAGCGTACATATCGACAATATACTGACTGAATAATTTCCCGCAACGAAGTAAAATATTATTTGAATTTTCTCTGACTTGAAGCCTGTAAGAGTAAAAATCCATTGCTGACACAGTTTTTTTTTTTTTTTTGAGGAACTCTTATTTTATTGGATGAACTTGTAGTACGTTAATTGAATAACTGACTAAATATCAAAGGGTAGGTACTGCAGTGCATCGTAAGACCGTTGTAACGGGTGATTTTTTAAGAGCTTGAGAACTTTTTAAAAAAAAAAAACCCATAAAATTTGCAAAATCTCATCGATTCTTTATTTGAAACGTTAGATTGGTCCATGACATTTACTTTTTGAAGATAATTTCATTTAAACGTTGACCGCCGCTGCGTCTTAGGTGGTCCATTCGGAAAGTCCAATTTTTGGGTAACTTTTTCGAGCATTTCGGCCGGAATAGCCCGAATTTCTTCGGAAATGTTGTCTTCCAAAGCTGGAATAGTTGCTGGCTTATTTGTGTAGACTTTAGACTTGAAGTAGCCCCATAAAAAATAGTCTAAAGGCGTCAAATCACATGATCTTGGTGGCCAACTTACCGGTCCATTCCTTGAGATGAATTGTTCTCCGAAGTTTTCCCTCAAAATGGCCATAGAATCGCGAGCTGTGTGGCATGTAGCGCCATCTTGTTGAAACCACATGTCAACCAAGTTCAGTTCTTCCATTTTTGGCAACAAAAAGTTTGTTAGCATTGAACGATAGCGATCGCCATTCACCGTAACGTTGCGTCCAACAGCATCTTTGAAAAAATACGGTCCAATGATTCCACCAGCGTACAAACCACACCAAACAGTGCATTTTTCGGGATGCATGGGCAGTTCTTGAACGGCTTCTGGTTGCTCTTCACTCCAAATGCGGCAATTTTGCTTATTTACGTAGCCATTCAACCAGAAATGAGCCTCATCGCTGAACAAAATTAAATCGGACGTAAAGCGCGAAACACATTTCGAGCCGAACACTGATTTTGGTAATAAAATTCAATGATTTGCAAGCGTTGCTCGTTAGTAAGTCTATTCATGATGAAATGTCAAAGCATACTGAGCATCTTTCTCTTTGACACCATGTCTGAAATCCCACGTGATCTGTCAAATACTAATGCATGAAAATCCTAACCTCAAAAAAATCACCCATTATTTTAGAGTGACATTAGAGTGTTATTTCGTGCTCGTAAAACGATATTCCTTTTTTGTTAATTCTTGTTCAACAATTTATTAATACGGCTACTTCATCAACTTGAGGTGCATTATAACGAAATGACCTCTGTGTTCTGTCTGTGGCGCACGGTCAGCTCTGATAATGACTTGAACATTTTCTATATTTGATGGCATTGCTTCAAAAGCACTCTTGAAGCTGCGCACGTAAGGATTGTGACAATGTAACAAATATTGCAAGTTGTATAATAATTCTCTTTAAGTATTTGGGGCTATCGACATGATAGACTTACCTGCACTTGAAATGTAGGCATAAAATCTCCATGTTTGATTTCATTGGCACCGAATGACGTCATTTGGAAAGCAGAATTGTAAGCACGAATCCTATCAAAAAAATGTTTAGAATCTCGATGAGAATGATTCAAAAATTTGTTTAGTGTTTCCGGTGGATCAGCAATTTCTGCCAATAAAACTTTTCCTCCTGAACAGCAGGGACCTGGTGGTTCTTTAGGCTATTTGAATGCACGGCAGAAATTACACTTGGTATTCATATTTCCTATCGAAACGTGAGATCAGTGAGTCAGTGATATTTGGATTTTATATGTATACATAGATAATAAATTATTGACTAACTGTATCGGACTTTATTTATGCCTAAAACCTGCTCCGTGATATCCTCTTTCATTTAAAAAAAAACTGCATGACAATTGCATAAGAAGTTTCGAAGCCAAACCGTAACAAAGATTTTCTCTTTTGCTTGATTTTGGTAGATTTAAGTCGAAAATCAATTTTTACTAACTTTTAGTAATATTTTGTTAGGCTTTTATTAAAAAAAAAAACTGTTAATTTGATTTTTCTCAAAATTTTATCAGATGTCAAAAACGCTATTCTTAGGTTAGGTTAGGTTGGAGTGGCTGTCCAGATGTCATCGACTCACTTAGACTGCAAGGGTCCATTGTGATACCACTAATGAGGTTACTCATGGGGGAGTAATTAAAATTAAACAAACCATTTTGTGCTTTTAATAAAGTTAGAGAGACACTTTGTGTCAATCGTTGCCAGTCCACTGGTATTGTCGAAGAAGGGATTGCCAAGAAAGTTATTCCTTCTAATGGAGAGTGCTGGACATGTACATAGAAGGTGATGGACTGTTTCCTCTTCCTCCTCGTCCATGCAGCTTCTACAAAAGTCATTTGTGTAGACCCCTAGCCTCAGAGCATGTCTTCCTATGAGGCAGTGTCCTGTTATTACTCCAATTGTAGAGCTTATATTTTGTCTGCTCAGGGATATCAAGCCTTTTGACCGATTTAAATCTATGCTTGGTTGCTAGGCAGGTGGTACTCTGTGACCATCTAGCATTTGTTGCTTCTAGAGCATATTGTTTGAGAAGATATTTGCATGTAGCAAGTGGTGTTCGTATGTTATGTTTTTGTCTAACATTAGGCAGAAGTGTTCCGTTTTTGGCGAGCTCATCGGCTTTACAATTTCCCGGAATGTCTCTGTGGCCCGGCACCCAAATGAGGTGAATATTAAACTGTTCTGTCATCTCATTCAGAGATGATCGACAATCGTGGACTACTTGTGAGTTTGTGGAGACAGACGCGAGAGATTTAAGAGCAGCCTGGCTGTCCGAGAAGATTCGTATATCCTTGCAAGATATAACGTTTTCTCTGAGCCAGGATAGTGCCTCTTTAATCGCCATTACTTCTGCCTGGAATACACTACATTGATTGGGAAGTCTATATGATAGACTTAGATTCAGTTGTTCCGAATAGATACCACTTCCAACTCCGTAATCGGTCTTTGAACCGTCTGTATAGAAGTGTATCGCATTGTCTTCCAGGGGTCTCTCTTCTTCCCAGGAGGATCTTGAAGGGATGGACACATGGAAGTTTTTACCGAATACCATTTTAGGGGTGGTATAGTCTAAGCGATCTGGGATAGATCTGAAATTGTCTAGAATGATAGTATGTCCAGTATTGTTACTGTTCCATTGAGAGGTGGCTCTAAGCCTCACACATGAGTTGGCTGCCACCATTTTGGAGAAGATTTCAAGAGGTGTTAGGTTTAAAAGCACATCCAGGGCTGCAGTTGGTGTTGAGCGAAGTGCTCCTGTGATGCACATACCTGCTGACCGCTGGACCTTGATGAACTTATTTAGATTTACCATCTTGTCCAGTGCGGTCCACCATACGACAACTCCATAAGTGAGTATCGGTCTAATTACCGAAGTGTATAGCCAGTGGGTTATTTTTGGGGAGAAGCCCCATTTTGATCCTATGGCCTTTTTACAAGTAAAAAGCGCTACAGTAGCCTTTTTTACCCTTTCATCAATATTTGCCTTCCAATTTAGTTTTTTGTCTAAAATGAGGCCTAAATATTTAGCTTGGTCGGAAAACCTTAATGGTATTCCTTTAATCTTGGGTGGGCTGAGCTGAGGAATTTTGTACCTTCTTGAAAAGAATACTAGTTCTGTTTTATGTGGATTGACGTCCAGGCCACATTGCTTAGCCCATTTTGTTAGCCTATTCAAGGCATTTTGTAGGAGTTCCGCGAGAACTTGGGAGTGTTTTCCAGATACAGATATTGCAACGTCGTCAGCATAGGCAATCACCCTGAAACCCTCTGCTTCTAATGATGTTAGAAGGTCGTTTACTACCATGTTCCATAAGAGAGGCGAAAGGACCCCTCCTTGGGGGGTACCTTGATGCACCGATCTGGTGGTAGTAAAGCTTCTCATGCTTGAAGTTATTGTCCTGCTTTTGAGCATGAGACTAATAAAATCTATGAGTGGTTTCTTTAATTGCAGCTTTTCCATTGCTGTCGTGATCGCCTGGTAACTGACGTTGTTGAAAGCTCCTTCAATATCTAGGAAAGCTACTAGGTTATATTCTTTGTATTCGAGGGAGTATTCAATACTGCGAACCAGCGAATGAAGTGCTGTTTCTACTGATTTTCCCTTAGAGTAAGCATGTTGAGCTGTGGAAATGAGACATGGTCTTAGGTTATGTCTGATGTAAATTTCAATCAATCTTTCCAAGGTTTTAAGAAGGAAGGATGATAGGCTGATTGGTCGTAGATCTTTAGGGTTAACGTGGGAGGGTTTCCCTGCTTTAGGAATAAAGACTACTTTTGCCATTCTCCAGGCTTTGGGAATATATCTCAGCCTTAAACAGCTTGTCAGAATGATTTCCAATGGTGGAATGATCATGTCTGAGCATTTTTGTAGTTCGGCCGGGATGATTCCGTCTGGTCCTTGAGATTTATATGGATCAAAGCTATCTATGGCCCATTGCAGTTTTTCCCGTGTTATTAGATCAACTAAATCGCTTGTAGAAGCTTGAGACTCTGATGTTAAGTCGTTAAGTATGTTAGAGCTACCTGGAAAGTGGGTGTCTAATAGCAGATTAAGAGATTCTTCATCTGTGGTAGTCCATGTGCCTGCATCTGTCTTTAAAGCACTGGGTATTGTTGGACTTTTTGAGAGAATTTTTCTGAGTCTTGAGGCTTCTGAAGTGTTTTCTATTTTGCCACAGAAGTTTCTCCAAGAAGACCTCTTACTCTTCCTTAATTCTTTTTTATATTGCTTTAGAGTTTCTTTGTATAAGTCCCAGTCAGAAGGAGATCTAGTGTATTTAGATCTATTGAAGAGTTTGCGACAACTCTTTCTGAATGGTTCTAGTTCTTTACGCCACCAATGAGGTTTCTTTTTTCCCTTTAAAATGGTTAAAGGGCATGAAATTCTCATTGATTCATTGAAGGCTTCATTGAGATGATTCACAGAAAGATCTAGTTCATCTTTACTGGAGGAGCTTTTAAGAAGGTTGTAATCAAGTAATTGTGTTAGTACCTCCCTATATCGTTCCCAGTTTGTATTCCGGTGATTGCGAAAACCCGTAGATATGTTTGCCACATCTCTGAGCTCAAACTGAATGTACTTGTGGTCAGAGAAGGAATTTTCTTTTGAGACATGCCAGTTTGAAATCAGATTGTAGATCGAGTCAGAGGTAAGTGTAATATCAAGTACCTCTTTCCTATTCTTGGTTACAAAAGTGGGTTCATTACCAATATTACTTATGAGTAGGTTAGTGCTTAGTAAGTAATCAAATAAGGACTCATCTCTCTCATTTATGTCAGAGCTACCCCATACCGTATGATGGGCGTTAGCGTCCGAACCAATCAGGAGACCAACTTTTCTTGATTGCGCGTCCGCAATTGCCTTCCTCAAGGTGTCACCTGGAATTGGGCTGTCGTGGCCTAGGTAGGAGGATATGAGCCAGTAGGTGGCTTTGTCCGTCGCTGTAATTGGGGAGTAAAAATACATTTAAGTCATTTTTTACTAACATACATGACCTTGGTTCACCTTTCTTGTAACCAGGAGTCCTGAGGCCTCTGATGATGGAATTTGAGACCCACGGCTCCTGTATCAAGACGATGTCATCCTTGTTTGTGTGCAGTCGGAGTGTTAGGTTGTTTGTGGCCATGATGGCGTGATGGAGATTAATCTGTACTAATCGCAGCATTGCTACTATTAGTCAGATCAACCTCCACCACTGTATTATCGGCGTTTTCATCGTCTGAGGAGGAATGAAGTAGGTCTTCCTCACTCAGAGTGATGCCTAAGGTGGCGTCTTCAGTCTCCATGTCGGAGTTACTGTCGACTGTAGGTTTAGCCTCCACGTCGGATGGCTTGTTTGGGGCTGTGGAGGTCGATGGTTCCACTTGGGGTGTTGCATCGACCTCCATTATTGGTGGTAGTGAAGCGTTTCCTTCCGCTGAAGGGGCTTCTGTCGGGGGCGTGTTAAGCAAATCTTCGTCTTTTTTGTATATACGGATCACGATTTCATCGAAACCATACCTAATCACGCCTTTGGTCGCGGCCAGTGGATCCAGTGATTCCCTATTGATCAACACGAGAGCTGATCTATAGTGACCCACTGTCTCCTTCTATACCTTTGGGACTTTCCAGTCGTGCGTAGGCAGGTTTGGATTACTTGTTTTGATCAATTTCATGATCATATCTGGGCAGTTGTGTAGAGCCGGGACCATTATACGTGCTCTTGGCCGGCAAGGAATATTCTCCCTTGCAACAACCTCGAGCTTGGCACCCGGCCAGACTTCTGGCAAGCCATTGACAGCAGCCCTGTATAGATCGAAAGATCTCTGATCACCACAGTCGATGAGTTTGATACGATTTTGGTACCATCCTGCATCGGCTGTGTCTGGGAGAGGTCCCGGATTCTCCTCGATGACAGATAAAAATCTGAAACCGAGGTGAGCCCTGACGTTTGCCCATTGATCATGAGAGATGTTACCATCCACATGACCCCTGTCAATGACCGCTGCTATGATCTTACCTTTTAGCGCGTCGCTAAAGGAAAGATCCTTATTGAAGGCTGTTGTGCTGTTTGAATGCACCTTCTGCCTTTTTGGTTCGGGCTTGTCGCCCTCGAAAGACCTATTGCGCTTTGATGTTGAGTCGCTGCAGGTCTGTTTGGTGATATTGCTAAGAAAGCCACTAGCCCACTCGAGTTTTCGCGTTTGCTCCGGGGTTCTTTCCGCCGCCGGTATGACACCGACTGCGGCTAGAATCCTCTCAGCATTGCGTTGGTCTCGTTTGGCTAGTGACTTCCTGGACTTCTTGCTGGCCGACCCAGAGCTATGAGTGTTTCCGGTGGATCAGCAATTTCTGCCAATAAAACTTTTCCTCCTGAACAGCAGGGACCTGGTGGTTCTTTAGGCTATTTGAATGCACGGCAGAAATTACACTTGGTATTCATATTTCCTATCGAAACGTGAGATCAGTGAGTCAGTGATATTTGGATTTTATATGTATACATAGATAATAAATTATTGACTAACAGTATCGGACTTTATTTATGCCTAAAACCTGCTCCGTGATATCCTCTTTCATTTAAAAAAAAAACTGCATGACAATTGCATAAGAAGTTTCGAAGCCAAACCGTAACAAAGATTTTCTCTTTTGCTTGATTTCAGTAGATTTAAGTCGAAAATCAATTTTTACCAACTTTTAGTAATATTTTGTTAGGCTTTTATTTAAAAAAAAACTGTTAATTTGATTTTTCTCAAAATTTTATCAGATGTCAAAAACGCTATTCTTCGTTGCATAACATTATTTTGGAGATAAAATCATTTTATGTACCTACATAAAATATTCGAACTAACAGTTTTTGTATTTATAAAAAAAACCATTAATTGATTTTTTGTTTGGTATCACGTCACAATATATAATACAAAATTTAATTCAAGTCTTTAGCGTTATGGGTTCGTGAGATATTTTGGGTCAGCCCAAAAACTGCTAAAATTGCCATGGTAAAAAAATGTCTGTATGTTTCTGCATTATTATCTGCATAATAAAATTTATTTGAAGTCGATATCAATACTGGTTCTTGAGATATGGACGACAAAAAAGCTCTCAAACGTGCGTACACGGACGAACAGATAGGTATCTCTCTAAAAATCTTTTATTTATTTTAGGGACCTTGAAACGTCGAGAAATGTCAAAATTTTCAATTCGACAAATCGAATGGATTACAATAACTTCCTTTTGGAATTTAATAAATCGCAAAATTTTAAAGACCCTACAAGGGACTTAGCATATTACTAAGGAGCAATTTTCTAAATGTTTAGCAATTCGCCAAAAAGGACTCCAAAATGTTAGACCTTATTTCGTTTTGATAACTTGTAAATTGCTAATTTCCTTCTATTAAAAAACTGATAACCAAAATCGTGACAGTTTTTGAAAAAAAAAAAACAAGCTTACGGAACTATTGAATGAAATTCCAAACTATAGATTCGACCATTCCATCCCCAGTTCTTATAAGATTAATTGTACAGGTTTCATATGGACTTAGCAAATTGCCAAAAGTTATAGTTGCCATTCCGACAAACAAATTGTTACGAAAAAAATCCCAAATTCCGCAAAATTCCCCACTACAAGCTCTTAAATCAGAATCAGCGTTGCCGTTGGCCCTATTTAAATGAAATGGCCCGGTGGCCCTAAAAATTTGAAAATGGCCCTCTAAAAAGTATTTGAAGCAAATACAGAACATGTATTCATATACATACACTAAGATTTCAATCCTTGACTGACGATGACGAGTTCGATTTATTTATTTTTCACTTAGGAGTGACCCAGATTCATAAATCATCACAAAATGTTTGTAGGTTTAATTAATTTAAGCGATTTTTACTTTTCATGAACTAAACTGTGTTAAACTTTACTTTGATTCATTAAATGAATGTGGTTTATTTTATGGTAAATGTAATATTTGCTTATTTATGTTTGTTGTTTTTATGAATTTTATTATTTATGTTTTGTAACAAATATTTTTATAAATAAAATTGTGCCTAAAAAATGAATTTAAAAAGATACAGTATTGCATCTCCTTCATTTCTGTTTTTGGCCCCGAAACGACGAAAATGGCCCGATTTATTTCCAAAAGTGGCACTATTTCGAAAAAAAATCGGCAACGCTGATCAGAATACGTATTTCTTTTTCAATATTCATCCTACATATGTATATGTTTTCTTAAAACCCTACCTAGGTCATGAAGAGAAGATACAAAGCAGCAAAGTCATGCGAACCTTCAGTTCAACCAACTAAACTATTCCTGTAGTCAATTGTTCGCACTTCCACTCAAGAGTTCAACTCAATACTCGTAATTTAGTGATTGCTTTTTCTCCAATAAAAATTACTAAACTAAACAAACGACCTCCATTGCAAACTACCGAGTATCTAGGTACCAGGCTATCATGTAATTTACAAGGCTTCGTCCGTAAATACAATGATTCGAATAGAGTAACCGTTCGATTTGCGCTCTTTAACAACAACTAAAACACATCTCGCCGCAACAACTGTCGACTGTCGAAACATCGAAAACGAAAGTGAAACGAGTCGTCGCGTTTCATCACAAAAATTACCAGCTATTCAGAAAATGTAACAAGCAATCTCGCAGACGCCTGAAGAATACGTCCATATTATTGTCAATTCACGCGCAAGACTCGTTTCGCGCTTTTTTTGTATTAATGAGATGTTAGTAGAATATATAAAACACAACCTGAAAATAGTTCGCATTGAGATTTGGTGGTGACGACCAACGCGACGCGACACGACACGGTGACGCGACAAAGCCTTATGCATGCAGTACATTATTAAATAGGGTGTCGGTTTATTATATTTCAATGTTTACCTCCTTTTTGATGGTAAGTATGCACAAAATTTATCTATGTAGGTATACATTTTAAGTAGACGTGTTCCGTAGCATTAGTCACTTATTTAATGAAACATCTGTTTTCGTTCGACGCTATGAAAGCGGTATTCATGAATGCAAGTCAAATGTCAATCCCAATGCAATTCAAAAGATAGAACATGAAACCCCTCCAGATCCAGATGTTGTCCAGTTCAATGCTCAGCGCCATCCCACCTTATCGTCTAGCTGAAGAAGCTTCAAAATTGAATGACTTCACTCCATTCGAAAATTGGCGCATTTTTTTAATACTGAAAATTCCTCGTGAAGGGTGTTTTATTTAGGTATTTTTTGTTTGAGTGAAACTAAAATTGCCGCTGCTGCCTGTTACCCATCATCGCCTGTTAATAAAAATGGCAGTGACGTGTTTTGTAAGATTCCGCGCGAAAGTTATGGCGTTTCGGAACGTATGGAATGTCATCGAGTATAAGAGAGCGGTTTTGAAATGTCATTTTGTATACAAAATTTCCGTTTGCCATTGCCACTGACAGAAAGCGGCTGGTTGGATCCTACCGCTCGCCACCGGCCGGCGCGGCCGCAGCATGTAGACGCGTAAAGAAGATTCGGAAGCAAACGTCACAAAAATTCATTGCATACCTAATCTTTGTTGTTATTGAGCTGGTTGTTAGGTAAGGTAAAGTATGTACCTAGGTACTAAACGAGCTTGTGGAATTTGAGAGATTTTTTAAACTATTCCAACACCGCTAAGTAACAGGAGAAAATAATTGTCGGGTACTTTGTAGCAACTGGAGAATTTCTTTTGGAATGCGAGAAGGGTAGGTTGATAAAAATAAATGTTTGTTTTTGAACAGAATTTTATATTTCATTCGATCGATGATAATAAATGTCCATTCATATGAATTCAATGGGGTTAAAAAAACATGCAGAGGAATCGTGAGGGAAGCACTTTGTTCAAAAATTCAGGGTTTGTGCAACGTAACTAAAAGTGAATAAAATAAGATTATAGGGTTATGCGAATTTTGTATATTAGGAACTTTGTTTAGTTTTCGTTTAATTCATTTATGTATGTTCTTAGGTTATCTTTATGAAATAAATGTCTTCATGATGCTGTGTTATGATACTAGAGATTTATGTTTATATACATAGGTATATGTAAGTGCATTCCAAATACGTTATCAATTCACTATGAAATGCTTTCATAAATAATTTGAATTATTCAAGAGTGGTTGTGATATTTGCTAAATTGGAATTAAATTGATTGAAAATGGTTGAAAAATTAGCTACAGGACTATTTCCTTTATTAATTACATTCACAATAGTAATTTTATTTAATAACGCAATAAGGAAATAATTAATTTTGTATGTTAATATGGTGTATTTTCCCAATCTCGAAATTTTTACAAAATTTGTAAATTGTTGATTCAATTAAAAATTGGTATTTAATTAATACTTTAAAAAAGAGACTGAAATGCAATTTGTCTCGCTTAAAACTTTTACAATATATTCACAACAATATTTCGTGTGAGATAAATATTTTGGAGTCAATGTCTTTCTTTATTCTTCAAATACTTGAGTCGAAAACCATTTCTTATCATTTTTTTTTGTTTTTCTAGGTAATATATCTTAAAATTTCCAACAATATTTTGCAATTATAATGAAATAGTTTGATTTAAAAGATCTATTTTTGTTAACGAGAATTTTATTTGAAAACAAAATATAATCAATTTTAGTAACATTTTATGAAAGTTTTTTATTTCTTATATCGGGTGATTTTTTTGAGGTTAGGATTTTCATGCATTAGTATTTGACAGATCACGCGGGATTTCAGACATGGTGTCAAAGAGAAAGATGCTCAGTATGCTTTGACATTTCATCATGAATAGACTTACTAACGAGCAACGCTTGCAAATCATTGAATTTTATTACCAAAATCAGTGTTCGGTTCGAAATGTGTTTCGCGCTTTACGCAAATTTTATGCGTTTTTTTTTAAAAAAAAGTTCTCAAGCTCTTAAAAAATCACCCATTATGTATTTATTGTCCTCCATTGAAAAGAGGACATTGTTTAATATAATGGGTGATTTTTTAAGAGCTTGAGAACTTTTTTTTAAAAAAAACGCATAAAATTTGCGTAAAGCGCGAAACACATTTCGAACCGAACACTAATTTTGGTAATAAAATTCAATGATTTGCAAGCGTTGCTCGTTAGTAAGTCTATTCATGATGAAATGTCAAAGCATACTGAGCATCTTTCTCTTTGACACCATGTCTGAAATCCCGCGTGATCTGTCAAATACTAATGCATGAAAATCCTAACCTCAAAAAAATCACCCGATACAAACAATTACAGATTAGATTTTTCTGAGAAAGTTTATTTCAGAATGAAATCATTTTGAAGTCACTCTTTTACAAGATATCGAAAATCGAACGCCAATTTTTACCAATTTGGCGTATACTATTTTTTGTAGATTTTTATAAAAATTTTACTAAATGTCAAAGACAATATTGTCTATATAATATGAAATTAGTTTGAAGCAAATATCTTTATTTTTATAGTCGAAAATAAATGTTGACAAAGTTTTAGTAATGTTTTTTTTTTTTGGTTTTTATTTTGTTTTTGTAAAACACTATCAATTCGATCTTTCCCAAAATCTTACTTAATGTTTAAAACTATATCTTTTATAAGGTAAAATTAGTTTGAAGCCAATGTCTTCATTTTTTTAAACTATATTTAAGTCAAAACCAATTTGTAATAATTGTCAATTTGATGTTTCTCAAAATGTAACCTGATGTCAAGAACTCTATTCTTTGTGGCATAAAATTATAAAAACCACCCACTTGATTTTTTTGCGAGTCCTTTCTCCATTTTTTTGTCTTATTATCTGTATAACAAAATTTATTTCAAGTCGATATACATATCTAGTGGTTCATAAGCCATGGACGACGAAAAAAGTTTTACCGACATACGAACACACCCACAGACATCTCTCTAAAAATCTTTTATTTAGATGCTGGTGACCTTGAAACGTCAAGAAATCTAAACATTTTATATTTAACAAATCGGACCGTTTCCAATAACTTCCTATGTTAAAGTTAAAAATTCAAAATATTGCTACAAAGTTCGAAAAACGAAACAACAAATTATTTTTGAAAAACCGCAAAAGTAAAAGATGAAAATGATTTGAAGTTAATATCTAATTTTGTTCTCAAGGTATTCAAGGTATCGAAAACCAGTTTTTACAAATTTTAGTAGCCTTTTTGCAGGTTTTTATTTTTTGTAAAATTTCATTTCCCTTTCTCTCTAAAAAAAAGTAGTTTGGAGAAGATATAGTTGCTAGGTGACAAAGGCATTGGTGTTTTCGGAAAAGATGGAAAATCTTCGTTAGTACAATCGTCTTTCCACTTTGCTGCATAATTTTAACACAAAAATTCTGTAGAAATTGTGCAAACCTGCTTAAGTATACTTTTAAGTAGTCACAAAATGTTTAAAGCTGTCAGACAAAAATAAGAAATGGCCGCCCAGACCATTAAGTTCAATAAATAACCATTAAATATAATTTAAATTATGAAAGGTTTCCCTTAAAACTTTATTGAAAACAAGAAATTTATTTAAAAAAACTAACTAGCATTTTATTTGTTTATTTTATTTTCTGCTCTTTCTCCAGTCAAAAACAATATACATAGATGCACAATCTGCTGATTATACGCTGATTACATGTATAAAGTTTATGAACATAGCTTCCGTAATTAATCTCCGTTTGTTCAATATCAAATCTGACTTTATGAACAGAACATATCTAACGCAAGTTTAAAAGGCCTTGCACATGAGAGCGAACAACGAACGAACGAATGTACGAACAAACGTGACTTTACACATTTCAAAAGTCAATTTAAAAAAAAAACACATTTAAATTATAAGAAACCAATTGACAAAAATGTTAGGATAATAAAATTTACATTTTGTTCTCTAAAACAGGAAAATTTTGTAAAAACAGTTTGGTAGTAACGAATTGCAGTGTGGTTGCTACGAACTGTCAATCTCTATTCGCGTTCCACATACCATCCACACTGCAACGAATAAATTGTTCGCGCGCTACATAACCTCAAAATTATAGCACTCTTGTTTTGTTTTTGTGTAAAAGATCATGGCTGAGGAAAATATGGAGAAAAGGGTAATTCAATTATAATAGAATAGAAATAAAGCCCATGTGAAAGAAAAGTCAAAATATGCCAACATCCACAGATCGCAGTTCGTAGTTCGTAGCTCATGTGCAAGATGCTAAACTTAAGGGCCTTGCACATGAGAGCGAACAACGAATGGACGAACAAACGTGATTTTACATATTTCAAAAAGTCAATTCCAAACAAAAACAAATTTAAATTATAAGAAACCAATTGACAATAATGTTAGGATAATAAAATTTGCATTTTGTTCTCTAAAACAAGACAATTTTGTAAAAACAATTTGTTAGTAACGAATTGCAGTGTGGTTGCTACGAACTTTCAAACTCTATTCGCGTTCCACATGCCATCCACACTGCAACGAATAAATTGTTCGCGCTCAACTTAACCTCAAAATTATACCACTCTTGTTTTGTTGAAAAGGAATAGAAATAAAGCTCATGTGAAAGAAAAGTCAAAATATGCGAACATCCACAGTTCGCAGTTCGTAGCTCATGTGCAAGATACTTTAGGTTGACATTTATAAAATCATCAATTTCTGCACATTTCGATATTTTCTGCCAAAAAAAACATTTGAAGTCCACAATCCACATGTACATATGTATATTTACTGGTTCTTCTGATATGGCGTACTAAAAATGTAGGCCCTAGCACAGATATTTCTCTTGAATTCCAGGAACCATGAAAAGTCTAAAAAATGTCATAGTTTTCAATTTGACAAATCAGACTAAAATCAATAAATTCCTATTGGAATTTAAGAAAAATCTAATCTTACAAAGTTATGCCCTTGATTCTTTGAAAAGCTCAAAAGCTCTTTCATTCTTTTAAATAAGTTCAAAAACAGTATAGGATTTGTTACCGCCTTTAATCAAATTTGTTTTTTTTTTTTTATTTATATAAAGTAAATTTTTTGCTCATTCTGTACAGGAGATCAACCCTTCTGCAGTGTCACTTCAAAAGTAAATTTTCCGATAATACTTTTACGAGTATACCTACCATTATTTTTAAACACACTATTAATTCTGCTAATTCGAAAATCAATTATTACAAAGGTATTATTACTGAGGAGCTGAGCACCCCATTGCAGTGAAATGTATTTAAATATGTATTTTGTTGGATTTCTCATGTCTATCAACTTTAATATTATGTAAATATTCTAAAAAAGTTTCAGGTCCAGTTACTAAAAAAACACTCTTTAGCAGAGCTTCATTTAACTTTACAGAATACTATGGGTACCATTTCTTCCTCGATAAATGAAGCGATCTAGAAATGACTTGCGTACAAAATTCTACTTGAAGATTTGTTGATAGTTAAGAAAGTTTAATTTTAACTTTTCTTTTTAAAGTTGCTCTATCACTCGGATTTTTCTATTTTATACGTGTAACATTATTCTTGCAGAAATTTGCACTGAATTCGGGACCCCTCCTATAAATCTCTATATGTTGGTTCTTATATATCTATTGCTATGTGGCATATTTAAAACAAAGAAACAATTTTCAATAAGAACAAATTTTTTTTGAAAATCTCAGTTTAATTTTGTAACCAAACATGACATTTGTATAAAAGCAATAGGGTAAATTCGTACTCTTTTTGTTTTATTGATTTTTAAATAAATATCCAAAAATGTTGAACTCAATTCTTTCACATATTACCAAAATAATCAAATAGAACATTAATTTTGTCTAGTTATATTTATTATGTAGATTTTTATTTTTTATAAAAAACAACTGTTGACTTTTTCTAAAATTTTCGATAAACTTTGAAAATAAGATTTTATATAAGATAAAATTAGTTTGAAGATCTTTAATCTTTAATTTTTTAAAAATATTCGAGTCGAAAATCAATTTTTACCAACTTTTATTAGTGGTTTTATTTTTTCTAAAAAAACATTAGTTCGATTTTTCTCAAAAATTTTAAGCAACATCAAAAACGTTATTCTTCGTCGCATTATATTTTGGAGGTAACAAATTTGACAAAATTATACTTACCTTTAATTACGTTCCATTAAATAATATAAAATTTATTTGAAGTCACTAGCGTTATTGGTTCGCGAAATATTTAGGGTCAACCCAAATTTTCACTTTTTTTTTTAAATTGCTATAGTAATTAAAATGCACGACTGGGTCGCACGAACTTGCTCATGTATCCAAAGCCTTACGCAAATCGGCTCAAAACATTAATTTACCAATGGTTTGGGCTGTAGGAGCAAGAACAGACAGACAGACGGAAGGAATCGGGGACCCACTTTCTTCGACTTCTCTACCATCGTAATGTCATGTTTGATTCAAATCTCTAGTAAACTTCCCATAGGAAGTTATTGTAATCGGTCCGAATTGTCGAATTGAAAATTTTGACATTTCTCGACGTTTCAAGGTCCCTAGATTCAAAATAAAAGATTTTTAGAAAGATGTCTGTGCGTGCGTGTGTTCGTACGTTCGTACGTCCGTATAAGTCTGTACGTTCGCGACGTTTTTTTCGTCCTCCATAGCTCAAGAACCAGAAGAGATATTGACTTCAAATACATTTTGTTATACAGATAATAAGGCAGAAAGATGCAGAAAGGACTCTCAAAAAAATTGCATGGGTTGATTTTTTACCATAGCAATTTAAAAAAAGGTGAACATTTTGGTTAACCCTTAATATCTCATGAATCAATAACGCCAGGGACTTGAATTAAATTTAAAATTTTATATTGTAACGCGATGCCAAACAAATACATTTTTGGAAAAAATTCGAATTAACTTTTTTTTATAAATCAAAAAAAAACTGAAAAAAAATATTTGTCACCTCGAAACTTAAATGAAAATGATTTAATCTCCAAAACAATTTGTGCAACGAAGAATGACGTTTTTAACACCCGGCAAAATGTTGAGAAAAATCGAATTGACAGTTATTTTTACAAAAAATAAAAACCTAAATAAAAATTTGTAAAAGTTGGTAAAAATTGATTTTCGATTTAAATATCTTTTCAAAACTTTGAAATATTGGCTTTCAACTAATTTTATCTTTTGAAAAATATTAATGTCAACATTCAGTTAAATTTTGAGAAAAATCGAATCGACAATTTGTTTTACAAAAAAAAAACTTAAAACCTAAAAAAAAAATAACAAAAGTTGGTAAAAATTGATTTTCGACTCAAATATCTTTTCAAAAATTTGAGATATAGGCTCCAAATTAATTTTATTTTATAAAAAATATTGTTTTCAACATTCGATAAATTTTTGAGATAAATCGAATTGACAAACAAAATATTGGCTTCAAACTTATTTATCTCACAGAAAATGTTGCTAAGGTAAATTTTTTATTTTTTTTATTTTTTTTTTATAGAAACATAAGATCTACAAAAAATAGTACGCACATTTGGTAAAAATTGATGTTCGGTTCTCGATATCTCATGAACAATAGAAGGTATTGACTTAAAATTCATTTCATTCATTCAATTTGTATTTGTTTATATAGAAAATAAAAACTTTTAAGAAATGCTACTAAAATTGGTAAAAATTGGTTTTCGTCTAAAAACTCGTTAACAAAAATAGATTTTAAAATCAAACTATTTCATCATATGCAAAATATTGTTGGTAATTTTTAAAGTTTTAAGAATAATTCAACTGACAAGTTTTTTAACAAAACACGGAAACCTACAATATTTTTAAGCAAGACAAATCAACAGTCGGGATGGGAAGTTATCAGTGTGGGTCGCATCCCACCCTCTTTTTCGAAATTTTTTACGAATGCAAAACTTGCGATATACATAGTTCCTATACGTCACAAGTAAAAACCCAACCATTACATTTTTTTGAAAGTCCTTTCTGCATCTTTGGTAGAATATCTGTAAAACTAAATTTATTTAAAATCGATGTCTCTACTGGTTCTTAATATATGGATAATGAAAAGTGGTATCCCTAACGTACAGACGTACGGGCATACGGGCATAAGAATATAATGACGTAGGGACACACGAACGACCGTACACATACATCTCTATAAAAATCCTTGATTTAAATTCTAGAAACGTCAACATTTTTGAATCCGAAAAATCAGAACGATTACATCTAAAAAAAATCTAAAGTCTTAAGAAGCGATTAATTTATAAGAAATAAAGCACAGAGTTTTGTTTTTAAATAATGTTGATTTAATAATTTTTTGCATAACTCATATTTCCTTTATTTTGTATAAACAATTAGGTATTTTAACAATATTTCAATCAGAATCAAAGGCTTTGGAAAAATAAATTGTTTGTCCTCTAAGTGTAAGGTTTATAAGGTGTATTGATATTGCTATTTTAGTAAACTATTTGTCTTAGCAGAATGTTCAATAGGCTAGCTTAAAAAAGTGTTTCAGTAATGAAGAAATATTTAAAGAAGAATTTTAACAAAAACAATTTGAAATCGAGTTGATTTGGTTTGTTGGTTTTCATTTTCTTGTTACCTAACAAATTTTGCCATACATTAATAATTATAGAAATTTTATTCAAGAAGTTGCTATATCTAGTAACTTTTTTAGTTACTATTTTACCAATTAAAATTTTGGGCAAAACTGGTTGTGGCGTCTTCACTATAGGTATTAGTTTTGTTCTTCCAGACACACTGTCGACTTAATTTTTTCATATAAAATTTGTGTTGGAACGCAGGCGAAATTGAGAGTTTAGTAGTGAAAATCATAACAGGTTCACATAAGAAAAAGATAGGTTACAAAACTAAATGCGATTATTTTTATTCCAAATCAAATTCAGTATTTATTTTATTTCTTATAGAGATGTCTACACCAAACTTATAGTTAAAAACTGTCTTATTGGTTAGTTTGTTTTATTGGTGTTTTTTCTTCAACCCTATTTGAGTTATGTCTTACGTATCAATACAAGTAATGTTGAACATTTCTTGGAAAATTAATTGGATATTTAAAATAGTGCATTAGTATTTCAATCTCATACTAACCTCTCTTATCTGGAAAAAAAGTAGGTACACTCGTAATGTGTGGGGCTTGTGCTCTTGAAAGTTATTTTGCAACTCATGAAAAAATAAATAACTCAAAGACATACTAGGCTAACATAAATGTTCAGCTGGTAATGTTTCAGTTCAGTCACATAACCTAGAATAACCATTTTCATATGGTGTCTATGTCTATTGGAATCTCGTTAGTATATTTACATTTCTCAATAGAATAAGACTAGAACTGTGTATTCAAAAAAGCACTTTAGCATAAATAAGGGCTATATGAGTACGACTACGATACAATTCCAATCAACTCACCGATATGTGATGTGATATAAGGTGAGCAGAGTAGAAGTGTTCCGTGTAAAGAAAGACATTGTGTAGGTACATATGGACTTCTAGTAGAAGACATTTGATTAATAGTTTGTAAGGTCAAGTAATATAAAACGTTGGTGTTAATCAATATTTTTTATTAACCAATACAATTTCTACGTAGTCTTGTCATAAGTTCTGTCACAAAACTTAGACAGTATTGCTCAAAACCTGCTTATTTATCTAAACCTTTAAGTTAATTATCAATCAGTAAATGCTTATTTGGTTTCAATCGCAACAATTGTTTCCAAAGTTACGGAATGAGATCTGGCGAAATTTTATTTTTTCAAAAACCACTAAGATCCGACAAAATTACGGATCCAGAAACAAAATAATACTTATTAAATTTATTGATGGTTTTGCAAATTACAAATCTTTCTCTTCAAGATACGTATAAAATCATTTTATAACCTTACTTAGTTTCTGGACATTTGTTTTAGTTATGAGTCTTTACTTTAATTACATAAAGTTTTGAGCAAACTTTGGATTTAATTTGATAGTAGAAATCGATTACTGTATGAAATAATATACATAAATACTTCAACTGAATATTGAAAAAAGGGATTATAGATTTGGAAAATAAAATTCATAAAATTAGATAGCCTCAAAAAGCTTTCTTTACCTATTTTTTCCAATTTTAATAAGTATGTAGTAATATTTCAAAAAACTGATTTGATACATTAATTTAAAATTTGAATTATAAGACCATCAAAACACATGGGAAATATATATAATATATAATATTTATATCCTTTAACCTTGACTCTAGAAAATGATTGTGGAAAGATGATTAGGCTATTACTGTGGCTCGCGCGAAGAGCTGTTTTAAAGTGTTGTTCTAAAGGTCCCGCTTTTGTTTTTGTTTGATTGAACAGCTCACCCCAAAGTGTCACACAGAGTTATGAAAACGGTTGACAAGTTATATCATATTTGTGGTACAATGTTAAGTTAAGGATTTCAAAAATATCCTTTTCAATAGAGATAGATGGATTCTTCTACTTTTCATACAAATGACATTGAATTGGTTTGTTTACGTTTGGTAAAAATATTTTAAAGGGTGATTTTTTAACTATTATCTTTTTGGCAACACTGGTTTTAAACAGCTGACGCACGTTTCATGTTTTGTTTCACTGTAAAACATCTTCAGTTTGGTCTATAATACGCTTGATAATTATTGAATTGTATTATCAAAGTTCGTGCTCTGTTAAGAAAGTTCATCGCGCGCTTCTTCCAGCGAGTGATGAAGCTCATTTTTGGCTCAATGCGTACGTAAGTAAGCAGAATTGTCGATTTTGGAGTGAATATCAGCCAGAAGCATTGCAAGGGCTACCAATGCATCCACAAAAAGTCACTGTTTGGTGCGGTTTATGGGCTGGTGGCATCATTGGACCGTACTTCTTCCTTCAAAGATGATGCGAATCGTAACGTAACTGTAAATAGTGAGCGCTACCGTGATATGTTATCCAACTTTTATTTGCTCAAAATGCAAGAGCGTAACTGGCATGACATGTGGTTTCAACAAGACACACAGAACGCGCAACAATGGACTTATTGAAAGGCCAGTTCGGTGAACATTTTATTTGACGTTCAGGACCGGTCAATTGGCCGCGATTTAACGCCCTTACACTAGTTTTTGTGGGGCTGTGTTAAAGCTCATGGTTATACAGACAAGCCCGCTTCAATAAACGCATTGGGAGACAACATTGAAGCATTTATTCGTGAGATACCGTTGTTGTTCATTTTGTCGAATAATACCCAAAAAGTTTAATTTTTCTCAACACAATTTTTTAAAATACAGTTATGTATCTACAGTATAACACTTTAACGACGTCGTCTGTGTGTCAATTCGTTCTTAATAAAAAGCGTACCTTAACTTGAACTTCTTGTTCCATCGAGTGCAGCAGTATGCAATGACACTAATTTCTCAGATTTGTTTGAAACATCGACAGGTGTTCCCCAAGGCTACATTTTAAGTCCATTACTTTTTGCTTTATTTATTGATGAAATTTGTGATATACTTCCAGGAGGAATACCTTTTGCCGAGATGCAAGTTAAAGTTCTACTTTACGCTGATGACTTAGTATAACTGACTGAAAACACTTTCACTTTGAAGTTGAAAATAAACAGGCTGAATACCTTTTTCGAGAAATGGGCGTTAATCATTAATACAAGCAAGAGGCATAAGTTCTTTGCTAACCACGATATTGATCTCGTATCAAAATACAGTGTCTTCTATGCAACGGTCAACATATATATGTGCTTTGGTGCCCAGGTTTTTGGTTATGTGTTCTTTTGAGGTCTTTGAAACGGTGCAGAGATATTTCTTCAAACGCTTATTCAGACTGCCTATTTCAGCGCCAAACTATGCCATCTATGTTGAATATGGTATAACGCCTCTGTACATTTAAAATCTTAAAGCCAACTATGATTATTTGATAAGGGTGATGAAAAGAAGTGAAATAAGTCTTCACAAGAGTATCAAGATAAGACTTTTGGAAACAAACGGCTCTCCATTCAAGGAATGGTATGAAAAGAAATAGAGTCAAACGTTAATGACTGGCAGGGCATGTTTGCGGATGTCACGTCAAAAATAGATGAGAAGCTTCACACTTAGCATCTATCTAGAACAACTTTAACATCGTCCAGGAATACATACAGGAACCTTAATCACCAGTTGTCTTGAGGAACCTATTTCGGAAACCTATTTTTTTTTTTTTTAAAGTCCTTATTTTGAAAGGGAGAGAGGGGTTTAAAGGAGTTGTCGGTGCACGAATACTCTATTTAAGCTATTAGCTTAATTTTTAGAGCCCGTGTTGATGTTTTTAACTTAAATTATATGCCCCATCGAGCTGACCTAACTCAAAAGTGTAACATTTGCAATAGACGGGAAAATGAAACCATTTAATTGTCAATTGTCCTACTCTGCTAAAAATCCGCCGCCGGTTGTAATTTTTTGAAAGTTACTTTTCTTCAAATCATTTTTATGAAATACTGAACGGATCACTAGGATGGTATACTTTATATTTGTATTGCAAATATGCCTTCACATTTCGCAACAGTTTTGAGGCTTAATACCTTTAGTTCATCCAGTGACTGTAGTTCAAAGCACTCTATTTTATATCATAGCAGGCAGACGGCTTCCTATAAAACCATTTCCTCACTACTCATTGCTTTAAATTTATTTAAGTCACATTTACCTACCGAAAACTAAATGAGTTCCCATCAACATAAAAATAAAACAAAAGACTTTAAAAGTTAATTTTCCATTTTACTTAAATTTAAAAAACTCATAATTAAATCTCAATTTTGTTACTGATGCAAACATTTTATCTTTCAGATGCAAGCAAAAGATAAAATGACCTCCAATTTCCCTGCCACTGGTCCAGCCCACCACAAAGCGATTAAGGACCAACAACGGCAACGATGCGAACTGAAAGATGACTACGACCACGAAAATGTCGAAATTGAATACGTAATCGAAAATGTCCTCTTCGAACGTCAGGAACAGGAACAGCACCATCATCAGCATCAGCATCAACATCAGCACATGCAACCATCATCTGATACCATTGAATATGGAAGTCTTTCAGATGCATACAATTCGGTTCTCCTGAACTCTTGCTCTTGTACTATGATGACGACGACGACGACGACGAATACTACGTCGTCGAGTACATCATCATCGGTAGAATCGGGAGCATCAGGAGAAAGTGCCTGTGGCACTTACACAACATGTCCACATGGTGGCAATTACATTTCATTACGCACCGAACTTGTCCTTAATCCAGAACGCCATAGCAAGGATCTCATATATGAGTGTTCGGTTTCTTGTAAATGTGATCCGGCTTCCTGTGACAACCGGCTTGTCCAGTTCGGCCCTCGTGTGGGCTTAGAGATAATTGCCTCGAAACTGCTGCATAAACAATATGCCTTGCGAACCAATGCCCCCATTCCATGTGGAGCGTTCATTTGTGAGTATGCTGGTGAGTTACTTACTCGAACAGAAGCCCAACGAAGAATGAAGGACTACGAACGTCGTCGTCGGGTAGAGCACGGAGGAGTCGTCGATGTTTCAGAACCGATGGATTGCAATAAAATGAATTATGTTCTCTGTCTGAATGAATATTCATTAGATGGTGAAAATGCATCAACCTCCACCCCCGCCGCCAGTGCGACTGAAGCTACTGCAACTACAAGGACCAAGTCCTTGCAACAGACGTTTGTTGATCCACGTCTCCGAGGAAATATCGGAAGGTATCTGAATCACAGTTGCCAACCAAATTGTGAGATATTAAGTGTCCGCGTGGATTGCCCGATACCAAAAATAGGTAAGAGTCTGTGATGCAAGTTGAGGGCTGTTAGCTGTGGTTTGTGGCTGTGGGATGAATTTTCCAATAGCATGGTAATCAGAATAACAATATATGTATGTACCTACCTTTCATTTCATTCCAGCAATTTTTGCCAAACGAGATATCCAAGCAGGAGAAGAGCTGTGCTTTCATTATGGCAATGGTGAAGGTGGGGGCTTGGACGGAGATAGAGGTAGCGTCGGTGGCGGTGGTGTGCGTCAAAGTAAAAGTGATGCAAATGCTATGCAAGTAAATAAGTCGACTCCTTGCCTCTGTGGATCGAACAATTGCGAAAATTTTCTGCCGAATTTGGAATTCTGACATTTTGAAAAGTGAGTTTTTGAAATAATTTAGCACGAACCAGGACAACAAAGACGGCGCGGCGGCATGTTGATGATGTCGACGAAGAGAACGAGGAAATTATGTGATGGATACATTTTCGTTAAATTAAAGAAAAGTTTTGCCCATCTCATCAACGTGGCTTACGGTCGCTGTGGGATTTAGAAGTACATAGATTTTTCATTTGAAATTGTAAACAAAATTTGTGAGATATTTAAACGTTTGATTTTTAAAATTTTTATTCTTCGTATAATGAAATGGAAAGAAGAAAAAGGATGTAATAAAATTCATCTCATCAAAATGTGCATTTAAGATTCGAGCTGGCCTACATAGGTTCCATTTTAAAATAAATTGTATACGCTGTGAATTATTGTGATACAAATACAAATTTGAAAAGTATTTTGTAAATTTGGTCGAATCAGAGATTCATTTAGTGTACTAGCGGAACCGGCAAACTTCATCTTGCCCGATTTTAAGGTATTCAGTTTAACTCGAGAGCGAAGATCAACTCATCTACAGATAAAAATCAGTCCGGTGTATTATGCCATTGGACATGTTCATTAGCTTCCCATATAGGAATTTATTGTAATGGGTCCGATTTGTGGAATTGAAAATTTTGACATTTCTCAACGTTTCAAGGTCCCTAGATTCTAAATAAAAGATTTTTAGAGAGATGTCTGTGCGTGCGTGTGTACGTACGTTCGTACGTCTGTACGTTCGCGACGTTTTTTTCGTCGTCCATAGCTCAAGAACCAGAAGAGGTATCGACTTCAAAATAAATTTTGTTTTACAGATAATAAGGCAGAAAGATGCAGAAAGGGCTCTCATGAAAATTGCGTGGGTGGTTTTTTTTACCATAGCAGTTTAAAAAAAGGTGACAATTTTGGTTAACCCTAAATATCTCACGAACCAATGACGCTAGAGACTTGAATTAAATTTTATATAATACAAGTATATAAAAACGTGATAGGTTAGATTAGGTAATAGGGCTGTCCAAGATGAAAACGGACACACTTAGGCCAATTTAATGGCCCATTGTGATACCACATGAATCTTGAGGCTTCCTCATAAGCTCAATGGAACCAGCTTGAGTCCCTTACGAAACGTGAGAGGCTGATTATACTGATATGATTTAGATCGTTAAAGAAGAATTCTTCTAGGTAATTCTTGCGTTTTCGAGCTAGAGCAGGGCATGTGCAAAGAAGATGAAGCATTGTTTCCTCCTCTTCCTCGTCCATACAGCTTCTGCAAGAATGCGCCTAGTCGGGTGGCGTGCCTTCCTATTAGACAGTGTCCGGTTATGACACCTTTTATCGAGCTTATATGCGATCTGCTTAGAGATAGCCACGCACCTTGAACGTTTTGAATCCAGTGTTGGCCAGATGTTCTTTGTGACTTGACACGTGGTGATGTTGTTCCACCACCACTTGTTGGGAAGGCGGAGTGAGAGACTTAATTTCAGTCGTTCAGAGTACACACCTCCACCAACACCTTCTTTTGTTTTTGACCCATCTGTATAAAAATTGTAACGTGATACCAAACGAATATATTTTTGGAAAAATTCCAATTAACGTTTTTTTTTATAAATCAAAAAAACTGAAAAAAATAATATTATTTATACCTCGAAAAATTTACGAACAAAAAACGATTTTATCTCCAAAACAATTATGTGCAGCGAAAAATAATGTTTTTAACATCTGATAAAATTTTGAGAAAAATCGAATTGACAGTTGTTTTTATAAAAAATAAAAAACATTACTCAAATTTGGTAAAAATTGATTTTCGATCTAAATATCTTTTCGAAAATTTAAGATTATGGCTTCCAACTAATTTTATCTTATAAGAAATATTATTTTCAACATTCAGTAAGATTTTGAGAAAAATCGAATGGACAGTTTTTTTTACAAAAAATAAAAACTTAAAAAAATATTAATAAAAGTTGGTAAAAATGTATTTTCGACTCAAATACCTTTTCAAGACTTTAATATATTGGTTTTAAACTAATTTTTTGTTATAAGCAATATTGTTTTCAAAATTCGGTAAAATTTTTAGAAAAATCGAATTGACAGTTTTTTTTTACAAATAATAAAAACCTAAAAAAAATAATACTAAAACTTAGTAAAAATTTACTTTCGACTCAAATATCTTTTCAAAAATTAAAAATATTGGCTTCAAACTAATTTTATCTTACAACAAATATTGTTTTTGACGATTAGTACCTACATATTTTATAAAAATCCAACAGTCAGTTTTTTCATAAAAAATTAAAATCTACAAAAATAGTACGCAAATTGGTAAAAATTGATGTTCGGTTTTCGATATCTCGTGAACAATAGAAGATATTGACTTCAAATTAATTTCATTCATCCAATTTGTATTTGTATAGTTTTCAAAATCAAACTATTTCATTATATGCAAAATATTATTGGTAGTTTTTAAATTTTTAAGAATAATTCAACTGAGAACTTTTTTAACAAAACACGAAAACCTACAATCTTTTAAGCAAGACAAATCGACAGACAGGATGGGAAGTTATCAGTGTGGGTCGCATCCCAGCCTTTTTTTGTTTTCCTTAAGGAACAGAAACGTTCTAAGCAAATTAATAGAAAAAATCTATACAACAGAAACTAAATTAGTTTAACTCAACTCTTTTGATCCTGTTTTTGGGGAAATGCCTAGATTATTGAAATTACTGGAATTATGAAGCCTGATGTTTTCTATTTTTAATTTTGCATTTAAGATCGATTCAGAAAGTATTATGCTCTATTGTAAAAATGTTCCACATTGCAACGTGTGTTTTTTTCAAAGTAAAAATAAAACTTTAATTTGGCAACACTATTTTAACAGCCATTATTTCAGCTGTCAAGGGAATAAAAAATTTTCCACATTGCAACGTGTGTTTTTTTCAAAGTAGAAATAAAACTTTAATTTGGCAACACTATTTTAACAGCCATTATTTCAGCTGTCAAGGGAATAATAATGTTGGGTTTCGCATTGGCTGCGTTCAATCTCAGATAGATAGGGTATCCGGATACCTTTTTGTTAGTGTTTTACGTGTAAAATAACAGCTGATCAAAAACAGCTGAGATGTCAAAAAAGGAATCCAAAGGTATCCAAGAATTTCTGTGGTATGTAGGTATCTGACAGATAAGCTGATTCAACACATGGTTGAATTTCAAGAAACTTGAAAATTGATTTCAGCTTTTTGTATTTGTTGGTAAACAAAAAGATACAAAATGTTAGTTGAAGTTGTATTTGAGGATGTTCTGTACATAAAGACGATGAAGAAGCTATTTTCCTTCGGCAATTCTTCAAGAACGATGCTGACCAGTAAAATTACATTCAATGGTGACCGCTATAGAGCCATGATCACTGACTTTTTCGTTCATCAATTGAACAACCATATATTGAAGATTGAAGGACACTTTTAGTAACAGCATAGTTTCACGTTACGGACTCGTGAATTGGCCTTCAAGATCGTACGATTTAACGCCACTTGACTTTTTTCTGTGGGGATATGTCACCCAAAAATATTGCCTCCTTATTGCCGACATACGGCCACAAATGTTGGAAAAAGTCATAGAAAATTGAGCCACCCTATTAGACTACGTCCGAGCCAGCTGATGGCGGTCACATGCCAGAAATCATTTTTAAATTATAATGCCATAAGATTATCTTTTGCATAAAGTAAGTTACATCATTGAATAATTACAATTGTAATTATTCAATGGTTACATGCCAATTTTAAGAAATTGTGGTTGTTTTATTCCATTTCACATTTTTTAGCTCTTACTACGTCATAAAATGGAAATTTAGGATTGAATAAAAAATGAATAGCTAATCAGAAACCTGATGACAATTTTTGTTTACAAAACCGATGTTTTAATTTAAAACAGTTTAAAATAATATTCACAACGTGTGAATAATATTTGTAATTAACTGTCCTCGTGTCATTTAATAAAAACAACAATTAGTAAAGATAAGAACATACATATGTATACACTATTGAAAGATTTTGCAAGTTGGCTGAACTGTCAAAAGTTTTTCAATAGCATCCAATTATGTGAAAATAGCCAATTTTCTGTCAATTGAAAATTGTCCGTTTATACGGTTGGTTGCTGGTATCCAAATATTAGACAATTTTTGGTAGAAAATCGGCTGACAATGTCCGAAATTTTTTTGAATGTTTGGATCTACATTCGTTGACGGCCATATCATTAGCTTCGCCAACGTCTTGCCAAACCGCGCCCTTAATTGGGGGGTTTTCCATGGGTAAATTCAAATGTCCGTCAAAAATTGCTTTTTTGTGTATGTTTAATCCAGTGGGGTATAGAGTATAGTTGTGAAATTTCCACCCTAAAATTTGTTTATATGTAATTGTATTTTTGTTAGTGCAAAGAGGGTTTAAACTGCCGAAAATCCAGATCTGCAGATTTAATCTTAAATCAAAAATAAACCAACTTATTTTGCCCCATGGAATGCAAAAGCACGGGAAATGGGTGTTTTGACAGATCAAGATCTAAAATAAATTGATTTATTTAACCCATGGGAAACCCCATAGGTGTTTAGACGAGTTCAAAGGATTGGCTGCATATTTTGTCTGTCACTTTTGACAGATAAAATTGAGTATTTGCATGGTTGATAGAAAATTGGTTAACATTTTTAGCAAAAAATCTGACAATGGACAGGTTGAGACAATATAAGGGACCTCATTTGCAGTCAACTTCACTCTTTGAACATAAATTTTGAACAAGGCAACTAGTTAGTTTTTTTCTGAAATTCAAATTCAGAACTTAACTTCACAAACCTCTACTCTAAGTTCATAGTACAAAAAGAAAAACTACCAAAAACATTATTGCCTACAAAACACTCCTTAGGAACAATTGCCTGGAAAGTTGGTCAAGAAAAATCTCCCTTAGTATCAAGTCAAGTCAACTTGTGTCAAAATGATAATTGATCATGTTTTTTCATCAACTCAAAGCTGAACTTTATTACTCAATGATTTATTTATTTTCTGCATATCTTCATTTAATGTTTTTTGTAAAAAGGTTCCTTGTCAATTTGGAAAAGAAATAACTAATATTTCTTTACAATACAAAATACAAATCGTGATGGACTTGTAGCTTGCCTGAGGAGTGTTTTGTAGACAATAATTTTTTTGGTAGTTTTTGTACTATGAACTTAAAGTAAAAGTTTGTGAAGTAAAGTTCTGAATTTTAAATGCATGACACTTGAAAAACTACGTTCAAAGAATAAAGTTGACTGCAAATGAAGTCCCTTATGTTGCTTGAACCTGTCCAATTTCTCACTTTTTCTGCCAAAATAATTTATGATTCAATTTCTCAAGAATTTTCTATCGGACAATTCAATTTAAATTCTCAGAAATCTTAGAAATATAAACTATCCAAAAATAGGCGACGTTCGAAAAAAAGGAAAATTTGTAACTAAACTCACAGACTTGATTGAAGATTGGAAGATCAGTTGTAATAAACTTTATGTCCTTTGAATTTGCCCTTGACGATTTTCCCTTGAATCACATTGTTCATCAATAATAACGTCCTAAACAATTTCTAATGATTCAAGTTCAAAATAGAGTGAGACAGGATTCCATTCTTTTCTTATTTTTGATCATTAAAATGCTGCGGGCAGCCTTGACAGGAAACGTAGGGATAAGACGGACTTCAAGCTTGTCTTCGGGATGTTCTCCAATGTTTGAAACAAATCAGCTTGAAGACAGCTACGACTATTTCGCACAAAACCTTTATTAATAACTGTCTTAAAATACCTAATCAAATCAAGTCCTAATATACAAAATTTTTTCAGGTTTTTCCGGAATTCAATGAGAATTGTCTATATTTCCATTTGAAAAGCCATTCCGAATCCATTGCGCACACAATTCCATACAAAAAATCAATCAGGAATCCCCTTTCTTCAATTTTTTTCTTTTCATCATTTGATTAAAGTCCCGATGGATTACCATTGCAGGGAAAAAATGAAACCTAGTGGCTACTATCGAACATTTTGATCAAAAACAAGTTACCCAGGAATTCTATTCTCTATTAAAAAATGCTTACAATTTTCTTGGAAATGAGACCATAATTTTTCTGGAAAGTTATTTCAAAATACAACAATTTCAATTGTTTCAAAATTACTCTAAAACTACATACAAATATTTATATCACATATTTTCGTTATCGTTAACATAAATTAACTACAACTGTCAAAATTTTTAGTTCCTGCGAAAGGCTAAACTAATTCTTTAAGGGCCACATTTGGTTATGCAACTTTTTTATTATTTACTGAATGCTTTAAGAATAAAGGCAGAATAAGAAGCAGGAGCAAAATCATAACAAAAACAAGAAAAATCCCAGTGAAAATCTGTTTTATTTTAAAATTTCTTTGGTTCTCCCCTTCCCATAGCCCCATTGCAATTGTTTCCCTATAACTTATTTTGTAAATCATTGGCCAAAGGTGGCAGTTTGGTACTGATCCAATCTTGGATATCTAAAATCTCACGTTTCTTCAGTTCATGCAGTGTATTTTTGAGCACAGAGAACTCTCCTTTCACTCCCAACTTAGTCAACTCCTCAAATGACTCCTCTCCCCATTTCAAAGGCACCAACGAATCTCTGCTACCGTGGAACATTTTTAGCTCTGGTAAATCTGTGCCGGGTTTCGTCCGATTTTTCAATGAATCATAAACAATGGAATCACGATTTAGGAATGACGAACAAGCAAACACCCCCGCCAAGTCTGTGTTCAAATGGTAGGCAGTGTGAAGAGCCAGAGCACCACCCATCGAAAATCCTCCAACAATGATTCTTTCGGCTGGAATTCCTAAATTCTCTTCTTCGTTGATTAGTTCATGCACTGTCTCATAGATAGACGCAAGACTCTTTCTGTTTTCACGGGCATCGATGGTAATGGAACGGCGATCGAACCAAACATTGGACAGCTGCAAATAAAGATTAAAAATTAAGCTGATGTAACACAGAATTTTTCACTCTGAATACTCACTTCACCCTCAAGTGGCGTATATGGCTGTAGAGGGGCAGTGGGATAGATGATTTTTATGTGTGGAAACTCTAGGTCCTTGCCCAATAAGAAACGAACAAATTCGACAAGATTCGATCCGGTGTCGCCTGCGATTGATGATGATTACTCAATGAAAAATGTATTTGTTCATCCGGCAGTCATTTCTCTGTGGACTTACCAGAGCCGTGGAAGAAAATCACAGAAGCCGAATGCTTCGGCCCAGTTTGGTTGATGGTTTTTTTAACCAGTTTCATTACGTTAACGCCAAGAATTGTTTCTGATTTATTGATCACAAATAAAAATAAAAAATTGAAATAAAATTTGAAATCACAAAACACAAGGTAGGAAAGTAAGGGAAGAAACAGCTGATTGCGTGACAGTGACAGCAAAATCCAAATGTCATTTTTGTGATAGGCAAATTCATAATAAACCAGGTGTTTTGAGGGAGAACAAAAAGCGAGTAATTCTACTCTAAAGTAACGATGAGACTGTAAGACAACTCGTTGTTTTCTTTAACATTGTTCAAAATTTTAAAATTAACTAGCAAACCCGGCGAACTCCGTTTCGCCACCAGAGGCTTTCGTTTTTTGTAACATTTCGTTTGGGGATTAAAAGATGAAGAAAAATTATTTTATTTTATATTTGAAAAGGGAAAATTTTATTTCATTTAACAACAGTTATGAATTAATTTCGATTACAAAAGTGAAATGTAATTTAGTTGAACTTCTCTAAGTAAAGAATGAAAGTGAATCCAAAGTAAATACTGAATCGAAGCGTTATACTTGTCCGCAAATTATCCGTTTCATTGAAGTGCTCTTTGGTAAACCACATTTTTTGTTTTTTTGGTCTGACGTTAACACAAACAAAGCGGATGGTTCCCTAACTCGTAAACACGCAACGTATAGCTGCCCAGTGCCCATGTGAAAAACAATGATTTTCTAAATTTATCCCTCAAACACCAAGTTAATTGTCATTGCGAACGCAAGGCGAACCGGAAATTGCAATCGTTTGAAGTCAAACGGAAGATCAGTCGGAATCATTGGTATTTGAAGAATACATATACATTTTCACCTGCGTACTTTCCGTTAATAATGGTTGCCTCAATCAAATTCGGCATAAATCTGGTAACTCCAGAGGGTTCAAAAACTCCGTTGGATAATTTACTACATCAGCGGGATTTGTTATGGAATCAACGGATTTTTATGTCACCAAATCGCCAGCGATTTTTGATTCAATGGTGTACATCATTATTCTTTGCGGCGAAAATTTCTCGTTGACTTAACCAAGCATAATTCTGATAATTCTCGCTAATGTTTGGGAAAACATTTTCAATAAGAGCTAATTGATAGTCTACAAATCGGCAAAAGTCGTTGGTAAGAGTAATTAATCCAGTTGTCGCATCAACTGGCACTTTTACATTTCCAACAGCTAACAATTGTTTGGAAAATTGTGCAGCACTTTGATCATTTTGAAGTTGAACTCCCATATTAGTGGTAAGCGATAATGTTTTTACATTATTCCACAAAAGTGATGCCTTCAGGCAAGCATTCAATTCATCTTCAGGCGTTCCACGGGGAATTACTGGCAATGTCTGCCTGAAATGGTTGGAATCGGGATCACTTCCATCGAACAATGGTTTCAGTGGCTGTGATGGCGTAAGTAATGGATCCAGTTTGACTTTTCCACTTGCGCAGCACAATCCAACCGTTTCTCTTTTGAACTTTAACGGATTGCAATATCGGCATACAGTCGTCATTGGTCCAACATCTAAATTGTCATCATCGCTGTAGTTCGCAGTGGGATCATATTGGAATGCCAAACGATTGTATGATGCCAATGATCTTAGTGTGCTCACGCGTTGTCTCAATCGGGCATTTTCTCTCAATATATTTTGTCTTACTTCGCTTAAGTTCTGTGAATACACTTGTTGCTGGCTTGCATGTCTTGTGCGGCGGCCGATGTTCGCACGTCGTACTCTAGGCATTTTATATTATACGAGTAGATTATTTTTTTGTTCTCAAAATATTCTACGTGACAAACATTTTGTTTCAGTTTTTTGATATAAAAAAAGATAACTGATTTTTTCGAAATTATACCAAATTACCAAATTATACCAAATTTGCTCAGAATGTGTTATACAGAATTTTATATAATTGGATTTGGGGTTAACCAAATTTTTCACTTTTTTCTTAAATTGCTCTATGATAAAAAAAACACTCACTAAATTTTTTAAAAAGTCGTTTTTGCATTTTTTTCTTATTAACTTTAAAACAAACGTTATTTGAAGTCGATATCTCTGACATTTCTAGAGATATGGTTGACTTAAAAATGTTCCCAAAAGTAAGCTTTGGTTTAGAATATAGGGGCCTTGAAACGTCAAAAAATTTAAAAATGTGTAATTCCACAAATCGGAACTTTTACAATAGCTTTCTATGGGAAGCTTAAAGGAGTTCAACGCTTTTCTGTTGAAATTTTTCCTGAATTTTGTCTGCTATAAACCTCACGGAGCCCGAGACCTTTCCAACGAATGCAAAACCGTGGAAATCGGTTCCTGCGTTCTGGAGTTATAGCGTCAGGAAGGAAAACCCGACTTATTTTTATATAGTAGAAGATTATTACTTCAAAACTAAAAAGAAGCATAGATCTGCCAGGAATTCACTCAAGACTTTGATTCGGATTAATGTGAATAATATTTGCTACATATATAAAACTAAATTGAAAATAAGTTGAATAGATATTTTACTGTGTTTCCTTTTAAAAGAAAAAAAAACTACATATGATCGACTAGAAATTGGAAAAAACGAAACCAATTGTTTCTTTGGGCAGGTTCAACCGACGTAAGGGACTTAAAAGTTAGGGAAGTTTCTATTATCTGATTGGCCAGCTGCCAAAAAATTACCTTCCAATTAAGGCAACTTTAATGGAAAGTTTACGGGAAAGTTAGTCAAGAAAAATCTCCCTAAAGCAATATTCACATGAGCACGACCAACGACCAACGAATGAATGAATATTCGTCGATTTTGACATTTCTTTCACATGAGAGTTTTTAATTCGTCGCGAATTAAGTTTGACATTCACCACCGAAACGATTTTTTTAGGTTAAGTACGCGCGATTTTTTTATTCGTTGCGAGTGTGGATAATGTGGAACGCGAATAAAGTTTGACAGTTCGTATCAACTATATTTTTTTTCGCGACGAATAAATTTGTTTTCTTAAATTTATTAATATATGATATTGAGAAGTAAAAGTATGCATCATACATCAAATAGAAACTATATTGCTATCGTTTTGTTAAGAATTTGTGTGGAAATATGTCTTCAAACGTATATAAACTCACATTTTGTAATTCATTCGTCGTTCGTTGGTCGCGCTCATGTGAATGATGCTTAACTATTAAGTCAAGTCTACTTCTATCAAAATGACAGTTGATCATATTTTTTCATTCAACTGAAAGCTGAACTTTATTACTCTATGATTTATTTATTTTCTGCACAACTTCATTTAATGCTTTCTGTAAAAGGGTTCTCTTTCAATATGGAAAAGAAATATTTAATATTTCTTTACAATACAAAATACCAATCGTTATGTACTTGTAGCTTGCCTGAGGAGTATTTTGTAACAATAATTAATTGTTTGGTACTTTTTGTACTATGAACTTAAAGTAGAGGTTTGCGAAGTAAAGTTCTGAATTTTAAATTCATGACACTTGAAAAACTAACTAGTTGCCTTGGTCAAAATTTACGTTCAAAAATTGAAGTTGACTGCAAATGTGTTTCAATTTTATACATACATTTCCAATGACGGATTTCTGTCAGAAACATGAGTTCGGTGGCCTTTTTTTCATTAACAGAGGTACGTGTTCAAAAAGGGGCCGGTTATAGCTATTTTTGGTTCTAATCATTGAAACCAATTATACAATTATTTTCACAGCTCGTTTATAATGTCTATCATCGTTGAAAATGTCTATCATCGAACTAAATTTCCTGATTGAAATCCACCGTGATTGTTTTTTGTAAGAGAAATCATTTGAATTATCTGAAACTAACACAAATCAGTGAAACGATTGGTTTCACTTTTTAGCATACATATGTAAAAGAATAATCTAAACTTGCGAACATTTATTGACTGCAAGCTAAAGGATGGCAAGTCATTAAAAGTCAAAGCGGTATCCTGGGAGAATATTGCGGCAACATTTCGAGCAAGTGGCTTTGAATTGGTGCCGAAACAAATACAAGACCGATGGAGCCGCTACAAACAGGAGGCAAAGACTAATTTAAGTCAATATACTCGATCTCTGAAGGAGATTGGTGGTGGAAAACCGGCTGGGGAATCTTCTTAGACCGATTATGAAATTGCTGAAATTTCCGTTCTGGATTTTAAAGAAGATACCGCAGAGTTCAATAGCGATAGTTATGAAGACAAACAGAATATTTTCTTGTTTTCTTTTCAAAAATTTTGAACTATTTATTATTTTCGAACTTTCAATAATTCGTAGTGTTTCCAAAACCCTCGGAATTTCAAATTAATAAGAGTCGACTGTTGAAAGATAATTTGAACTTACAAAATACAAATTGAATCATTCTGATATAAATAAATCGCCATTAGGTATAATTCTGTGGCAACAATGAATTACAGCATAAGTCGACTTATGTCCGATGCGCAATTAGAGAACGAACACAAGTTGACTTGTGTTGTTGTTCCAAAAGACGATACGGAAGATACTTGAAAATAAGTATACATATGCTGTTATTTTGAAAGCAAACACATACTCAGTTGAGTTGTGACTTATGCCGTTTTCTTCTTATAAATCATAAAACATAAATCTACAATCCGACGAACCTTCAGAATGTAAGTTGACCTATTATACCTATTATAGAGTTTATTCAAATTTTGTTTAGGTGGTATTACTAACTTTTAAGACTCAGATGATTCAGTTAAGGATCCACATTATGCATTGAGTTCAAGTGAAGACGAAAGTATAGAGCATTGGGGTAAGATCCTTGAAGATTCTGTTGATAAAGTTTGTCAAGATTCAGTGGTGATGACGCATGTTTCACCAGAGTATGTAAATAATTTTGACATTGATGAAACACCTTCAACTCAAGTTAAAGAAAATATTGCTACAACATTTACTAACAAGATAAAAGGGGCTAAAAACGCTGACAGAAGTTTAGAAACAAAGGTTTACCTTACAACGCTGTAAGACAAAATAAAAAAAGAGGCTGGGATGCGACCCACACTGAAAGGTTCCCATCCCGTTTGTCGATTTGTCTTGCTTCAAAGTTTGTAGGTTTTCGTGTTGGGTTAAAAAAGTTGTCAGTTGAATTATTCTTAAAAATTTTAAAATTACCAACAATATTTTTCATATAAAGAAATAGTTTAGTTTGAAAATCTAGTTTTGTTAAATAGATTTTTAGTGAAAAACAAATTTTTACCAATTTTAGTAGCATTTCTTAAATTTTTACTAATTAGATGAATTAAATTAATTTGAGAGATATCAAGAACCGAACATCAATTTTTACCAAATTTGCGTACTATTTCTTGTAGATTTTATTTTTTTATGAAAAAATGGACTGTTCGATTTTTACAAAAAACCACTGAATATCGAAAACAATATTTTCTGTGAAATAAAAAAAGTTTGAAGACAATATTTTTAATTTTTGAAAAGCTATTTGAGTCGAAAGTAAATTTTTACCAAGTTTTAGTATTGTTTTTTTGTTAGGTTTTTATTTTTTGTAAAAAAACTGTAAATTAGATTTTTATCAAAATTTTACTGAATGTTGAAAACAATTTTTTTTAAAAGATAAAAGCCAATATCTCAAAGTTTTGAAAAGATATTTGCGTCGAAAATCAATTTTTACCAACTATTGTTAAATTTTCTTTTAAGTTTTTATTTTTTGTAAAAAAAACTGTCAATTCGATTTTTCTCAAAATTTTACTGCATGTTGACAACATTATTTTTCAAAAGATAAAAGTAGTTAAAACCCAATATCTCAAATTTTTAAAAAGTTATTTGAGTCGAAAATCAATTTTTACCAACTTTTATTAATTTTTTTGTTTAGGTTTTTATTTTTTGTAAAAAAAACTGTCAATTTGATTTTTCTCAAATTTTTTCCGAATGTTGAAAACAATAATTCTTATAAGTTAAAATTCGTTGGAAGCCATAATCTCAAAATTTTTGAAAAGATATTTGAGTCGAAAATCAATTTTTACCAACTTTTGTTAAATTTTCTTTTAAGATTTTATTTTTTGTAAGAAAACTATCAATACGATTTTTTTCAAAATTTTACTGAATGTTGACAACAATATTTTTTGCAAGATAAAAGTAGTTTTAAGCCAATATCTCAAAGTTTTGAAAAGATATTTGAGTCGAAATTCAATTTTTACCAACTTTGAGTAATGTTTTTTTTAGGTTTTTATTTTTTATAAAAAAACTATCAATTTGATTTTTTTCAAAATTTTACTGAATGTTGACAACAATATTTTTTGAAAGATAAAAGTAGTTTTAAGCCAATATCTCAAAGTTTTGAAAAGATATTTGAGAAAAGATATTTGAGTCGAAATTCAATTTTTACCAACTTTGAGTAATGTTTTTTTTAGGTTTTTATTTTTTATAAAAAAACTATCAATTCGATTTTTCTCAAAATTTTACCAGATGTCAAAAACATTATTCTTCGTTGCACAAAATTGTTTTGGAGATAAAATCATTTTGTATTCGTAAAATTTTCGAGGTGACAAATTTTTTTTTTCAGTTTTTTTTTGATTTATAAAAAAAAACTGTTAACTGGATTTTTTTTAAAAATATACTTGTTTTGGTATCACGTTACAATATATTATATAAAATTTAATTCAAGTCTCTAGCATTTTTGGTTCGTAAGATATTAAGGGTTAACCAAAATTTTCACCTTTTTTTTAAACTGCTATGGTAAAAAAACCACCCACGCAATTTTCTTGAGAGCCCTTTCTGCATCTTTCTGCCTTATTATCTGTATAACAAAATTTATTTGAAGTCGATACCTCTTCTGGTTCTTGAGCTATGGACAACGAAAAGAACGTCGCGAACGTACGGACGTACGGACGTACGGACGTACGTACACACGCACGCACAGACATCTTTCTTAAAATCTTTTATTTCGACTCTAGGGACCTTGAAACGTCGAGAAATGTCAAAATTTTCAATTTGACAAATCGGACCCATTACAATAACTTCCTATGGGAAGTTAAAAATACAGGCCAGAACCTTAAAACCAATATCATCTTTCAGAAATAATTGCGGTAGCAAAATAACGCTTAAAAATCAACAACAATTATTTGAAAATTATTATTGGGCCTGAGGCTGTTATAATAAAAGAGTTCTTTACATTTCATCACTAATTCATATAAAACCAAAGTCTTCGACAAAAACCAAAAAGTGTGGAGTTGAGTTAAGCACCGACAAATCGATCGACAAATTTCTCCAGAATATATAATTGAACTTGCAGGTGAAAATATCACATAATGTAAATCTTGCTTTTTGGGTTGTTTTGGTAAATCAAATGGTTTTGTGAGGTCAGTAATACGTAAGAAATTGAGTTCACCTCCCAGTACTCTAGTTGACAAAAGAGGAAGTTCGACACCCCCAAACGCATCTTCTGTGGAAGAAATAGAGAAGATAAAAGCACATATCCAACAATTTTCGGCTTATGAAAGCCATTATACGAGACGGGATACATCTAAAGAGTATTTACAACTAGGTTTGACAATTTCCAAGGTGTACAGCCTTTATTGTTTGGAAAACGAACAACCAAAGAGCTTATCAATCTATACGAAACTATTCCATGAGCTGAATTTGAAAATAAAATCTCCCCAGCTTGATACATGTGGAAGGTGCGATAAGTTGCATCAAAAAATATTAGCTATGGACAGTTCTAATGAAAAATTAAAGCTTGATATTGAGCTTGCCAGCCACCAAGATAAAGCTGATTTTGCTTACGCATGCAAACAAAAAGACAAAAGCCTAGCAAAATCAAACAAAAATGTTGCAGCATATGCATTTGATCTCCAGCAGTGCTTGCCTACCCCATTTTCGAAATTCAATATTGCATTCTACAAGCGTCAGTTATGGACCTATAATTTAACAGTCCACAATTTGGATAACGATCAACCTTACTGTTATAATGTGGCATGAAGGAATGGCAAAGAGAGGTGAAAATGAGATGGCCTGTTGTATAGGGTGTCCCAAAATTAACGCAAGATTTCTTGCGTTAATTTTGGGACACCCTATATTTTTAAACACATAGACGAAGAAGTTCCTGTTAAATTTATCGACCCTGGTCATACCCACATGGAATGTGATGTCGATCATTCTGTAATTGAACGGAAAAAAAAAGAACACAACAGCTAAGGTTCACCATCCAAGAGACTGGCAAAACTTTATTGCTGGCATAAGGAACAGAAATCCTTTCAAAGCAAGGGAAATGAGTCAACCAGATTTCCTAGACTTTGATGCAACCTCAAATAAAAAGTTTACATGGCGATAGGTGAATACTGATGGTGGGAAGTATTCATGGTTCAGGTGGCTAAGATATCGCAAAGACAACTTTAGTTCAATATTCTACAAAAACACTATAGCCGAGGATGAGCCATTTAAGGAAATAAATTTAAGAAAACGTGGTGAAAAAATTCTCAATAGATCCGGCATTCAAATTATTGAACATGTCCCTCCTATTTCGAAAGAAAAGGCGCAAGATCTTCTTTTTTTGTTAGATTATGTTGATATCCAGTTTCATGCCTTTTATAGAAGTTTTGTTGTTGATACCATTACAAAAGAAAACCATCATCCGGATGTATGCGACAACGATGAAAAAGATGATAAAAAAATGTTACATTTTTGTTAATTTTATTTTTAAGAAATAGGTATTTGTGAATTTTTGTACCTAATAAAATACAATTCTGGTTCCTTTATAATATTTTATTACTCAAAACTTTTATTAATTGTCGACATTTCTCGACGTTTCAAGGTCCCTAGAGTCGAAATAAAAGATTTTTAGAAAGATGTCTGTGCGTGCGTGTGTACGTACGTCCGTACGTCCGTACGTCCGTATGTCCGTACGTTCGCGACGTTTTTTTCGTTGTCCATAGCTCAAGAACCAGAAGAGATATCGACTTCAAATAAATTTTGTTATACAGATAATAAGGCAGAAAGATGCAGAAAGGGCTCTCAAGAAAATTGCGTGGGTGGTTTTTTTACCATAGCAGTTTAAAAAAAAAGGTGAAAATTTTGGTTAACCCTTAATATCTTACGAACCAAAAATGCTAGAGACTTGAATTAAATTTTATATAATATAGTGTAACGTGATACCAAACAAGTATATTTTTAAAAAAAAATCCAGTTAACAGTTTTTTTTATAAATCAAAAAAACTGAAAAAAAAAATTTGTCACCTCGAAAATTTTACGAATACAAAATGATTTTATCTCCAAAACAATTTTGTGCAACGAAGAATAATGTTTTTGACATCTGGTAAAATTTTGAGAAAAATCGAATTGATAGTTTTTTTATAAAAAATAAAAACCTAAAAAAACATTACTCAAAGTTGGTAAAAATTGAATTTCGACTCAAATATCTTTTCTCAAATATCTTTTCAAAACTTTTAGATATTGGCTTGAAACTACTTTTATCTTTCAAAAAATATTGTTGTCAACATTCAGTAAAATTTTGAAAAAAATCGAATTGATAGTTTTCTTACAAAAAATAAAATCTTAAAAGAAAATTTAACAAAAGTTGGTAAAATTGATTTTCGACTCAAATATCTTTTCAAAAATTTTGAGATTATGGCTTCCAACGAATTTTAACTTATAAGAATTATTGTTTTCAACATTCGGAAAAAATTTGAGAAAAATCGAATTGACAGTTTTTTTTACAAAAAATAAAAACCTAAACAAAAAAATTAATAAAAGTTGGTAAAAATTGATTTTCGACTCAAATAACTTTTTAAAAATTTGAGATATTGGGTTTTAACTACTTTTATCTTTTGAAAAATAATGTTGTCAACATGCAGTAAAATTTTGAGGAAAATCGAATTGACAGTTTTTTTTACAAAAAATAAAAACTTAAAAGAAAATTTAACAAAAGTTGGTAAAAATTGATTTTCGACGCAAATATCTTTTTAAAACTTTGAGATATTGGCTTTTATTTTTAAAAAAAAAATTGTTTTCAACATTCAGTAAAATTTTGATAAAAATCTAATTGACAGTTTTTTTACAAAAAATAAAAACCTAACAAAAAAACAATACTAAAACTTGGTAAAAATTTACTTTCGACTCAAATAGCTTTTCAAAAATTAAAAATATTGTCTTCAAACTTTTTTTATTTCACAGAAAATATTGTTTTCGATATTCAGTGGTTTTTTTATAAAAATCCAACAGTCCATTTTTTCATAAAAAAATAAAATCTACAAGAAATAGTACGCAAATTTGGTAAAAATTGATGTTCGGTTCTTGATATCTCTCAAATTAATTTAATTCATCTAATTAGTAAAAATTTAAGAAATGCTACTAAAATTGGTAAAAATTTGTTTTTCACTAAAAATCTATTTAACAAAACTAGATTTTCAAACTAAACTATTTCTTTATATGAAAAATATTGTTGGTAATTTTAAAATTTTAAAGAATAATTCAACTGACAACTTTTTTAACCCAACACGAAAACCTACAAACTTTGAAGCAAGACAAATCGACAGACGGGATGGGAAGTTTTCAGTGTGGGTCGCATCCCAGCCTCTTTTTATTTTATTTTGTGTTTGGAAAAATTACACAACTTAACTTGAACGAAATTATTTCATTGTACTCATTTTGGAAAAAAGGCACAAGTCGAGTTAACCGACAGCTAAGTTAAAGTTTAAATAAGGAACAACGACATAAGTCATATTTTTATCAAAATCAGTTATGAATTGACATAAAATATTTTTTTTTTTTTAAATTCATATAAGATCTTACAGTAATTTCAGTCATTTTGCCGTTTAAACTTTTTCAATAAGTCTTGTACCTGATTTGTAAATGCAAACTAAACATTCAAATCGCTCTCCTGAAAAGTAGCAAAAACTGACTTATGTCGTTTTTCCTTGTTGCCACAGAATTGTATCCGAATCATGTAAGAAACTTACTGTTGAGAGAAAGTCTTATAGATTTCAACCAAATTTCAAAAACCAAAAATCTTGAGCTGCCATTTTCTTGACGAAGCTCTAAATAAATAAAAAACTCGATCTAGTAATTCTCGGTTTATCTTTCGGAATTTCATTTTAAAATTATTTTGAACTCGAGCATTTCTTCACATCTAGTCATATCTGTAGAACTCGGTTTAGAATCATTAAAAATTTTAGATCTCAGTTAAATGGAACTGATCTTTAATATGTTTTTTACTATTTTTGTATAGAAACCCGTAGCTAGTTCATTTTAACATTTTACAAACAAAATTAAAAACATTTGTCATGTGTCGTTCGACGTTTATTTTAGGATTAAGTTTTGATATTTTCTCTTTTTTCATAATGAAAATTGTGTTTTAATGGATTATTCTTTTTTGATAAATGTAGTGTTGCACTGAACGTCTTAAGAAATTGGTTTCGATTAAATTTTTCCCACTGTTTTTGAAAACCCGAAACATTAATTCAGATACAATCAGTCAATCAATAATTCAGTCCTACAATCTCTAGAATATTATGCAATTTAAATGGTAGAAACTATTATGTTGAAAAGTTTCACGAAATCGTGTGTTAAGTAGATTCAGCAAATAAATTATTGTTCAGATGAAAAATGCAACAGTATTGATAAGAGTTAAGTATTTTTAAATATTTCTTCAGATGCACATAATGTCAAAACGCGTGTCTTGTCCTCTATAAACAGATTTATCTACAATGGTCATTTTGTCTATTGGAATATTGACTTATTTAGATTGGATGTTATTTCTAGACATAATATAAAAAGCTCTTCTGTCATTTTAAACGTTAAAACGTTCAATATCCTCCCACACTTTGATGTGAAAAACATGTAAAATTAAAATAAAGCGCACGAAAAGTAAATAGTTTAATAGCTCTCAATGCATATGTAATTAACACTTTATGAAACTGTCAGCGTCCACAACATTTTAAATTATGCAGCTAATATTATGACATTTTGCGAACCGTTCATAAGTTTATATATTTTTTTAAAAATATTTTATTATTGCACTTTGTTGCGGACGCCTGAAAATTTCTGAAAAAAGAAATAACATAAACAAAATATGAAATAAAAATAATAATCGGAAAAAAAAAAGGGAAAGTAAATATAAACTTACCAGTGGGAAGCGCCGTCGTGTTTTGACTTTTGATGAGAATGTGTCGTTGGCTGACAGTTCTCCAAACTCTACACGGATGTAAAGTAATAGGTGTGTTCAAAAGGAATAGGTGTGTTCAATGGAGTTGGGTTTTGTGTCCTACTCCGAGTAGGGTGTCAGATAAGTTAAGTTGCGGGTGACCTGAAATCTTGTGATCGTAGATTTGTCTTATGGTCGTATTCAGACTTCGTGAACGACCGTTTGTGCATGTTATTATTGGTTATTTGTTATAGGTTATATGTTTTGTTGTAGATTTGTAATTAAGTGTTGTGATGTTTGTAGTGTTCTGGTCTCTTGTGGTTCTGTTTCACAGGTCTCTCCCATTTTTGACCTTCGAACACACCTTGGTAACAATAATACCCCTATTTCATAGGAGGTGTACTAACACCTGTATGGCCTCCCACTATTTTGGTTTTGATGATGTGGGTGTAGGCATACACTATGTGGATATGGGGATCGGATGATGTTTCTGTTAGAGATACGCCATCCGAGTGTATTTTCTTTTGCCTGTGTTGGTTTCTTGGTAACTGTGGCTCATCCTCAATCGGCCGGCTACCACACGATAGAGTAGAAAGCGAGGTGGAATATTTAAATTCAAAATTGAAAAAAAGGAAATTATAAGAATCCAGTGAAAAACCGAATTTCGGGTAAAAGTGTTTTTCTTGTCAGTAATTTGTGATGAATCAACGAAAATAAAATAAGAAAACAAATTTTTTTATTATTTGTAGAAAAAGATAAGTGAATATCAAATTGAAAATTGATTCGAGGGACAAGAAAGTGTGGAGCGGACTCCAACTAACATAGGAGGAAGAAAAAAGTAAACAGTAAATTAAGGTGGTGAGTGAAGTGAATTTTCTATAGTTTAAACCTAGGAAGTTATTTATTTTATCCTATTTTATTTTTGTTGTATGCCAGTTTAATTCTCGGCGGCCCGAATTGATTGCGGAAAGCTGGGCCGCCGCCAGAAAAAAAAAGGAAATTTAAAAGAAAAACCTATAATTTAAAAGACAAGGAGATTTTGAAGAGATAGAAAGAAGAGACAAAATTTAAAGCAAAGAAGGAATCAAAGAACAAAAAAAAAAGGTTATGAAAAATACTTGTGATCGAGAAAAGAGTCGGAAATCCATAAATCCGAAAAAGTTAAAGGTGACTCGAGATAGCGGTAGAGGTAGTGATCGCTAATGAATACCTCTAATGATAAATACCTACCATTTGGATTTTTTTTGTTTTGTGATTGACCCATAATTAAGTTTTTTTTTTGCTACGTTTAAAGAAATTGTGCGTATGTCTATATATTTACACCTGTACAAATAGCCACGGCGTGGAAGTTGTTTTTTTTTGTTCTCAATTTATGTAATTGTTTTCGTTTGTTTCTGGTTATTTGATTCTCAAATATATTTTTGTGAGGTACCGAAAATCAAGGTAGAATCGTGTCCTGTCACAGGGTGTTTCGTCTAGCGGATACCTCCACAGAGCTCTATAGGGGTAGGGAGCTAGGGCGTCGGCGATACTTGTTTCCTAAAAGAAAAATAAAGAGAGAAAGATACCACAAAGGGTGTTAAAATTATTATGTGAATACGGTTTTTCAGTACCAATTTCTTTTTTTTTCATTTTTGTTAAGCTTTTTCTTTATTATTTTATTACTCGTTTTAGGTTAATAATTGTTTTCAGTAATTGTAAATTTAACACTATAATAATGTGAATAAACTTCCGCAAAACGCCTGCAATAAGGAAAAAGATTGTTTTTTTTGCTTTTGTTGTTTTGCACTAGCGAAGCAATGTTGTGCTGAGGTTTTTTTTTCCAGGGGCGGCGAGGGTAGCGGAGTGGACCGATATGGAGCTAAGATGACCTGAACCCGATCATCGACCAACAAATTTGGGGGTATCCAAAACTGGCCGCGGATACCTAAAGGTAGGGTGGGTAATGGCCTCACTGCAACAACATCCGCAGTGCCCTGATGTGCCATAGTCCGTCCGTTCATGTTTCCTTCCCTTTCCTCCTTCCTTGGCCTGATATATGTTTTTGTCTGCAGGCGAGGTTAAGTTTCGGGGGCAAGATCCCCCCCCCCGTCCGACGAGCTAACGCCGTGCACCGCAAGCAGGCCGCGTCCCCCGGAGCTTGACATTCCAACCTACCCTTTCCAAACTCTTCCTATGACTTCTCCCTACCTCATCCTTATCCTACCCTTCCACTTCACCCACCTCCTAACCTCCTCTTGCCTCGCAACAACTTGTGATCTGATTTAATCCAAAAACGCGATGAATCTAAAAGATAGGACTTCGGAAAAAGTAAAAACATTGCTGACCGAGTTGTAATGCCCTATATACCTTTGAGGGTTTGTTCAATCGAAGTTCTATCTTAGGCTGAGATTAAGGTCAGAGTTTTAACTCTTGAGAACTTATTGAAGAAATGAGTAAGATCTCAATCGAGTTCGAATTTATCATTAAACCAAGTTTTAGAACCTAGAACTTTATCAAGAAATTGGCCGTGAAAGTATCAAACGGCGCCAAACATGTCTGAACATTGATTGAATATAAAATTTTCCGACATATGTGTCGTGCTCCGAATTTTTGACGAGGATTCTTAATTTTGAATTGAGTGCAATGAACAGCATCCACAGGTTAACCACCCATTGTAGAAAACCATCAAAATCTAAATATTTTTCTTTTCACTGACCGAATTTACGAGGAATCTGATGAAGTCTCTTGTTTTCAGGACCAAGGCTCTTTAAAATTGTATTACACAATTTATGTATATTGTGTTAATTACCTGAAAAAGAACAACTTCTTGAAACATTTGATTATTTATTTTATAATTTTAACTTACTAATATTTTTCTTTTAAGATCTTGCGGGTAAGATATCTGAGCCATGCCAATACAATCAGTTCACTTAAAATTGCACCTCTGTTGGTACTAATATTATCTTAACGCAAATCTTAAATTTTTTTTGTAGTACCCGTAGCGTAATGGTTAGTGCGTTGGACTGTCATGCAAGGGGTCTTGGGTTCAATCCCTGCCTGTGCCACCTCTTGCGAGGAATTGACAAATCCTCCAAGAGTAATTCTTGTCATGAAAAGTGCTTTCTCAAATTAGCTGTTCGGATTCGGCATATAAACTGTAGGTTCCTTCCATCTCTGACTGCATTACTCGCACACAGAAATGGTTGAGAGTTGTAAGTCACTAGGCCCTGGTTCTTCATGGACTGTTGCGCCACCTAATTTATTTTTTTTATTTTAAATCTTAAATTTATTTGTTTCAATTTTTCAAAAATTTTGACCTGCAATACCGAAAAAACTATTCATCGTTATATTTTGTGAATGGTTCAATTTTTACTTGTGACTTATATCAACCATTTGACACGTACATATTACTTTCTTACCTACTTAAGGTGGGGCTACATTCCGGGACGGACCTAGGTCACAACTAACATTCGTCTCCAGCCAGCTCTGTCCCTAGCTAGCTGTCTCCAGTTTCGCACGCCAAGTTGGTTGATGCCCTCTCCCACCAGCGTATGCTACCTGAGTCGGGGTTTTCGTCTATTGCGCCCTTCATGATCCAGCCATCTAAGTCATTGTACTTTTATTCTTTTAACCAGGTCAGTGTCGCTGTACAGCCCGTACAGTTCTTCGTTGTATCTTTACCTCCACTCTCCATCTATGCAGACGAGACCAAAAATCACCCGAAGAATTTTTCTCTCGAGAATCCTTAGACGGATGATGAGCGTTTTATAGATGGTGAATTAAGATGCTAGAGAAAGGACTTTACTACTTAATTTGCCTTTAAATTCCAAAAAAGCAGCGATTTACAAGAGTTATTTGTCGTTTAATTTAGCGCTATTATCGTTGTCTGAATTTATAGCGGTGCCCAGGTAGACAAAGTCCTTAACTACCTCAAAATGATAGCTGTCTTTGGTAACGTTTTGTCCAAGACGTCGTCGTTCAATGTCCGTTTTTGATGACAGCATATACTTGGTCTTGTCCTCATTGACCACTAAACCCATCTTCTCCGCTTCCGTCGCAATGCGCAAAAACGCACCCCCGACATCACGCTTTGATCTTCCAATTTATTATGTCAATAACATCGGCGTATCCGAGTAATTGAATGGAACTTTGGAAGATTGTGCCTCTAGTGTTTTATGGTTTAGTTTTGAACAATTGATGGATTTTTATGGTTTGAAGCCACACTGATATAGACTTATCAGGTTTTTGACGAACGGCTTCAGACGTTCACATAAAACGATGTTCGGGAGACTGATGCCTCTGTAGTTGGCGCAATTCAGAAGTCATCGCCTGCTGCTTTAAATAATTTGGCAGCTCCAGCAGCTTTGTTGGAATTCAGTTTCAGCTATTAGCTATCTTCACTTTGCCAAGGTCTGATATGCGGAATTGTTGTTCTGCGTCGCCTAGGTTGAGTGGTTCTATACCCCTTACAGCGGAATTCGATGCGTCGCCATAATTTTTATAATTTGGAGAAGTGGTCTTTCCTTATTTTCAGCATAGGCTTCGGTTCGTGGCTGGTACCTTTGGGAAGCTTTTTTTTACCTCTTGGTAAAACTCAAGATCCTCATTCCAGTTATGACATCCCTCTATTTCCTTGATTGCGCGCTTCTCATGCTCCATTTTTTTCCATCTAAGAAGCCAATTCTCCTCTTTTTCTTTTTCTGGTCGTAGAGCTCGCCAGCAGCTTTGGTCCTTCTGTACAGCGCCGTTTTGTATGCCTGTTGCTTAGCTGCACGCTCTTGCCGGCATTCGTCGTCAAACCAGGGGTTTCCCTGTGGTGTGAAGCCTAGCACTGCAGAAGCGGAATCTCTGATGGCTGCAAGACAATGTTGCCACTGCTTTTCAATGCTTAAAGCAGTCAGCACATGGATTCCTAAGAGGTTGTTAGATAATCGATCAGAAAAGGACATGGCAAAATCTTGCGGTTGTAGCCGTCTAACGTCAAATCTTCTCACATTATTTCCTTGTTTTGCCTTGGATCGGGATATCCGTAATCTTACCTTGGCTACAACGAGGTACTGGTCTCAGTCAATGTTGGCCCTCGGAACGTTCGGACATCCTGTATACTGGACAAGTGTCAATGTGGTCAATCTGGTTGACAATTGATTGATCAGGAGATTTCCATGTCCCCCTGTGGCTACCAAGTTGTGTGAACTGCGTACTAGCCAAACGTCTCGCCCGCACCGAAATCGATCACCCTGAATCCGTTGCCGGAAATGGTGTCGTGCAGGCTGTATCTCCCGACTGTGCCACCAAAGATGTCTTCTCTTCCTAGCTTGGCCTTAAAATCTCCTATAAGTCAATTTTAATGTCATAGCCAGGGCACTGCTCATATTTTTTGTCCAAGAGCTCGAAGAATATTTATTTGGTGTCTTCATCTTTCTTTTCTGCTGGGGCGAGCGCGCATATTAAGCTCATGTTCGCAAATTTAGCCTTGATGCGGATTGTCGTGATGCGCTCTCTCACACGTTTGAAACTAAAAACTTTTTGCCTGAGTCTAGTTCCAACAACAAATCCTCAAACAAATAGTGGCTGCCTTTGTTCTCGACAATCGCCCGCCGTAGTATACATTACAGTCTTTTAATTAGCGTTTACCCGGTTATATCTGCCTTGCAGAAATTCAAGGTTTCCGGTAACTGTTCGGCTGCACGTGGTCTATTAAGAAGCCTAACATTCCACTTACAGATTCCAAGTTCGTTGTCCTTATTTAGTTTGCTTGGTTCGTCATCAGTAAATCCGTCTATATTCGAGGCTTGCTCGTGTTTCGCAACTAAGATACTCTATTTTGATGACAGCTAAATTTCTCCAAGCAGACTTTACGAAATATTAAACGGAGGACTTGGATGGTGTTGGTGTACTTTATATAATTATTGCAAACACGCATTAACCTTCCGCAACAGTTTCGATATTTAAATCCTTAAAAAATCCAGTTACTACAGTTTAATGCATCCTATTTTTGTGTTTCAAATTATTTAAATTATTTAAAAATTGAATTCTTTTTTTGTGTTCCAAATTACTTTAAAATTAAAAAAATTGTGAAATTTTTGCTTATAAAATAATTCAAAATTGTTAATACTTTTGTGTTTCAAATCATTTCAAAATTGGCAAAATTTTGTGTTTGAAATCATATTAAAATTGAGTTAACGCTTTCAAAATCTAGTGTAAAATTAATAACAACAAACATACAAATGTATCTTTTTTCTCACAACCTTAACTTTCAATTAAATAAGAATTATAACCCATTTTAGAATACTTATACATACATACTATATTATTAGCAACTTTCATTTTTTATTGTTTACTTCATATTAAAAATTGTAATGAAATGTCACATCAGGCAGACGGCAGGAAAACCATGCTCTTATTCTTAAGAAATGAAATTTGTAAACCATTTTTTTTTTGTATAATAAAGAATTAATCTAATCTAATCATAATATTTAATTACATAATTGTGTGATGATTATTAGTAAAAGCAATCATTACTTTTGTTTCCTTATTGTAAGTAATTAAAGCTTTTCAATTACATACATGTACATACATGTACATGTAATTAGTAATTTCAATTGCATTTGAAAGTAATAGCAAAAGTGTATGGAGATTTTAATTATAATTAATTGCAATTATTTCCCAACTCAGACCAATAATGAAAATTTTGTATTGCAATCTGTACATTACTCCAGGGGCACGAAAACGATGGATATATTATTTAATTTTCGTTGCAGAATGACTGTTATTTGTTTTTTCGTTTTAAAATTAAAAAAAAAAATGAAATCAAATACAAAAAATGACACTCCTTCGACAATTTCCTTGGTATTCTGTTACGATTTTGTTTGTAAATATTTTATAACTCATCAAACCACTCCTTGAAAATGACAAATTTGGTTGTCTCCCTTGGAAAATGTTCTAAACACCACTAACTTGTTTAAACCACAAGATGGTAAATTGTATAAATTTATTCATTCTCTTAGAATGCTTTCGAATTGAGGTCTTGAATAATTGTGTCTATTCTAATTTCTCAAACTAAACCACAGAGATGTCCAGTGTTAAACTGTAACAAGGATGAAATACCAGAAGTTTTCAATTTTTAAGCTTGTTGCAATGGAAACTTCCAATCCTATAAATATTGGGAAATAACTTAAACAAAACTCTCCCATCGCATCATCGTCATCAGCACACTCAATCTAATTTTAATTGCAAAATTAAACGGCACAGTAGTGCATGTAATTATGCCACTTAAAACTTTTAACATTTTCCTTTAAGTGGATTATTTTTGAATATTCTTCACCAACTTCATCATTGCCATCATCATCGTCATCTTCATCTTCATCATCATGGTCGTCGAGATTCTTTGATGATTTTATATGGAAAGTAGGTAGGTTTATAGGAGGTAAGCTGATGGAAGACGTGTTTGCGAATCTGGATCTGGAAGTTCAAAGTTTGTCAGGATGGAATGAAAGTGTACACTGTACACATTTTGCAAAATTTTCTTTCACCATAGCTTATAGCTTGAACTCTGAAACATTGAACTTAGTAAAGTTTAACTTGCTATAGATTTTTTATCGATTGCATTCGTTACTCATTAAGTGAAAATTTCTTGAGGGCAAATATCAAATTTACCTATACATACTCGTAACAGAAGAAAGCTAAGGGCAAAAGTTAAAAGTTGGTAGCGAAGTGTGTAGAAAGCTATAGATGAATTGAGAAGGAAGTAATTGATCTTTCGCCAAAGAAATTTAGCGGATAAATTAGTTTCCATAAAGTTTTTTTAATTTCCAAGAAAGCAGTTTTATTCAATTTAGAAATCAATTAATTTTAGAAATTAAAACCACGATAATATCGCCGGTAGTTTTAGATTTAGGTTGTGGTTACATAATATGCGTTTTTCTTAGGTTGAAATCAGACCTGTCAAAAATAATGATTTCTGATTCTTTTTTTTTTAATCAGGGTTAACTCAGAGGTCGGAGTAAAAAATACCAAATAATGGAAACCTTAATGCGGAAGCGAAGTTGACTGTTTAGCTAATTTGCATTCTGTGTTCTTAAACAAGTCTTTAGTTTTTACTAGATTTTCAAATTAAATTGGACACCAAAAAAGAATGACAAAATGTCAAACCGCTGCTAAGCTAACGGTACTTTTTATTGGGCAGAAATTAAAAATAATTCAGGTTTTAACTCATTTACGATAAATATAAAAGTTGATATCTTTTTTTTTTTTTTAATTGAATGGGTTTTAGGAACGTTTTAACATAAAGGCCTCTAATAGAGTGTTGGCAATTGAATAAATTGGTTCTTTTTTGAATGAAGAATAAGAACCTGCAAATGATGACAGTGGCAGCGAGATTGATGATGATAATTAAAGGGTGTCCCAAAATTAACGCAAGATTTGAATTAAATATAAAACGCCGTTTTTAGTCTTTTGATAGTTATATTTTTATTGACTCGTAAAGTACATAGGATAGGGTTATGTATGGAATAACACATCGGACAAATGGCCTCCACGGCTTTGCATGCACATGCGCACTCTTTTGTTGAAATTTTCCATGACCATTCTGCATAAATGTGGCTGAATTTCGTTGATGCAGCGTTGAATCTCCTCCTTTAATGCACGGGTGGTTGTGGGCTTGTTGACATAGACTTGTGATTTCAAATAACCCAATAAAAAGAAGTCTAATGGTGTTAAATCACACGATCTAGAAGGCCAATTTTGATCACCGAAACGAGAGAGTACACGACCTGGAAATGTCTCATGCAGTAATTGAATTGTTTCACGGGCTGTATGACATGTGGCACCGTCTTGTTGAAACCACATATTGGACACATCAATATCATCCAATTTTGGCAGAAAGAACTGTGTAATCATGTCGCGATATTGAGCACCAGTAACAGTCACTGCTTGACCAGCATCATTTTCAAAAAAATATGGCCCAATTATGCCTCCAGCCCAAAATCCACACCATACAGTCACGCGTTGTGGATGCATTTGTTTTTCGACAATCACATGTGGGTTCTCCGAACCCCAAATGCGGCAATTTTGGCGATTGACAAAGCCATCAAGATGAAAATGTGCTTCATCGCTTAGGATGATTTTGCTCGAAAAATCAGGGTCCATTTGATGATGTTCAATAATCCATTCAACGAACTCTCTTCTCTGTCTATGGTCATTAGGCTTCAATTGTTGTGTTAATTGAATTTTGTAAGCATGAAGACACAGATCTTTGGTGAGTATACGCTGTAGAGAGGTTCTTGAAATTTGCAATTCTTGTCCACGACGTCGAATTGAGGTTCCTGGATTGTCAGCAACACTCTCACGCACTGCTTCGACATTCACATTTGAACGGCTTGTTTTTGGACGAACAGTGTGTTTGGCGTCTCCAACGGATCTAGTCTCCATGAATTTTTCAATTAATCTCTTCACAGTTGACGAAGTTAAAACACTATTCCGACCATATTTTGTATGAAATTTTCGAACTGCAGCCGCCAAGCTTTCACTATTTTTGAAATATTCTTTAATAATGAAGACACGTTGTTCTATCGTGTAACGCTCCATTTTTAATAACCCTATACTGTTAGCTGTCAAATTGCTTTTTTTTTCAGGGTTGCCAACACTTCACTGCACAAATGGCGGCAAATTCAAATCTTGCGTTAATTTTGGGACACCCTTTATAAGTGAAGATGATGTTTAAAGTAAAATTGACGACGAGTGTTTAGATGAAGTAATTGAAGAAGATAAAACGTCAGGCAAGACCACCGCAAAATTATTCCGTTTGGACTACTTCTAAAGGCCGTAGTCTTGGAATAATATCTACGATCAAAATAATTCGCTCTAATAGAGGTCCTACTCAAATATGTCGAAATCCTGAAACGGATGATATCATTCAAGAGCTCGTTAAGTGAAGAAATGTATAGATATCAAATTAAAACGTATTCATAATATGGCTACTCCAACATTTAGAGATACAAATTCTACTGACATTAAGGTCTTTAATGGAATACTTACTCTAAGTGCGGCAATAAAGAATAATCATTTATCAACCTTAGAATTATTTAAAAAAAAATAATTTGGGTGGCTCAACAGTCCATTGAGAACTAAGGCCTAGTGACTTTCAACTCTCAACAATTCCTGTGGGCGAGTACTGTTATTAGGGATGGGCCTACAGTATTAAGCCGAATCCGAAAGGCTAATTTGAGAAAGCACTTTTCATAGCAAGAATTACGCACTAACCATAATGCCATTAGATTATAAGAATTGTTAACGTTAGATTTTAACGAATTAAATAAATAAACATTTTGCCATGAGTCCTACGTTGGAATTATTTAATAGTTCATTTACCGGCACGAGGTATTTAGCAGTAATGAGCAGGGACAGACTCGATTTTATTATCAGGTGTCGAAGAATGAATGGATGGCAAGACTCTACGGCTTGCTCGTTTTCAAGAAGATCCTTTTCTTTTTGTACGAAAGGTTTGGGATACGTTCGCAGATCAATGGAAAAAGCAGTTACACTCCCGGAAGCAAGGTCACTATTGATAAACAACTACTTTGATTCCGAGGAAGATGTCCATTCCGAATATATACACCAAACAAACCGTGCAAGTATGGAATAAAAATACCAATTTTGTGCTATAGTGGTACCAATGCAAAATACTGCTTGAAAAAGCTACCACGCCCAATTTATGGCACAAACCGCAATATAACGTGTGCCAATTGGTTAACATCTATCCCTGTTCCAAAATCATTGCTGCTTTTATCCTACAAGTTGGCAATTGTGGGCACGGTAAGGTCTAATAAAAGGCAATTCCAGCAGAGTCAAAAAACAACCGTTCTCGACAAGTGGGAACGTGTATGTTCTGCTTCGAATGATATTTGACCTTTGTTTCGTACAAGCTAAAGCCGTCATAGATTTTTTTATTTACTATTCTCATGCGATGAAGATCCTTTTATTAATTCCACAGCTGATAAACCCTAGATCATAATGTTCTACAACCAGACAAAAGGTGGACACTTTATTAAGCGAAGAAAACGCGGAATAGTACCTGATCTTCGAGATACATCTGCAGAAGACCTTGTTTGAGGACAATTAGAAAATATGTCGCAGATGTTTTGCATTGCTATATAGTTGTGCAAAAGATAAATCTATAAACTATTCAAAAAGTTTTATTCTGAATTTACAAACAGCTGAAATTCCTATGCTGAATGTGTGTCGATCACAAGCTTGAGAGAATTTCAGTAACATAGAAATATATCTTGAAAGTTTCTCGAAGTGTATTGCTTATTGGATAACTGAATGAGGGAGTATAAGATGCCCCAAACAAGTATCTTAAAATACGAAGAGAATATTTCAGTTGAAAAACATGAGGAAGAGACATTTTTGTATCTTCGGATCCATTTATTATCAAATAGAGAGTTATAAAACCTTTAAAAAAATTATTTTTTATTCTAAAGCTATCAAAAAATATTCCACAGCTGGATTTAAACAACAAACTTCAGACTGAAGTGATCGATTACATTTCGGACTGAGAATAGTTATAATTAGTCAAATAATTTGTTATAAACACTTAGCAAAGATTACTAAATTGTAACTTGTTCTGGGCTCATTTTCGTCTCATGGAGATTTTCTGAATAAGATTCACTTCGTAAACGGCAATTGTTTTTGTTTACATTTCTGTTCACGTTTAAAATGGACCTCAGCAGACATTAATAAGCAATTAATTAATGCGTTGTTTTCTTCGGCCATTGCAATAATTTTTCGGCAAAATTCCACTCGAACAGTCAAATCCTAAGGAAATTGTTTTCGTGCGATGCTTCCAACTTCGTCAAATATTATCTGTTAATATCCTCTTGATGATGTATACAATCGTTTAGATATATTATGTTTACAAAGATGTAACAAAATGATGCATCATTGAAAGCTAAGATAAAGAGTACTGGTCCAAAATGACTATCATGATTAACTCCTGATATGGCAATGAAAAGATTGGAGAAAAAACTTCTGAATTTAACGTAATAATTTGAACATAAGAAGAAATCCATGTGATGAACTAAGGAGGAAATGAAATTGCTTTCAACTTAAATGTGTTAATGTCATGAGACAATTAATCAAAAGTTTTTGAATAATCAGTGTAAATACAGTAATTGGAGAGAAATTTATACTCTTAAAAAAGGTTGATACATTTTTATTCTCGTAAGTACATTTGACAACTGACTTTTTAGATCTAGTACAATTATTTAAGAGTTGACATTTAGTTGGCGAGTTTATATTTTTAATATCTCCTAGATTTCCGTATTCTCTGAAGTATAAACAAAATTTCTCATACAAATTTCTCACTTTTACTGTCTGAATTCCGAGAATACAATTTTTATGATTCGATTTCTCAAAAATTCTCTATCATACAATTCAAAAAGGAAGACAAGAAATACAGAGCTAATTTGATTGGGTGAATGGTGTTTATATTTCATTCTCCTGTTCTGGCAATCTGTCTGAGAATATTCTCAGAAATCTTAATATCCTATTTCGAACATCATATGCATATGTACATTAATGGAAAGGTTTTTAATTACTTATATGTATGTATGCATTTCATATTCTATAGAAATTGAACAATATAAAAATCGAAACAAACAAATGAATTATTGCACAAAATAAATAAGATGTTGTCATGTTTTACCAATATTTTGCTGTTCCTGGCCTTTCAACACCCGGCTTTGATATTAACTTTTAAACTCATTCAATTTTTCTTACCAGTTGACCATGCGAAAACAATATTTCCACTACACTGTATAACCAATTAATGTCTTGTGGAATGTTCAATTTCTACTTACACAAAACTGACAGCTGTCAAATAATTTTGTATTCAGAGTTGCCAACACTAGTGCACACATACAGTTATTAATGATTCAAATGGGATACAGCCATACAGTTAAAAGAATAAAATGCTGTGAAACTTGTTTAGGTTTTAAATGAAAACAATGCAATGGACATATTCATTTAGGTATAAAATTTAAAAACGAATAATTTAAGCGTTTAACAACTGTTACGGACAATTGAAAAAATTAGAACGACTAAAACGAGATGATTAAATTTAGGCAAACTAAAAGCTCGCTATAAATGAAATTCAGTAGTATTCTTTTATTTTATTTCAATTTAATAATGCATCACTGAGCTAATTGAATTCTCTTGCTGCATTCTAATAGCCACTTTCCGATGATATCATTTATTTATTTGAATGAAACTGGAACATCTTTTTTTATAATTTATTTTTCACATTCACTTAAAAACCATTTCCTTATACAAATCAGAAATTCAACTTCAACTGTTGCAGATTTGTACCTGTATTTATTTGTGTCCGAATAGATGGAAGACATAGCCTAGGCAGCAATCATCATTGAACTAAATTTGCATGAAAACTTTATTCAAGCTTAATTTTCTCGTTTTTTTAATCGCGTTGCATGAATAGTTAAAAACAAGTTATGTATTCAATTGGAATAACTGGCTCAATCAAAAAATCCGTTCTATCGGGGGGCAGGGCCCCACCCCATAACATTTTCCATTCCATTCACTTCCATCTAACTATATCGTCGTAATGTCCCACGCCTGTATTCTCATCCTTCAATCAAAGTTAATCCTGCGAAGTTTCCGAATTCCATCCACATGAATATTTTAGATTCATTTAGAATTTCATTATTCGCATAAAATTGAGAAAAGAAATTCAATGAGCAAAAAGGTGTGAGCCAAAAATATTGATAAACCTCCTTCCATCCCCATATCAACATAAATCCAAGGGGAAGAGAATTATGCACTCACTGTATGTATGTCGGTCGGTCACGTCGGACATTTAAAATTCTGGTGTTTTCTATTCCGCATGGTCAAAGGCTTGCACTGCACACATATTTTGAAAACCTTACAAAACTTAGCAACTTATTGATAAATTGCTCAAAAACTTTTCTGGATCCATATCTTACGTCAGATATAGAAACAAATCAAGAAGGACTGCGATGCATATATTCGACTGACCAAATTCTCATATTATAAAATGTAAAATAAAAATAACCCAAGTTCCTAAAGGTAGTGAACTTTTTTGGTCATTTTTATGATACTTAATTTGTTAGTTCTAACGAGAAAACTAAACTCCTAAACTTCGACGCACAACGTATCACCACTATTTGTTTTAAAGATGCATTCTTTAACGCTGGGAAAACCATTACGTAAGTTTTATATAATTCTTTTTTAAGTCCTGTTCCCAGTTAAAGCTAATAATCTTACTCTAATTGCACCGATTGTTCTTATGTTCCTTTTTAAACCAAGGAAAACGCTGATTCCTAAAATCTTCAATCATCGACAGTATAGCTTTCACAGCAAAAGGCTTACCTACCCAAATAGTAAAATAAATCTTTACGTAGTTTTGGAAAAAATAAGTTTATTGTCCTCGAAATTTGATTTCCATTGGTTTTGATGAATCATCGTTCTTTAAATTAGAAATAACCTTTTGGACAGTTCATCAGGAAGTCGTATCGAATGGATTTAAGTTCAAGAAACCTACCATATTAACAATGTTGTGCCGCAGGGCTCTGTCCTGTCCCCAATACTAGTTATTATTTTTATTAATGTTATCCCATCTGAAACTAACAATAACTTTAATTTTTTATTGATTTTTAGATTCCCAATCCTGCTCTTTGGATGAGGATCTTTTTCGAAGGGAATGTACGATCATTTTCTCAAATTTAGACCTTCAAAGCATTTTTAAATAAAAAAAGTAACTAAACTAGGTGGCCCAATAACTCGCAGATAAACTAGGTCTAGAGGGTTCCAATCAATCCTGTCGGCGACTAATGTCATTGATGGAGTTCTTAAGTCTAATTCGAACGGTTAATTTTAACGGTTTTACGCAGTAGCCGTAAATAACTTTAGATGGCAACGGCAGGAATTGAAGCTAAGATCAAGACTTCATTTTTAAAGAGAGAATAGAAAGTCTTGTAAAATGTAATAAATCGAAACTCAATGCGGTCTTCCTTGCGTGTGTAGAGTTTCGTTCCTTAGCCGTACTCTACGAATCTGAAATGCTTTACCTCTCTGCCTTTCCCTGACATCATTGCATTCTGTATTAAAAAGGTATTAAAAAGGGATCACAAACCCCTTACAGGCAGTTCAAGATCAATATCAGTAACTAATAAATGTCAAATCCAAATATGTCAGCAATACGAAATTCCATAAATTAAACTAAAAAGTGCCATTTGAAAGTGGTCATAGAGTCATAAAAAGACATGCATTTCCCACTTAATTGGTATCTGGCGTGAACATTATAAAACTAACTGACGGAAGTTTGTCAATTTTCATTAGATTAGTCTGCGTTTCTTTCCTTGACTATAACAAAAAGTTGGATTGTTACTTTTTTGAACACTAACTAGGTGGATGTGATGCTCAGATTCAATTTCCCACCATCCTTGTCATCGTCTCGCCATCCGGTCAGTTGGATATAGGTGTTTGCGTTTGGTATGAAATCAAATAGGACTGGTGTACCATTGCAATTTCAAGTATCCTATATACGATGTACTGTAGATATTTGTAAAAGGTTTTAAGTCATTGCTGATATTTTTCTTGAATCGCAAAGTTGATGCAATGTTGCCAGCAGATTGCTTTTAATGCTAATATTAGTTGGTAAGACCGGAATTATTTTTTTATTTGGTATGACCAGATTTTGGTTTTCAGTCACATCATATTATCACGCTTGGTTGCCGAAACATCTTCTTCCTTCCCCACATTATTCCACCATCCTCTTCTTCTAGGTGTATGATAGACAGGTTAAGGCCAGCCGTTTATTCTTTAGCTGCTATACTGCTATATGTATAGGGAACGTAGTCACAACAGTTAATCCTGTGTTAACCTTCTTTTAAAGGAAGTCACAAATACATATAGCTGGGAACCGCGAGACAGAGCACCAATTATCTTGTGGTTTGCTGCCAGGGACACAAAGAGAATTAAGCCCTGTTTTTTCTGCCTGTCTTCTAATTGTACGACAGAAAAGGCTTAGGCCGACACATTACTATCTAGTTAAAGCTAGGGACGGGGAACGCAATCCCAACCGATCATTACGGGGTGACTGTCTAAGAGAACCTTAGTTAAGCCTAGCATCGTAAATAGGGCTACACTGATTATTCTCTAACCTTTGTTGGGGACAAGTCTTAATACCCGTGCTGCAGTAAGCATTATATTCAGAGTTTATAAAAAGTACCGTTCTATTCCATCTCTAGGTATATATAATTTGTAAAGTATGTATACATACAATGGAATAAATTGTTAGTTTTAGTGGTAATGAAAACAAAGTATATGAAAAATACCTTGTTAGAAAATCTTACGATGAAGATTTAAAGGAAATACAAATCGGAGTTTAAAAACTCTAAGACCAAGTGTTGTTTGCTTTCTTTGAGAAGAACCCTGCTAGACAACGACGAGTCTTCCTCAGCCTCGTACAAAAAAGCATCACAAGATAACTAAATAAAACACAAATAGCGATACATTTTTGATGAAAATTCTACTTCGATACAATGTTTTAACTCTTCCATTAAGTGTGGAAAACCATTTCAAACCAATCTCTGAAAGATTAGCTACATTTTGTTTATAATAAGCGTAAATTCAAGGATATATTACAACCCTTATTATACAAAGACACGGTGTGACGATTAAGAAACGCTAAGAGGGTTTAAAAAAGGTGTCGGTGCACATTGGTTTTGAATTCCTGAATATTGCAATGTCTGGGAAATACAGCGAGTTGTAATGCATTCCACATTCACGTAGTAAGGCTAAAGAACGAATATCTGTATTTTACAGTATGACCGAAGTTGGGCCCGAGGGTATAAATGAATAAATTAGGTGTCGCGACAGTCCGTACAGAACTAAGGCCTAGTGACTTACAGTTCTCAACCTTCCCAGGGAATCCGAAGGGCCAATTTAAGAAAGCACTTGTCATGACAAGGATTACTCTTGGAGGATTTCTTAATTCCTCACAAGAGGCAGCAACCGCGAAAAAAAGTTTAGGTGGAACAGGCGGGATTGAACTCAAGACCACTAGCATGACAGTCCAGCAACAGGCAGGGATTGAACCCAAGACCTCTAGCATGTTAATTCAACGCACTTACGTACGAGTAATACAGCGCAAGGGTATGCTGATGAGCACTCCTAGAAGCGCGAGTATTTCGGTTGAACTGTTTAAGGGGAGGAATGCACATGAACCGCAGCCTTTATTATGTGGGTTTCACACTAAAACCTTTACAATTCTACTTGTATTGAACAATCCGAAATTTAATTACTAATCCAATCAAGGCACGTATTTTCTATAAGGCAAGCTAATGCCAAACCCTATCGCTTTTGAAATATCAAGTTTTACTTTCTTTAAAACGATTTAAAGATTTGCTATACCAGTGTACCTATTGCTGCCATTACCGTACTGTCATTAAGAAGCTTTCCTTGGCGTGACATTACCTTGGAAAGAAGGGACGTAAGTGCAATCGGTCGATAATTAGAGGGTGAGGAGGATTCGCCTTTTTTGGGAATGGGCTAGACAAATTCTGTTCTCCGCCTACTCTGAACGAGACTTGAGGAGTAGCTTACGTATGTATGTAGTATTTTGCCAGCGTTGAAAAAGATCTCTTTAAAACAATAGCTGGTATACCATCCGGACCAGCAAATTTATGTATATTGAGATCTCTTAGAATATGTGAGTTTTTGAGTTAATTTGAAACCCCTTTTTTTTACACATTTCAAGCTTTTAATAGCTTGACATGAAAATATCTAACGGTGTTTGATCTCATGTTGTTGAAAAACTGACGTCGCATAACGTTAAATAACGTGACCTTAAGGTATAAAGCCATAACTAGGCGTGTTGTGTGGCTTTTTTCCCACGGCACGAAAGAAGCGTGAAGCGTTCAATTACCACGATGCAAGGAAATTGGTACATTCGAATTATTGGCGAGACATGTATTTTTAGCAGTATTATTTTCGACTGAACGTGCATTACAATGATGCACGAGCCTTACAACCAGTAACTCTTCCACTCTCTTCAGATTTTGGCAATAGCTTTCATTGGCAATAGCTTTTGGTTAAATATGAAGACTATAACCATCGCTTAATGTTTAAAAACTATCTACGTTTGAATTATAGCTAAGTTTGACAGATGTCAAATGCTAGATCTTCTATCTTGAAATTCCGAAAGCTTACCCACATAATTATATTCTCATTTATAAGAATTCATAACCAGAGACCAAAAGTAAGACTTCTTATAAAGCAAAACTTCGTGAAATAAGACGTAAATTATTTTGTAAAATACACGCATAACCTGGCAATGCCATAAATATTCAAAAAATTATTGATTCAATTTCGTTTCCAATTTAACTTTAAAGTTTCGTATTCATTATTTTTTGTAACTTCATATTTACAATTTCCCTAATTCTACTGACGACGACGACCAAGCCAGAAAAGTAAATAAAAAATAATAGTTCAGGAAGGGATATGCATGCAACAGAGAGTAAAATTGGTAAAATCAATCTTTTTGATTGAATTTAGATATTTATGTTCTTTTTTTCTTTTTATTTGGATTTTTTGTTGTTGTTGATTGTAAATATATGATTCAATGTATAAAAGGGAACTTTTTCAATTACTCAGAAAAATCCGGTCATAACTCAATTTAAGAATAAAAAAGGACCAAAACTGACTCACGTGATGTCCTCTTTCTCTTTAGGTAGGTCTCCTTTCCATATTCTCGTAAATCAAAACACCAAACAAGCTACATCCTATATACCTTCCAACGATAGGTTCCAACATATTATATTATAGCCGAAGGAGTTACCCTGGCCATTATGCACCTCGTAAATTTACATAAAGCCTGTTATTATTAAAATAAGGGTTGTTGCTTTTTTCTATTTTCCTGCAAACATGATGATAAAGTGGCACCTTACCACCCCCCCCCCCATATCATCCACACAAGAAAAGGCCTATAGAATAAATTTGATGTAGGTTCTCTAGAGGTGCCTCTCTGAACCTACCCTTGACCAGTCTACAGTTCAGTTGTCCAAAGGTATAGAAAGAATGGTGGTGTGACAGCAGATGGTAATTAATTTTCTAAGAATAAAAAAAAAGGTTAACGTCCTTTCCTCGTGCAATGGAGAGGGTTGGTTTTGGTTTTGTTGGTTGTACTTTGGTTTTGCTTCTGATGGTCTAGAGGGTGTGTTTGTGTGGATGGCAGAGTAATGCATGACTTTGGTTTAAACAAAGTACCTACCTAACTTAAGAGTACACCTACCTGGAAAAGTGGTAATTTAAAGGGGTCTGTCGTCATAAATTTGCAATTATTAAGAAATTCTTTTCTTTTAACATGTGTGTGGCGTGTAATTTGCATTTATAGACTTAAAAAGTGCAGCACGAAACAAATTTACTTTAGATGTTGGAAATTGTAAGCTGTTTTGGCTTTAGGTCAAGCAAAAGAGTAAGGGGAGACAAAGTAGGGAAGGCACTGAACTTTATAAAGGAAAGGAAATAGTTTGTTTATTTGTTTGTTTTTTGGAACTTCCAATCGTACAGTAATCATATTAAGGAACCTGACTATAGTTTTTTTTTTTGATTACTTAAAAGGTTTAAATTAAGTCTACTTAAAGATGATTGCTCTTCTGGTCCGAATGCAATATTATTATAAAAATTGTGTTACCTCCTTATGTAGACCTCCTAGTACTGTTTCATTTTTCCATTTCTTAAGCTTTCTTCCCCAAGTTTTAGAAAGAAAGAAAAAAAAATGATTTAAAGAAGTATATAGTACCAAGCTTTCTTCAATTCCCTTTTCGAAAGCATTGTTCTACGACTCTCTGTATTTCCATCGTATATCTACTTTTCCTTTCTAACTTCTTAAAAGGCAGATCCACTGCAGCAAGTCTTAATAAATTTGTGTCTAAAACTTCTACAGAATATAGTAAAGCCTTTGATAAAATCAGAAAAGAAATTATTTATCTTAAACTTAAAGCCATTAATTTTCCAACCCTTTTTATACTTAATGTCTCAGATCGTACCTTGGGAACCGCCGATAAAGAGATGTTGTCAGATTCTCAATCTTCGATTCCATTTATGGAAACTCGGGAGTCCCTCAAGGGAACCACTTTGGTTCTTTGTTATTTGTTTTAACTATCAACGACGTCATTAATGTCATTGATAATTCAACTGTCTCTATTTACGTTGATGCCATGAAAATAACAAAGGTTATTTCTACTTTCAGCAACAAAAATTTCTTAGAACTCAATGTTGCTTAATGCCAATTCATAACATTCGCCCGTATGCGATCATATCTTCCCGCGACCAAGGAGTTATTTGCGACAATCAGTTAAATTTTCGAGCCCATTTTGATTACATTGCCAACTCATCCCTTGGCTTCATCAAACGTTGGTCTAAAGAATTCTCGAACCTCTATCTCCTCCCTTAGAAACATTAAAAACTAATGTGTGGGCCTTTTGGCCCAAGCCTTATCATAATATGTATATGTAAAACTAAAAAAGAGGCTGGGATGAGACCCACACTGATAACTTCCCATCCCGTCTGTCGATTTGTCTTGCTTAAAAGGTTTGTAGGTTTTCGTGTTTTGTTAAAACAATTATCAGTTAAATTATTCTAAAAAATTAAAAATAACCAACAATATTTTACATATAAAGAAATAGTTTGAATTCAAAATCTATTTTTTTTTTTAACGAGATTTTAAGTCTTTCTTATAATTTAGTAGCATTTTCGTGCTATTGTTTGTAGATTTAAATTGTTTATGAAAAAACTGACTGTTGGATTTTTATAAAATATTTACTGAATGTCGAAATTAATATTTTCTGTGAGATAAAATAAGTTTGAAGCCAATATTTTTAATTTTTAAAAAGATATTTGAGTCGAAAATCAATGTTTACGAACTTTTAGTAGTGTTTTTTTAGGTTTTTATTTTTTATAAAAAAACTGTCAATTCGATTTTTTTTAAAATTTTACTGAATGTTGACAACAATATTTTTTAAAGGATTAAATTAGTTTAAGGCCAATATCTCAAAGTTTTGAAATGATATTTGAGTCGAAAATCAATTTTTAAAAACGTTTCTTAATTTTTTTTTAGGTTTTTCTAAAAATCTTACCAGATGTCAAAAACGTTATTCTTTGTTGCACAAAATTGGTTTGGAGATAAAATCATTTTTCGTTAGTAAAATTTTCGAGGTGACATTTTTTTTTCAGTTTTTTTGATTTATAAAAAAAACCGTTAAGTCGATTTTTTTCCAAAAATATATTTGTTTGTTATCACGTTACAAATACAATATATAATTTCAGAATTAATTCAATTCTCTAGCACTATTGGTTCACATTTCTCGACGTTTCAAGGTCCCTAGAGTCGAAATAAAAGATGTCTGTGCGTGCGTGTGTACGTACGTTCGTACGTGCGTACCTCAGTACGTCCGTATATCCGTACGTCCGTACGTTCGCGACGTTTTTTCGTCGTCCATAGCTCAAGAACCAGAAGAAATATCGAATTCAAATAAATTTTGTTATACAGATAATAAGGCTCTCAAGAAAATTGCGTGGGTGGTTTTTTTTACCATAGCAGTTTAAAAAAAAGGTGAACATTTTAGTTAACCCCAAATATCTCATGAGCCAATGACGCTAGGTACTTGAATTAAATTTTATATTATATATTGTAACGTGATACCAAACAAGTATATTTTTGCAAAAAAATCCAATTAACGGTTTTTTTACAAATCAAAAAAACTGAAAACAAAATTTGTCACCTCGAAAATTTAACGACTAAAATATGATTTCATCTCCAAAACAATTTTGTGCAACAAAGAATAATGTTTTTAACATCTGATAAGATTTTGAGAAAAATCTAATTGACAGTTTTTTTTTTTAGAAAAAAAAAAAACCTAAAAAAAAACATTTAACAAAATTTGGTAAAAATTTATTTTCGACTCAAATATATTTTTAAAAATTTGAGATTATGGCTTCAAACTAATTTTATCTTATAAAAAATATTGTTTCAACTTTCGATAACATTTTGAGAAAAATCAAATAGACAGTTTTTTTTACAGAAATTAAAACCTAAAAAAAACAATACTAAAACTTGGTAAAAATTTACTTTCGACTCAAATAGTTTTTCAAAAATTAAAAATATTTGCTTCAAACTTATTTTATTTCACAGAAAATATTGTTTTCGATATTCAGTAATTTTTTTATAAAAATCCAACAGTCGGTTTTTTAATAAAAAAATAAAATCTACAAAAAATAGTACTCAAATTTGGTAAAAATTGATGCATATAGACAAACTTTTAAGCAAGACAAATCGACAGACGGGATGGGAAGTTATCAGTGCGGGTCGCATCCCAGCCTCTTTTTTAAATTGCTATGATAAAAAACCACCCACGCAATTTTGCTTGAGAGTCCTTTCTGCATTATTATCTGTATAACAAAATTTATTTAAAGTCGATATCTCTACTGGTTCTTGAGCTATGGACGACGAAAAAAACGTCGCGAACGTACGGACGTACAAAAGTACGCACGCAGAGACATCTCTCCTAAAATATTTTTATTTGACTCTAGGGACCTTTAAACGTCGAGAAATTACAACATTTTTCAATTCGACAAATCGGACCGATTACAATAATTTCTTATGGGAATTTAACAAAAATATATTTAAGTCCTTTTTGTTAACAGCTGCATTAACCGTGAATAAATAAATAAGAATTAAACAATAGATTATGGCTGGCGATATGTTGTTCGGTTCAACCTTAAGTAAAGACAATTTTCCAAGCTACTGAAAACTTTCTACTTTCATTACTGGCTTGTAGGTAATTTGTATCATTGAGGATGACTTAGGCGTTCCGACGCCCCTTAATTTTGGCTCCATTCTTTACTATTGTAAAGATGTTAGATGAATATCCATAATTCTACGAGATGTCATTCGTCTCCGTTGTTGTTAAAGTCCATCTTATTCATCAAGGTTCACTGCATCACTGGTCACCAATAAGAATAGAATTGGTAATAGAATGTAGCCCTGTCTGACTCCACTTTTGAATTCAAATTCTTCTGACAAGTAAGTAAGACATGACCTTTGTACAAATCATAAATCGCCCATCATTATACACCTTTTTCGCAAAGCAAAGCAGATACACTTCCTATAGATGTTGTTTAAAATTATTTACGAAAATTATGAACAGCTCAAAATTTAGCTTTTACTTAAAAGTTCAACCTTAAGCTTTAGTGTTTTTTATTCATAATAAGCATTCTTAAACCCAAATACTAAATCAACAATACTAATTTTGAACCCTTAAGTCTTTCTGCATCAATGTGGACTCTTTCATTAAAATTGCGGATTTATTGAAACTAATTTTTCTTACAATATCATTTAAAAGAAAAACAATAAAACGTGTCTTACCTTTTTTCTGTGAAGGTATTCTGCAAGTGGCATTTGTTTATTTTTATTTCATATAGCTTTTTGTTTTATATATTGAAAGTCAACTGCTCATTTATTTTAAGGAAGAATTTTCTTCGTCCTTTAGAAGACTTTTACGTTTTGGTTGCACTAAAACCTTATGTTATTTTGTCATTTTGAAATTTATTTCACAGAGAGGGAAAGAAGAGTGTGAGACAATGGAAAAAGGAGGACTCAGTCATTTGTTTTAAACGTAAAGGTAGCTCTTAAAAGGATGTTCAATGACAATACTCATATCAAGCTACTAAATTTCTTCAGGGAAACAAAAGGTAGGGGAGACTCGGAACAAGGATCTTATTTCCGTAGGAGTTGCACTGTCATCGAAACATTATAAGTGGATTTATTGTGATTTCTTATTAAATCTGTTCAAACTTGGTGAGAAACTCTAGAATGTGTACTTACTCTTGAAATAAATTGTATATCTTTCATTTAAGGCTAAAATCTTAGGTGCCCAACGTCACCCTTTTATCCCCTAAAAAAACAGATGGTTCTCAGTTCTCAATCATTTTCGTTTCAATTTGTCTACCTTATATCACTTATGTGCAGAAAAGCAGAACATAGTTGTACACTGATGTCATATGCCACCATGTCTTGCTGCTTTAAAGGTTGCTTGAGCCTCAAGGAGATTAAACGTTTGTTGTTTTGTCAAGTGCAAAACATGATTTTAAAATTTGTACCACAAGAACTGAAGAAGACCAAAACGACTACAACGACAACGACGAGAAGAGGATCAAAAGTGTTGAACATATTAAAAGTGTTTTCTTTTTAGAAGGTTGCTTTTTCCAGGTATAAGTACACATCATACATATATCTATATTTATAAGGTGTCTCTGTTTTGATAGTGTTTTTGAGTCATTTGTTATTAAACCCCAACCCTCCATGGGTGCTGCAAAAACAAAGCAAACAACAACGAACAAATAAAATAAAAATACAATTCATTTTTCATGTCAGGTGCTTATGGTAGATCATTTGTCAACAAAATGAAGGATAATAGTATGAAGGACGGCATTTATAAAGCTACCTTGTCTACCTTCTTGTAATACATTTTAATATTTTATTTTAAAGAAAGCAAACATAGAAATAATGGATAACTGCACAAAAAGTTGTTCATAATTGAATGGTTTGGAAAAAAAGAAACAAAGATCAGAAGCAATTTTTTGAGAAGCTTTGATAGTTGAAAAAGGCTGGGCTGCGACCTACACTGGTAACTTCTCCTTAAAAAGCTTATTTTTTGCAATAATCCAAATTGTGATATTAGTTATATAACTAATCAATAATTTAAGTTAAATATGTTTTTGCAATATATTCTGACTCTATTTTTCTATTTTTGGTAGGATTTGATATTTTTGAAAAACTTTTTTATTTAATTTGTGCCAATTTTTTTTTAACTAAAGTAAAACAATTGCCCATGTTCTGCATTTCACTTATTGTGAATACACTCTGCGAAAGTGAATTTGGGTGTTCCACAATTCGTTATTGTGAATTGGATTTTCGAACATGCAAATGGATGTTCTGTATTTCGGTTTGTTCCATTTTTTGAACGTATTCAAATCACATTTTTTATTTCTGTGAATTGATCTTTGATAGCTTCCTTCTGCTAGGAATCGGGGCTCGGGGGTTGCAGCAAGTTTTTGAATTGAAGGAATTGATGAAGGTATTAAAAAAGGTTCTATTTCCATTAGAACATATAAAAAAGCGTCTTTGCTTAATCTAAAATTACAATGAAAGCTTAAAAGAGGAAATCAAGAATTTACTTTATTTATCAGAACAATTCTACATAATTTTCACCACTTATACATTGTGTCAGGTAAAACCAATGTATTTGATTTGTCTCGCAAAATTCCTCTTTTTATTTTTTTCTTGAATTCTGCTTCCTTTTTTCACTTAAAATTGCCAATAATATTGGATCCATTGTTCAAATTTCAACGGATTCAGGTTCATCGATTTTGATACGAGGCGAAACGTCATGTTAGCCAGTACGCCTTTTCCACACCTCAACATTCACAAACGAACTTAGAGTTCTCCAAATCAATCTACCGTCAACCAAATTGACCATTTTTCGATCGAAGCTAGACACGCTTCCAGCATAATGGATGTCCGAACTTTCCCAGGAACTTGTATCGACTCGGACCGCTACCTCGTTGTAGTCTAAAGGTTAGCACTTCGGGTTTCCAGATCAAATCCTTCTCCGACCGAGTCAGAAGTAACCTCTTTCGAAGTTTTCTTCCGCCAACACAATGCATTGATAACCAGTGCAGAGAAGGACTTGAGCTGGTCACGAGCTCTATGAGAAGAAGAGGAGAGAGCAACACCGACTTCTCAGAAAGAAAAAGAGAAAGCATGAGAAGCGTGCGGTCGAAGATGTTGAAATTTTGTTAGTCCGAAGAAAGGATTGCCGATGAATGGAACCTCAGTATTGTTTGCCCAACACTGAAAAAAAGCATACTCTCTAAACTACACCAACTATAGAGTCTATTTAAAATCTTCTCTCCGTAATATGTAAACGTCTAAAGCCCATCGTCAACAACAAGATAGATCCTTATCAGTGTGGTCTTAGACCAGGAAAGTCCACAGTCGATCAATTGGAATAATTGGATCTAGCTAAGGACCGAGCTAGATGGAGAACTTTGTCGGGTGAGGCCCTAGTTTACAAAGGACTGTAGTGCCACCTTAAGTAAGCAAGTAAGATAATTTATTTTTGCAGCTTATTTTGGAAAAAGGGAGTTTCCGAAGGAAATAGGTGATACAAAAGTTTTGAAACGTCTTAAAAGCGAACCAAAAAAAGTATCTGTGAGTTAAAAAATTATTTACTTAGAAGACTCCTAAAAAATCTGACGACAGATGCTTCTACTGAATACTTCTGCTTGAAAGCAGCCAAGCATTTTAATTAGACTCCAGACCAGACACTAACCCCGACAATAGCATCTGATAATGGTAAGTGGAACGGATAAAGAATAATAAATTGGGAACTAGGGCCTAGTGACTTACAACTCTCAACCATTCCTGTGTGCGAATATTGTTGTCAGAGATGGAGGGGATCTACAGTTATAAGCCGAAACCGAACGGCTAATTTGAGAAAGCACATGACATGAATTACTCTTGGAGAATTTGTCAATTCCTCGCAAGAGGAAACAAATTTTAGATGCCATGGGCAGGGATCGAAACCAAGACCTCTCGCATGACAGTCTAACCATCATGCCACGGGTACTACAAGTGGAACGGACACCCGAAACAAAAATCTAATATTTTCACTGAACATCTCGCGAATGTCCTTGCCAAAAACGAAGAATGTTAAATTACTTTCGTCACACTCAAAAAAGTAAGAACTATGTTTCAACATAGTTAACGAAATAAAAAATAACATGGGTACGATCTTATAACTGATCAAGTTTTGAAAAAAGGCCTTTAATAGCCTTCAAAACACCCTTATTTATAACAAACACATGTTTTAAACTATTCATATCATATACTATTCACATCACCAAAAAGCTGCTTGTGAAAAGGCTTACAAAAATAAAAGAAGAAAAATATCAATTAGAAACGATCAGTTTGGAAAAAGAAAATAAACAGTCCACAATAAAACAATTATATTGAATTACAGATGTGATACAACAAAAAACACTTGAAAAAAAAAAATCAAGTATGATTCTAAGATGTTGGCCAAGCCTTTGATAAAGTTTGACACTTGTGATTTGTTACAATCTAAATAGGGATCTTTTCATAAGGCAGTATTACATGTGCTGAAATCCAAGGTTACAAACCAAATCTTTAGAGTACGATACGACCAAATTTATACGGAACTAAGGAAAAGCCGGTGTACCACAAGAATGTGTACCGTGGACATTAAAGCGATCATGGCCACCTTTGCTGATGATACTGCAATATTGGTACCAGATAAATCCGTGAAGAAGACAACACAGAAATTGCAAAAATTAGCTGATAGAGTTAGTGATTTGATTAAAAAATGGCGTATCAAATTAAACGAAATTATGTTCCAATTTCTTATTATGAAGCAGAAGTACCTTACTTAAATATTGTAATATACCTTAGAATGACTGTGGTTGCAAAGCTTAAATGGAAAGAGCTCATTAAACAAAAAAGATATGAGTGAAGCTTTAAGAACAGAAAAATGTATTGATTACTAGAAAAGCAAGTATTGAACCCGTTTTATGACATCCAGTCATCCAAAAAAACAAAATAAAGTCCTTCGTGGAATGATAAACGCCCCTTGGTATATAGGAAATAGCGTTCTTCAACCTGTATCTCAAAATCAGCAACTGCAAAGTCATATACAAACTCTGAAATCGAGACCGTTTTAAATGCAGGTGGCAATGTTAAAAAATTAAGAAGATTCAAGTCTCATGCCCTGATATCCACGGAAAAGTATTGACTACAAACTTTCTCAAATGGCAATTATAAATTAAGGAAAAAAAATCATTTGTCGATATTTCATAGGTTCGTCCTGATTAACCGAGTGCCTCCTTCCATCGGAAGAAAAATAATACAAAATCGGTATGACTTCAAAATGTTTAGGATGTTATATCTGTAGAAAAAAATGTATTTGAAGTAGATAAGTGTATCCGTCCTTCAGATATCGCCGACGAAACAAGGTATCTCGGACGTACAAACGTACGTTAGCACGCCAATCAAAGACATCTCTCTAACACCATGGGTTTTAGATTCTAGGGACCTTTAAACTTTAAGAAATGTCAACATTTTCCAAGTGGAAGTTAAAAAATAAAAAGTGATATCGTTTGAAAATAGAAATCCTAATCTAAACCTTTTTTTGGAGATGCAATTCAACAAAACAAACATTCCTTTTAATCACAAATGCTAGTGAGAACTTGCGCGTAGAAGCAGCTGTTTGTGTAATGTAAACTACTTCAGCAACTATTAAAATCTACCCCTGACATTGTCATATAAAAAAATATTCTGTAATCTAAGTTGAAGTTAAAGTTTTAATGAGGTAATTTCTGCTGAATCTATTTTTAATGAGATTTTCTATATGTACATTGGATTTTAACATTAGTTAGATATTATGTATACCCTTCATATATCATTAACACTAGTTAAAACTTTAAATTAATTCATTTTACGCACAAGTCATACCTATGTTACTTTTTACATAGGTGAAAGAATCCTTACCTCTTTGCCGCCTTGAGCGAGAAAAAGGGTTATCCCTTGAAATTAGTCTTCCTCTTCCACTAACTTCTACGTACCTCTGTGTACACCTACATATATAACATTTATAAATTCTAGAAGTGTGAACTCTGAAGCAAAGTCTGGTGCACATATGCGTTAACTTACCACAAGCTTGTTGAATATTTTTATTTTTGTATAAGCAAAAGCTAACCTTTATAAAATATCCCAATCTACATCCAAAAAGTGTTATATTTGGGTCTTGTTAAGGCCACAGGTTTAATCATTCATTATTATAAATGTAAGAGGTACCTTTCACATAACATACCAAGAATTTATTCTCCCCAAAAAACATATCTTAATGAATTCAGAAACCGAAGGAAAAAATTCGAAATTCAGCAACCGTGTTTAACTCAGACCGTTGTGAAATGATGTTTATGTACCTAACCTACATTGTAAAAATTACAGTTTTCAAAGAAATTTATGACTTAAAACAAATAGTAGTATAAATTTGGGATGCTTGTGCATCTTATAAAGGGTGTTTTTTAGCTGCGTGATATTCTTCTATGGTTGTTTTGATATGAGAATGTCAAACTGTGCTCCTACAGAAATGAATATAAACACAACTATTTTAAATTATGTGTGTAAGTGCAATATTCTTTCAGGTTTATTTATATAAATTAAAGCCAATTTGTAAGATATGGCCGCAATCAACCGTCAAAGCTTGGAAGTTCGTATTATAAAATCATTTGGCATAAAAGCATAAAGACAGCGCTGATAAGTACACTATTAGTGTTCTATCTCCTCTAGGCAGTCCTCTCCAAGTTAAAGAAAGAGCTCCTAAGAAAACCGTTTAGCAATACGAGAGAGCCGAGAGAAAGAAAGTTGTATCCGTGGTATGATGGTTAGCGCCTTGGACTGTTATGCCAGAGGTCTTGGGTTCAATCCCTGCCTATGCCATCTTAAGTTTTTTTATGGGTACTGCCTCTTGCGAGGATTTAACGAATTCTCCAAGAGTAATTCTTGTCATAAAAATTGCTTTCTCAAATTAGCCGTTCGGATTCGGCTTAAAACTGTAGGTTCCCTACATCCCTGACAACATTACTCGCACACAGAATGGATGAGAGTTGTAAGTCACTAGGCCTTAGTTCTCAACGGACTGTTGCGCCACCTAATTTATTTTATTTATTTTAATACGAAAAAGCCAACTGGGACGGTCTCAATAATTATTTCAGGATCTTTAACTGGTCACTATGCTTCCTTAATAGCGACATTGACGCCAGCGCTGACATTATCACAAGTTTAATTCTCTTGAGAATGATAACTTTTATCCCATACAGGTTTAAAAGCATCAGACCTAAGGAAAACTCATGGTTCGATGCGAGCAGTAAAGAAGCTATTAGGGTCAAAGAAGTAAGTTTCTGTTGGTATAAATCCAACCATACTGAGGAGAGCCGGAATAAGTCCAAGCAAGCCAGGAAGGCCTTCAACGCCCATATTTGACGGACAAAATTTATACATTACCAAAAATTACGGCAAAAAATACTGCAATGTTCCAAAGGCAATAAAGATTGTTGGTCATTTGTGAAAAAACATGAGGAATTCTTCCTCTTCTTCGGTTCCTAGGCTCGTTGGAAATGACACTCCATTTGTTTGCTATTCAGAGAAAGCTAATCTCTTTGCTAGGCAGTTGGCCTCCAATTCGAAGCTGCCAGTAAGGCGCCAGTTATAGCTATCATTGGTTTTCATCATTGAAAACAAACATTGGAATTTTTTTGACAGGTCGTTTATAGCTATCATTACAAATTTCTGTCATTGAAAAAAATTTCCTGATTGAAAACCACCGAAAAACTTTTACTGACAGAAATCTGTCATTGGAATTGTGTGAAATTGGAACACAAATCAGTGGAACGATTCGTTTCACTTTTGAACTTAAAAGTATCAGCTGTTCAGGAAAATGATTTTCCGTCCGGAAAATAGAAAAATTCATTTTTAGAGAAAAATAAATGCGCAATTACACTTTTTTTTCTCAAAAAAAATTCTTTGTGTGATTTCCGATCGATCAGTATATAATTTTTATTTCTAATCAAATGGAAACACCGTCAAATATCGATTCAAAAATTTTTCCGGATCGATTTCAATGATAGCTATAAGTGTCCGGACTCCACCTGTACTTAAGCGAGTCAGTGATTCTGTGGGATCAATCTTTTTCTGCACTCGTACTGTGACAAGGGTTCTAAAAGATCTTAGCACACATTAATCCGCTGGTCCGTATAGTATCCTCGCTATTGTTCTGAAGAGGTGTTCTTCAACGCTGGCAAAATCACTGCTCAAGCTTTTCCATCTGTCCTACTTTTCAGGTCTCATCCGAGGGGATGGAACACAGCACTTGTGAAGCCCATCCTCAAAAAAGGCGAATTTTGCTCACCCTCTAATTTCCGACCGATTGAACTTATGTCCCTTCTTTCCAAGCTGTTTTGTTATCAGCTCAGGAAATATCTCGAAGATCTAAAGCAGCAAAAGTTGGACTGGTGATCACATGGTTCATCGCACCGAATAGTGTAGCAAATCTTTACTTCGTTTTGGAGAAAGTAAGATTATTGCACTTGATATTTCAAAAGTATTTGATAGATTTTGGCATCGGGCTCCCTTATCGAATGTGTGTGCTTTCGGTTTTCAGGAATCCCCTCGTTATAAGATTAGTAATTATATTTGGAATCGTTCAATACAAGTAGTTTTGCCTGGGTTCAAGTAAGAAAACCAAAAAATAAATGCTGGTGTGCCCCAGGCTCCAACACTCCTTCTCATTTGTATTAATGATCTCCTGTCTGGAACTTCTAATCCTAAATCTAATCTTCTTAGAATTTGGAACTGCAACGACAAAATATGATAAGCTCTTTAAATTTTGACCTAAACCAAGGCTTGAGTATAATTCGCTTTTTTAAATTGGTGCTCCTGCAACAAACTTAAGCCGCTTGGACAGTATTGAACGTAGAGCATTTAAATTAACTGGTGATAAAATCATCATGAGTTGATTTACTTCGCTGAGCATCGTTGTAAGGTTTTTTTGACGGTTTATGCTCTAGAAGAGAATAGCCATCTGCATTCCTCCCCTTAAACAGTGCAACCGTAATATTCACGCTTCTAGGAATGGTCATCAGTATACCCTCGAGCCCAATTTGATCATACTGTCAAATACAGAGATTCGTTCCTTAGTCATACTACGCAATTGTGGAATGCCTTACCACACTCTGTCTTTCCGAGTCATTACAATATTTAGGAATTCAAACCCTCCCTCCTTTAGAGTAGTAATAACCCCTTGAATGTGTTTATAAAAAAAGCTCAACAATATATCTATATATATGTATATAGGGTGCATGACAGTTTAGAATGACAAACTGTGCTCTGTTCAGTATGGTTTGGCAATTCATCATGAATTGCTTAACGCCAAAACAAAGTTCCAAATTAAAAAAAAAAAAGAGGCTAAGATGCACCCCACACTGATAACTTCCCATCCCGTCTGTCGATTTGTCTAGCTTAAAAGTTTGTAGGGTTTCGTGTTTTGTTTCTTAAAAATTTAAAAATTACCAACAATATTTTGCATATAATGAAATAGTTTGATTTCAAAATCAGTTTTTGTTAACGAGATTTTTAGTCGATAACCAATAATTTTCACCAATTTTAGTAACATTTCTTAAAAGTTTTTATTTCTTATATAAACAAATACAAATTGGATGAATGGAATTAATTTGAGAGATATCGAGAACCGCACATCATTTTTTTTTGAGTAAAATTAGTTTGAAGCAAATATTTTGAATTTAAAAAAAGATTTTGAGTCGAAAATCAATTTTTACGAATTTTTATAATTTTTTTTTAGGTTTTTTATTTTTTGTAAGAAAAATTGTCAATTCGATTTTTGTCAAAATTTGACTGAATGTTGAAAACAATATTTCTCATAAGATACAATTAGTTTAAAGCCAATATCTCAAAGTTTTAAAAAGATATTTATTTCGAAAATCAATTTTTACCAACTTTTGTTAATTTTGTTTAGGTTTATAAAATTTTGTAAAAAAAACTGCCAATTCGATTTTTCTCAAAATGTTACTGAATGTTGACAACAATATTTTTTAAAAGATAAAAGTAGTTTAAAGCCAATATCTCCAAGTTTTAAAAAGATATTTAAGTCGAAAATTAATTTTTACTAACTTTTATTAATTTTTTGTTTTAGGTTTTTATTTTTTGTAAAAAAACTGTCTATTCGATTTTTCTCAACATTTTACCGAACGTTGAAAACAATATTTTTTATTAGATAAAATAAGTTGGAAGCCATAATCCCAAATTTCGGAAAAGATATTTGAGTCGAAATTCAGTTTTTACCAACTTTGAGTAATGTTTTTTTTTTAGGTTTTTATTTTTTATAAAAAAACTGTCAATTCGATTTTTCTCAAAATTTTACCAGATGTTGAAAACGTTATTCGTTGCACAAAATTGATTTTGAGATAAAATCATTTTTTATTCGTAAAATTTTCGAGGTGACAAATTTTTTTTTCAGTTTGTTTGATTTATAAAAAAACGTTATTTGTTGTTATTGTATATTTACAATATACACTGAGTTACAAAAAAAAGTGGCGCACCTTAAAATTTTGCAACAAAGTTTTGTTTCTTAACATAAAAGTAAGTCATTCATGTAAAAAAAACGAAAAAAATAGGAAGAACTTAGAAATAAACCATAAATTAAGGAAAATATGCAAAAACTTCATAACTTGACATTTTACATTTTTTTTTTAAACTAGACCTTGATTCTTGAATAGTAGGTATTGCCTCCACGAACATCTAATAAAGCTTTGATTCGCCTGGGCATAGCTTGGATAAGGTTTGTTACGATGGTATCGTCCAAATTTCCCCATTCCTCCACTATGGCAGATCTCAGCCCATTGAGTGTTTCTGGAAGGGCGGGTCGCCTCCTTATCATTTTTCCCAGTAGATCCCAAACGTGTTCGATTGGATTCATATCCGGGCTCATCGCAGGCCAAGCCATTACATCGATAACCACTTCTTGTTAGTATAGTCGGTAACGCACCTAACAACGTGTGGTCTAGAATTGTCCTGCATTAGCAAGAAATTGTCTCCAATAAATGGTGCGAATGGAACCACATATTCCTCCAGAATGTTGTTGATGTAGTAACTGGAGTTTACCGATCCTTCCACGATGCACATCTCGGTTTTTCCGTGTATGGAAATTCCCGCCCACACCATGACGGAACCTCCCCAGAAATTTTCGCGCTGGGCAACCGTTTCCGAAGAGTATCTTTCACCTGATCGTCTCCACACTCTGCTACGTCAATCTGGTGAGCGCAGACAAAATCTGGACTCATCAGTGAAAAGAACTCTACCCCAGTCGTCCTCGGTCTAATCTCGGTAAAGTTGAGCAAATTCCATCCGACGTCGCTTGTGTTGTAACGTGAGTCTTGGTACACGAGCAGGTCTTCTTGCTTTCAGGCCACTCTCCACTAATCGCCTCCTCACCGTTTGAACATTCACAGCTCTCCCCCTAACGGATCGAAGTCTGTGAGACAGCTCAACCGCTGTTTGGTGACGATCTCGAAGGCTTTGAAGCACCAAATATCGATCATCCCTTGCAGATGTTGCTCTGGGGCGACCTGAGCCTTTCCGCCGCTTGCAGGAGTTGGTTTCTTTGTACTTTTGAATGGCTCTTCTTACCGTCGTCTCCGGTTTTCCGATCATAACAGCGGCATACCGCGCACTTCGTCCATCCTCAACTAAAGCCAGCGCCCTGGCGACTTCTTCTGCCGTTATTTTGCATTTTTTCACAAAAATTACTAAAAAACTGATAAAGAATCAAATTAAAATAAACCCATTACAATAAACTAATTAAAACATTTACGGGATCACGGAAGCCAAAATTTGTATAACTCGCGTCTATTACAAAAAAATGATAAAGTTGCGGCTTTCCTCAATATAATGCACTTAATGCACTAATGTGATAAGGAAAATCGAAAAAGAATAATGCAAACATACACACAAATATACAGTTAAACGAAAAAAAAAATAATCTCTGCAAAAACATAGCGGTATATTATCAAAATAATAACAACACATCAAAAAATATGACTGCGCCACTTTTTTTGTAACTGAGTGTATAATATAAAATTTAATTCAAGTCTCTGGCGTTATTGGTTTGTGAGATATTTGGGGTTAACCAAAATTTTCACTTTTTTTTTTTAAACTGCTATGGTAAAAAAACCACCCACTCAATTTTCTTGAGAGCCATTTCTGCATCTTTCTGCCTTATTATCTTTATAACAAATCATCTTCCTAAAAAGCTTTTATTTCGACTCTAGGGACCTTGAAACGTCGAGAAATGTCAAAATTTTCAATTCGACAAATCGGACCCATTACAATAACTTCCTATGGGAAGTTAATAAACAAGGTGGTGCAACAGTCCGTAAAGAACTATTGCCTAGTGACTTAAAACTCTTAACCATTCCTGTGTTCGAGTAATGTTGTCAGGGATGAAGGGGACCTACAGTTTAAAGCCGAATCCGAACGGCTAATTTGAGAGCTTACTTTTTATGACTAAATTTAATCTTGGAGGATTTGTCAATTCCTTGCAAGATGCAGTACCCGTGGAAAAAACTTTAGTTGGCACAGGCAGGATTGAACCCAAAACCTCTACCATGAATGTCCAACACATTAACCATTACGCTGCGGGTATTACTAAAAAATTGTTGAAATTTAATTTGAAAAAAGTAAAAAAATCTATTCGAGAATTTCTGGTTATTAGTTTTCAACCTCTTCAAAAAATAAAAAAAACACCCGATATCTTAAGACTTTACTTAAAATTACTCAACATTAATGACTTGTGCAAGAGACAGTTTCTCAAACTATCTTATTTGAGGCAACATATGTTGCCCATGCTTTTCAATACTGCTTTTCAAAACAAAAGAGAAACTTTGCAGAAATTTGATTTATCTTCGATTTTATTATAGCCTTTGCAATAAAAAACAAAATGTGTCAAATTATTTTCGTCTTATCGACACGTGTATGTCATTTTGTGCCTGCCTTTCTTATTTTCTTCCAATGTGATGCGATAAGATGCTTCAGATTCAGATGTTTTGTCAACGTCACAAATCAAAATCCAATAATATTGGTTGCTGCTTATGCTGGATAATGCTGGATGTTGGATGTAAATGCTTAATGCAGACTTATCAATCATTGAAGATACATCAGCCAGCCAACAGCAGCGTCAGAAACAGAGCAGCTAGCGCATTGAAAGGGAATAATATGTTACAGAGAAGCCCACTTTTATTGCTTGTGAAAAACTTCGTTGTATCTCGTTGGCTCATCCTGCTGGAGGATATATGGATGTGGATATGGATATACTGCCTCGAACAACTTTGAAAAGGGTTAAATGGATTCTAGGAATTAAATGACTACAATGAGAATATTTTATAGCTTCCAGCATTGCCGTAATAAAAATGCTATAAATTCAAGATTTCTATTAGTTGAGTTGAATTATTATAGGACGTAATTTAATGCTTTGTGTCTCTTTTAGAAATTATTTATCACCTTTTGTTAATGTTTTCGAATACTTTGTTGTTTCCTTAGTGTGATAATCGGCCATAATAATCTCGATTTGATACATGGTCGACAAAACTTGACTTGGGTTAAAAAAAAAAACATCTGGTTTCCCTCTCATTTAATATGAATGTTTAAATTATTTGAGGTTGTTTTTAGTGAATAATCTTTTATTTCAATTTTAGATCTACTTTAAGAGAAATAGAGCAATTTTATGAATTGCAATCAAAGAGGAGGAAAGAGATAATAAAGAGATTGTTTACAAGTTGAAGGAGTTATACGAGTTTTCGGAAAGATACAAATATGTGGATGAATCATTAAAAATTTGTGTCTTGGTTATACCTGCAACTTATTTAATTATTATCGAGAAGTTTAAAGAGGCTGAGTGCGACCCACACTGATAACTTCCCATCCCGTCAATTTGTCTTGCTTAAAAGTTTGTAGGGTCGGGTTAAAAAAGCTGCTAGTTGAATTATTCTTAAAAATTTTAAAATTACCAACAATATTTTTCATATAAAGAAATAGTTTAGTTTGAAAATCTGTTTTGTTAAATAGATTTTTAGTCGAAAACAAATGTTTACCAATTAAAGTAGCATTTCTTAAATTTTTACAAATTGGATCAATGAAATTAATTTGAGAGATATCAAGAACCGAACATAAATTTTTACCAAATTTGAGTAGGTACTATTTTTTGTAGATTTTATTTTTTTTTATGAAAAAACGGACTGTTGGATTTTTATTAAAAAAACTATTGAATATCGAAAACAATATTTTCTGTGAAATAAAAAGAGTTTGAAGACCATATTTTAAAGATATTTGAGTCGAAAGTAAATTTTTACCAAGTTTTAGTATTGTTTTATTGTTTTATTGTTAGGTTTTTATTTTTTGTAAAAAAACTCAAAATTTTAATGAATGTTAACAACAATATTTTTTAAAAGATAAAAGTGTTTTTAAGCCAATATCTCAAAGTTTTGAAAAGATATTTGAGTCGAAAATCAATTTTTACCAACTATTATTAATTTTTTTGTTTAGGTTTTTATTTTTTGTAAAAAACTGTCACTTCGATTTTTCTCACAATTTTTCAAAATGTTGACAACAATATTTCTTATATGTTAAAATTGGTTGGAAGCCATAATCTCAAATTTTTGAAAAGGTATTTGAGTCGAAAATCAATTTTTACCAAATTTTGTTAAATTTTCTTTTAAGTTTTTATTTTTTGTAAAAAAACTGTCAATTCAATTTTTCTTAAAATTTTACTTAATGCTGACAGCAATATTTTTTAAAAGATAAAAGTAGTTTAAAGCCAATATCTTAAAGTTTTGAAAAGATATTTGAGTCGAAAATCAATTTTTACCAACTTTTATTATTTTTTTGTTTAGGTTTTTATTTTTTGTAAAAAAAACTGTCAATTCGATTTTTAAAATTTTACTAAATGTTGAAAACAATATTTTTAAAAGATAAAAGTAGTTTTAAGCCAATATCTCAAATTTTTGAAAAGATATTTGAGTCGAAAATCAATTTTTTACTAACTTTGAGTAATGATTTTTTAGGTTTTTATTTTTTATAAAAAAAACTGTCGATTCGATTGTTCTCAAAATCTTACCAGCTATTAAAAACGTTATTTTTCGTGGCACAAAATTGTTTTGGAGATAAAATTATTTTGTATTCGTAAAATTTTCGAGGTGACAAATTTTTTTTCAGTTTTTTTTTTGATTTATGAAAAAAACCGTTAATTAGATTTTTTTCAAAAAATAGACTTATACAATATATTATATTAAATTTAATTCAAGTCTCTAGCGCTTTTGGTTCATGAGATATTTAGGTTTAACAAAAATGTTCACCTATTTTTTAAACTGCTATGGTAAAAAAACCACCCATGCAATTTTCTTGAGAGCCCTTTCTGCCTTATTATTTGTATAACAAAATTTATTTGAAGTCGATATCTCTTTTGGTTCTAGAGCTATGGACGACGAAAAAAACATCGCAAACGTAACGACGACGTACGAACGTACGTACACACGCACGCACAGACATCTTTCTAAACATTTTTTATTTCGACTTTAGGGACCTTGAAACGTCGAGAAATGTCAAAATTTTCAATTTGTCAAATCGGACAAATGACAATAACTTCCTATGGGAAGTTAAAAACTGAAAATGTCTCAATTTCTTCTTAATAAATTAAATACGAACAATAAATCGTACTAAATTATGATTAAAATTACTTTTTTAAAGTACCGAAAATACAACAGAAGTTCACCTGTTCATTTCTAATCTCATTCAAAAAGTAAAAATAATCTTTAACATTAATTAACCACACAAATGAATATGGTGTCTTGCTCAAGAACAACTGAGAGTTTTGTTACTGTAGCCTGTGATCTTTGGATTCGGAATTTCAAAAACGACTTTACACCGTATTTTGCAAAAAGGCTTAGTCCTGTCTGACTGACGGTTTTTAATGTTTAGTTAACGCAAGAACTCAATCAAGTCTATAACCAGCAATGTCGTATTTTCATCAAATTATCAAAGTGTTCCTAATTTTTTTTATCGGGAAATCATCTTTAGTGATAAGCCCATTTTCAGTTAAGAAGCTTTGTTAAAAAATGCTGAATTGTTGCATTTGGGGTTAAGAAAACCCACGAATAATTTATAAAAAACCTGTTAGGTGGATATTTTGGACCAGAGAAGGTGGTGTGATTGTACCTTACGTATTCGGCTGTGTACGTAAGACTTTGAGCAATTTATTATTACTCTACAAGCTATGATTCTAAATTTTTATTGCCGGAACCAGAAATATTGATAAAGAAGTGGTTTGATCAGAATTATCCACTGATATCTTATTATTGACTATCCATCTCTGACAACAGTATTTGCACAAAGGAATGGTTGAGAGTTGTAAGTCACTAGGCCCTAGTTCAATTTATTTACTTATTATCATATTATTGACACCATAAAACTTCTTACTTTATTGATAGTGAAAGTTAGTGACCATGCCAATGCTCCCCAAACGATTCTAATTCTTAAAGATGGAATTCATAAAGTTATTGTAAACAATTCGGCCCTATATATGTATGTAAATTTAACATTGAAAATTTCATGAACAGAATATGTTGCTGCAAACGTAGCCGCGGATCGTTTTTGGCTGATATTGTTTTTCATTGTTCCTAACATTCTTTCTTAAAATATAATAAACGTTAATTGATTTTTCTTAATAAGTCCTTATTTTTTTAAAATTTTAAAATGAAACCTTTTCACTTCAAAACCCATCTAATATTTTTTATTTTTGCTTGGTTCAGAAGGGTTGCTCCTAATGCTCAATTCTCCGTGATATTAGAATAACCTTGGTAACGTTCCCTCATACAAATTATATTAATGATACCATTACAAATATTAATTACACTGTTCACCAAACAAGTGGAAGAAAAAAATATAAATAAAACAAGCTGCTAGAATTTCAAAAACATCTTTTTTTCTGATCCAAATAGCTTTCTTCCGTTTTGTTTTCTTGAAAATTTTTGTGCAGTCCAAACGAATTCATTTTAGGTATGAATATTTAAATATCACTCATTTTACCTATTAGTTTCCATTCTTAAACAACCTTTTTAATTATAGACAATGAAAAATTTAAGCTTTCAGATTCATCGACAGATTTTGGGACAGGTATTTTTCAACATACAAAATTAAACTAATATAAAATTGTATCCAATAGGAGTATATTCAAAAATAGAACAAGAATAGTTTTGTAATGATAGGTTAACTCTAGTACCCTTATTTTACTTGACCAGCTTGCAGGCCTTATGGTTTTCAAAAAAAAAATTAACTGAAATGAAAGAATTATGCATGCTTGTGCTCACCAATTCACCAAAAGATGGGTTTCCGCTAGATTTAAATTTCATATTTTTATGTAACCAATTTCAAAAATTTATCTCAAGATAATTCAAAATTATTTAAAGAGGCTAAAAAAAGATCATTAATGTACCTAATAAATTATACATTTAAAAGTCATATCGGCTTAAGTGATTTGAAGACCAAGACCAAATATCGTCTATTAAACCGAATATAATCGAAGAAACAAATCATAAATATTTATGAAAATTTGATTGCTATTTATGTTGTACACACATGATTAATTCCTCGTACCTACATAATTGAATCTTAAAGTACGTACGCAAAGGACTAAATTATAGATAAGTATAAATTCATGAAAAATTCAAAGACTTTAACATATGTACAAAAAAAAATAAATTTCTTTAAGTACGTCAAGTAGCATATAGTAGGTACATACCTATACAGAGTATAGACAGGTAAGGTACATTTATGAATTATAATTTCCACTTCCTTATGCCCAAGAAAATACCTACCGCTATATACTACCATACCTCTAACTTCCTAACAGCTTTATTGATTTCCCTGTCAGTGAATTTCTTTTGCTCTAAATTTTATTGCTTACCTTGTTATAAGAAGAATCTTTTTTTACGCGTGAGTTTTTTTGAAAACATTTACTTTTCATGTTTCTGTTTTTCTTACTATCCTTTCCGTATACGTAAATATACCTATAGGTAGGTTAATCCTGTAGGCGAAAATGTATTTAAAATGGCTTTCGGTTTATTCGATTCAAGCCATATATTAGGGTATATATTTCAAAACCATGAAACCTCCTTTGAAGCTATTCCCAGAATATACCAAAAATAAAAAGCAATATATCTATGTGTATCTAAAGATACAACCATATCCGTATCTATAACTGTGTTCAGCTGTGCAAAATTTAAAATCCATAAATTTTATGTTTGGATCTTGACGACAGACCATCAGCGAGTAGAGCTTCCTTATACAGCCAACTCGTGTATTCCATAGCTCTTATTTCACCCGTGTGGATTTATGTATTTGAGTGATGAGTGAAGAATGTGGGGTGTGGTGACGAGTATCCTTCAGATAGAAAGGATGATTGGACTTCCTTCTCGCCTTGGCCCTAAATAATCCCTTATCGATTTAGAAAAACGATTACCGGTTGCGATACCCAACGGATAGTTATTCGAACTGCTGACCTCAAACACACAAAGAAACCGATTAATCTCGTAAAAAAAGGGATTTGATTGTTCTGTTCTGTTCTGACTGTTCTGACGGAAACTCACAGTCCGGGGGGCAGAAAGAGATGTAAGAAAGAGATTTCCTCCTCAAATCGATTTTAACCCAGTTAATAGCCTGGAACCCAGACCCTGCCGGATATAGCCATCGACTAATGAAGATACGAACATCCGTTATCCTTTCCGTGCCTTTCTTTCTAATTTTATTTAAGTTTATAGCCTGATAGTGATGAAATAAAAGAAAGTCGAAGAGAATCAAATTTAAAAATATCTCAGGTAATGAAATGGCAGGTGCAGGACATTTCGAGAATGTATTTGAAATATATACAGTTGAAAATTCAGACCAGCTCTTTCGCTCTTCTTGCGTGCCTCTACTATCATCATGAATAAAGTATGATTCCATCCGTAAATCGTAGCAAGTCGCATCGAACAAATATTTAAAACACAATTTCTAGTTCAAAGGATTTTTTCTGAACTACGAGTTTTTTTTGAAGGAAATAAAAACTGTGCTTATTATAAAAATAGCTTGGCACTTGGAACAACAATACGATAAGAATAACCAACCAAGAGTGTAACAATCGGATTTTCTACTTTATTCCTAAAGCCGAAAGAAGCTTGTTAAAATGCACATTGTGTTTAGTCTGTGCTTCTTTATTTCTTCAACCTGTTGTTTTTCTTTTTCTCTGAATTTCATAGATAAAAATTCCCTTCATCCTTCTTTTTTTTATGATGGTGCCAACCTCTCATCTTCTTAGGGTATATACATTACACTCATATTTCGTAGAAGGAGCAGCAAAAAGAAAAATTGTATGCATCCTGTGTGAAAACATCAAAATAAATTCCATGTTATCTTACACAAAGGAATTTTATGTGGCATTGTCTGATGCTTGGGTTTCCTTGTGAAAACAAAAATTTTCGCACTGCGTATACATTTTACAATAGCTATAGACAGCAACTATATATCTACAGAAGTTACTGAAGAAGAAGCTGTGAAGATGTGGATAATTCTTCAGTTTGGACAATGCTAGTATGAAACGAAGAATTTCATTTTAAGTCCTTCACCAGGTATAACAATGCGATGGTATTTCTTCCGGTGTATTCTTCGGCGTCGACGTTTTTCCAGCGTCGTATAGGTATACTCGACTTCCTTTTTAGAATTGCATTATAAAGTTACTTGAAGTACCATAAAACAGGATATAATAATATTCTGAAGATGAAAGTCAAGAATTCTAAACCTATTGTAATGGTGATTTAGTGTATAGTGTGTGGTATCCTTTCAATATGCACCTGCTATTCAACTGAATTGTGTGTTTAATTAAATAACATAAAGCCACTAAGTTAAACAACAATAGAAGAAAATTTCTTTATGGATTTCGAAATAACTATTATAGTTATAATATTCAAGAATAACTTTCTTTTATATATGATTTGAATTAATAAAATATATTAATTAATTCAGAATAATAATAACAAGGTGTTTTGCCTTTCTAATTGAAGAAAATATTCGTATACTGATTTTGATCATAACAGACCAGAATTAACATTATACGAGTATGTAACTGAATAAGCAAATAAACGTCCCTTGAAAGTTGTCGAAGGTTTTTTTTTTAAACTCTATTTAATCTAGGCCTGTGGTAAGGGTAGCTCCTTAATTCTGAAACTAGTTCAAGCAGCTGGAACTGAAACTGGTTCTCTTTTATTTCAAATACCAATTAAAAATTTAATTATAGTTTATCGATTTTAAGCAAAAGGACTAACATAAAATATTTACAGAAGCTAAGCACAATATTTGTATTACCTTTTCTTCCAACAGGATCTTTTAAAGTTTGACAGTTGATAGAAGAAATTTTGTTGAAGCTACATCTGTCAAAATAGCTGAAATTTATTAAATCTGTTTTGTTAAATCAACATGGTCAATGCGGTCAACAAGAGAAATAAATAAAATAAATTAGGTGGTGCAACAATCCGTTGAAAACTAGGGCCTAGTGGCTTACAACTCTCAACCATTCCTGTGTGCGAGTCATTTCAAAGATGAACGAGACGTACAGTTTTAACTCGTGCAGGATTTGTCAATTCCTCGCAAGAGGCAGTACATGTGGAAAAACCTTTAAGTTGCACAGGTATGGATTGAACCCAAGACCTCTGAGATGACAGTCCCACGCACTTACCATCACGCCACGGGTACTATAGTTAACAACAGTAAAATTTGTATAAAATGAAATACGTTAAGAGCAAAACGGTAGTCTAAGTGCATCGAATTTCGAAAAAAGTGGAAAAGGCCCTTGAAGAAAAACAAGTATGTTCGGCAGTATTCTTAGATGTTCCTCAAATCTTCGATAAGGATTTATATCAAACTACATAGGCTTTTACTTTTAGGCAGTATTACGAAATACTGAAATGTAAATACTTACTAATTACCGTACGACCAAATGTACTCGGAAATAGAGAAAAGACAAAGAAGTGTCAACCTTGGCAAATCTTGGCCATTCTTGTATTTTTTTTTTGAATACAAGGGATAATCCAGTGGACATCAATGCTCTTACGTCCACCTTAAGTTATGATACTGCAATGTTGGTAGACCGACAAATCGACGCATATAAAACAAACAAAAACGTGAATAATGTTCCAACTTTAATTATAAAGTTAAAGTACCATACTCAAATATTGTCAATATACCTTGCAATGACTTTGGATGCATAGCTTAAATGGAAGAAGCTCATTATAATGAAAACATATGAGCTAAATTTGAAAAACAGAACCCATGAAACCTTAGGTGGCACAGGCAGAGATTAAACCCAAGATCTCTAGCATGACAGTCCTACAGTTCTACTAACCATCACGCCATGGGTATTACACCTAGTCTTCCAATAAGATCTTTTAAAGTTTGATAGTTGCTATATAATATTAGCTGTCATTTTTTCAATCGGTTTTGATAAATCAAAGCAAGTTAAAGAAAAACGATCACATACCGATGAACGTTTGTTTACTGAATGGACTACATCTTCAGCAATGAGGCTTATTTCTGAGTTTGTACCTCCAAAAGTAACATTCTAAAGGAGGTCAAAGCAAGACGGTTGTAGAGGAAGTGAATCACAGTTTCCTTTTATGTTTGTCTGCGCTACTACTGGAATGTGAATCGAGAGGAATGCCCCAACGTTAATATTTGCTATACTGTCAAAATTAGGCAGCCGAAAAGACTTACGTTAATTAAAGGTTGGAAAAATTCCAGATCCAAGTCCACACTCCATCTTTAATCCGTTCTTTAAGATAAAAGTATCGAAGTCTTCCTAACCATTTCATCCTCCCAACATTTCTTGTAAGAAGAATTATTTTGAAACCGTTAATAAGGCTCAAGGTGAGTGTGGAGTGTTCAGTGTTTGTCTTAAAAATATCAAACGGAATTAGGTCAGTGTAATTGTTATGGCCCTTGAAAAACAACAATTTGATTCTTAAAGTCTTTGTGCGCTGGTCGATACTAAACGTTTAATGTGTAGGCCAAATGAAGAAAAATATTTAGTACATCTCTTGAGCAGAATCAAAACCCCTGTGTTGCCGACACTAGGTAATTTGAACCTTCCTTAATTTGTCCATAATATATTTTTTGATGAAGGCAGGCCACTACATAATCGACCCATATGACTATGGCTGTTTACGTCCACAACCTTTTTACAGGCGTAAAAAGCAAAGCAAACCTTCTTAACATTTTTTTTTTAGTTTGTGATTAAGAATAACTATTTTATAATGGGTGGTTAAATTTTTTGAATGCGAACCACACCTTAAAGTCAAGTTTTTACTTGAGACATAATAGGGACTAGGTAGGTATATGGCAAGTTTTGCGTTCTTAAAAAAATTCGAACTCGAGATTTTAATCAAACATGATATTACGTTGGTAAAGAAGTCGAACAAAATGGGTCCCGCGATTCCATCCGGTCTGTCCACGCTCCTACACCCTAAGCCATTGGGTCGATTGAGTTCAAACTTGGAAGTTAAGGTTTTTAGCAGACTCGCGTTGGGCGTTTTTTTCATTTTTTTTAAGATTAAAACTAAGAGTGGCCTCCAAACAATTTTTGTGGTAAAAAAAAACGAAAATTCGAATTTTCTCAAAAACAAACCGATAGATTTTTTTTTTTAATTTTCTCTAAAATTTTATTTTATTTACTTCTTTTAGTAAGAAAAACGTATTTTTGTATTGCTCCGGGAAGGTACCGCTCATAGAACCGTTGTTTTGTTTTTTAATTTTCTCAGCAACTTATGAACCAATTTTAATAATTGAAATTTTTTTTTGGATTTTTTAAAAAATATTTAATTTTTTTTTTCAAAATTCTACATCTCAAAAACGGGTCATCATTTTTTTACGAAATTCAAATGTAGAGCGTATATTTACAATCATTAAACAACTGCATACCAAAAATATTTTTAGAACAAAATTGAAAAATTGTATATATAAAAAATTAATTTAAAAAAACGGCTCTAACGATTTTCGAAAAAAAAACTGAAAAATCAAGGGTTTTTTGATTTATAAAATGGCATTTACATTTTTGAAGACAAACTAATTTTTCAGGTAAAATTTTGAATCTTAAAATTGTTTTTTTTTTTTTTTTTAATTATTTTAACTGTGTTAAATATAACCCCCTCCAATATCACCAATATCACGCCCGAAAGAGCTCATTATTTTGACAAAATATTTATTACATTACTATCTTTTATCCAAATGAATGCATTTGGTACATACGAGTATTTAAGTATGTATTTTTATAACTATAACTATTGTAAATACCAACGATGGCCGTGTAGCGCCACTGCATCGGATTAACGGTTATGATATATTTAATCAACAATCTATTTTGAAGTGTCTATTAATAAGTAGTATCTTTGTACCTTTGTATATATGACTAGCGGACCGTCTCGGCTTCGCACGGGTAGACATAAATTGTATGTACAGATAATGTAGCTTTCCAATGAAAAAAGAATTATTAAAATCGGTCCAGTACTTTTTGAGTTTATTTGTTACATACAAAAATACAAATCTTTCCTCTTTATAATATTAGTGTAGATTAATACTATTCTTTAAGAATAAGGTTGTTTCACACATATTTTACTTGCCTTCGCCTGTATAAAAGAATAAATACTAAGTACAAGTTAAAGAAACGGGCCAGAAAGAGTATATGTATTTTCTATTAGAATCACTTTTTCAACGTATACACATTATACCTATATAGGTATTACGTTCAACCTCTACAACTACTACTTACGTGCCACTTAATAACTAAAATCCAAAACGCACAAGAGCCTGACTGTTAACAACTCATGAATAGCAATTTCTTGTACCTGTTCAGTGTTCGTATGCCTGTTTTTTTTTTTTTTAAGAAAAAAATAAACTGAAAGTAATAACTTCATGTTTGTGCTGAAAACTTGTAGGACAGAAGGAATTTGATTGGATTGTAGTAAGTACCTCTATTCCTTCATTATCATCATAACTATCTGCATAAACTGCACAACCAATATGCGATCACTTTACAATTAAAACATACATGTTCTTCCTCTTTCTTATCTTCACATTTTTTATTTTCCATCCTGGTTCTTCAATTATGAAATTAAAATAAAGCTATCCAAAGAAAAACGCTTTGAACGAACTAGTTGAATACACAAACAATTGTTTTCGTTAAGTTTGCTTACACGTATTTTTAATTTGCGGGATGAGTTGTCCTAGGTTGAGTTGTGTCTTGGGATGAATCGCGCCAGGAAATACCTGGAAACTAGCTTACCGACAAAAAATGGTGTGTATTGGATAAGGTTATTCAAATACACAAAACATTTCCCTTAACATAATATTTTCCGAGTATTTCATATTTTTATTATCAAAAAGTTAAGTTTTTTCAACATATTATAAATTAATATTCAATAAAATACAATTCGCATAGGCTTCGGAAAATTATCTTTGTTTTGACACCTTATTTGTTAAAATTAGTTCCGTATGAGAGCCGAAAAAGAGAGACATGCTAACGAAATAATATATAATGATGATGATTCGTCCAGACTAAATTTCTATTCTCGACAAAAAAAATCCCTCCGCCATAAGCGCACTATTTGCTTTTGCACCTGAACAAATTTTACCCCATATCAATACTGTCCTAATTTTTTGGTGAAAAAAATCAAATCGCGTTTATATGTATCTTTGAAGACAAATTTATTTTACAGGTATATTTTTAAATCTTATATAGGTACTTTTTTAAACTGACTCTTTGCATACAGGAGCAAGTTCGTGCGATCCAGTCGTGCATTTTAATTTTTCTGCATTTCATTTGGCATTTCCCCATTTACGACTAACTCAATTTAAACCATGGAAAGATACTCAGTTGAGCAAAACTTTAAAGTAATTCAAGCTTATTGTGAAAATGGGCTTTCAAATCAAAATGCATGTCATACACTTCGCGATCTTTCAATTGTGCATCCAAATGTGCGTACAATCGTGTAAAATCGTGTGAAAATATTTTTGCTGTTTGCGTAGTGTGGCTGAAGACCTGAAAAGCCGTCCACCTCAACTGGTCGTCGTGCCTAACAATTGCACTTCTCCCGCTCGTCGTTGATGAACATTATGCATAAGGGCTTGCATGTCCAATTGACTCAAGAACTTAATCCATTTGCCAATTCAAACGTCGTCAATGGTCAGCATGGTTCCAGGAAATGACAACAGTGCATGATCAATTTTTGACAAAAATCATCATTTTCAACTTAATATGGATTCTTCGATAAGAAAACTTACTGCATTTGGACGAATGATAATTAAAGAGTGATTGTTGAAAAACTAATATACCCACAAAGAGTGACTGTTTGCTGCGGCTTATGAGCTGGTGCATCATCAGGCCTTATTTTTTCCATAATGAGCCGGTCAGGCTCATGTTGACTGTGAATGTTGTTCGTTATCGTGAGATGATATATAATTTTGTATGGCCCAAATTGTAAGATATGGATGTTGACGGTATATGGTTTCACAATCACAATGGCTGTTTCGCGAATAATTCAATGGCTGTTGGGGTTATTTAAAAGAAAAGGTGTACGTCGGTAAGCCAGTAACAATTCAAGAGCTAAAGAATGAGATGATTCGGCACATTAACGGCATAAAATCTCAATCATGCCTCAGCGTCATAGAAAATTTGAACCATCGCATGGACGTTTGTCGCCGAAGTCACGGAGGCCATTTGACATTTCCTCATAAGTCGCAGCCAAGTGCATACATACCACAAATTAAACAAAAAGAACGGAAACCATTACATATTTTTATAATTAGCTTAATTTTTGTATGCCTACATTCATTATGCAAGAGGCAAGGTGTGAGCACTGTGACAAAAAAGATTTTGATTAGAATAGTGGTGTCAATACATTTTGTGATTTAATGGAAAGGAATGAATCTCTGTGCCTTGAGTACATTTTTTTTGAAGTACGTCCGGAAGTTCGCAAGATATCGACTTTAAATAAACTTTGTTTTGCAGATAATAAAAAAAAAAATTTAAAAAACCTATTATTAAGTCCTTAGCACGATACTAGTTAACAATTTACTATATACATAGTAATCTAATAACTTTTCACTAATTTTAAACACTTTTTATTGTTTTGCTAACTAGTATCATGCTAAAACCATTTTATTAAAAAAAAACATGAACACATCTAAATAATGACAGATTGTGGAGCAAACAAAACAAACATACCTTAATATTTTTGCAAATGTCAAAGTGACAACATTTTTTAACCTAGTATCATACTAAAAATGATTTAACATCGTACTAAATTGTCTAAAATTTTGCGCCATTGCTTTTAAATTGTGCTTTTAAAAATTTGGTTGACTCAACAATTCCTCAAACCAATTAAATTAAATTTTTGCGTGATACTCAATTTTTATAAATTATCAAACTTTTTCATTGCGAATATTTTCCGAACACAATATGATACCATAAAAAAACGTTTTTTATTGCTAGTCCAATTTTTAGAAACATATTTACAAAAAATAAAAACCTCAAATACAACTAAAAGTTGGTGTAGCGTTTACATTATTAATATGCATAGTGTAAACCCACTAAGGTTGGTTCAATAGTTTATTCCAAAAACATAGTTTATTCAAACTGTACGAAAACCAAAAGATATTTTTATTCCAACTGTACAAAAACCAAAAGATATGTTTTGGGTTTCGTACAGTTTGAATAAACTATGTTTTTGGAATAAACTATTGAACCAACCTTAGTGGGTTTACATTATGCATATTAATAATGTAAACGCTACAGTTGGTAAAAATTGTTTTTCGACTAAAATATCTCGGGAACAAAAACAAATATTGAAACCAAACCAAAATTTTGAGTAAGGAAGCGCTTAGTGAAATACCTTTTACGTACACATCTCATATGAGTACCTGCATATAATTCTAAATTACGTGTTAAGCTCCGATATCACTTACAAACAATTGCAGGGATATGTCATAAAATCGTTATTTCGTTAAGCTTGTGATTTCAGCGCCTCTTAAAATATCGTTTATAAAGTACATTCTGGGCCCAATAAATCAATGTGAAAATCCCATTTAAAACTTAAGATACTTCCTTTCACTGATATCTTAACGAGCTGTTGTTTTTTGTCTAACGTTTGAGAAGGTAATAAGCTGGTCTATTTATTTCTTTCTATTCGAATGTGCTTTACAAGTGAACATTTATTAATTCAAAGGAAAAACACATTGAAGTAAAAATATCTCCCTGGATTTAACATCAACTACCTACCTAAAGGACCCCATTCTTGGCACAAGCTTAAATATACGTATACATATTTAAATATTTCGTAAAAACAACATGATTGATTGATAAGATTATTCAGCGTGGAAAGGCCAGTACGAGTCCCTCAAAGGTAAATAGGTCTCGGTCTCGGTAATGATTGACTATATTTACCGCTTACCTACCTATTTATTTAAGTTCAAGGTGTCAAAATGTGTGATTAGTCTTTCAAAATATCAAGATAGTTAATTTTGTGAAGCTAACTACCTTAACCTATACCCAAACACACATTCTTTTCATTCAGAGGATACAAAATAAGTCCTACCTTACCTACCTTAGGAAAAAAAATAAGGAAATAAATTGAACTTGGAATTTTCAAATGATAAATTTTCCATTCGGTTTATTTTGATTTAAAAATAAATTTTTCTGTATTTGTGTTCAATCATCGACAGCATATTGACAAATACAAAAACATTAAATTGAATGGAAATTCTTAATTTTCGTAAATAAAAGCTCGCTACCTTAAGGTATTCATTTTGTAGCTTATTTTTTTTTGTTGAAAACTTTGTATAAAATACGTTTTGTTAAATTAATGTTTCAAGTTCTGAATTTTGTATCTAAACTTAGAGACAAAATATTGATTTCTTCTTATTCGACCGAGCGAGGGTCAGGTGTTTTCTATTTGTGTACATTTTTAGTATGCGGAAGAAAGCTGGAAACGTCCCTTTGAACGGATCCACTGATTATCCTGATTCCATTTTTATGTGTGATTGACAAATTTTTGTTCAATCAGTGATGAAGTTCGTATAAAGACACAAGTTAAAGCAACTTAACATCAAAGCTTATATTCTTTGTTAGACTAAAATTTGTCAGAAATAAACGAAACCATTCGTGTCGTTTTTTTTAATTGCAAGAGATAATATTGTAAGGAGTTTGGTATTTAAAGAAGAGCCTTAAAAATGACCGGTGGCAAAAACATCATTAACTCCATTATTTAACTCGAACAGCGAAGTAAAGTTTCTTACGTCAATCTTTTTACAATTAGATTAAGGGACTTTGCTCTTGTAAAATAGGAAGTTGTAACCCTCCAATTATACAATTTAACCATCTACCCTTGAGCCCAACTTCGGCCAAACTATGAAGTACAGAGATTTATTCTTTAGCCGTACTAAGCGAATGTTTAATACTTAAACACGTTTTATATTTGCCTGTTCAAGAACTCAAAACTAATGTACAGCGACACCTCCCTTCGAAAACCTGTCTTTCCACTATGTCTTTGGCATATTAAATAAATAAAGGACCCTTTTGTGTGACCCAATTGTCGGTATGAAAGCTTTCAGCAAACACAACATTTTCATCATGATCAAGTCCATGAGCTTTACAGAGCAATATCTAGTTTTGGCAATCCCGTTTGTGCAAAACGAGGGTGGAGAATGGACGCTCCTTTATCAAGGTCGGAAAAGATCTCACTCACCACGCAAAAAAGGTTTTTGATAAGCGATGCACAACGCTTGGAAAGGATTGTTTAAAGATCAATAGTTCAAAACACAATCTTTCAAAGGTCCGTCCAATTACTCGAATACGCCGATGATATTGACATAGTTGGAAGATTAAAGCGTGATGTCAACCTCTGTTTTTGAGCATTGCGACGGAAGCGGAGAAGATGGGTTTACTGGACAATGTGAAAAGACAAAGTATATGCTGTTATAAAAAAGGATATTGAACGACGGCGTCTTGGGCAATACGTCACTATGTACCTACATCTATAACTTGGAGGTGGTTAAGGACTTTCACTACCTAGACACCGCTATAAATTCAGACACATCATCGCTGAAATCAAGCGAAAAATAACTCTTGCAAATCCCTTCTTCTTTGAACTTAGAGGGCAATTGAATTGTAAAGTCCTCTCTCGAGCTTCTAATGTCACCATTTTTATGACACTCATCATCACGGTTCTCATTTATGACGCTGAGGCTTGGACAAGGTCAAACAACGATAAGAACGTCTTAGGAAACTTCGAAAGAAAAATTCTTAGGGTGATTTTTGGTTCCCTCTGCATAGATGGAGAGTGGAGCAGAAGATACAAAGACGAACTGTACGGGGTACAGTGACAATGACCTGGTTAACAGAATTAAAGTGCAACGACTTAGATGGCTGGGTCTTTCAAAGCGAATGGACAAATATCAAGGTCTTCGAATCCAATTCCGAGGGACGGCACAGTAGAGGAAGACCGCTACTCATGTTACACGCAGGTGGGAGAGGAACTTAACCAACTTGGCGTGCAAAACTGGAGACAACTAGCTAGGATTTGAGCTGGTTGAAGACGCATGTTGGTTGAGGCTTAGGTCCACCCCTTTCTGTAGCGCCCTCATAAGGAAGTAAGTAAGTCCATGAATGTAATTCTTTGGTTATAAATCTTATTTCCTTAAAGAACTCTCAGCTAGGTCAAGGCCGATAATTGTTATCAGAGGGACATAAAGTCCAATGTGATAAAGAAAAAAACGAAATTTTTGACAAAATGTTTCTAAAAATATATCCATTTTCAACTCAAAGCTATGAAATATTTCCAGGAAATCCAATTGTTACATTTTGTTTTTCTTGGATACATACATATATATCAATTATTTAACATTTATTTTATAACTATGATTTAAAGCTCAAACCCTGTAAAGGTTGCCTTTGGAAAACTTTCTATTTTTCATTTTGGTGCTGCAAAAATATTCCTTATTGTTTCGTTGTCATTGTTAACATGTTTGTTGAGGTGTATAGTTATTTGACTTACATATTTAAATGAAACAGTAACATTATAAGCTTTCTGAAATGATTCCAACTTATCCTTCATTTTGGCTACGTGACAGACACTGAGCAATATACATAAGTCTCTTATATTTGTCACTTAAAAAACGTATTCAATAATGGTTTAAGTCTGCAATTTGTTTTAAAACATTAAAAGATATTTAAAAATATGTAATTTATTCAAAAAGCCATGGAAGGGTCAATAAATTTTAATTGAAAAGAAATAAAATGAACTTGAATCCTTTTGTTTATTATCCTTTAATAACTATAATCTTTTTTTGTATTTTCATGATATGAAAGCAGTGGTCGAAGATCGCAGCTCATGATTCATCAAACTGAAACAACTGTCGCCAATTTAATTCCCACTTCAACAAAAAAACCAATCGTTTTATAACCAACATAGAGTCCACATATCCATGGTGTTTTTCATTATTTTATTGAATATCGAATCGATTTTTATTTGTACTCACAAACTACATATATATCCATACAGTGATGGACAAAACAAAATGATCACTTTGAAGAATGTTGAATATTTTTATTAGACAAAGATTTAATTCATTGCAGAAACTTTATGTTTATTACTGTAACATTTACATTATACTATTTTAATCCTTGTCAGTCTGTTATAGATTGCTATCTAATTTTGAGGTAGACAGTTAAATATTATCCGACCACATGGCTTTGATCACAACACTAACTTAACATCTAAGAATTTCAGATCTAAGATGGAAAAAAATCCAAATTGAAGTCTATAAACAGAATTTAAGCTTTAACATTGTCACTCATATTTCAAATGATACAGAAACCAGGATCGAAATGTTACAGAGAATAATTGAAGGATCCTCAATGTCGAAAAACAGAAAAACACATGCAGTAAAGCAAATTTTACCCTGATAAGACAAGGGATGTGAATCACTATGTTATTAAACAAAAACTATAAATTTAAATGCTCCTGCAAATTACCTAAGCCTCTTGGACAGTATTGAACGTAGAGCATTTATATTGATTGGTGATATTACCATCATAAGATCATTTACGTCGCTTGAACATGAACATCGTCGAAATGTTTTTTGTTTCACCCTCTTTTACCGTTATTTTAATGGTTTATGTTCTAGAGAAATAGTCAGTTGCATTCCTCTCCTTAAACAGTTCAACCGTAATACTCGCGCTTCTAGGAATGCTCATCAATATACCCTCGAGTCAAGTACAGTTCGTTCTTTAGCCGTACTATGCGAATGTGGAATGCCTTGCCACACTCTGTCTTTCCCAACCATTGCAATATTCATCAAATTATTGCAAGCATTTGTCAACTCATCACTAAAAATATTTATGGAAATGCTGAGTTGTCGTCTAACTAAATGGATCGAGAGCATGCACCACATAAGTGAATTCAACATCAGCTTAAGAGAGGAACACTCCACAGTAGATTATATCTTCAATATATCAAACATTGCAGAAATATATCTACACAGGCGTCAAAAACTCTACGGTTTCTTTGTAGACTCCAAAGTCTCCTGATTCACTCCACTCGATGATCAACAAATTGCATTGCTACCGCTCTGATTACAATTTTACTGTGGATCTTAATGAGTCAAGAGCAATGGTATTCCGGAGGGGGTTAAGACAATAAGCAGCTAACGAGAGATGGTTGTATGGAGCAAACCAAGTAGATACCGTATCTAGGATTCAGCATACCCGACAACATGAACTTAGAGAAACACCTAAACAAAAAATGATGGGGCGGCGGCGGCGGCGCGCGTCTAAAAATGCGATTGGTACAATTATATAAAGTTTTTACCTCAACCTCGAAATTTACTATGCGTTCTGGAGCTCAATCATGGGGGTGGCGTCAGTATAAAACAACCGAAAAGCTATAGAAATTTTAAATTATTTTAAATATAAGTCTTCAAATTTAAACACATAAAAAGTAGTTCTATTGTTTTGCCCGTCACTGTATGTACGAGTTGGTACAATGGGATTTTTCACAAAAATATCATTTAAGTCGTCCTCCTTTTTTCGATATTTGTATGTTAAAAAATGTATTTGCCTAAGGGATTTCTATATATACCTATGTATAGTACATATATATCCAAAGTGTCACATATAAAACAAAGTGGTCAGTTAATGGTACAAGCAGATATTTCACCCTCTTAATAATTAAATGGACCTCGAATAAAAGATACATTTTTGTGCTAACATACAAACAAATATTTATTCGTTTTACTTGTGAGTTTGATTATTTGTATTTTTACAAAGATAAGGCTTCAACTGTAAAACCAACAGAGGAAGAGTTGTCATTCAAATATACTTTGTATATGCCTAGAAAACAATTGCAAACCAAAAGGCAGTTTCTGTATATGTCATTGTTAATGAGAATTAATAAAATTTCATTTGTTTTATGTTGTCATTTTTGTAGACTTAAAAAAAAGAAACATACAGTACATAAAATAGTGACGCTTCGTCACTTCGCTGCAGGAGGTCCTTAGAATCAAAAAATAGTACAATTCTAAAATGTTTGGTTGGGTTTTTTTTACAAGTTCTTTAATTTTTGCCAATATATTCGAGTCGAAAATCCATTTTTACCAACCTTTGGTAATGTTTTTTAACTTCCCATAGGAAATTATTGTAATCGGTCTGATTTGTCGAATTGAAAATTTTGACATTCATAAAAGATTCTTAGAAAGATGTCTGTGCGAACGTGTGTACCGTACGTCCGTACATTCTGGAAGTAAATTTTGTTATACAGATAATAATGCAGAAAGATACAGAAAGGACTCTCAAAAAATTTAAAAATTAAGCTTGTGTTTTTTTTTACCATAGCAATTTAAAAAAAGGTGCAAATTTTGGTTAACACAAAATATCTCACGAACCAATAACGCTAGCGACTTGAATTAAATGTTGTATTATGTATTGTAACGTGATACCACACTGATAACTTCCCATCCCGTCTGCCGATTTGTCTTGCTTAGAAAGTTTGTAGGTTTTCGTGTTTTGTTAAAAAAGTTGTCAGTTGAATTATTCTAAAAAACTAGAAATTATCAACAATATGGTTTGATTTCAAAATCAGTTTTTGTTCAAGAAATTTTAAGACGTAAACCAATTTATACCTACCAATTTTGCGTATTATTTTTTGTAGATTTTTAATTTTTAGGAAAACTGACTGTTAAATTTTTACAAAAAAAACTAGCTGACCCGACAAACGTTGCTTCGTCATATAAATAATTTCTAGAGAATAATTTGCTAGAAACAAATATCTTATTGTAAGTGTGTAAGGATGTGGTATATAAGTGGGAGAGGTATAGAGCACTGTAAAGGGTGACAAAATATTAAAATAACAAATCACCAAACAAATTTTTTTACTTTGTTAAAATTAATTCTTTAAAATTATTTACTAATCGCTAATTATGACAATACTTCAAAAAAGTGTACCTACAATATTTTTTGTGATCCCATCTTTCGCCAATACAAACAAACTGGATGGTTTGCGCACTCGAGAGCATGCCACGTATAATTGTTCATGTGAAATACCTGAAATGCTCAAATCTAAGCCGCAGATAGACATCGTTTGGCCTTAAGAGTTATTGATAGATAGTCAATGCAAATGCCAATCTAATTGGAAATTGAAGGCGTTTGAATTGAGTCGGCACATCTGTGGGTATAATAGGGATTCGCCGTAATAATATATTTTCACCTCAGAATTTTCCATTTAGAAATATGATTTCGATAACATTTTTCATCCATTTTTAATTACTAATCGCGTGCCGTTGCACAACCGTGGTGGGTTCAAATCAAATTACGAAACAAAATTACCGGAGGTCCAATTGTAAATTATGCGGTGGCATACCTGGTAAATCTAATGAGTTCAAAAACTCAGTTGGATAATTTACAGCTTCGGTAGCATCAAAAACAGTATCAATAGATTTGTATGAAAGCAAGTCTCCTGTTAACAAATGTTGTATCTTGAGATTTAATTCGTTGACATCCATTTGTTTTGCTGCTAAAATTGCTCTTTCTGCCAGCCACTCATGATTTGTATATTGTCTGTGTACATCGGGAAATATCCGGTCAATGAGAGCATCTTGTAAATCAATAAACGTGCAGAAATCGACCGGTAATTTTATCTAAAGTAACTTTTCCGTCGCTTATATCTAACAGTTGTTTTTAGAATGTTTCAGCGGATGGATCTTAAAGCATTTGAACACGCATATTTTCCTTTCAGTTGTAGTCTTCCAACATTACGCCACAGTGGCGATGATTTTAAGCACTCGTTCATCTCATCAGCGTACGTTGATCGATTAACGGAAAGTGTTTGTCTGAAATCACCTGCAAGGAGTAATAGAGTGCCGACAAATAGTGTGTCGCTGTTTTGTATATCTTTTTTAATGTTCTGTTCAACGCCTCAAGCGAATGTTTGTGTGCCGTAGCCCGTAGTGCATTCATACCAGATGATAATTTTACACTTTTTCAGCACTGTGGCCATGGATGATTGTTTTTTTATATTTCACACCGGGTCTGGGTTATTTTGAATATTTAGCAGTAGTTTAAATACCGAATGAGCTGTTCTGCATCCATCCAATAAAGTTGCCGCAACAGTCAATGCGATACCATTATTTAATCGTATTTTAGCAAGAATTAGCGAAATAAGGAATGTTTTGCCAGTTCCACCTGGTGCATCCAAATAATCCACCTTGTCCTGCGGAAACTGCGAGCATGATGTGGTCAAAATGGTTCTTTGTTCTTCATTCATTAGTGGGACATTGCGAGAAACAATCGCTGCCATTTCTACAATTTTATATTGTAGTTCAGTGTCTATTAAATCAGATGCATTTCGGTGAATGCATACCGAATTGACTGAGTGGTAAGTTGGCAATGATAATGCAAAGATCCTCAATAGCAATCAATGCTTCATTGTACAAAGCGTCACTGAATACTATCGTAAGATCGTTGCACCGTATGCGATGTTGATGCAATTAAACCATAGCACTTAGAAATATAAAAAATAGATAAAAACCTATTCTCAGATCTACCGAATGTATATGCAAGATTTCATTGAAATTGGTTCAGCCGTTTCGGAGGAGTATGGCAACTAACACTGTGACAGGAATATTTTATATATTAGATTACAGAATTTTGAAAACAATATTTTCTATGAGTTAAAATTAGTTTGAAGCCAAAATTTTTAATTTTTGAAAAGATATTTGAGTCAAAAGAAAATTTTTACCAACAAGAACAAAATGTTCTTTAAAAAAAAAAAAAAAAAAACTCAATTTTTTCTTGAAAGTCTTTTCTGCATCTTTGAGTGATATTATCAGTATAAGAAAATGTATGTGAAGTCAATATCTCTAGTGGTTCTTGAGATATGGACGGCGAAAAATGGTTTAACGAACGAAATCACTTAGTTTTCGAAAATCCTGATTAGTTATGAGTTTTTATTTAACTCTTTATGAAGTTTTAAAATAACTTGAATCTTACGATTCAATGATTTTGAAAAAAAAAAACGTTTTAGAGTTTATTTTTGGTGCTGATTACGAATGCGAACTTTCCCACATGCTTTGAACATAGTTTGCATATTTTTTACTTAACATATTAAGTTATTGCAGTACCCTTGGAATGGCTAGCGCGTGGCACTGTCGTTCCATAGGTCTTGGGTTCAATCCATGCCTGTGACATCTAAAGTTTTTTTTAACGGGTACTGCCTGCTGCGGAGAAATGACAAATCCATCAAGAATAGTTCTTGTCATGAGAAGTGGTTTCTCAATTTTTCCGTTCGGTTTCGGCTTTAAACTGTAGCAACTACTCCAGATATTGGATTCAAACTTATGTTATCATATATAAAAAACACTGTTTTTAACATTATTTGAAAAAATTTAAGATAAATTTGAATGACATTTGTCTTCTCTTTCTAGCTTGGCGTTAAAATCTTCTAAGACAATTTAATTGCTCATATGTCTTGTCCAAGAGCATGAAAAATTTGTATTTTGTGTCTTCATCATATTAGGCCTATATTTGCAAATGAAGCCCTGACTCAAATTGTCGTGATGTGCTCGATCACACTGTTGAGACTCAAGACTCAAGACTGAGTCTAGTTTCAACAACAAATACACACCCAAACAGACGCTGCCCTTGTCCGTATCCGAGGCTTGTTGGTGTTTCACAACTAGGATATTTTTACTTGGTCAGGAAGTTACCCCTACGGCACAATTTCCAACCTGGAGGGCCAGATCCTTAGTATAACTCCAAGGACGTGGAGCCGGATAGACCGCTCCTTAAAGGCCTGGGCTCCTAATATATCATAGGTTCCTTATAAGGTGCTTACTAAGTAGTTCAACCTTACTGAAACTGTAGATGCCACCATTGATTCCATCTAGGAAATTCTTCCGTACAGATAGTACTGCAGGAAATATTGCTGTTGTTTGCGATGATGTGGCTTAATAGCCGTTCACCTCAACTCGTCATCGTTCCCAAAAAAATCACCTCTCACGCTCGTCGTTGGTGAACATTATGCATAAAAACTTGCATTTACACGCTTAGGCTCGTTTCACATTACACGGTTTTGACCGTACGGCAAAAAACCGGACGGCATAAACCGGATCAATGGCTAATAAAACATTATACGGTTATGACCGTATAATATGAAAGTGTATATGCTCTTCTTCGCGCCTCTAACAAAATTTCGCCGTCCGGTTTTTTTCCGTACGGTCAAAACCGTGTAGTGTGAAACGAGCCTTAGGCTTCTTTCACACGAGACGTTTTCGTCCGTACGGTTTTTATCCGTGAGCCATTGATAGTAAACTAATAAAATTAAATAAAGCTTTCACACTGGACGGAGACGGGGTTTTTCCGTACGGACGATTTAAAACAGCCGGCCGTCTCAACGACTGAAATATGCGGCGACCGTGCCGTCCCCGTCTTATCAGTTACGTACGTGACTACGCGAACGCATTCACAAAAGACGATTTTTATTCGTCTGCCGGCCGTCCGTTTTTGTGTTCACTTGTACTAAAGAAAAATATCTAAAATATAACCAAACTTAGACCACTGGGAAAATACGTTATGTGTGAAAACAAAGGATTTTAACCGTACGGACGAAACCGTCTCGTGTGAAAAAGGTCTTACAAGGTGCAATTGACTCAAAAACTGAAGCCTCTTGACCACTCCAAATATTGGTGCGGTTTATGGACTGGCGGCATCATCGGGACGTACCTTTTTTCAAAATGAGGCCGGCCAGACACTTACTGTGAATGGTGTTCACTATCGTGAGATGATGAATAAACTTTTATAACACGAGATATGGATTTCGATGATATGTGGTTTCAACGGGATGGTACCACTTACCACACATCGCATCGTGCGTCGCTTTTTTGGGCGACAAATTCAATGGCCGTGTTATCTCAGGTAGTGGCGATGTAAAGTGGCCTAATTGGTATTTTTTAAGTTTTTAAATTTAATATCTAAGATACCTGATTTGATAAAGTGATTTCAAACCCGAACTCTGACCGTCTTGATGGTTAAGCACGCTATGACAAGTTGCACCGTCTTGTTGGAACCAAATGTGTCCACACTCCACAGTTTAACATTCTCAACTTTCAAACTACAGGCAACAACCATCAAACTTCTCATGAAACTTTAATTTTAATGCACATGTCTTTATTGTGGACGCAAGGTATTACCTACATTAGAGAAATATAACAAATTCTGTTCAATGTAGTGGTCTTTTATCGTAAACTTAAATACTGCGTTAATCATGACATTCAATAGGGTTATAGGTTTTTTTTTTTTTAACTCTTCTTCATAGCCGGTCTTGCCGAAGCTTTACACAATTTTGCCACTCCTTTGTTCTAATTTTAAATCTCACACTTTTAAAATGAAAAGCTCTTGGCCTTAATCGAAAATAATGAAACAAATATTTTAAAAATCCATAAAATGAAATTGTTTCGGAATTACAAAATAGTCTTAGTTCTTTACTAAAATAGAATACATATAAAGATTATATCGAGAGATATAACAACATTTTAAATTGAGAATCTATTAAAAGCAAAGATTGAAATTTTATTTCTACAATATACAATTTCGATATACCTAAGGCCAAGGCATTGAGATGAGCTTTGGATGAAAGCCATTATTCGTTCAAATGAAAAAATATAATTTCAATCAAAATAATTAGAAAATGATGTTGATTCTAGAAACTCACTCTTTTGTCTGTCGACTTTGTTTCCATACAGACACTGTTCAAGATAGATATAGTCAAGTCATTGAATTCGAATTACCAATCTCCATTGGGGCTAAGAGCACCGACCTACAACAAAATAAGAATAAGGTTAATTTCAAGAATTGTTGGCACATTAACAGTTCCATGGTTGTGTTCCAATTTTTGAATTATAAAATAATGATGACCGAACTCTCTCACCACTCGAATTTTGCACGAAAATATCCTTCGGGATCAGGATTATAAATTTAGGATTTTAGAGGTAATTCTGCTTTGATACGCTATTTGAGCTTTTTGAATCTTTTGATAGGTATGTTCGCAAAATTAAACATCATATACCTCACCTCCTTTAAACTGAAATTTGCAAAGTTTGTTTTCCTTTAGAGAGAATTATAGGTACACGTACCTTACACTACCCTATATAGAAAATGACCTTCCAGGCAGACTGAATTTGGTGTATGGATGAGATGTTAAAAGCTTATTTAAGTCTTTTCATATGGCGTGGGGTGTCAGTCGGTCATGTTTTGTTAAACTTTTGGCAAAGACAGGCATTTAAAACTTAAGATTATGAGTATGAAATGTGTGTAGGTGGAAAATACTGAACAAAATTAAATTCATCCATTCTGACGAGTAGGTAAGTAGAAAACCTTATTCTTAAATACCTATCGCCGACGCTTTTGTAAAGCCTGATGAGGAAGAAGCCTATACAAAATTTAGGTAGATATGTAAATAAAATTTCATATTTTTAAATGTTTTGTGTTTATGTGTTTTTTTTGTTTGTTTTTTTCTTTTCCCAATTGTTGGTTTGTTTTTGTTTTATCCCAGCTTAAGTTAAGGTCTCCCTTTGGATGGTGTTTTTGGGCGGGAAGCCAAATAAAATTAAAGAAGTACAAACGAAAAAAAAGAAACAAAACAAAAACACATTTCACCTGCGGCATCAGCCAATTCGTTTTTAATGGTCTTGTGTACCTTTAGTGGAAGTGTTTTATGTAAATTTTGAGACTTTTAGCTTTAGAAAGACGAACAAATTTTAATTTTTTACTTTTGTTTTGCACAAAGGTTAAGGTGTAGGTTAACTTTAATATTCAGTTAGATTGTGCTTTAGCTGAAGACAAAAAATTTAATATTTTAACTTTCTGTTGAGAAAAAGTTATGGTGTTTGCTTGACTTTTAGGAAAATTCTTTAATATTTTGCAGAGTTCATCTTTTTTGTATAAGAGACAGTTAAAGGAGATGTAAATAAAAACGAGCAACTAATAGATGAAATGTTCATATTCCAGCAATATTTTCATTATAGTGAAGTTCACCACAGCAGTACGTTTTTAAATACTAAAACTGAATTTATAAAATAATTCCAAAAGCAAAAAGAGGCTGGGTTGCGACCTACACTGATAACTTCCCATCCCGTCTGTCACTTTGTCTTGCTTCAAAGTTTGTCTATATGTATCAACTTTATTACCAAATTTGCGTACTATTTGTTGTAGATTTTATTTTTTTATGAAAAAAGGGACTGTTGGATTTTTATAAAAAAAATTACTGAATATCAAAAACAATATTTTCTGTGAAATAAAATAAGTTTGAAGTTTGTAAAAAAACTGTCAATTCGATTTTTCTCAAAATTTTTCATAATGTTGAAAACAATATTTCTTATAAGTTGAAATTAGTAAAAAGCCATTATCACAAATTTTTGAAAAGATATTTGAGTCGAAAATCAATTTTTACCAACTTTTGTTAATTTTTTTTTCGGTTTTTAATTTTTTGTAAAAAAACTTTCAATTAGATTTTTTCAAAATTTTACTGAATGTTAACAACAATATTTTTTGAAAGATAAAAGTAGTTTTATGCCAATATCTCAAAGTTTTGAAAAGATATTTGAGTCGAAAATCAATTTTTACCAACTTTTATTATTTTTTTTTTAGGTTTTTATTTTTTGTAAATAAACTGTTAATTCGATTGTTTTCAAAATTTTACTGAATGTTGACAACAATATTTCTTATAAGATAAAATAGGTTTGAAGCCTAAGTCTCAAGTTTTTGAAAAGATATTTGAGTCGAAATTCAATTTTTACCAACTTTGAGTAATGTTTATTTTAGGTTTTTATTTTTAATAAAAAAAACTGCCAATTAGATTTTTCTCAAAATTTTTTCAGATGTCAAAAACATTATTCTTCGTCGCACAAAATTGTTTTGGAGATGAAATCATATTTTGGTCGTAAAATTTTCGAGATGACAAATTTTTGTTTCAGTTTTTTTGATTTATAAAAAAACCGTTAATTGGATTTTTTTTCCAAAAATATACTTGTTTTGTATTACGTTAAAATATATAATATAAAATAATTCAAGTCTCTAGCATCATTGGTTTATGAGATATTTAGGGTTAACCAAAATGTTCACTTTTTTTTAAACTGCTATGGTAAAAAAACCACCCACGCAATTTTCTTGGGAGCCCTTTCTGCATCTTTCTGCCTTATTATCTGTATAACAAAATTTATTTGAAGTCTGGTTCTTGAGTTTTAGAAGACGAAACAAAAGTTGCGAACGTACAGACGTACGGACGTACGAACGTACGTACACACGCACGCACAGACATCTAAAAATCTTTTATTTCGACTCTAGGGGCCTTGAAACGTCGAGAAATTTCAAAATTTTCAATTTGACAAATCGGACCCATTACAATAACTTCCTATGGGAAGTTAAAAAGAGGCTGTGATGTTATTCACACTAATAACTTCCCATCCCGTCTGTCGATTTGTCTTGCTTTAAAGTTTGTAGGTTTTCGTGTTTTGTTAAAAAAGTTGTCAATTGAATTATTTTACAAGAAATCAAAACTACCAACAATATTTCGGATATGTTGAAACAGTTTGATTTCAAAATCTATTTTTGTTAACGAAATTTTTAGTCGAAAACCTATTTTTACCAATTTTAGTAGCATTTCTTAAAAGTATTTATTTCTTATAGGTACATATAAACAAATACAAATTGGATGAATAAAACTAATTTGAAGTGAATATCTTTTATATTTCGTCAATGAAATATCGAGAACCGAACATCAATTTTTACCAAATGTTCGTACTATTTTTTTGTAGATTTTATTTTTTATGAAAAAACGGACTGTTGGATTTTTATACAAAATTTACTGAATGTTGAAACAACATTTTCTTTGAGATAAAATTAGTTTGAAGCCAATATTTTTAATTTTTGAAAAAAAAAAAATATTTCAGTCGAAAGTAAATTTTTACCAAGTCTTAGTATTGTTTTTTTTTTGGGTTTTTATTTTTTCTAAAAAAAGCTGTCAATTTGATTTTTCTCAAAAGTTTATTGAATGTTCAAATAATATTTCTTATAAGATAAAATAAGTTGGAAGCCATAATCTCAAATTTTTGAAAAGATATTTGAGTCGAAATTCAGTTTTTACTAACTTTGAGTAACTTTTTTTTTTATTTTTTTATTTTTTATAAAAAAAACTGTCCATTTAATCAAAGTCTTACCAGATGTTAAGAACATTATTATTTGTTGCACAAAATTACTTTGGAGATAAAATCATTTCTTGTTTGTAAAATATTCGAGGTGACAAATATTTTTATCGCGTTACAATATATAATTTAAAATTTAATTCAAGTCTCTAGCGTTATTGGTTCGTGAGATATTATGGGTTAGCTAAAATAAAAACATAAATTGGGTGGCGCAACAGTCCATTGAGAACCAGGGCCTAGTAACTTACAACTCTCAACCATTCCTGTGTGCGAGTACTGTTGTCAGGGATGGAGGGGACCTACAGTTTATATGCCGAATCCGAACGACTAATTTGAGAAAGCACTTTTGATGACAAGAATTACTCTTGGAGAATTTGTCAATTTCTCGCAAGATGCAGTACCCGTGAAAAAGCTTTAGATGGCATAGGCAGGGATTGAACCCAAGACCTCTGACATGGCAGTCCAACGCACTAACCATCATACCACTGGTACTAGAACAGCATAATCGAAAAATATCTTTGTGGGTTTTGGCTCACCAGATCAGACGTACTCCAAATTCTCACAATTAATTAAATCCTGTAAAATATCAACAAATTTCGACTTTATCGATATCGATGTCTAGGTCTCATATGAAATGATCTTTCGACAAGAGCTTTGACAATGGCCAAACTCGGAACCCAAACAAAATAGATCCAGTTCTGCTATGTAACTTTGAAAAACACACGATGTAACGTGTAAGTTGTAACGAACCCACTTGGGTGTAAACCTCTCCTTTCCTTACTACCATTACAAACTCGGGCTACAGGCTCCCGGGGCTGATCCTGGCAGCAGAAAGGAGAGGGTGTCCAGGCCACGGTAGCTTGGTATGCTTGCATACGCACGAACTAGCTCGCCGACGCGACGACGGGGGGTTCTTGCTACCGCAGCACTGGACGGGGTTACGACTTCATGCCATGTGTAAGTAAAATTAAAAAAAAAATGGAGACCCGAATTGTCCATTGGTTGGGAGAGTGATCCCTATAGAGGGGGAGGGTCGTAGATGGTGTTGACCCGCTGAGGATTTGCCCACCCTTATATCCGACGGATACCACCTTGGCTACTACAAAGTAGGAAATAGTTCTTCTGAATTTTTCCAATCATAAAGAGGGTTTTAGCAATGAGAACAGATAATAAGTAGGGCAAGAGTTAATATGTACTATCTTCAACATGTTGAACAATATCGGTTGATGTCATTTAAGAAATGGCGAAATTAGTTGGTCTTTAAGTAGACCAGGATAAGACTAAATACTAATAAAACAAAAATTTATACATCGACTTGGACAATACGTCACTAATAATAACAGTAACTTTGAAATAGGTAAGAAGTTTTTTAACTTCGGAAGAAACATCATCTCCATGCATAAAGCGGCCATAGACGCCACATTTTTGTTTGTATGCAGAAATATGTGCTGTGTGTAGGCTGGAGCAGACATCGATTTCCGGTGTCAGACAGGGAGCGAGTAAAATGTAAAGTTTTTGATTTCTCTGTGTCGGTGTCTCGATCGGTTTGATGGTATGGGATGCGCGAGCACATTACTATTCAGTTGCATCTGAATCGTTTTTAAGTGCAGTGTGTCCCAAGTTGTTTCCATATAAGCTTCAACGTCACTCATTCTGATCTTTCCTCTTTGAGATCTTTTCACAACTATTGTATGTCCGATTTATGGCTGAAACACAAACACGCTTCTGCTTCGGCTTCGCCTGACGACGTTTACGAATTCAGCCATAGGAATTCAATGCATGCTATCAAAATGAAGCTTTGACCTCACGTTTCGTTTGACAACTGTAAGGAAAAGAACGTAATTTTACGTAATGTGACTCCAAACGAAAAATCTAGTTCAAATTTGCTGAACATTTGCTTTGTCTGACAGCTAAACAGCTATACAAAAAGTCAACAAACAAAATACATTTGCTTTTGGGGGGATTCCTATTGGTTATTAGAAAAAGTTAAAAAGTAAGTTATTGAAATATAGGTAGGTACATAGAATAACTACACAATTTTTTCTTGAAAACGTTTTATTTTTGTAGAACAGAAAATGAGTTTCTAAGAACTCCTCATAAATTGAAGAACTCCTTAGATTGAGCTCCCTGACCCACCAATGTCTCTTAGTTGACACTTCTTCTTGCCCAATCAGCTGAACATACACATGATAGGCTGTGTAAGCTACTTCCGCGATAAATTCAATTTTTTCGTTTTCAAAATTCATATCTTTTACTGCACGAAAAAAATCAAAACAAATTTTTGAGAAAAAATAACAGCTGCTTATGACAAAAGTGTCATTTTAGATATGTCATTCAAAGCAGACGAAGCTGAAGCGTGTTTGTGTTTCAGCCATTAATGAGTCGTGTGTGGCGGAATGCCATACCGGTTGTCAGTACACCGGTGTGCACACAAGTGTGTTTCCTATGGGCCGCTTAACGAATTCTATTTCGGTGTGTCGAAACAAATGGATTAAAAAATTATCCCTGGAAAACTCGAAATAATAGGTGCAAGTTTTAAAAAAGCTTCATTGTGCCTTTCTTGCTATACGGTGTTGAGTGCAAGCCATAAGAATTGTTGGATAAATTCTATGAATCACAAACACTATGAGCTCTTCAAAGATCTATATGTAATTCAAAAAGTTCAAGCACGTCGACTTAATTGCTCCGGCAACATCGATCGAGTGGACAATAATGCTCCAGCTAGAAGAATCTTCAAATCCCAGCTCCATGTTTGAGTCAACTATAAGGAAGAAAGATTCTCCAGTTATGAGGACTTGGTTTGGATGACTGAAAGCAATGTCCTCGGTATCCATCGGTATTTCGATGGTCCGATTTGTCGAATTAAAAATGTTTACATTTTTCTCTTATTTCAAGGTCCGTAGAATAAAAGTATCAGTTTTATTTTTGCAAAAAAAATGGAAGTTCTAAAAGTCGGTAAATCATGATTTTCTACAGGAATATCTTAGCGATAAGATATTGGCTTCAAAATATTTGTATCTTATAATATATACATATATGTATTATCTGAGAACAATCGAATTGAATGTAAGAATCCACCAAAAAAACTACACAAAAGTAAAAACCCACAATAACGGATAAAAAACGGTTATTGACTTAAGTATCTTAAAAGCAAAAAGCTCTTCACAGGAAAAGTAACCTAATCCATAGTTTAACATATTTGGTACTAATTAAAATTTTTTCTTTTAATACCTTCTCAGACTAAAGCTATACCTCTTTTCAACCGCTTAAAATTCGACTAATTATGTGTGTAACCAAATACATCTACTTTTCTTGAATCTCACAACTTTCGTCATTACCCAACAAATTAATGATTCAGCAAAGCTTATTAACGCCACCGGCCGGATACCCTGTTCCCCATATGTATAGTTTCCAATCCAAATTTATACCTTTGCATTCAACATCAAAACCAAACCACTAAATCACTTAAATGCCACAGAGGTTCAAGAATCCCCGTCGTCGTCTTCGTCGTCGGTTTAATAATGCCTCATTACAATGTGATTCTTAATATGTCCCTACCCTACCTAGGCAAGTCAAGTATAACAAAAGCCTAATGTTTAAATTTAACCATTGTGTTATATAAGCGTAATACCTCCAACTATGGTGTTGATGTATTGGTGGCGTCTCCCGCATCCACCCGTCTTAAATATTCAACTCAACAGATTTTAGAATAAATGAGCACATAAACATGAGTGATGAGAGGCATCTGCCGAAGAAGGAAAACTTAATTACCGCGGTATACAAACGAAAAAACCTTTCCTGAACTTGGCATTTGCTTACTAAACTTCGACTAATGTAAAACCGTCGCTCGTCGTCCTTCGTTGAAGGTGTTCGAAAATTGGCAGAGATAAAGTTTATTATATCAATAACCGAACCTGCAAATACCTACAATGAAAGGTGGGTATCAAGCTCAAGGGAATAATTCATCAAATCGTATTGGAGAGATTCAAAGTGACGAAAGCATTTTTGTTGTTGTTTTTATCTACCTAACCAAATAAGTCGAATCGATAATTGCTAAGGAATAAATTGTCTTAGAATTAATTGAACTTCTTAAAAGAAGTAAAATACATTTTTTTTTTAATTTATGCCTTTTTAAAATTTTTAATAATATGGCGGGAAATATTGAATTTAATTGAAATCAGAAGACTTATTTAAAGTTGTGCTTTTATAGCTGAAAAATGTTCGATTGTTGTTGCCTATGCTTTGACATTTGACAGTGTCAAACTGTTCAGAAAGATTTTGCTAGTATTCAGCATGAATGTTTTAACACTTGCAATTATTTAACAATTTTCTTCGAAAAAAATAAATCGTTCACGAAGTTCATAGACCACTTAGTATATTTTACTGTCAACATATAATCAGAGCAAGGAATATGAGGCAAAGACATTCTTCAAAAGTTGTATAATCGTTCTGGTTTACACAACCGGGGGACGCACGGCAACATAATCTTCTTTTGCCATCATGAAGAAAAGGAATAACGTTGAATAAAGACTGCTGTCTAGACATGCCTACTGATTTGTAGTCTATAAAAAAGTAATCAGCATAATATTGACGATATTTAGGTTTAACAAGACGAAGTAGAAGTGGTCCTGTTATACATTTAGTTCGTTGCATTGTTGTTTTTTTAAATTTTTATACTAAAGGATCTTCCATTAAGGACTTCTAAACTTTGACAGTTTATAGTGGCGAATTTTTGGATAAACATTTGTCAAATAAGCTGTCATTCATCTAAACAAACATAATTTGCGAATTTGTGACGATACCAATTTACATTAAATCCAAGAGCTTCTAATGCGAGTCACTTTTCTGTTGAGAATTTGGGGCAATTCCATAGTTTTGCCTTAATTGGATGCAAGAATACCAACTGAAACTTGTGGTTTCAACAGAAATTCAGCACCAATTGACGGATTTATTTCCGTGGGATAAGCTTTCTTCTCTAAAATTAGTTGTTAGCATTCAGTCGCGTCACAAAGATCAGTGTTTTTCGCTGTTTTATAAAAAACTTTAGTCTGAAAATACGACATTGCGGTTTACCCATTTTTCGTCTGTTGTTCAAAATAAATTTTGGAAAAAAGGTGATGTGAATATTAAAATAATGTATATTAATAGTTTTCTAATAATTTTCTCAAAAAATATTTATATAGTTAATGTTTTTACCCCTATAGAAAATGGTGCATAATTTGAATTTTTTCATATTTCGTGTTTTTCTGAAGAGCCAAAACATCAAATTCCCATAAAATCCCGCAATGATTCTTATAGAATAATTTTGGGTTATTTTTCCTCTTTTAGAATATGTAAGATTTGCGCAAGTCCTAAAATTTCGACCCGAAGTAAAACATTGTTTTCCACTTTTTTTTAGATTCTACCAATATGATCAAGCGAATTGATATTTATAACATATGGCATGCGGCGAAGAAAGGTCGCAGTGATGCCAAAATTAATGAAACATGGACCATTTTCAAAGAAACTTATCAAATTGAAAGCTTAGACACTAAGAAAAAGATAAATACGCTATGTAAGTCTTTTAATAGAAGGTGGGAGGATTGTTCCCGAAAAAAAAATTGTTTTTATCTAAAAATAGTATTTGGTTTGACTTCATCGAAAACTTTAGTTCTTCGGAGGAGGACCAAACAGAAAAAAAGTCGCTAAATAATCAAGGGAGACCAAAATAACCATTTTTAGAAAGCTCGTCTCGCACTAAGAGGAGACGAGTTGCTAAAATCGTTGATGTCGATGAAGACATTTCTTGTGCTTTGAAACATTGCCAGTCTACAGACAATCTCAAAGTAAAACAACTCGATCCAAATGATGCTTTGAAAATTTTGGTCGAAGAAAAATTGTCAAAATATCAGTACCAAGCTATCAGGAACTTGGTAAACCAAAAAACTGAAGTTGACTACTTTTAACGTCAGACCCTTTGCTTTCTAACGAAAGAAATTAAAAAAAAAACAAAAATCGAAATTGCCTCAAGACTTTTTGAATTTATTGCTTTAATACTAAAAAAATACTATAAAATGATTAATAAAATTAAATAATATTTAAAATAAATCGCTGGTTTTATTTTCTATCATTTAAAATAATTTTTTGAGATTTGACCGCCCTTCCCATACAAACGAAACGATATGCGCTCTACTTAAAACAGCCATTACGTAACTTAAACGATAATATTTAAAAAGAGGCTGGAACGCGACCCACACTGATAACTTCCCATCCCGTCTGTCGATTTATTTGCTTAAAAGTTTGTAGGATTTCGTGTTTTGTTAAAAAGGTTGTCAGTTGAATTATTCTTAAAAATTACTAATAATATTTTGCATATAATGAAATAGTTTGATTTCACGTTGTCATAAGAGTAAATTTCTGTACTTCTTTTCTGTAGTCCGCCCCTTTGCCATGAGCTATTTGCAGTCGCTTCAAAATAGATTTATTCATATTTTCAACTTCGCCATTGGCCTGTGGCCAGTAAGGAGGTGAAGTTATCAGATCAATGTTGTTCTTGTCACAAAAGCTCTTAAATTCACTACTCACAAATTGCCGACCATTATCTGCTTTTATAATTAGATTTAGGATATCTATCTATCTACAAAAAATTTCTTCCAAAATACCAATTATTTCTGAAGATGTAATTTTTTTAGAAACTTAGTCTCCTGGTATCTTGAATAATAATCAATCACAAAAGCAAAATCGTAATTTGGTAATGGACCCAATAAATCCATTGCTACACATTGCCAGGCTCCGTCCGGAAAAGCATGTCGCTGCATTGCACAGTGGTTCCAGTTGTATGGAGAGGCGGTCATAGATTGATAGAATCTGAACCACTGCACCGATTTCAATGAAATTTTCAGGGTCGATAAACAATTCTATAAGAAATCATCAGGCAAAATATCCGCCCACTAACACGCCCACTTTTTCAAATCTTCAAATAATAAAAATTTGTGTAGGTAGGAAAATCACATTATTTTTTTATAAACGTGGGGGTATAACTCATCTGTTTAAATTGCTTCAAATGAAAAAAAAAAATATAAATATATAACGGTAATATCTACAGAAAAGTGATATACCATTTTTGAAAACCTAAAGTCTGTCTTTTTATATTGTTTTCAAATCAATGTTTTTTTTATCAAAAGTTTTTGAAAAAAAAATATTTCTAATTTACACAAAAAAAAAAATGATAAAAACAAGGATCAGGTGCTAAATTCGCTTTGACTACTATTTGCTGTCTACATTAATTCTAATCAAACACTGAAAACTACGTGTTTTTATAAATACTAGTTTTCTAGACAATTAAAAATTACCACTTCTTTTTTACTTTTTATTCAGAGACTTTTTTATTTTTTTTTGTTTTAAAGGTAATAATAATGAGCTTATCTGTTTTGAGTTCTCATCTTTGAAAAAAGTATACACATTTTTGCAAACAAATAATACAAAAAAAGTTTTACTATAACCACTTTTAGAGGTTTTCTTAATTTTTATTTTCATAATATGACATAACAAAATATTTTTTATAATAAAACAAAAAAAAGACCACACTTTTTTTAAATACTTAAATAAAACAAATTTTTTTATAATTTACATTAAGATGATCATACAAAGTATTTCAAAGAAACACAAAATAACTAAATTCAAAGGATTAACACTTGTAAGGCAAATTATTCTTTTATGTTTAAAAAAGGATAAGTTCTTTATGTTTAAAGTAAAATAAATAAATTGTAAGAAACTGCAACATACCTACCTAACTAAAAGTTTTTAGTAATGGCGTATGAGTGTGTATTAAAAAATTTAATAAGCAGTATGATAGATAAGTTTATTAGAAACTTAATAAATCGTTCACTTCTTTTGGCAGTTCAGAATTTTTCTTTCTAGGTAACTTCCTGAGACTTGATATAAATGGGTCAGAATTAAGAAGAAGTCTATTCAAAAGATCCGTGTTGGTGACCAGCCGAGAATGTTTTCTGGTGTTTTCGCGTCTGAACTGCTTCACTAGCTTATTGCAAGATTCAGCAGCCTCTTCAGATAGCTCACCAATAGATAATAAAGCATAATCAATGACTTCAGAGCCATGTATTAATACTTTATGTATTGATGGAGGCAAGTTGTACCAAGGATAAGCTTCAATAAGCATTTTCGCGGTGTCTAATGCGTATACCTTAAATTTTTCCGAGTTTATTTTGTAACCAGACGATAGGCACTGCAGCAGGTAATTACATCTATCAATTAGGTCTTTATTTATTCCCGTGACCTCAGCTGAAATGGTAGAATTATGAAAAAATGTACGTGCAGTATTGCCGTCGTTGGATGTGCCACTTCCTCCACTTCGTGGTTTGTCAACAATTAATCCTAATCGTTCCCTAAGCTGCTTTTGAATAAATGCTTTTCTTTCAGAAAGTTGTGCTTTATCCTCGGCCGAACGACATTGCCATTTATTAAATGGTGTTCTGTACGAAATCTTAATAAAATATTCGAAAAATCGAATGTATGCATGGAGGGGTGATAACCCAAACTCAAACTTACTCGGGTCTACCAATTTCGTTAAACATTGTTTTACATCATTCATCTCTTTTGGTGTTGCACCACATATATAACACCTACTCGTAGACAAGTCACTTAAGGCAGAACAAACTTTACCATCAACCATAGTTAATTGTAAGGAATGTGCAATTTTTATTGTTCGGTTATCAACACTAACTAAGGACGGATTCAGTTTGCTAATTTTTTGTTTGAAATAAGCTTCTTCTTGCACAGAAAGCTCTTTTGTTTCTTTTGCAAACTGAAAACGAATTGGTCTGCAAAACCTAGTGGAGGAAGGGCGGGGATTTTTCCAGATAACCATTTCTGTGTCAGGAGAGCTTGACTTACAAATAAGTTGAAGAGGAACATAGGATGTGACAAATAAACTTCCATCGGAAGTTGTTGGATCTGAAAATGTCTGCTTATATTCACTATGCCCTGTACTCCCATCGAATCCCCATTTTCCTATTAAAACTAGCTCGCTACCAGACTTTGTAACATTATCTAAAATAGATTTTTGAGATTCAACAATTCTTGTGGAAGTGTGGTCTAACAAAGATTGTAAATTAATTTCCGCCGAAGATTCCGTTACAGAAATTTCTGATGGATAACATCTTTTCTTGGCTTTCAAAACTTTCTGATAGGAAGGCAAAACATTGGGAAGTTTTGAGTGAATAAAATCTTTCAGTAATAAATATTGATGTTTTGTTAGTTTTGCCTCGTTTATCAAAGATACCACCTCGTCCGTGTTAAAATCCAAAGAATAATTGGATTGATCAGCTTTCTCAAGTAAAGAACTCACAGCGGAATCATCCAATTCAGATAATATTGATAACCTGCGACGTTTTGACCTCTTCCCGCAGTCTTCGAACTTCTTTCTGAACAGCTTTCGCTTCATAGATGGTTGATCTGCACTTGCCTGCTTTCTAAGAGTCCATACCTCGGTTTCGCTTAACCAGTCGCTGTATTTTTCGTACAGTCTTGTTTTCGACCGAGTTACTTGCTTCCAATATATGTTAAACCGCTTGCACAGTAAAAAAATCCGATTTTGCAAGTGATCAATTTGAATGTTTTCAGATGCCGGTAAGGACAACGTCAAGGCCTCATACACCTTACGATTCCTCTCAGCCTCATTTTTAATATTGTTCAAAGACAGCCACATATCCAGAACCCCCAGACGTTTAAAAGAACACTTCAGACAAGCACCTTTCAAACAAAAAAAAAATATATGAAATATGCTGCAGTTAGAAGGAGAATGCAGAGTCAATCGCAGCCCATCGCAGCTAGACGCAGCTAGACGCAGCTAGATGTTGTTGTATTTGGAACTACATATATATACGAATATTTTGGTATATGATTCATGCATGACTTTTCTTGACTTTGTTATTAAAAGTATCGTTGAATTGGAGAAAAAGAGACAAAAAACAAATTTTGGGCTTTCTTTGTGGGAACTTGCTCTTGGTTATGAAGTGATCAAAATAATAAAACATACTTTATAAACATAGCACATACCTTCAGTTTGAATATCCATTACTAACAAATATAAAAAAAAACTATTCTTAACAATATACGACTTAAAAGCTTATTGCAAAAAGAGCACTTGCTATGACAACGATATTTGTCTGGTATGTCCCACTTCGGAAGCACAGAATGAAAAGTTCTGTTTGTGGATTTGATTTTTTTTTTGTGTATTCAGGTGGCATGGCTATTTGTAAATACTATAGGGAAATATCAGGCAATAATAACAACATCAAACTTTTACCCTATGACCTACTACGGTCCCACTGTGCATTGGCACAGGTGGTGTCGGTCTTGAAACTAAAAGACAATCGTGACAAAGTTTTACAAATGATTCCACTTCCCTGTCCATTAATGGCCACCAGACCTTTAACCGCAGTCTCCGCTTCATTGCTGTCTCTCCTGAAAGGCCTTCGTGACCCAGTTCCAGTACTCTAGATCGTAGTGATTTTGGTATGACAAGCCTTTAGCCACGAAGTAAAATGTTTTCCAAAAGTACAAAGTTCAAATCGAAATGGAAACAACTTATTTTTACTACTGGCTGTCCAATCGTCTTTCTTTATATTTTCTACCGCTTCTATAATCTCTTGATCATTTGCGTTTTCTTTGACAACTTCACTTATTGTAAGTGCACGTGTCAGTGTACAAACATTGTACTCACAATGTCTGGCGAAAGAATCCGTATCCTCAATCTTGCACAATCTTGACAATGAATCTGCAATATTCAATTTTCCTGCTTGAAAGATTACCTTAAATTTAAAAGACTGAAGTCGTAGAACCCATCTTTCGATTCTAGCAGACGGTTTCGAGGTAGGCTTGAATATAGCCTCTAAAGGTTTGTGATCCGTTACAAGTTCAAATTCTATTCCTGCAAGGTAATAATAAAAACGTTCAACTGCCCATACCAACGCCAAACTCTCTTTTTCAGTCTGGGAATATCTCCTTTCCACAGCAGAAAGTCTTTTGCTAGCAAACGAAATTACTTCAGGACATTCATAATGAAACTGTAAAAGAACTGCTCCTTAAGCAACAGGGCTTGCATCAGCGACTAAACGAGTACGGTTCTTGGGGTTAAAATAAGACAGAATCGGTATTTTCGCTAATGACTCTTTTAAACGCTTGAACGCATATTCCTCTTTCTCACCCCAGATAAATCAAATGTCTTTTTTGATAGGCTTTCATAACGGTTCAGTTGTATCTGCCAAATCTGGAATAAACTTTCCCAAATAAGTGACAAGACCCAAAAAACTTCTTGTTTCTTCTTTTGTGTTTGGAGACCGAAATTCCAAGATCGTTTTAACTTTGATGGGGTCTGCACTAATTCCAGCCGTAGTTAAAACATGGACCAAGAACTTCAATTCATCAACTTTGAAACTGCACTTTTCCCTGTTGAGGGAAACATTCATATCCTTAAAAATGTTCAACACTAACTTAATTCTCTGTCATGTTCCTCCTCAGTGAGTCCAAAAACAATTATGTATATCATCCGAATAATTCAGTGCATTTTGACAGGGAGCCAAGATATTTTCCATTGTCTTTTGGAATATCTCGGCAGCTGAATTTACTCTAAATAATAATCGTTTATACCGAAACAATCCCTTATGGGTAATGAATGTTGTTATTTCTCGACTATCTTCAGTCAGCTCTAGTTGGTGATATGCATTCTTAAGGTCTAGACGTGATAAGAACTGAGCACCTTTCAGTTTGGTTTCAGAGTGTCAAATGTAGGGAGTGGATAATTTTCTCTCAAGATGGCTGCATTTGCTCAGCGCATATCTACACACAAACGAATATCTCCGTCCTCCTTAAAGACTAACACTATAGGAGAGATAATTTCCTTTTCCAGTGCGTCTTTTAGTTTATTTTCCACCTTTTCTTTCAAAGCTGATGGAATACGGCGCAATGGTTGCTGCACCACCGGCTTAAATGCTTTATCTATAGTTAATTGTACCCGTATCCCTTTTATCTTTGGAAAAACACGATTGTTTTCTAAATGGTTTATGTCAACTCCTAATTTTAATACTTTTAATTTAAGTGCGGTATCACGGCCCAGGAGAGATTGTTTGCCGTTCTTTATAACATAGAATGATGCCATCGACTCATTGCGGCAGTCAACGCTAATAGGGGCCTCAAAAACAGTTCTAACCTCAAGCATCTCCTTATAGCTGCGTATGCCCTGAACCGATTTTCTGATTCTGTTCGAATGTTAATCAATGCTGATGTTTGGCGCAACTTTTCCCAGTCTTCTTCTCCTATTAGATTGAACCGTGATCCTGAGTCGATGAGCATTAAAAGTTTGCAATTTCCTATGAAAAACATTATATTCGCACTTGCAGATTCAACAAAATCTTCCGCGACTTGGAAACAGTAGTGCTCATCATGGTTATCGCTTGATTTTCCTTTTTCTACAAACCTTTCGATGGCCCAAATCTTGTTTTCTTATGGACAAACCCATCATCAAGTGTTTTTCCGCTTGTCCGACTTCGTCTTACATTTCTTAGCAAAATGCATATTGCATTTGCTATTTTTAGCTGGACAGTAAACACTATTTGATAAATGACCCATTCGTCCACATCTCTGACATTCTCTATCTTCGTTTGGACCATTTCGTTTATGAGCAGGGTGGATGCTGGTAATCCCACTTGACGACGGAATTATAGCCATCGACTCTTTCTGGCTTGCAATCTGTTCATGTACTTGGCACATCTCTAACACTTATTCTAAAGAGTGTTCCTATTCTACCCATGCAACAATTTGTAACCTCAGTAGCAAAATTACCGCGGTTATTAATTTTACCTGAAATAACCTTGGTTTTAAAATGGTTTGAAATAGGTTATCTTTTAACTGAGGGAAATTTTCGGTAAAAACAAACCCTGGAATAAACCCAAAGTTAGTTTCAGGTAATTTTGCATCCTTTTTTTTAGGTATTTTAATAACCCAGGTTTTAAATTGGCTTTAAAAAATCCTATTTGAAACCTGGGTCATAAATCAGGTTTATATTTACCAATTATTTACTTTTTTCAATTTTCTGGTTAATTTACTACCAGTTCTAGCTATCAAGTTCAAAACCAGCTTTGAAATAACTGATTTTTCAGGTTAAAAAAAACACTTTTGAATTTTGTAATTATTTTATTGGCTATAATATTACCAGTTTTACTAAAAATGTAAAACTGGTTATAAAAAAACTTATTTTATTGGTAGTTAAGTCAAATTGGTTTTTAAATAATTTGTTTTATTGGTTCATATTTTACTAATTTTATTTGAATTGTAAATTTGGTTTTAAAAAAGCTTAATTTTGAGTTGAAATATAACCTTTTTTTAGTAAAAGTTGAAAAATTACTATTTTTTACTCCATATTATCTATATTTAGTCTAAATATTACCTATCTAGAGCCTCAGTAATACTCTAACTCATTTGTATTCTCTTCACAACCAAACTCACTCAACCACACAAACTATTTTCCAATCAGTATCAGACTATGTTTTTGTCAGTTGGTTTTTGTTGTGCGTGGCGTGAAGTTGTAAAGTTTGCCAAGTGCTAATAAGTGAGTTGTGAAAATTATAAAAAAGTAATTTATCGAAAACAAAAGGATTGTTTATCAAAGGAGTTGAAGTCAACAGGATTATTGTGTCCAAAAGGATATTTGGTAAGTCATTTTGGAATAAATTAAATTTAATTATTTTTATTGGATGAAAAGGTATTTTGGGTAATTTTTTTCCCTATTTCACCTTTTCTTATAAAGAATAGGTAAAAAAAATCTAGTAAAAAATAAGTAAACAAATCACATCTTTTTTACTTCCTCATAAAAAACAAGTACAAATATTACTAGCATTTTTCCTGGACGCAAATAATGACTCGAACTATCGGACGACTGGTAGAAAATAGCGCGCAAAATCATTTTTGATAATATCGGTAAGTACTTTCGATTTATTAATTTAATTTCAATTTTCTAAAACCTAAAAAGCTTAAATACTTGTCGTCTCAATTCGAAACTATGCAGTTTCCAGAAGTACTTAGCAGCAGATGTCATAGCCCAAAAGTGTATACATAACAAAAATAATTTTTGTTTAATGTTTCAAATTAAAAATAAGTTGTTAAATATTTCTTATTGACCATTTCAGATTCCAACACTTCTCAACAGCAAATTGTCTTAGAAACAATTCAAAATGTGCGGGCTGAACAAAGGGCAAGTCTAGTCTCTCAAAATGTTGCTTTGCTGGGGCATTAAAAGTGGATTCCGTCGGAAATAAGCAACTTCTCGAAAAGTTAATGGCTAAGACGGAGGTTAGCTGGAACCTTATTATCAAGAAACTGTGCCTTGGAGTTGCGAGAACGGATAGAGCTGAAATTCCCGACAGCTTGTTGCCCATCAAAGATCACGCCCAGATGGATGAGCTGGGGCTAATCCAGTTTTTAAGCGAGCCTTGGTATGCGTAAATTCTTTTGTATTTTTTCTAATGTATTTTTTATAATGTTTCTTACTAATGCTTTTTTACTAATGTATTCTTACTAATGAATTTTTACTAATATTATTTTTCTCTATGTGTTAAATTATAACTTAAATTTTCGTTTCGTTCTGTTTTTCTTTGAAATAGATTCGGAAACTCAGCACATTTGGAGGAGTAAGCGCGAATAAAACTGTTCGCACAATGTCCAGTTGCATATTTGAAGACACTTTACTCCTCGAATACTCGTGGTTTGGGACAGTTACCAAAAAACGGTTCGATGTGTTTAAGCAAATTTTAAGAGTGATGGTGGAGGCGGTTAGAAAGAGGTTCCCTAACTTTACCGATGCGGAGGGATCCGCATACATAAAAACGTACTTGAAACAGGACCGTTTCAGGCTAGGAAAAATGTAAGTTAATTTTAGCTACATTTCTTTTTATATAGTTATATTTATATATTTATGTAGCTACAATAAACTAAAAAATAGAATATTGCTTTTATTTTTTTTTCTAATAAATTTGTGTATTTTTTTCAACGACGAGGCAGCAACCGATTAATTTTTGTTTATTAATCATAAGTTATATAAATATGTATGTATATATATTTAAGTATACATTAGTTTTAAGTTCCTAAAGTAGATAAATGTTTAGTTTAAAAATTAATAAAAAACATGTAAAAAGTAATTTTTTAACCTCTTTTTATTTAAAAGGAATTTTATTTTCAGGAAAGTTATAAATAGTTATAAAATAATGGTTTTTAAGTAACCTATTTACAACGTTGAAACCAGGTATTAAAAAAACCGATTTGTAGGTTTCCTTAATACCTGTAATAACTGGTAAATAAAATACGTCACCATAACGCTTCAAAATAACGTCAACGGAACGTAAGATATTAACCGTTTCTTATCGGTTACATTTAATCTCCAATAAGCAGTTATTATTTAACCGTTTAAAGCTGGTTTTTTGTTACCACACAAAAACCCAGGTTTAGAAGAAGTTATTATTTAACTCTTTAAAATCGGTTTTTTGTTACCAAGAAAAAACCCAAGTTCAAAAGTTACTGACCATTTCGGGTAATGGTAATGGTTCTGGAACGTTTCCCAGCCGTGATTTTTACCGATTTCATTACTTTTCGGTAAATAACCTCGGGTTATAAATCGGTTTGTAAGCCGATTTTTTACCAAAAATTGTTGCTTGGGTAATAATCGTTTCTTTATATCTATAGAAGCCCATGCGTCTATAACTTTATCTTTTATATTTATTTCACAAATCTCTTGCTTTGTTTCACCAAAAGAGCATTTACATAGCTGCCTGATTGCGTAGCCGCAAAAGAAACTTATTGGAATTCTCCCCATCATCCGGCTTCAGTGTTCTGAACAAATGTCTTTCAAACGTCGAATTTCTCTTTGGAGAAAAATATTCGTTTAGCTTTTTTACTAACGCCTTGAAAACATCTTCAGAAGCAATATCGTCCTCAGTAGTAGCACAATTGACCAATGCTCCAGGGATATTAAAAATGACCTCTTGCAACTGCGGTCCTCCAAGATGCAAAAGCTTTTAACTGAATCGATTATTTCTTCAGACTCCAAATAAAGAACAAATGAGCGATACCTCTTTTCCCATTCTGACCTCATCAAAGACTTATCGATGGTCTCACAAAGAAAAGGTTTTATTCCTGAGGCGCTCATCATCTCCTTTTTTTTTTTTTTAAAAAGTTAACAACTAAATGCACCACCAATCCTACAATTTAATGTAATTACTTAAACGCAAATATGTACATATGTATGTATATTCAATTAAATGATCATACCTTTCGGTTCTATTATAGCAATTTAATGCCTTCGGTCAACAATTGAATGTAACCCCCAATCAATTCTTTATATTTTCCTCTTATCGCAATTTAATGCTTTTGGTCAACAATTGAATGTAACCCTTGATCGAATTTTTTTAAATCGTAAACAAAAATTCTTTTTGTTCTGGAAAAAAAAATATATATATATGTACATATATATATATATGTATATATACATACATATATACATTGTGGCGGATGCCTGGTCGCCCGTAGTCCAGATTTCGTAATCCTAAAACCTGGAACGAAATAAAAACAAATAAAATTAAAAACCAGTCAAAATAAAAACATACCCAATCTACCAGTTGAATGCGCGCGCCGCCATGTTTTGCCTGAAATGAAATGGTGTTGTTGGTCGGTGGCTGACAGATCTCAACCAGTGCGTTCCGTTGGCGATCTGGGTTTTGTGGTCTTATTCGTATTCCCGTGTTTTTGATTTGCATGCTTTTAAATTCTTGTTATACTTGATCTGCTTTATGTTCGTGATCGCCAATGATCGATTATGTATGTTATTATTTGTTATGGGTTACTGGTTATATGTTTTGTTGTTATTTTGTAAATTATGTGTAGTGATCTTTGTAGTGTTCCGGTCTCATGTGGTGCTGTTCACAGATCTCCCCCATTTTTTTACCTTCGAACACACCTTGGTAATAATAATACCCCTATTTCGTTGAAGGTGTACTAACACCTGTATGGCCTCCCACTATTTGGGTTTGATAGTGTGAGTGGAGGAATACACTGGGTGGGTATGGGGGATCGGATGACATTCCTGTTAGAGATACATCGTCCGAGTATACTTTTGCCGGTGTGGGGCGTAATTTTAGCACACCCGCATTTAGCCAACTACCACCCAGAGGCGTATAAGAAAAGTGAATGTGATTATTCAAATTCAAATTCAAATTCAAATATTATAATAAAAATATAAATTACAGTTGACAATTTCTGGTATTTTATTTATTTAAATTTAAATGGTGTTAAATAATAATAAAAAGAAACAAATTTAATTTAATTCCTTAAAGTAAAGAAAGTGTATTGTCGAAGATCTATAGTGAAAATATAGTTAAATTTTTGGTTGAACCAACAACTCTGGGAGAAAAAAAAAAAAAACGAGAAGGAAAGTGAAGAAGAAAAAAAGGTGGTGAGTTTGGTTAATTAGTGTAGTATAGGAAGTTAATTTAAATTTTTTTTTTATACCTATACTAGTTTGATTCTCGGCGGCCCGAACTAATTTACGGAAAGCTGGGCCGCCGCACGAAAAAAAAAACAAAGGATTTAAAGTAATAAGGAGAAAATTCAAAGAAGAAAGAATAAAGTTGAATCCAAAGAAGAAAATTAAACGCATATTAAGGAGAATTGTTTAAAAATCCTTATGTTCAATCGGAACAAAAAAGGAGATTATAAATCAAAAAAAAAAGGGAAAGTGAAAATTCCTTCGATAATAGATACGCAAAATCATTTATATACTATATACAATATACATACATACCTTTACTTACCCTGTGGATCTTTATGTGTTGCGATTGTCCTATATTTAAGTTTTTTTGGCTATGTTTAAAGAAATAGTACGTGTACATATATATTCATATTTGTACAAATAGTCTCGGCGTGGGAGTTGTTTTTTTTTTGATATCAATTTATTTAATTTATTTTTGTTTCTCGTTATTTGTTTCACAAATATATCGTTGTGAGGTACCGAAAATCGGTGAGCGGTTGCATCGCGTCCCGTCACAGGGAGTGTTAACGTCTTAGCAGATACCTCCACAGAGCTCTATAGGGGTAGGGAGCTAGGGCATCGGCGGTAATGGTTTAAGAAAAATACCACAAAGGGTGTTATAATTAACCTTTGAATACGGCTTTTCAGTACCGATTTCTTTTTTTTCCTTTTTGTTAAGTATTTTTCTTTATTTTGTTTTAATTTTTTTTGTAAGGATTGTAATCGATAATTGTAATTTAAACTTAATTATGTGAAAATAAAACTTCCGGCACGAGTACGATAACTTAGGCGACAAGATATTATAACGGAATTTTTTAGAACAGTTAAAAATAAGCATTTTTTACTATGGAAGGGGGGGTCTATCTCCCCCCGTTTAGGCGGGAGGGGCAATTTAAAAAAATTATTACTTAAAATGGAAAAAAAAAAGTTAAAAAATAACGGTAATACTTACAATTAAGTTGTATACGTTGTTTTAAAGCCAACATTCTGTTCTATTAGCCACTTTTTAAATAAAGTCAAAACTATACATAGTTATTGAAAAACGTAATTTTAAAGTCAAAATTTAAGTAAAAAAAAGTTAAAAAAAAATGTCAACTTCAATATTTCAAAACCATTTGTTTATAAATATATTTTTTTTAATAATTTGTTTCTCTTATTAATTATTAATCAAAAACTGAAAACTAGATGATTTTATGTCTTTCAGTTTTTGAGAAAATTGAAAATAACCACAACTACTTTTTTAATTAAATTATTATTTTTTTTTGCTTGAGTGGTCTTATTTTGATAGTAATAATGGTAGGTGCGAGTTTGGGCGTATGCAACAGTGAAGTGTGTATGGGGGGCATGCTGCCCCCCTGCAACCCCCCTGCTTGGGCACACTATAGGATTTGGGGTAGGTGCTAGGTTGGGTGTATGGAAAGTTTCTTTTGCAAAAAAAAAGAAAATACATAAATACTCAATCAAAAACAAAAATTATTAAATTTAATTAGTAGTAGGTAATCGTACTCTCCCCAAAATTAATATTAGAGAGGTAGTACTGTATTGTTTTATATTCTTTTGTATATAAATATGTACAACGCATATATAATGCAATTGATAATGTATACATACCTACAACTTATTCATAGATCATAGAAAAAAAAGGCACAAACATTCATATTTTGTGCCGTTATTTTTTCTTCATGCGTGTACTGTGGTACATATAAATTTATAATTACGAAGGTCATTCTTTGATGAACCTCCGCTTAAGTAAAGTGTAAATTAAAATGGCCGCTAAACACCCATTACTTCATCCGAAATTAAATAATTTCTCGATTTTTTGTTCTTTTGGGGATTTGGTGTCATCCAACGAAAAAACCATTACATTTTTGGAAGAAATTGGACTCATTCCATCAAAGTTTTCAATTGCACCATTATGTTGCAACGTTCCAATGAATGTGGAAAACAATACAAATACTAAATTTGGTTGGATTTGGAGGTGCTCCACAAAAAGTTCAAAAAAAAAAAGGAGTACAAACATGCAGAAAAACCTTTAACCCATCCATGGGAACATTTTTTCATGGACCACAATGTCGTTTGGAGATTCGGGAAGTCCTTGCCTTAATAATCTCTTTCATAATTAAAATTCCCGTGAATACAGCTTTCCAAGTAAGTAAATAAAAACCTAAACTTAAATCGTTATTTATTAATTAAATCTAGCATTTACTCGCTTGGCGCCACCATGACAACAAAAATGAGCTAAGTAAATCTTCAGTAGTAGATTACTACAATTATTGCCGGGAGATAGCGGAGATAATTGCATCTCACGCTGATGTCAACATCGGTGGGGAAGATAAAACTGTCCAGATCGATGAGACCTTTTTGACGAGGCGCAAATACCATCGAGGCCGCTTAACAGATCAAATGACAATCGTGGTCCTGGGATTGTACTGCAAAGAGGATAAGGTTGGACTCTTTTTCAAAGTTAATTCCAAATGTAAAGCAGATTTGTGGCCCTATATACACAAATATGTGAACCCGAAAACCAGCCGAATCTGCACAGACAGTGCTCGCCAATATATTGGCGTGGACAAAATATTCCCGGGATGCAGCCATAAAACAACAATCCGCAGCAAAGGTGAATATGTAAATGCAGCAGATCCAAATAACACCATCAATGATTTGGAAAACCAAAACAAACTTTTGAAAAAAAATATATTGTGTCGAAAAACTACAACGCATATTCACCAATACATGGCGCTATTTTTGTATCGGAAATATTGCCTGGAAAAAAATTATAAAAATGACTTGGGTTCTCAAATTACGGAGTTTTTCATGGATATGAAAAAAATATACCCATGCGTTGTCGATGGAATCCAATGTGAGGGTCTACAATTAAAAGATTTCGATCCACCCACCATTCAAAGTGAAAGTCTAGAGGATGTTATTCCACCAAAACAACCTAGACTCCTCACCATCAACGACGAACTCAACGAACTTTACAAATCGGACAGTGACAACGACGCTACAGATAATGACTTCATTGATGAAACTAACATACATTTTTAATATACTGACTAACTGACCCACTAAGTGACTAACTAACAAACTGACTCGACTAGGACGTGGAATGCAATGTAAGTCTACCTCCTCGTGGTGCATTCTGGGTAACGCCAAATGACTTACTGTACTTTTCTTTTCTTTTTTTCCTTGCACATAAATATGGGGCAAGCATTGAGTATTACGGTGGAGTTTGAACGGTGAGGTATATTTGGAAATTTACTACCCCCCAACAACCCGCTGCTTGGGCAAATTATGCAATTTGGAGTAGGTACGAAGTAGGGTGTATACCACACCGAGGAATGTATGGGGGGGCATGCTGCCCCCCTGCAACCCCCCTGCTTGGACTCACTATAGGATTTAGGGTGGGTGCAAGGTGTGGTGGGTTCAAGGTGGGGTGGGTGCAAGGTGGGTGCATGCAAAGTCTCTTTTGCATTTAAATAAGCTGGATTTAAGAAAAATGAATTTAGCCTAGGTATATCTTAATCCATATTCGCTTTTTAGTAATTTTCAATTTTCTCGAGAACTAGTAGACATAAAATCATCTAGTTTTCAGTTTTTGATCAAAAACAAATAAGAGCAATGAATTCTAAAAAAAAAGTAGTAAATAATCATAAGGTTTTGAAAAATTACACTTTAAACCATATTTTTAACTTTTTTTTTTGACCAAATTTTGAGTTTAAAACAATTTTTTTCAAAAACTATGCATAGTTTTGACTTGATTTAAAAACAGGCTAATAGACAAAAGTGTTAGCTTTAAAAAAAGGTGTAATACTTAATTGTACGTATTACCGTTATTTTTTAATTATTTTTTTCCATTTAATGTACTTATTTTTTTAAATTGCCCCTACCGCCTAAACAGGGGGAGATAGACCCCCCCTCCCATAGTAAAAAATGCTTGTTTTTAACTGCTCTATACAAATCCGTCATTAAACTTTGTCGCCTAAGTTATCGTACTCTCCCCAAACTTCCCATAACGCCTTTGAAAGGAAGAAAAAGTTTTTTTGTTGTTTCGCTTAAGCGAAGCAATGGTTTTCTAAGCTTGTTTTTCAGGGGTGCCAAGGGTAGCGGAGTGGATAGACATGGAGTTTAGATGACCTAAAGCCGACGATCGACCATCGATTTTGGGGGTATCCAAAACTGGCCGCGGATACCTAAAGGTAGGGTGGGTAATGACCTCACTGCAACAACATCTGCAGTGCCCTGATGTGCCATAGTCCGTCCGTTTAAGTTTCCTTCCCTTTCCTCCTTCCTTGGCCTGATCTGTGTTTTTGTCTGCAGGCGAGGTTGAGTTTCGGGGGCAAGATCCCCCCCGTCCGACGAGCTGACGCCGTGCAACGCAAGCAGGCCGCGTCCCCGGGGCTCAACAATCCTACCTAACCTTTTCCAAATCTTCCTATCTCTTTTTCCTACCTCATCCTTATCCTACCCTTCCACTTCACCCACCTCCTAACCTCCTCTTGCCTCGCAAGTAGTTATGTTGTACTAGTTTCAGTTTTTTTCTATGTTGTATTGTTTTAACCAAACTTGCTGTGGATTTTTAAACCTCGTATGTCTGCGTCAGGAAGGCCACAGGCGTACCTAGTCGTATCGCGACGAGAGTTTGAAAATTCACAGTGACTGCGGTTAATGAATGTAATGTTCTTTCTGGTATTACTGGAGTTTTTGCAAAGGGCGTATGTCTGCACCAGGAAGGCCACAGGCGAACCTAGGTGTATCGCGACGCGACGTTCCTTTGCGAAAGCTTGAGTAAGGTCAGTCAGTACATTTTCGTTTTGTCTTTTACCTATTCCCATCCTAACTTTTTTACTTTTCTATCTTTCTAATTTTTCAACTTTCTATTCCTAGTCTTGTTTTCTACTTGGACGATTGAATGTGCGAGACGTGTAGTCCGACATCATCGTTCCAAAATTTTGTGTGAGTTTTATCCTACCGTTTCATGTCTTCTAGCAAGGTCCCTAGAGACTGTCTAGAATTGCGGGAATGGTAAGGAAAGACTTTGTAATGTAAATCGTTTATGTTTCTAGTAGTTTTCCTATCCTATTATGGTCACATCAGGGGAAGTTTAGTCTGTCCGTCTGATGTCTTTTTTTTTCAGCGAGGTCGTCAGTAGGGTCATACCATGTCGTGATGAAGCTACCTAAAGCACCCCGAATGCTTATGAAATCAAAAACCCTAAACCTAAAACTACGTTTATACCTACAATTTAATAAACTCACAATACAAATACTATACAAATCTTAAAATCTAAACTTTTCCAACCTTGGGTGTTATTTATTGCTTTTGTGTGATTGCTTTGTTATATATTCTTATTTCGTATTATTAGTTGTTAAAACATTTTTCTTACAGGTTTAAGTTTTTTTTGCGAAAAGAACTTTAAAGTCCAAGTAAGAGAATTACTGAACTTATTATTTTTTTATATGTACTTTTGTTTCGCATTCATTTCAAATTTAATTTTTTTTCTATAATATAATTTAATTTAAATAGAACATCAAGTCTTGTTCTATTATACCTTTTTTTTCGTTTCATAACTCTTTGTTGAAAACTTGTTTATTTTAATTATTTTCGTTGGTGTTGATCAGAACGTTCTTTTGATTTGATTCGTATGTACGTATATTAAGTAAATTTCAATAAAGTTTTTTTGTTAATATAAAATTCTGAAATTGAAAAATACTTTTTTGAAAATTTATATAATTTCATTTATAGTTTTTTTTTGGTCTTAGTTAGTTTTTCGGAAGAAAAATTAATTAAAGATTTATAAAAAAAAAACTTGAACGTTGTCTTACGTTTAGTTGTTAATTTATTTATTCATTTGTTTTGTTTTTTTTTGCAGTTAATTTTGTTTGTTTTTTTGGAAGAGTTAAAACAGAAATTAAATTATTTATAGCTATACAGTTTTTTAGGGTAAGTTAAGTAAACTTTTCATAAATAAGAATTCTTTCCGTTTTTTTGAGTAGTTAGTAATTTACATTCATATAGTTACAGGTTTGGTTTGTAAGTTTAAGTACAGTTTTTTTTGGAATTCGTTATTTAATTACAATATTCTTCTTTATTTTTTTTCGTTTCCTTTATTCATTTACATTTTCGTTATTTATTAAACCTTTCTTTTGGTTATTCATTATTTTTTGTTATTTATTTTTTTTTTGTTATTTATTTACCTTTTTGGTTATTTATACATTTTTTGATTCTAGTTTATAGTTTACAGTTTTTTTTTGGTTATCTTATTTATTTATTTATTAGTTGGTGTACAGTTTTTAATTAAGTTACATTTGTTTTTTTTTCATTAATTTATTTTTCTTAATTTAGTTTCTTTTCAATTTGTCTTTTTCAGTTTTCTTCTTATTCTAGTTTAGTTACGTTTACATGTTTTTTTCATCATAACATTATTTATTTATTTTTCTTTTTTTTTGACAATTTCGTTTTTGTAAGGTTAAGTTAAACTTTTTTTTGTTACAAATTATTTGTTTTTCTAAAAAAGTTTACATTTTTTTTTTGGTATTAGCTAAGAAATTAAGTCTCTTTGCTAAGATAATTTTAGTTGAAACTCACCACCTTTTTTTTGTTGTTTTTGTATCCGTTTTCCGCTGTTGGTTGTTGACTATATTAAAATGGCTCGCCAGGGAAACGATGAAGATCGCGTGCAACAGCTGATCAGGAACGCTGAAATAGAAGAGGAAAGTAGAGCTATTACTAGGTCAGCCACTCAAAACTTAGATTCACGAGTAAGGCAAAAAGTGTTACATTCTCCCCTGGTCTCCGATAGGCACATCCGATCCACATATCAGCAAGTGGATACCTCAGGAGTTAACGCTCCCAGCGTCCTTAACACAAGTGTCCATACGGGGTCCTTATCTGCTCCTTCATACAGTGATCTTAGCGGTGCTGGAGATCTAGACGCATCGCTTGCACCTGAAATGTTCGGGACCTGCGACAACACCGTTAGGCCAAACACCGCTAGGGAAAATGATGGTGGGACACAAGGTGTTTCTTCCAACCAGGGTTCCCGAGGGATTCTGGAGACTATTGCTCGAACGTTGCCTAAAACGAAACAAAGAGTCATTAGTCCTGAAAATTTAGAGCACATGATAAACAGAGGAATAAAAATAAATAAATAAATTAGGTGGCGCAACAGTCCGTAGAGAACCAGGGCCTAGTGACTTACAACTCTCAACCATTCCTGTGTGCGAGTAATTGCAGGAATGGGGGGGACCTACAGTTTTATGCCGAATCCGAACGGCTAATTTGAGAAAGCACTTTTTCATGACAAGCATTACTCTTGGAGAATTTGTCAATTCCTCGCAAGAGGCAGTACCCGTGAAAACTTTTTTTTTTTTTTTTTTAAATTAAGGTGGCACAGGCAGGGATTGAACCCAAGACCTCTCGCATGACAGTCCAACGCACTAACCATCATGCCACGGGTACCACAAACAGAGGAATAGCTGAAGGTATATCTACCTGTAGAAAGGAATTGGAGAGGGACATAATAGCTCACGTAAGCGCTCAAATCGAACGGCAGCTCAGTGGGTTTCTCCAAAAGATTTCTTTAGATATTACAAACCCGAATAACCCACCGCCGTCTCGAGAACCTGCGGTACCTCCACCGATATCCAATCCAACACCTGTAGGTCTTCCTCCGAGGTTACCAAATCGTTCGGGTAACCATAATAGAAGTGCGTTTGTTCCGGTAGGGCAACGCGGATCCAATCCACCACCAGTAGCTACTGAAAGGTCGTTTCAACCACAGGCTAACCAACCAGTTTTGGGGGGTTACCAGACCCCGTTTCCTTTTCCACCTCCGGTAGTTTATCCGTGTATGCCGTCAGGATTCAGAACCCCAGTCAAAGTTGACAAGTGGGGTCTGAACTTTGACGGGATTTCGGACAAGCTTACTGTGGAAGACTTCGTTCTTAGACTGGAAAAAATGCAGAAAAGATATGGTTGCTCGTGGAATGAAATCTTAAGAGATTTCCACCAATTGCTCTCAGGTCCAGCATATGATTGGTTCTGGCAGTTCCAAGTGGATAAAGACTTTGATTGGCCAACGTTAAAAGAAGCGTTATTAAGTAGGTACCAAAACCCTAGGACGGATCTAGAGATAGCGCATGATATCCTAGACCGCAAACAGTATTCCTACGAAAGTAGTGAAGAGTATTTCGTTGCTATCAATAAAATGAGATACCAACTTAGAAGGCCAATTCCGGAGGCCGATTTGATCAAAAGCATAAAACGCAATTTAAACGACAAGCTTAGGAGCTTAGTATTTCCGCAGCAGATTTTTTCCTTGGATCAGCTTAGTTATGTTTGCAAGGAAGCGGAAGCAGCTTTTCCAAAAAGAGAGCGAGACTTGCCGAGACCAGCTGGTAGGCCTCCACATAAGTTTGGAGTGAGCGAGTTGGAATGTGATGATGATTATCAGCCTGCTGATGAACAACTCGCCGCATACCAGTTCGGTGGAGCACGCTCCAAGAATCCTCCACGCCGCTATGCCGATTCTACAAACTTAGTTTGTTGGAACTGCCAAGTTCAAGGGCATACATACTTTGATTGCGAGTCCGATACACGCAATCTATTTTGTTTTAAATGTGGTCAGGAGGGTGTTAAGACACCAAGTTGTCCGCTATGCCATCCGGAAAACCGAGCGAGGGACGCGAGGGCTCTGGGGGAATCGCGTTCAACCCTGAAACCGAACCCCCAATAAATTTAAAAGAAGAAGAAGAAAATGAAGAAGAGAAAGGAAGCTATTTTGGAAAGTTTTCCCAAAGATAAAGAGATGAAAATTAAAATTTTAAAGAGAGAAGAAAGAGGGGAAATTATAAAAGATGAAGCAAGAGAAAGAAAGTTGTACGAAATTAAACCGCTACATGTCCGTCTTCAGGAATATGAAAAGGTTCGGGCAAGAATTTTTAACAGTGCAATTAGCACACCTTCAAAAAATATTTTAAAGGCTAGGGCGAGATTCAAGGCTCGGAAAGATACTTCGAAGAAGATATCTTCCACGATTTTAAATTTAGAATCCGATCCTCGGCCTTATGCTAAAATTAAAATAGGTTCGAGAGAGTTTGTGGGCTTATTAGACAGCGGTGCTAGTGTAAGCATATTAGGGAAAAACTGCAAACAGTTGATTGAAGAACTTGGCTGTCCTATTACACCCTTTAGTTCAGGAGTTAGGACCGCTGACGGAAAAAGTCAATCAATTGTGGGCAAAATTTCTATGTGTTAAATATAAAAATAAAGAAGAGATGTTGACCTTCTTCCTCGTTCCCAGCTTGGATCAGGAGATCTATCTTGGAGTTGACTTTTGGAGGGTGTTCCAGTTAGCTCCGGGAATTATAAGTAGTATCTCGGATTCTCCAAATGCCCACCAGTTAACCTCCGATCAACAGGCCAGACTGGATGCAGTCAAGGATAAATTTTTATGTTTTGAGCGCGATGGTCTTGGAAAGACTACCATGATGGAGCACGTCATCGATACAGGAGATGCCCTCCCTGTGAAACAGCGTCACTACCCTGTCTCTCCAGCGATACAAACCTTGTTATACGATGAGTTGGATCGGATGCTGAGTCTCGGTGTGATAGAGGAAAGTGAAAGCCCGTGGTGTTCGCCAGTGGTTCTCTTACGGAAACCCGGCAAAAACCGACTCTGTTTGGATTCCCGTAAGGTGACTGACGAAGAAAAACGCCAACCCTCTTCCTCACATCGAAGGGCTCACCAGCCGATTTCCTGACGCGATCTACATGAGTAGCATCGATCTTAAAGAGGCCTTTTGGCAAATTCCGCTGGAGAAACAGAGTAGAGAAAAGACTGCCTTTGCGGTACCGGGAAGACCCTTGTACCAGTTCACAGTGATGCCGTTTGGGTTGTGCAATGCAGCTCAACGGTTGAGCCAGTTGGTGGACAAGGTGATTCCTGCACGACTTGGGAAACGTGTTTTCGTGTACCTCGATGACTTGCTCATCATGGCACCCGATTTTGAAACCCATATCAGCCTGCTAAGCGAAGTAGCCGAATGCTTACGTAAAGCCAATCTCACCATCAACATGAAGAAATCGAGATTTTGCTTCAAAGAGTTAAAATACTTGGGCTTCATAGTTGGTGGTGGGAAATTTAAAACGGATCCGGCGAAAGTAGAGGCGATCGTGGATTTCCCGGTCCCGAAAACCCCTAGGCAGATCCGTAGGCTACTTAGAATGGCAGGCTGGTATCGGAAATTTATAAAGGATTTCTCAACTTTGACTGCTCCTTTGACTGACCTGCTGAAGAAGAGAAGCGAGAAGTTCTTCATGACGGATGAAGCGCTGATGGCATTTGAGAATCTGAAGAAAGCGTTGATCTCAGCACCGGTTCTTTCGCGCCCGGAGTTCACAAAAAGATTTTATATCCAATGTGACGCTTCTGATGCGGGGATCGGGCTGTACTGGTTCAGTTGGACGAGGAGGGAGAGGAGGTCCCGATCGCGTTTTTCTCTCAAAAATTTAATAAAAGTCAGAGAAACTACAGTGTCACCGAGAAGGAGTGTATGGCCGCGGTGATGGCTGTGAAGAAATTCAGGCCGTATGTCGAGGGTATGGACTTTACGATCATAACGGACCATTCCAGCCTTAAATGGCTGATGAACATGAAGGACCTTAGTGGCAAGCTCGCAAGGTGGAGTCTTTCGTTACAGTCCTATGCCTTCGACATACAGCACCGTAAAGGAAGTCAAAACGTAGTACCGGATACTCTTTCTCGGGTACACGTAGATTCTCTGACTCTTGAAGACGTGGCCCCGTTGATTGACTTGAAGTCAGCGGAATTCCTCTCCGATGAATATTTAGACCTCATCGAAACGGTTTACAATCATAAAGACGAGCTTCCCGACTTGAAATACGAAGACGGATACGTTTATAAAAAAGTTTTTAAAAAATTAGGCGAAGAAGAGAGGTGGGAACATTCTTGGCTCCTTTGGGTACCATCGGGTTTAACCGAGGAGATCAAAAAAAGGGCTCATGATCCTCCTAAGTCCGCACACGGTGGGATATCAAAAACCCTTAATAGACTTAGGAATTATTTTTATTGGCCTAATATGACTGTGCACGTTCGTGAATATGTCTCTAACTGTAGTGTGTGCAAACAAAGTAAAGCGTCTAACCAAGTATCTCGTCCTCCTATTGTCTTATTGTAGTAATCGTCCGTTTGAAAAAATATACATCGACTTTTTAGGACCTTATCCGAGGTCTAAATTAGGAAATGTATACGTGTTTGTTGTCTTAGATCATTTGTCCAAATTTGTGTTGTTAAAGGCTTTACGAAAAGCAAGTACTTCAAACGTCATTAAATTTTTAAAAGAAGACGTACCTAATATTATCCATTCTGACAATGGAAAGCAATTCGTGGCAAAAGAATTCGAATCTCTGATGACCAAGTATGGCATAAGGCATTTTAAAACTGCCCACTATGCACCGCAATCGAACGCGTCGGAGAGAGTGAACCGCTCGTTGTTGGCTGCTAGCCGATCGTATCTAAAAGACGATCAACGATACTGGGATACGCACCTTAGCGATATCGCCTGTGCGTTGAGAAACGCGGTTCATAGCTCTACTGGGGTGTCACCGTATTATGCTTTATTCGGCACGAACATGATGACGCACGGTAGCAGCTATGAACTTGCAAAAAAGTTGAATGCGCTGGACGACAACGAGTTACTAACTCTTCCCCGGCAAAGTCGATTGCAGTGCATACGTAATCAAATTCGAGAAAACATACTTAAAGCCAACCAAAAGTCCGCGAAAACGTATAATGTCCGAACTAAAAACGTTCAATTTTCACCCGGACAAGAGGTTTATAGGAAAAATTTTGTTTTGAGTGATTCGTCGAAATTCGTATCGGCGAAACTTTCACCAAAATACATTAAATGCCGCGTCGTAAATCGAATCGGAAACCAAATGTACGAACTTGAAAATTTAAATGGAAAAAGAATGGGAATATATCATGCGAAAGATTTAAAACAATGAGCCAATTGATTCAATTTTTTTTTGTTTCGGCGTAAATATACTTTGTTTTTCGTAGCGTTATCCTTTTTGTTATTTATAATCAATTTGTGGCCAACTGATTCAAAAATCAAGCATCCGAACTTACACGGTTAGCGAAAGCTTCATCAAACAAAAAAAAAAAAGAAAAAAAAACAAGAAAAACCGAATCACCCTTTTGAAAATAAAACACACAAGTACCTGAAAATGTTTTATATAGACACGGATATGTTTTATATGTTATTTATTTTATTTATTGCATGCTTTATGTTCTAAATGTTACTTAATGTTAAATGTTCTTATTTATTTAATAATATTTTAACTTATTTTTAACATATGTGATACTTAGGTTTAACCTTTATACTAGCTGTGATATTTTCTTTTAATTTAGCATAAGTAACTTTCCTTTTTAAATCTGTGATACTTAACTTATTAATTATATTAATTTTACTGTATAAGACTTTTGTCTATAACCAATCCATCTGTGATATATTTATAAACTCCTTTAACTTTATGACTGATAGCTTTAATATTTTATTTTTTTCCATCTGTGATAATTGTTCTTCTTTTAACGTAGAGTATTAACTCTCAAAAGTCTGTGATAACCTAGTTAAACTCAATTATTTATTCTTGGTAAGACTCCTGTCTTTAAAAACAACCTGTGATATTTACTTAATTTAATTTTATTTATAATCTGTGATATAATTTTAAGGCCTTTACTGTGATACTAGCTTTAGTTTTATTTTACTAAAATAGCACTATTTATTAACTTCGTTTTTCTGTTATTTCTGTTTGTTGCTAATTAATAGTTCTAATATATGTATGTAACTAATAAATAATAACACTCACCCCGTAAACTTTCACCGAATATATATCCAATGTAATGTTCCATGTTGAGGTAGGTCCATTACTCCGCCAGTTATAGTGTTTCTCGGTAGGGGTCATTGACCTTCAGGGGCACCGCTGACTGAAACTATAAAGAAAAAAAAGTTAGGTGGGGGCTGACTTAACTTTATATGCGAAACATTTACCTTCACTGAAACGTAGCAAGATTATTTTTGCCCGGCTTCTATCGTGGGTTTCTCCCCACTGTTAAGTACCAGAAATTCAATCTGAAAAATAAAACAAATGAAATAATTAAGAATGCAATACAAAATCGTTTCTAGACTTACCTCAGCGTCCCTAAACGATCCCGTTATCGTCTTCACCTGCAGCATTTTCCCAGTCGGCCGAATTTCTTGTTTTTGCTACTTATTGAAAATATATTTCAATAAGTAACAAATTTTGTTGCGGATGCCTGGTCGCCCGTAGTCCAGATTTCGTAATCCTAAAACCTGGAACGAAATAAAAACAAATAAAATTAAAAACCAGTCAAAATAAAAACATACCCAATCTACCAGTTGAATGCGCCGCCATGTTTTGCCTGAAATGAAATGGTGTTGTTGGTCGGTTGTAGTGCGCATACACTACACTATATTTTATTGCAGTTCATTGCCATAGATTTAAATTTCACGTTTCTATAGCCAACCCATTTCTTATAATATGCACTTGCATTTTATTCACCCCAGAAAATTATTTAATAAAATTTTCAATGCCACTTGAGACTCAGATTACTTTTACGATAGTCAAGTGTATCTACCTATTCATGAAGGTTCAACGCACTAGTAAATATGCCTGAATGAATTTGGATACATTTGTGCATTATGAAAGGGGCATGCATATTGGTTATGATTTTGATGACATAGCAAGTATGCTGCCCAATTCTGTCATTTGTTTCCCACCAAATTAGAGTTCAATATAATGTATATATGTTTTAGTAATAATATGTATAGCTTTAAGTTCTTAGTGTGTAAGTAAATTATTTTGTACAAATAGCCTAAGTTTGGTTAAATAAAATTCACTTTCAATTTGAGAGTCAAAGAAAGACATTCGGCTGATAAGCCTTCTTTTTATTGCCTATACAGATCGGCTCTTTAGCCAGCATCCATAATCGGCTTGAGGAAGCCCATATCCTCCATAGATTTTATCGGCGAGGTAGGGCCAACTTTACATGGCGATCTTGCCAGTCTTTCTTGGATAAGACATTATGTCATATAGTCCGGAAGAGCTCGAAAAACTTTTTGAATATATGGGTAGTCCATATCATCCGGGCGAGCCAACCAAAGATATACCGCAATATATTGCAACATCTAAGACGGCGGGCCCAAAGCCTTTGACGATTGAAGACTACAAAAAAAGGCAAATAATCAAACATCAACCGGAACAACAACAGCAACAACAGCACAAAAGAAAACGCGCTGGGCGCAAGGTTAAAATTAGACAAGAAGTTGGCAATCTGTACAGATTAGCTGGATTAGCCAACAAAGAACAAAGGGAGCATTTCATCGAAAAAGCAAGAAATTTGCAGCGACAAGCAAACAGAAAAAATAATAAAAACTATAAAAACAAAAAAAAAAAATTTTTTTACACAAATGGGAGGAAAATCATCCAAAGAAGAGGTGATTGTTAATGCCTCAAACAATAATAATAATAACAATCTAGTTAGTTCAAACCTGTTATTTATAGATATTTTAATTATTATTTTAATTATATTCATAATCTACCTTTCTTTCAAAATTTTTAAATTTTATTTTAGAACTAACGTACAAAAAATTGTAAACAATGAAATGAAAAATATAACAATATAAAAAAAAAAAAAAAAAAAAAAATAAATAAATTTTGAACAAATAAGAATTTTATTGATTTAAAAATATGTTGAACACTATAAAAATATTAAAAGAAATAGTAGCAAACTTTAATAAAACTCCAACAAGAAAGTATTCTCAAAAATATTTAAATGAAAAAAGAGATGAAATATTAAAATTAGAAGAAGAATTTAATAGAAAATATGAAGATTCACCTAAGGAAACAAATCAGCAGGCATTGAAAACAATTATAGATAATTTGTTGGTCAGATTGAAACAAATATTAGATGATAAAAGGAAACTATTAGATACAGAAGACATAGACGAAGAATATATTGAAATTGATCAAAAATTAATTGAAGAAGAAATAAATACACTAGAATTAAAAATGGCAAAATTCGACATTTTATCCAGTATAAAAATTATCCCAGAGTATGGAGGGGAAGCAGAAAAACTGACAAATTTTTTAAATTTAGTAGACTATGTTGACAGCTCCCTTAGTGATGAAAATGAGAAAAAGAAGCTCATAAAATTTGTTTTAGGAGCAAAAATAACTGACAAAGTTAGGAATAAGCTAAATACTGTTAAAGAACCCGAAACAATCAAAGAACTGAAAGAAATCTTTATTCAACTTTTTAAAAGTAAAAGAAATTCTCTTCAAATAATTTCACAACTCTCCACTATACAACAAAATTCAAGCACAACTACTACCTTTGCAACAAAAATAGAAACTCTGGTATCAGAGCTCACTTCACTGCAATTATTAGAGCTAGGAAATGAAAATAGGGAAACGATCTGCAAAATGAATGACCAATTAGGTTTAAATGCATTCAAAAATGGGCTGCAACAACCAACAAAGTCAACGGTCTTCTCGGCTAGACCGAAAACACTCATTGAAGCAATTCAATTAGCAGCAGAGTTAGACTCGTCTAATGAGTTTGCACAAGTTAATCATTTCAGAGTAAATAACTCCAGGGGTAACAATTATAGAAACAATAGCAACAGATTTAGTAGATCAGGTAATCAAAGCAACAATACTAGGTCCAACACAAGATATAATAGCAATAGAGATAACAATAACAGTTACAATAGTAGTAATAATATCAGCAATATGAGATATAATAACAATAGATATAACAATAATAGTAATAACAGATTCAATAATAATAGATATAATAATGCAAACAACAATGCACGAAACCCAAGAACAATAAACTATATTGAAGGTTCGGAAAACACACAAGGAGTCTCCGAAGCCCAGAGAGACTCAGATCTCAGTTTAGAAAACAACCAATAAAGGCAATCTTGAATCTTAACCTACATTTTACAAATTATATAATAGCTCAATCTGACATAACAGTAAAAGATCAAAAGTTTTTAATTGATACAGGTGCTGATATCTCAATCCTGAAGAGAAGTAGCTTAAATTCAGAAAATAACATAAATATAACAGATAAAATAACGATTAAAGGAGTCACAGATTCGGAAGTATACTCTATAGGTTCAATACTAGGGCAATTAAGAATTGAGGGCGAGCAGATCGAGCAAAAGTTCCAAGTAGTAGATGACAGTTTCCCAATCAATACAAATGGTATTCTAGGAAGAGACTTTTTGATAAAAAACAATTGTAAAATAGATTATGAAAACTTTACCCTATCTATTTTATTCAAAAATGATGAATTCATTTTTCCAATATTCACACAGCTTCCTAAATCACAAAATATTATTTTACCCGCAAGAACACAATCCCTGCATCCAATAAATCTTGAAGTACCGGAAGACAGCATCGTACTCAATCAAGAAATACAAAATGGAATTTTTATTGCGAATTCAATTATCCCGGCAAAAGGCATCACCCAAATAGCATTTTTAAACACTTTAGAACATGACGTTACTTTAAAACCATTCAAGCCAGATGTAGTCCCACTTACTGATTTTCATGTTATTGATCTAAAAAAGAATTTTGAAAAGAACAAAAAAGTAAATCAATATGAAAGACTAATAAAAGAACTGAATATCGACATATCAGATACTAAAGCAAAACATTCCATTTTGGACATATGTAAGGAATTTGCGGATTGTTTCCATCTAGATGGAGATATATTGACAGTAAATAATTTCTACAAACAAAGAATTTCTATGACAGACAACAATCCTGTTTACATTAAAAATTATAGACTCCCCAATGGACAGATAGAAGAAATCAACCAACAAGTAGATAAACTTCTTGAAGATAACATAATTGAACCTTCAGTTAGCCCATTTAACTCACCTTTGCTCGTGGTACCGAAGAAAGACTCCCAGGGAGAAAAGAAATGGCGTTTAGTTGTGGATTTCCGTCAATTGAATAAAAAAATAATAGACGATAAATTTCCCTTGACAAGACTGGATGATGTACTAGATACACTAGGCAGAGCTAAATACTTTTCCACCTTAGATTTATCTAGCTCCTTCCATCAAATAGAATTGGATGAAGAATCTAGACCAAAAACAGCATTTTCAACACCCCGTGGACATTTTCACTTCAATAGGTTACCGTTTGGACTAAAAATATCAACGAATAGCTTCCAACGTATGCTATCTGTAGCCTTAGCAGGTCTTAGCACAGAGGCTTTCTTATATGTTGACGATATAATTATATTCGGCTGTAGCCTGAACCATCACAACAGTAACCTTATAAAGATTCTTCAAAGGCTCAGAAAATACAATCTCAAACTGAACCCCAAAAAATGCAATTGGCTGCAAACGCAGGTAACATATCTTGGACACTTAATAACAAATGAGGGAATAAAACCAGATCCACAAAAGTATGAAGCTATTACTGCATATCCAACACCAACAAATGCAGAGGAAGTCAAAAGATTTGTAGCGTTCTGCAACTATTATAGGAGATTCATAAAAGACTTTGCAACAGTAGCCAGACCACTAAACATGCTATCCAAAAAGGGAGTAGAATTCATTTGGAACGAAGAATGTGAAAATGCCTTTATCAATTTGAAAAACAAACTTATAAATCCACCTATCCTTAAGTACCCAAATCATGAAGAGACCTTCATAATAACAACTGATGCTTCGAATGTTGCCTTAGGAGCAGTACTATCACAAGGTGAGATAGGTAAAGATCTCCCGATTTCATATGCCAGTAGAAGTTTAACCAAGCATGAGCTGAATAAACCAATTATCGAGAAGGAACTGCTTGGCATACATTGGGCAATAAACTACTTCAGACCATACGTATATGGAAGAAAATTCACTGTGGTAACAGATCACAGACCGTTAGTAAGTCTCTTTACACACAAAAATCCATCATCAAAATTAACAAGAATAAGATTAGATCTAGCAGATTACACCTTTAATATTATTTATAAACAGGGATCAATGAACACAAATGCTGATGCGTTATCACGTATCAAGCTTGATTCTGAAATATTAAAAGAAATGATCCCAACTTCAAATGTGAATATTATGACTAGATCAAAATCAGCTAAAATAGCAAATGAAAATATAAAAAACCAAAATGTTAAAAATATAAAGTTAAAAACGAATGATACACCTATATACATTTGGGAATGTGCTTCTATAACAGAAGTTAAAAATAATAAAAAATTAAAATTTAAAAAAGTGCGACAAAAACATGAAGTACATCAGCGAAAATCCTCATATAAACTTAGGTTTAATTCAGGAGAAGCCTGTACAAAAATTCATGTAAACACTACAGATGTGGTGATAGAATACAGTGATAATCCGAATCTCGATTTAGGTCTGATCTTGGAGAAACTGGTATTCAGAATGAATAAAGAAGATATTAACCAATTAGCAATTGCTAATAATGACGAAATATTCAAGCACATAAGTATATATGAATTTAAAAAATTGTATAATAAATTACAACAAAAAATTGAAAGGAAAGCACGATTAAAAAGAGGCTGGGATGCGACCCACACTGATAACTTCCCATCCCGTCTATCGATTTGTCTTGCTTAAAAGTTTGTCTAAATGTATCAATTCTTACCAAATTTGCGTTCTATTTTTTGTAGATTTTATTTTTTTTATGAAAAAACGGACTGTTGGATTTTTATAAAAAAATTATTGAATATAAAAAACAATATTTTCTGTGAAATAAAATAAGTTTGAAGCCAATATTTTTAAGTTTTGAAAAGCTATTTGAGCCGAAAATCAATTTTTACCAAATTTTATTAATTTTTTTGTTTAGGTTTTTATTTTTTTGTAAAAAAAACTGTCAATTCGATTTTTCTCAAAATTTTTCCTAATGTTGAAAACAATATTTCTTATAAGTTAAAATTAGTTAGAAGCCATAACCTCAAATTTTTGAAAAGATATTTAAGTCGAAAATCAATTTTTACCAACTTTTGTTAATTTTTTTTTTCGGTTTTTAATTTTTTGTAAAAAAACTGTCAATTCTATTTTTTTCAAAATATTACTGAATGTTGAAAACAATATTTTTTGAAAGACAAAAGTAGTTTAAAGCCAATATCTCAAAGTCTTGAAAAGATATTTGAGTCAAAACTCAATTTTTACCAACTTTTTTTTATTTTTTTTTTAGGTTATTATTTTTTGTAAAAAAACTGTCAATTCGATTTTTCTCAAAATTTTTCCTACTGTTGAAAACAATATTTCTTATAAGTTAAAATTAGTTAGAAGCCATAATCTCAAATTTTTGAAAAGATATTTAAGTCGAAAATCAATTTTTACCAACTTTTGTTAATTTTTTTTTCGGTTTTTAATTTTTTGTAAAAAAACTGTCAATTCTATTTTTTCCAAAATTTTACTGAATGTTGAAACCAATATTTTTTGAAAGATAAAAGTAGTTTAAAGCCAATATCTCAAAGTTTTGAAAAGATATTTGAGTCAAAACTCAATTTTTACCAACTTTTTTTTATTTTTTTTTAGGTTATTATTTTTTGTAAAAAAACTGTCAATTCGATTTTTCTCAAAATTTTATCAGATGTCAAAAACATTATTCTTCGTTGCACAAAATTGTTTTGGAGATGAAATCATATTTTAGTCGTAAAATTTTCGAAGTGACAAATTTTTTTTTTCAGTTTTTTTGATTTATAAAAAAAACCGTTAATTGAATTTTTTTCCAAAAATATAATTGTTTTGTATCACGTTACAATATATAATACAAAATTTAATTCAAGTCTCTAGCGTCATTGGTTCATGAGATATTTAGGGTTAACCAAAATTTGCACCTTTTTTTTAAACTGCTATGGTAAAAAAACCACCCACGCAATTTTCTTGAGAGCCCTTTCTGCATCTTTCTGCCTTATTATCTGTATAACAAAATTTATTTGAAGTCGATATCTCTTCTGGTTCTTGAGCTATGGACGACGAAAAAAACGTCGCGAACGTACGGACGTACGGACGTACGGACGTACGGACGTACGGACGTACGGACGTACGTACACACGCACGCACAGACATCTTTCTAAAAATCTTTTATTTCGACTCTAGGGACCTTGAAACGTCGAGAAATGTCAAAATTTTCAATTTGTCAAATCGGACCCATTACAATAACTTCCTATGGGAAGTTAACAAAGATATTGTTGGAAAAATTTAAACAAAATGGTGAAGAAATACGTTAATGAATGCATAATATGTGCACAGAGCAAACAAATTAGGAATACAAAAGAAAGATTGGTATTAACAGAGACACCAACAACAAGTTTTGAAGTAGTAACAGCAGACACGGTAGGTCCACTAAGACCTTCAAACGACTTTAGATATATACTCACTCTACAATGTGAATTAACAAAATACGTCGAAGCTATTCCTATTAAAAGCAAAGATGCAAATACTGTAGCAAAAGCATTGGTAGATAATTTCCTTCTTAGACACGGTAGTTTCAGAACATTAAGAACAGACATGGGGACAGAATTTATCAACGAAGTAATGAAAAACGTTTACACATTATTTGGGATAAATCACATAACATCAACACCGTATCATCACGAAACATTAGGATCTATAGAGCGAAACCACAGAGTATTAAATGAATATCTAATTGCCTTTGCAAAAGAAAACAATTGGCATGAGTGGATTCCCTATTTTGTCTTTAGTTACAATACAACACCACACTCTAGCATAGGTATATCACCCTTTGAATTGGTTTATGGAAAACTACCTAAACTACCAGAAAGCTTAGCTCATAACATAACAAGCCCTATATATAACATTGATGATTACAGTTTAGAATTAAAATTTAGATTAGGTCAAATGAGAATAATAGCTAAAAGATTATTAGATAAATGTAAAATAGAAAGAAAGGAATTAGTAGATAAGATGGCCAACCCATTACAATTAAAAGTAGGAGATAAGGTATATTTAAAAGTAGGAAATAAGAAAAAATTAGAAAATCCATATAAAGGACCATACGAAGTAATAGAATTAAATGGTGTAAATAGTAAAATTAAGATTAATAATGAAACCAAAGAGGTACATAATAATAGATTAAAAAAATAAACAAAAAAAAAAAAATTTTAAATCAAACATTTTTTTTTTTTCTCTAAGAGAGTGAGGATGTAGTGCGCATACACTACACTATATTTTATTGCAGTTCATTGCCATAGATTTAAATTTCACGTTTCTATAGCCAACCCATTTCTTATAATATGCACTTGCATTTTATTCACCCCAGAAAATTATTTAATAAAATTTTCAATGTCACTTGAGACTCAGATTACTTTTACGATGGTCAAGTGTATCTACCTATTCATGAAGGTTCAACGCACTAGTAAATATGCCTGAATGAATTTGGATACATTTGTGCATTATGAAAGGGGCATGCATATTGGTTATGATTTTGATGACATAGCAAGTATGCTGCCCAATTCTGTCATTTGTTTCCCACCAAATTAGAGTTCAATATAATGTATATATGTTTTAGTAATAATATGTATAGCTTTAAGTTCTTAGTGTGTAAGTAAATTATTTTGTACAAATAGCCTAAGTTTGGTTAAATAAAATTCACTTTCAATTTGAGAGTCAAAGAAAGACATTCGGCTGATAAGCCTTCTTTTTATTGCCTATACAGATCGGCTCTTTAGCCAGCATCCATAATCGGCTTGAGGAAGCCCATATCCTCCATAGATTTTATCGGCGAGGTAGGGCCAACTTTACACGGTGGCTGACAGATCTCAACCATCGACGAGAAGACAACAAAATATAAAGGGAAGTCAACAAGTGCGTCCCGTTGGCGATCTGGGTTTTGTGGTCTTATTCGTATTCCCGTGTTTTTGATTTGCATGCTTTTAAATTCTTGTTATACTTGATCTGCTTTATGTTCGTGATCGCCAATGATCGATTATGTATGTTATTATTTGTTATGGGTTACTGGTTATATGTTTTGTTGTTATTTTGTAAATTATGTGTCGTGATCTTTGTAGCGTACCGGTCTCATGTGGTGCTGTTCACAGATCTCCCCCATTTTTTACTTGCGACATATAGGAACTATATGGCAAGTTTTGCATTCGTGCAAAATTTCGAACTCGAGATTTTAATCAAACATGATATTACGATGGTAGAGAAGTCGAAAAAAGTGGGTCCCGCGATTCCGTCCGGTCTGTTTTGTCTGTCTGTCCACGCTCCTACAGCCTAAACCATTGGGTCGATTGAGTTCAAACTTGGAAGTTAAGGTTTTCAGCAGATTCGCGTTAGGCGTTTTTTTCATTTTTTTTTAAGACCAAAACTAACAGTGGCCCCCATACAATTTTTTTGGTCAAAAAACGAAAATTCGAATTTTCTCAAAAACAAACCGATAGATTTTTTTTAAATTTTCTCTAAAATTTTATTTTTAAACTTGGCTTCTTTTTATAAGAAAAACATATTTTTGTATTGCTCAGGAAAGGTACCGCTCATAGAACCGTTATTTTGTTTCTTAATTTTCTCAGCAACTTATCAACCGATTTCAATAATTTTTTTTCTGAATAAGCTCTTATATTGCCTTAACAATATTTGATTATCAAAAGTGAATTTTTTTATTGTTTGGATTTTTAAAAAAATATTGAATTTTTTTTTTTCAAAATTCTATATCTCAAAAACGGGTCAACATTTTTTTACGAAATACAAATGTAGAGCGTATATTTACAATCACTAAACAACTGCATACCAAAAATATTTTTAGAACAAAATTTAAAAATTTTATATATAAAAAATTAATTTAAAAAAAAACCGCTCTAACGATTTTCAAAAAAAATTTTTGAAAAATCAAGGGTTTTTTGATTTATAAAATGGCATCTAAATTTTTGAAGACAAACTTATTTTTCAGGTAAAGTTTTGAATCTTAAAATAGTTTTTTTTTTAAATTATTTTAACTGCATTAAATGTAATCCCCTCCCATCTCACCAGATCAAATCCTGTGCGTGAGCCCGAAAGAGCGCATTACATTGACAAAACTTTTATTATATTCAGCCCTAAAAATTCCGTAAAAATTCCGACTACGATGGAATTCATGATAGGGCTGATTACTATCTTTTATCCAAATTAGATAATGCATTTGGTACATACATATGTATGTATTGTTTATAACTATAACTATTGTAAATACCAATTCATTTCCGGGATGAGTTGTCCTAGGATGAGTTGTGTGTTGGGATGAATAGCGCGGTTTTTTTGACAAATCGAATAGCATTTAAATCTTTGAAGACAAACTTAATTTAAAGGTATAATTTTAAATCTTATATAGGTGCTTTTTTAAACAGACTCTTTGCATACAGGAGCAAGTTCGTGCGACCCAGTCGTGCATTTTATTTACCTTCGAACACACCTTGGTAATAATAATACCCCTATTTCGTTGAAGGTGTACTTACACCTGTATGGCCTCCCACTATTTGGGTTTGATAGTGTGAGTGGAGGAATACACTGGGTGGGTATGGGGTATCGGATGACATTCCTGTTAGAGATACATCGTCCGAGTATACTTTTGCCGGTGTGGGGCGTAATTTTAGCACACCCGCATTTAGCCAACTACCACCCAGAGGCGTATAAGAAAAGTGAATGTGATTATTCAAATTCAAATTCAAATATTATAATAAAAATATAAATTACAGTTGACAATTTCTGGTATTTTATTTATTTAAATTTAAATGGTGTTAAATAATAATAAAAAGAAACAAATTTAATTTAATTCCTTAAAGTAAAGAAAGTGTATTGTCGAAGATCTATAGTGAAAATATAGTTAAATTTTTGGTTGAACCAACAACTCTGGGAGAAAAAAAAAAAACAAGAAGGAAAGTGAAGAAGAAAAAAAGGTGGTGAGTTTGGTTAATTAGTGTAGTATAGGAAGTTAATTATAGTTATTTTTTTATACCTATACTAGTTTGATTCTCGGCGGCCCGAACTAATTTACGGAAAGCTGGGCCGCCGCACGAAAAAAAAACACAAAGGATTTAAAGTAATAAGGAGAAAATTCAAAGAAGAAAGAATAAAGTTGAATCCAAAGAAGAAAATTAAACGCATATTAAGAAGAATTGTTTAAAAATCCTTATGTTCAATCGGAACAAAAAAGGAGATTCATAAATCAAAAAAAAAGGGGAAAGTGAAAATTCCATCGATAATAGATACGCAAAATCATTTATATACTATATACAATATACATACATACCTTTACTTACCCTGTGGATCTTTATGTGTTGTGATTGTCCTATATTTAAGTTTTTTTTGGCTTTGTTTAAAGAAATAGTACGTGTACATATATATTCATATTTGTACAAATAGTCTCGGCGTGGGAGTTGTTTTTTTTTTATATCAATTTATTTAATTTATTTTTGTTTCTCGTTATTTGTTTCACAAATATATCGTTGTGAGGTACCGAAAATCGGTGAGCGGTTGCATCGCGTCCCGTCACAGGGAGTGTTAACGTCTTAGCAGATACCTCCACAGAGCTCTATAGGGGTAGGGAGCTAGGGCATCGGCGGTAATGGTTTAAGAAAAATACCCCAAAGGGTGTTATAATTAACCTTTGAATACGGCTTTTCAGTACCGATTTCTTTTTTTTCCTTTTTGTTAAGTATTTTTCTTTATTTTGTTTTAATTTTTTTTTGTAAGGATTGTAATCGATAATTGTAATTTAAACTTAATTATGTGAAAATAAAACTTCCCATAACGCCTTTGAAAGGAAGAAAAAGTTTTTTTGTTGTTTCGCTTAAGCGAAGCAATGGTTTTCTAAGCTTGTTTTTCAGGGGTGCCAAGGGTAGCGGAGTGGACAGACATGGAGTTTAGATGACCTAAAGCCGACGATCGACCATCGATTTTGGGGGTATCCAAAACTGGCCGCGGATACCTAAAGGTAGGGTGGGTAATGGCCTCACTGCAACAACATCCGCAGTGCCCTGATGTGCCATAGTCCGTTCGTTTAAGTTTCCTTCCCTTTCCTCCTTCCTTGGCCTGATCTGTGTTTTTGTCTGCAGGCGAGGTTGAGTTTCGGGGGCAAGATCCCCCCCGTCCGACGAGCTGACGCCGTGCAACGCAAGCAGGCCGCGTCCCCGGGGCTCAACAATCCCACCTAACCTTTTCCAAATCTTCCTATCTCTTTTTCCTACCTCATCCTTATCCTACCCTTCCACTTCACCCACCTCCTAACCTCCTCTTGCCTCGCAACAACATACATACGAGTATATTAATATTTCGTTTCAACCTCGTCGCCAACTGTAATAACCTGTATTTTTCGATTCTAAATAACACAACACAACTATTCTATAATCAAAACAAAACTAAAACTTATTTATTATTTCTTCAATAACAATTAAATGCTTTGCAACTTTAATCAATATGATACAGTGTATCTCCTACTGACAAGGTCGCCACAAACACCATAAAGCCTGCTCAAATGGTCCACAATCGATTTAAGACCTTAAGAATAGAATCCGTGAAGCTATCGAGGACATATAAATTATACAGTTTCAAATAAACTAATTAGTTATCGAAAATTGTTTTAAAAGGATATGGTGCTGCAACGTATCGGCAGCCATTTAGCTGGTATCGCTTTCCACTGTTTACATCATACCTCCCCCTTTACAATGAATTTATAAAAATATTTGTTTCTTAAATTAAAGTATTAAAATAAACACAATTTAAATCCGTCCTTTGTTTATCTTTAACTTGAAGATATGATTAGTATTTTTACAATTTAAATTTTGTTTTATCACTATATCTATATCGCTTTTTCATCACATTTAAAACCTATGACTATCAAAGGCATGTCTCAAGTAACAGCCTTTTAACTATATGTAGGTACCTTCTCAACTATATTTTTCCCTTGCGATAAGGAAGCGCATATTAAACTCGTACATCTCCAATATTAATTTCAGCTATGCAAAGTATTTGCTTAATTTCAAATGCTTCACGTTGTGCAAAGAAAAAGTTTTAAAATGGAAAATATTTCTTTATGGTTTATTACGTAACAGCAGAATAGTAGAATATGAATGTTCGTAGTTTGTTGAGTTTAAAAAAAAAATGCTTGAAGGAGAAAAAATTCCATTAAGCCTTTTTGGCTTATATATTAAATAAAGGATTCACAATATACTATTAAGAAAAATTCGCGATGCAGAAGATTTTGCTTTTTAATTAAACAAAAATATTAAAGTTAAGAGAAAAAACTCATTTTTATATTAATTTTAAGTTTTTTATACCAAATGCTATTTTTATTTTAACTTTTTAAGCTATAATTTTCAAAGGAAGCTATAATAAACCATACAAAACGAATAGCTACTGAAATGGTTTTAAACTCTGTATTTAAAAAAAAAAAAAATTTCAAAATTAAATAATTTTTTTTTGTGTATTAAAAATATCTGGTAAGGTTGTTAGTTTTTCTAACGTTGAAACTCAATAAAATTTGATTTAAAGATTTTTAAGTTCCCATAGGAAGTTATTGTAATGGGTCCGATTTATCAAATTGAAAAATTTGACATTTCTCGACGTTTCAAGGTCCATAGAGTCGAAACAAAAGGTTTTTCAGAAAGATGTCTGTGCGTGCGTGTGTACGTACGTTCGTACGTCCGTATGTCCGTACGTTCGCGACGTTTTTTCGTCGTCCATAGCTCAAGAACCAAAAGAGATATCGACTTCAAATAAATTTTGTTATACAGATAATAAGGCAGAAAGGGCTCTCAAGAAAATTGCGTGGGTGGTTTTTTTACCATAGCAGTTTAAAAAAAAGGTGAACATTTTGGTTAAACTAAAATATCTCATGAACTAATGACGCTAGAGACTTGAATTAAATTTTATATTATAGATTGTAACGTAATACAAAACAATTATATTTTTGGAAAAAAATCTAATAAACGGTTTTTTTTATAAATCAAAAAAACTGAAAAAAAAAATTTGTCACCTCAAAAATTTTACGACTTAAATATGATTTTATCTCCAAAACTATTTTGTGCAACGAAGAATAATGTTTTTGACATCTGATAAAATTTTGCGAAAAATCTAATTGACAGTTTTTTTTATAAAAAATAAAAACCTAAAAAAAAATAAAAACCTAAAAAAAAACATTACTTAAAGTTGGTGAAAATTGAATTTCGACTCAAATATCTTTTTAAAAACTTGAGATTAAGACTACAAACTTATTTTATCTAATAAGAAATATTGTTTTCAATATTCTGAAAAATGTTGAGAAAAATCAAATTGACAGTTTTTTTTACAAAAAATAAAAACTAAAAAAAAATTAATAAAAGTTGGTAAAAATTGATCTTCGACTCAAATATCTTTTCAAAACATTGAGATATGGGCTTTAAACTACATTTAACTATGAAAATATATTGTTGTCAACATTCAGTAAAATTTTGAAAAAAATCGAATTGATAGTTTTTTTTACAAAAAATTAAAAACCGAAAAAAAAATTTAACAAAAATTGTTAAAAAGTGATTTTTGACTCAAATATTATTTCAAAAATTTGAGATATTGGCTTCTTACTAATTTTATCTTTTAAGAAATATTGTTTTCAACATTCTATAAAATTTTGAGAAAAATCGAATTGACAGTTTTTTTTTACAAAAAATAAAAACCTAAAAAAAAAACAATACTAAAACTTGTAAAAATTTACTTTCGACTCAAATAGATTTTCAAAAATTAAAAATATAGGCTTTAAACTTATTTTATTTCACAGAAAATATTGTTTTCGATATTCAATAATTTTTTTATAAAAATCCAACAGTCCGTTTTTTTCATAAAAAAATAAAATCTACCAAAAATAGTACGCAAATTTGGTAAAAATTGATACAATATAGACAAACTTTTAAGCAAGACAAATCGACAGACGGGATGGGAAGTTATCAGTGTGCCTGCCAAAACACCCGCGTATCCAAATTTCATCCATTCTCACACCCTTTACCCTGCTTCTCCTTCATCAGTTTCCAAAGAACCACAAGGATTCCTTAACCCAATGATCCCTCCAAATGTTAAGTTAACTAAACATTTATCTGAGGCCAATACTAATGATCAGTATGTTATGTCCCGTCTTAGGGACCCCAAAATTTACAATAATGTTCGTCTTTACCTACCTTTCCTGTACGTCATTCAGTGCAGTGCAGTGATACAGTATACACCTATAGCGGAAGAAATTTAGAAATAAAAATCAACCCCTAAATTAAAAGGCTAAAACTCAGGTATACCTACGGGCTACCTGCGCTAGTCAAATAATCACCCTGATCTTTTCCACGAATAAAGGTTTTTTTAAAAATATTTGTTTGTTTAAATCAGTGTTATAAAATAAAAAGTGAAAGTTAAGCCGGAAATGGGCGAACCATTTAATCCGGAGGCAGCGCTTGCTTCGTTAGAAGAATTGCTAACCAGGATAGCCACGCACCTAAGTCCCGACTACAGTCAGAGGCTTAGTGAAACTATCGGCAAATTCTTACCTGCCACCATCAACGAACCAAGCAAGGACAATGACGAACTGGAATCCGAGGAAATGGAAAGCGATGCTGACAATTCTGAATCCCCATTGCCAGGTCAAAAAAGACGGAAACCATCATCCAAAAAGGACAACGTCAAACGCCCTCAACTGGATGTTGAAGCACCATTAACAACGACAGTAGCACCACCTATACCAAAAGCCACCAAACAGCAGCCAAAAAAACTAATCCAACCACCAAAGGAACCAGCCACAACAACAACAACCGACACTCAGTCACCGCCACCCAAACCTAAAGACAACACCGCCAAATCTTCAGGAATGCCACCAATTTTCGTGTTTTCTGGAAACATCACTGAAATAAGCAGACACTTCAAAGGAACAAACCTCAGCATGACCTTCAAGAACCGTAACACAAAATCCACCATCATCAACGCTGGAAACAGAGAATCTTTTGACGCCGTCAAGAAGTTTTTGCTGACAAGCAAGATACAATTCAACACTTTCACGCCAAAGAATGACAGGAAAAACCTGCTTTTGTTAAAGGGTATCCACCACACGTACGCCCGCCATAGAAGTAGAAGAAGAGCTGAGGATAGAGGGACTGCCAGTAATAAAAGTGTCACCCTTCAAAGCAAAGAAGGCCCAAGGAAAGGTGTACAACAACTTCGTTGTGAAATTAGCAAAGTCCATCGACATCAATGAGGTCTACACAAAGACTCGCATTATAAACCAAAATGTCCATTGGGAGAAGCTAAAATCCAACGACATCGTTCAGTGCCATAAGTGCCAACGCTTTGGACATGTGGCCACCAACTGCGGGCGGGACTTTGTATGCGTTAAGTGCAAGGATAAGCACGAACCAGGACAGTGCCAGCGCAAAGAAAACACTGGGTTGGACGTATGGTGTGCCAACTGCCAAAAAGCTGGACACCCTGCCAGCTTTAAAGGCTGTCCAACGCTAAAGGCTCGCCTGACAGAAAGGAACAGGCTATTGGCGGAGAAGCGTTCTTACCAAGAGTTTGCTGCTAAGTCAGCTTGCTTGGTTACTCGTCCGGCAATCAGCTATGCAGCAATGGCGAAAAGAGGCCCACCAACCAAACTAGCACCAACAAAGGCACAAGTCACAGGAACTTCAGCCAAGATGACCGCACCAAGGATACCAGCAAAAACAGGACCAACCAAAGCCGCAGCACCAGTAAACCTCAACAGCGAAGTCCAGAGAATATTTGGTTCCGACCTGCTCACGGTCATGGGAAAAGCTAGGAGTGCGGTTTCACCAAATTACTCTCAGCTCAGCGATGGAGATAAGTCCGTGGCACTGGCCACCTTCTTGTTTCAAATATGCAACTAAAGAAGCTCCGCATCCTGACGTATAATTTAAACTCATTATACAGCCTTGATAAGAGGACGTCATTCAACATGTTCATGAAAAACAACAAACCGGACATCGCTCTTATAAGTGAAACAAATGTTACCCGAAAGAACAATATTAACATCGTAGGATATAAGACCTTCCGACAGGACAAAGGTCAGCACGGAAGAGGCACAGCCATCTACTTGAGGGAAAAGATCTCTTTCAGCACCAGCGAAATTATCATCTCAGGCCTTCAAACAAGCGAAGCTACAGCGGTCCAAATAGATCTAGCACAAGGAGAAAAGTTGACAGTAATCGGCGTTTACTTTTTTAGATTTAGATTTATTTATTCATTTTATACTTAAAAACTATTTTACAAAAGTTTATATGATAGAAATATACATATATAGAATAATAGTGTTCATTCTGTAACTTTGGAAGTTAGTGGTGAATGAAACATCAAAAGCTTTATTTATAATTCAAATAATATCTGATGTGGGGTGACAATCAGTGTTTACAAAGTTTAATGATATAATAAAGAAAAAAATAGAGAAAAAAAAAATGTACTTTACAATTATGAAAATGTTTTCAGAAAAATAATGAATACAAATTTATATACGTAGAAGTTCATGGCCTACATTAACAATTTAAAAGAAAAGAAAAAATGCGGTTCCTATAAAGTAAACATCCATGGCGACCTCAACATACTCAACAGTGTCTTAAAACAAACAACTTACGGTCTAATTGGTGGCGACTTCAATGCAAGACACCACAGGTGGCAGGATACCGCTATCAGTGCTGAAGGCAAATTCATCGTCGACTGGTTGGACCTTCACAGCGATGAACATTCTCTGGTTGTAGTGTCGCAACCAAAGCCAACCTTTCCAAGAACTCCATCAACTTTAGATTTTTTCCTATCAACTTCTATTTTCATTTATATTCTTCCAGAATCAGCAACTTCACCTGTTCAACGGTGCCCAGCGACTCTGACCACGAACCAGTTCTGCTTTCGATAAAACTCAATCAGCCAGCCATCCTAACTGCGAGACCCCAAGCAGACTACATAAATTATAAAAAACTCAACGTCGAGAGATTGCAGAAGCATATCGAGCAACACTTGGTACTTCCTCCTGCCAACAGAAACCTCCAGAATAATGAAGTCGATGGTGCCGTCGAAATTCTGGAAGCGACAATCGGCAACGCTCTTGACGTTCAAAAGGTTCCCATGACATCCAAAGATAGGTACCAACATCTCCCGGAATATGTACAAAAGTTGTATTCGCACCGACAAAGGTTGAGGAAAAGGCTACAGAGAATTCACCAGAAAGAACTCAACACAGTGAATCGGGAATACCAGACAGTGAAAAGCGAACTCGATTGTGTTAACTTCATGTTCCGGAACTCTATTCGACACCACAATGACAAATCTCTCAAGAAGAGATTGCGAGAAATAAAACCCTGACCAGACGCCTTCAAAGAAATCAACCGCTTTATAGGAAGAAATAAACCACTACCGGAAGTCATGATGGACAACACCACTGAGATTACATCGTTGGATGACAAAGTGGAAGCCTTTGCCAACCACTTCGAAGGCAACTTTACCCCCAACCCTCCGTCTAGCCCACTTTTCATCAACGAAGTGAATGATTCCATCCAACAAACTCTGGCTCCCACTCTAGAGGGAAGTATATTCAACGAAACCAACCTGGCAAATAACCCAACTGACAACCCATACTTGAGCACTTCAGAGGAAATATGTGAAATAATAAACCACGGCAAACCAAAGAAGTCAACAGGGCCGGATGGGGTTTCTAACTTCATCCTGAAGAGGCTACCGCAAGCAGTGTTTATATTCCTGACAATCGTCTTCAACAACTGCCTCAACAAGGACTACTTCCCCCAAAAATGGAAAACTGCTAAGATCGTGGCAATTCCCAAGAAAGGAGATCGGAATTATATTTCTAACTACAGGCCCGTATCTCTCCTGAGTAACATCAGCAAACTCCTGGAGGAAATTATATTAAGGAAACTGAAAAAATTCTGCTGTGAAAACAGTATAATTCCTGACATGCAGTTTGGTTTTCGGGAAAAACACTCGACGCTGCATCCTTTGATGAAGTTTCAACACGACATCACCACAGCTCTTAATAGCCATTGTGTCACCGTTGGATGCCTTCTGGATGTTGAGAAAGCATTTGATAGCGTATGGATTGAAGGCCTTATCCATAAACTTCACATGCTGGGCTTTCCAATCGCACTAATAAGAATTATTTTTTCTTTTCTCTCTTCCAGAAAATTCTATGTACAATTGGAGAAATGCAAATCGTCAATGAAGAACATCAGGGCTGGAGTTGCCCAAGGATCGAAGCTCGGCCCATTTCTATACAGCATCCTGACATATGACCAACCTAACCCCGTCAACTGCGAGAACCTTCTATATGCCGATGATTCCTTGACTTACTGCTCCTCAATGTCACCACATATAGCCGTGAAGAAAGTAGAAGAACACATCCACCGTCTCTTTGACTTTTACCATAAATGGGGTATTAAAATCAACGCAGCAAAGTCGGAACTCATCTGCTTCAGAAGGCCGTCAACTGTCGTCCGTAGAGGATCGCAAAAAGCGACAATATGCAGAAACCTGAAGTTGAAACTCCCAGATGGATCGTCACTTGCAGCCAAGAGAACCGTCTAGTACCTGGGAATTTATTTCCACGAGCTATTTAAGTTTAACCCACACGCCCAGAAAGTTCTTAGGAAAGCCAGCTGGGCCTTTCATCGTGTCCATCCATTGATGAAGAAGAGCAATGGACTAAGTCAACAGACCAAAATCCTGATGTACAAACAACTGCTGAGACCAGTCATTGGATACAGCTTTCCCGTTTGGTACACCATCTCCAAAACGGCCATGAAGCAGCTAAAAGCTTTCGAAAGAAAGATCCTAAGAATCTGCACTGGGCTTGTCTTTGACAGGGAGCGTCAAAACTACTTTAAAAACGACAGAATTTATTCTGAAGCGAGAATAAATACATTGGACAACTACCTACTACTCTTGGCTAAAAAGTTAGTAGGTAACTCATCTAGCCACCCGAACCAACTAATAAGAAGGATGACAACCCAACAGCGACTGCCAGAGCCCATGTACCTTAGCGTCATGGACATTATGGATGATAACATAATTCAAGTCAACAACGAAGATGCCGTTGCATTCTACGCTGACCCCGAGTCAGCCCACCGACGTGGCTAAACAAGCCAACAACCCTCTAACCAATCAACAAATCCAACAAATGACAACCGGGAAGGAACACCCCGAGGATAACCAAGTCAACCGACTTTTATTTTTAGAACGCCATACATACATATTAAACAATATTTTAATTTAAACTTAAGCCAATATATAAAGTTAGGCCCCCTATGTGCCAACAAACTATTTTATTCTAAGACAATGTATCTATTTAATCTTAAGACTATCCAATTGTATATATAAAAGTTCAATAAACAAATCTATAATCTATAATCTAAATCTTTCCTGTACGACAAACCAGATTCTGTTTGCTTTGAAGGTAAAACAAATACAAACATAAAGGTTTTAATCTTCCAAGAAGACCTCCCTACCAAACGTGATGCACTTATGGAAATATATGATGGTCTTGAAATTTCTCCTCAAAAAGTTAGAGAAGACCTAACCTCTTTTGCGTCCTTTATCTCTTCAAAACGGTTATCGCTCCTAACCTGAAGACCACTAAACCTAAATGTCTTAGCCTTTACTATCAAAATGTAAGAGGGTTAAGGTAAAAAAAAAAAATTATTGTGATTGGAAAAACCAAAACGCCAAGGTGTTTTAAAAATAAGGTTGTACCTTTACAATATTTCTCCAATAAAAAGGCATGGATGACCCAACATTTATGGGCCCAAATTTTATATGTATTTGACGAAGAAATGATAGAGCAGAACAGACAAATAATTCTTTTTGTCGACAATGCTGCCTGTCATAAGAAGTTGGACGATTTAAAAAATATAAACGTGCAGTTTGTACCCACAAATACAACGTCCATCATTCAGGCCCTTGACCAAGGCATTATTCATTGTTTCAAAGCTTACTATCAGCAAAATATAATAAGGAAACAAATTACAGCCATCGAACGTGGCAAGACTATCGAAGAATTTTCAAAGTCGATCACATCTTTGCAAGCAATGCACATAAGCAAACATTGTTTGTGGCTTATATTACTCGTACCTTTTACTATAAGAAATTGTCTTAGAAAGGTAATATTTTAAATATTTTACTACTAAACCTACACTTGCAAGTTCTTCTTTTAAAGGCAGGCTTCATCCAAAAAGAAGAGCAGTCGGAAAATGATCTCGTGGTCACAGATAACGTTCTTGAGGACAATGCAGATTTAAATGCTTATTTGGCATGTGATGACATAACATATCATGAATAAGAAATATTTGACTGTAAACAGTCAATAGTTTTTTTTTTCCTTGAACACTGTTATTTTTAATAAAATGATTTAAATCATGAAAATCATGAAAAATAAATGTAAACCAGCAAGTGTTCATTTATGCGTTTCGTCGCGGTGTGATGGTTAGGCTCATCAGAAGATTCGATTAATTCGGGAAATATGCGTCAAGACAAGGTGTGATGGTCATCTTCTGATGAGCCTAACCATCACACCGGGGCGAAACGCATAAATGAACACTTGCTGGTTTACATTTATTTTTCATGATTTTCATGATTTAAATCATTTTATTAGAAATAACATATCATGTTATGGCGAACTTACAGACGCCGAAATTAAGTTAACACTGAAATGTTTATAGAGTAAATTTCTGGGATGAATATTTTATTTTTTAGTTGACCTACTCTGAGTGTATTATACGGGTTTCGCTTAATTGAACAGATATGTCAAATTGACCGAAAAATCTGACAAAATGGTCAGTGCAATTAAGCGGGGAATACTGTAGCAAACTTTATGGGGAGACACCTCGATCTCATATTCTCATCTGATTGCGATAATTGTGTTGTCTCCGGGAGCCCTCACCTTCTCTCAACCTTGGATCGCTATCATCTTCCAATTAATCTCTCCTTCCCCATTGAATTTGAAAACAACTTTTCTGAAATGGAGAATTACTGTTATGATTTTCGTTGGGCTGATTTCTCCAAACTCAACAATCTTCTTAGCTCAGCCGACTTTGAATTAAGTTCCCTCCACTCAACAGTAGAGTCCCTTACAAATTGGTTTTATTTAATTCTCTCATACTGTATTGAAGAATCAGCACCGTTCTATCGTAAAAAAGATTTCACCTCTGCTCCCCCTTGGTACAACAGAGAGCTCCGTAGCCCAAGAAATACCCGTAATAAGCTTTGGAAGATCTTTTTACAATCCAAATCTGATACTGACCATAACAACTATCTTCTCTTCTCGCCTATAATTCTTTCTCTGAAGTAAGGGAATCCCCTTATTACCAATACCTTAACGCTTAACCAAATGGAAAATAACCTTCTTTCCGATGCAAGGACATTTTTCAACTTTATAAATGTCAAACGAAAATCTGATGGGTTTCCACCTTCAATGAGTTTCTCCAACATAATCTCCTCAGATCCAACAACCATATAAAATCTATTTGCTAAATACTTTTTCAAATCGTATACTGAACATCTTCATGATCCTGATCCACACTACTTTAGTTATTTAGATGGTTGCACTCAAACCTCTCTTTCAACTTTTACAATAACTGAAGAAATGGTACTTGCCAAAATCGTAAGCTTCAAATAAAACTTTAGTCCTGGTCCAGATGGAACAGGAATGCTTGAGAGTTGTAAGTCACTAGGCCCTGGTTCTTCATGGACTGTTGCTCCACCTAATTTATAATTTTTAATCATATTACAGTCCCTGGCCATATTATTAGACGCACTTTAGAGTTTATGCAAGATCTCAATTTTCAGCTTTTTTAATCAGGTTTTCGAATATTGTAATGCATTTAAATTATTTTGTTTGCAGCATATAAACTATTTCCTACTTTTTCATAAAAATAAAACAACAGATTTATAGAATTTTTTTTATATAATATTTAAAAATATTGCGTATAACCTTATAGTTATAAAAATTATGCAGTGCGTCTAATAATATGGTCAGGGACTGTAATTAATAATTTTTAATCATATTATTTTACATAATAATTAACACGTTTCTAAAGTGTTAATAGCTTTTTCTCACAATATTATGAGCAATACATGCAAACATATGTAATGTACTACCCAAAAAAGTATTTCTAATTTAGTAAAACATAATTATTATTTCCCTTTTAAAGTAGTTACCTATTACATTTAATTATGAAAAAAATTAATTTAAAATACTTTGGACAGTATAAAATCAATAAATAAAGTTTGATTGTTTTTTATGGGATATTCAAGGCTTCAAACCAATTTAGTGTCACATTTCTGTTAGGATTTAATTTTTGTAAAAAAAAACTATCGACTTATTTTTTTAATAACTGGTTATTCATTTTGCGGTTTCAAAAGTAAAGGGCTGGAATTCGACATCTGTTAAACTAAGTTGCTAAACCAATTTTGTTTTTCAGTTGAAAGTCTGACATTTACGAAAAAGGATCGCTTAACTATCGCACAAAAAACCTACTATTTTTATTATTTATTGTTTTTATATGAAACAAAAATTTGTTAAAATAGTGAATATTGAAGTGATTTTTACTTGCGACATATAGGAACTATATGTTAATTTTTGCTTTCATAAAACAAATCGAACTCGAGATTCCAATCAAACATGAAATTACTATGGTAGAAAAGTCGAATAAAGTTGTTCCCCCGGTTCCATCCGTCTGTCTGTCTGTCCTGGACTCAACAGCTTAACCATTGTGTCGATTGAAAAGCAAGGTTTTCAGCCGATAAGAGTAAGGCGTTTTTTTTTTCATTTATTTAATACGAAAAATAACAGCAGTCCCCATACAAATTTTTTGGTTAAAAATCGAAAATTCGAAACTTTTTAAAAATGAACATCAGATGCATATTTTTAAAACTTTCTTTACATTTGTTGTTCTTAATTTGGCTTCTTTCTAAAAAAAAAACGTATTTTGGTATTGCTCCAGAAGGGTGCTCCTTATCCTTATAAAACCATTATTTTGTTTTTATATTTGCTCAAGAACTAATGGACCGATTTCAATAATCTTCTCTGCAAGTTCTTGTCGATGATCACATGATAAAATCGATCAACAAAATTACGAATATATCTATTTTTGAGAAAAACTTATTTTGCAGGTACATTTTAAAATCTTAAAATATATTTAATATTTTGAAACAGACTTTTTTGGAAGAAATAAGCAAGTTCTAGCGACCCAGTCGTGCATTTTATTTCTTTCAAAATTGATTTTCTGTTGAATAGAAAAACTTCTAAAATCCCAAACATTAAAGAAATCTACTTTTCAAAGTCAATTTTCTTTAGATGCTTTAGAACTAAGATTTAAACACGAATTTCAAGAATATAAATGTCCCAAAAACAGCAAAAGTGACACTTTTGTTAAACTAATGGCTAATTGAAAAATATAATTAACGTTTTATATCTATTGATATAAAAGCTATGAATCTCTTGAGATTCTGAACGTGTTATTTGTGAGTGCCACACAAAAGTTTCTTTCCAAATTATTTGTTGATTTATTATTTTTTATATATTTTTAAGAGAAATTATGAACTTAAATGCACCTATTTCCTTAAAGTCAAGAACCTACAATTTTTCTCTATACAATCTTTAAGTTTTGTTGACTCCTTTTCTAGCATCCACAAGTAAGTAGACTGATAGCGATTGAAAGTTGAATTCGAAAAAACCACGTCAGAAAAAGGCCGAAAGTTTTTCAAATCAGATCCTCGCACATTTTCTGGTTTTTTTTTAAATTTTTGTAGCGTTCTTCGCATTAATAAAAATGGAAACAATTTTTTATTTATTTATTTATTTATTTATTCTTTATTTCATGTTAAAATATATTACAATGTGATCTAGCCGGTTTACAAAAATAATGAAAAAAATAAGATTAACAAGAAATAGATACAAGCATTTTGTTGTCTTAAGGACAAGTAGCAAATGCTCAATACAAACATTTTAAAATACAAACTAAAATACATTAATGGGGAACTACAATTAAATAGAAATGAATTGTAAAATGAAATAACTTCAAAGTAACTAATTAAGAAAAAAAAAAAAAAAAAGAAGTAATTATAAAAGATCTTCATTGTGAAAACATCAAAACAGTACAAAAATGAATTTAAGGATTAAAAATGTGAGCCATATGGATATGATCGAGTAAAAATAGCCAAGCTCTTGTTTTATTTAGAAAGGAAGTTCTAACTCTTTCGCATCTTAGATCATCAGGAAATTTGTTAAAAAGACGAGGGGCGTTAGCTAAATAAAAGTAAGCAAAATGAGTTTTCTTAACCCTAGGTACAGTAACTAAATTCCTGGTGTCAACTCTTAGATTATGGTTAGAATAAAGTCTAATTACACTATATCCTGATTTGTCAAAAAACATTTTTAACACCTTGTAAACATATAAATGTCTCAGTGGAAGGATTTTAAGTTTCTTGAAAAGTTCAAAGCTAGGTGTACGACGATGCACTTTAAACATAATCCTGATGGCATGCTTTTGTTTGACAAAAAGAGGATCTAATTTATTCGAATGCGTACCTCCCCAGCAAGATAACCCATACTGAAGTTTAGATTGAATTAAACCATTGTATACTGACTTTAAAATAGGTAACTGACAGTATAGACTAAGATGGTAAAATTGTCTAACAGCGTTGTTCAAGTAAAGCTTCAAAGTATTAGTATGCTCTTGCCAACAAAGTTTCAAATCAAGAGTAATACCAAGGTATTTAAAACTATCAACCCTATCGATCACAAAACAGTTTTCAGAGCACTTTGTAGCATCATTATACACAGGTGTAGTTGAATGAGAACAAAGGTAGTCTAAGGGAAATCTAGTGCAACAAGGTGAATGATATAGTAAAGGAAGATCTTTGCATATATCACCAGTCAAGTTAAATAACATAAATTTAGTTTTTTTACTAATAACAAGTTTATGCAAGTGAAACCAATTCCTTAAAACTTCCAAATCATTATTTATGAGAGAACATAAGTTAAGATAGCTGAGATCAGAGTAAGATAACGCTGTATCGTCAGCAAAAGCTGTTAATTTACCATTGAAATTTTGAAGAAATAAGGAATTGATAAACACAATAAAAAGTAGTGGACCCAGCACTGATCCTTGTGGAACGCCCATGTTAATTAACTTCGTTGAACTGATACTATCTTTAATTTTGACTACCTGCTTACGGTTAACCAAGTAGGATGCCAGCCAGTCATACATGAAACCCCTAAAACCTGATTTGTATAATTTACTAAGTAAAAGCTGATGATCAACCATATCGAAGGCCTTGGTTATATCTATAAATAAAGCTGCAGGAATTACAGATTCATTCAAGCTCGAGTAGATTTCACTGCAGAACTTCAAAACAGCATCTTCTGTAGATCGCCCACAGCGGAAACCAAACTGCAACTCACTAAAAAAGCTAGTTCTATTCAGAAAAGAAACCATTCTTGACTTTATACCTTTCTCAAATATCTTTGAGAAGATTGAAAGAAGTGAAATGGGACGGTAATTATTCAAGCATGAAGATTCACCTTTTTTATGAAGTGGTATTACAAGGGCAAGCTTTAGTGTATCAGGAAAAATACCTCTCTGAACACTAAAGTTAAAAATATAACTCAGAACATCAGAAATGTAAAAAGAAATATTTTTTAAAGTTTGACTAGAGATAGAATCCATTGAAGTAGAATTCAAATTTTTCATTCTCATGATTATGTTGTGAATTTCAACCGACGTGAACAATTCAAAACAGAAGCTGTCTGAATGAAAATTGTCATCCACAATGTTACTGATACAATGACGACAGGAATTAACGGTTGAAGATTGACTTACAAAATTTGATATATTTGAAAAATAATCGTTAAATAAGTTCGCAATTTCGATTGGTTCAGATATTAGTGAATCATTAGTACATATAACAATGTCAGCACTAGATTTATTAACATTAAGAATTTCATTTACGATTTCCCATTCTTTTCTGGGATTACCATAACTATCAGCAAATCTTTTTTTATAGTACTCATCCCTACAAAAAGGGATTTCAAATTTTAACTCATTGCACAAAGTGTCATAATAGTTTTTAAGCCTTAAATTATTAGGGTGTTTGGACACACTAATGCAAAGTCTTTTCTTCTTATTAATTTTCTCTAACAAAAGCGGAGTCATCCACTTTTTTAGGCAGTTGAGTTTTTTAGATTTCCTAACCACCCTGAGAGTACAGTTTGATAAATGAAACTGTAGTTTATCAATAAAACAGTCAAAGGCAGTAGACGGATCATCGGCTTTATAGGCATCATCCCAAAACTCGAAAATCAAATCATTTTTTAGAGCAATAAAATCAATTTTATTATGATTAACAAAACTGCTAGTTTTAGATCTATTGACAATAGTGCTCAATTGAATGGTAGTAAGACAGTGATCTGTTATTTTTAGATCATGTACCATAGTTTTATAAGTAGTATTATTACATCTATGAAGCCGTATAAAGATATGGTCTAAACATGAGCTATGTTCAGGTGTAATACGAGTAGGTTCCATGACTAAAGATTTAAAACCGAAAGCAGATAATGCAGACATATATAAATCATTTTCTGATGTAACAGAAAGGAGATCTATATTAAAATCTCCTAAGAGAACCATATTCTTTGAACGTTGATTTTCTAAAAAAACTGAAAACTCATTCACAAAAGCACTTACAGTATAGCTGTGTAATCTATAGACTCCAACAAAACAATACATAACACCAGAAATTTTGAGATTCAAACAAATTAAATCAGCACTGTCTAATCTAGGGAAATGTGTTTCACATAAGATGTTACTCCTATAAAATATCGCGACACCTCCGGCAGGATAAAAATCATTACATGCAGCTACAAAAATATAATTTGGAATACAATAATTAGACACTTCAAAATTAAATATCCATATTTCCGATAAGATTATAAGATCTGGCAGATGATCACAAGATGCAAGAAGAGACAAAAGACAATCGAAATTTTTTCTCATGCTTCTAATGTTTTGATGGATCACTGAAAATCCAGAAAACATTTCAATGTTAGGATGATCATGATCAACACAAAAACAATTCAAATTATTATCATTTACAACTACCGATAAATCGCTATTAGAAATATAATTGTTACTTTGAAGAAATTGAAAATTACTATTATTTGATAAATTCATAATTTTAAGAAAAGAAAAATAAAAAGAAAAAAATAAAGCAAAATTTATACAAAAAAATTAAAATATTAAATTAGACCGTGCTTAGAAAAATCTTCAAAACAAACAATTTTTAAGACTGCCTCCTTCATCCTTCCTTACGAGAACATTGGAATCATTTATCCAAACAAATTTGCATTTATTTTTAAGTTTGAGATTTTTGGCATGACGAAGAAGAGATCTTGTATAGACAGTCAGTGAGTCGTTAATAAAAATTTTATTTCTAGATTCAAAAACATTTCCATAAGATTTGGATTTATTCATGCGGACCTTTGCCATAATCTGCTTTTTAGTAGTTAGCGAAGTTAACTTGATACAAACAATTTTGGCAGATCTCTTATCTTCTTTACCTTTGTTGCTTTTCACATAACACAAATTGATCTGATTAGCATCAATGTTTTCTCCAACCCCTTCTGTGATCAGCTTAATAACCTTCTCTTGTACGTTAGAATTATTAACATCGGGAATTCCCACAATGTCAAAAGTACATGCTCTCTCCTTTTGCTCCAACATATTCAACTTAATTTCCAATGTATTCACCTTTGCGACAAGATTAGCATTGTAATTCTCTAGCGAGCTTAATTTGGCATGTGTTTCTCTGTTCATTTGCTGCAAAGCTTTAATCTCATTGTACAAAGACTCTAATGTTATGGTCTCGCGATGGTTAGTGTTGTTGTTATTGAATGCATGCTTAGAAAAAGAATGCCCTTGCTCATGCTCATCGATGGAAATAATATGTGTATCACCATAAGATGAGTTAACGGGCAATGACGTTGCATGATTAGTCTGCGGTATAGGAGGGTCACAAGCAGAACACTTAAAGCTGTTGTTGTTATCAGAAATTAGATCAATTTCATTTTTTGTTAGGTTAGTGCACTTTCCATGAAGAAACAGGTTACAGATTGAACATTTAATTTTATTTTCGCTTTTAGTTAATTTGCGATTGCAACCACTGCACTTCATTTTGGTAGAATAAAAAAAAAATGACAAATGAAACAAATAATACTATTCAACTTTGGTTGGCTTTAATTAGAAACTTTAAAATTCTCTAGATTGTGTCTGTCCCCATCAACACTCAAAAGAGAACTACCAAACTACAAGAAAAGTACATATTATTTTTGGAAAAAAGCTACGTTTCAAAACAATTTCTTACATTTTTGCGTGAAATTCACCAAAAACCTTCTAAACTATTGTGTTTTAGCTCTTAAATATTTCATATTTAGAAAACTGTTTGAATCTTGGAATGCTTTCATATGTAGGGAGTCGTCCAAATACCAAATTAAATAGTAAGACTAAACCTTGCTGGACAACAATGTTTTAAAATTATTTAATAACTTTAAGGTTAAGAAACAAATTATGTTATCTTAGTTTTGTTAGCCTCCTTTACAGAACATTAAAGAACATTTTTAAGTGGTGACTAAAAACTCGTCTACACATATGTATGTTAAGTGTGTGACCCACCCCCCTGATCAAAATTCTGGATCCGAACTTGAGCTCACATAACAACTGGAGCCAGCTGACCATTCAAAACGTCGCTTTGTGCTTGAACAAGAGGCGCGGCGGTGGAAGGCGATATTTCGTACAAAATTTTTGCCTGCTATAGAAAAATACGTACCCGTAGCATGATGGTTAGTGCGTTGGACTGTCATGCCAGAGGTCTTGGGTTCAATCCTTGCCTATGCCATCTAAAGTTTTTTTTCACGGGTACTGGCTCTTGCGAGGAATTGACAAATTCTCCAAGACTAATTATTGTCATGAATATGCCTTTCGGATTCGGCATATAAACTGTAGGTGCCCTCCATCCCTGACAACAGTACTCGCACACAGGAATGGTTGATAGTTGTAACTAGGCTCTAGTTCTTAACGGACTGTTGCGCCACTCAATTTATTTATTTATTATAGAAGAATACGACGAGAATATTTGGTTTCAACAAGAAGATGCCACTTGCCACACAACTCGACCTGGCCGCGTAATTCTCAGTGGTGGCGATATCAACTGGTTACCAAGATCCTGCGATTGACACTGCTGTACTTATTTTTGTGGTGCTACGTGAAAAACCGTGTTTATGCAGATAAACCTTTAACTCTTGAGCAATTAAAAACCAACATTCGTCAAGTTATGGCCCGATATGTGTCAAAAAGTGGTCGAAAATTACCTCAAAAGAATCGATGCTTGCAACAATTCACGTAGTGGTCATTTAAATGATGTGTTTTATTTACGTTTACTTTTAAAACCGCAAATGGATAAACCTGTATAAACGAAAGTAAAAAACAATTCTTTGTATAAGAGAAAGCAAGTTTGTTGTCAAAACCTTCATTCTTTATGTTTGAATTTTTGTAAAAAAAAAAACATCAGAAGATTTTATTTTACTAACATTAGAACAAATGCTAACAATTACGTTTTTTGGAAGATGAAATAAGTTTAAAGTCATATTTGTTCTCAAGGTATTAGGGTATCAAAAATCACTATTACTATTCAAAACTTCGCAGTGGAAATTATTATAATCGTTCCGATTATTTGGGATTTTGAAATTTCTAAAAGTAGTAGCCTGCAAAGAGGTTTCAACCATTCTTACCTGCTGTTGTGACCAGGTTATCAAAGCCAATAGATGGTAGGGGATGTAGGGGCCCATTTCATCACCTGGCATATATATTGATGCTAATATCATTGGCGGTGTCCCTTTTCTTTCACATTTAAACACAGTCATATCAGCAATCTGCAATCTGTGAAGAGAAGACGAAAAGATTAATAATTTTGTTCGCTACTATGTATGCACGATAGTAACTTTCTGTAAGCCCCTTACTGCAATAAAATATGTGGTCTTTCGGTCCAAACATTGCCACATTGTCTCCCATGGTTATTGGATCAGGGCAATGTCAAAATTTGACAGAAATGAAGATACGGTGGCAGAGGACAACTTACTTTAATGTAGGTTTGTCTGTAGCATTTTCATCATTGTTGTTCTTACTTTTCTGTAAGTTGACATACGTGAAAAGTAACTCATTTATGCCATTATGGAAATTGTTTTGTAATTAAGCATGACTATAGCGTCCTGTCTCTTTTCGGAGGGCTTTTCTATCTTAATGATTTGCCAATCCACATCTGGAAATTCAGAGTTAAGTCTTTTAAGAAAGTTCTATAAGCTTTCCTTCGTCATACGGGGCCCGTGATTACAATTCAGACTTTGGGTCTGGCGGGGATGTCGTGGGAGGATAGCACCTTCTATGAGATTTTTCATCTTGCATATTTCGCTTCTCAGCCAATTAAGGGTTAATTTATAACGATATGTGAGAATTTTAAGCAATTTAACTGTTGAAAGCGGCCTGAATCTCGGCAAGATAATTTAAGAGGATCTCAGCTCATCGCTAGTTTATAGCAGTGAGTTAAAGCTTCCTGCCTCATCCGCGTTTCAGAGTCTTCACTTGAATTCAAGCCATCGCCAATCGTGACTTCGCCCGATTTTTGAATATAATTCCCCATCACTTGATTTTGACTCTCTATGTATCGAACTGAAGCTCATGTATCGAGCTAAAAGCTCATTTCTATAATTGGTTTTCTTGGTTGTCTGACACTGCAAAATTGTTGGAGAGTCCATCGTAAACCCCCACAACATCAAGGTGTATCTGAAAAATATTGTTGTTATTATAAGGGGGCAGTTAAAAGATTTATCGATGTGCATCGCATTCTCTTTTTTGTTGTTTCTTTTTTAACAGCCAATTTGATTGATTTAAAATTTATAACAGATGTCAAAAAACGTTATCTTCTAAAAATTGGGGAACGCATATTTTTTTTAAACTTCCAATGTGAAGTTACATTTTTTTTTTATTTTAAATGATTTTATTATCTTCCTTAAAATTTTTACTAGAATCACAAAATGGCTAACTTAAATTATGGTAAATTTGCTTAATTCCTTTAATTTCTGAGTTTCTTAAATTTCAAATTTAAAAGTTTGTTCTCAACTGTTTTGAATGTTCGAAAAGGATTTATTAATTGGAATCAGTTGTTTTTATTTAAGCATGTTTCCAGTTCAGATTATGTTTTTCGATTTGAGTTTCAAAATGCAAAACAAAAACATTCTGAATTTAAAACCATGCATCAGCACGTGCACTTCATGTACAGTCCATCTACATATTTGTGTCATTTATTTCGTGTTTATTTTGTTTTCTATAATGGCTTAGCATCGTCCAAACAATCATAACAACTGTTTCCACTTAACAAGGCTTATGCTATAAAATTAATGCACAATCAAAATGAATATACGAGTATGCTAAATTAAACGGAGTGGAATTTTTAGGGACGTGGTCAAATTATGAAATAAAGGCTCTTGTCTACTATTTACATACTCTAAGATTTAACTATGTATGTACAGTACATACATATTATGTTGTCTTAGATTTTATTCATTCAAAATTATATTATATTCTTATAGTAGGTAGACATTTTCATAACTTTAAGATCGTGATCTTAAGTTATTAAGTTATTTTTTAGCAATTCGTTAGTAATTTTGTGTAGTATTTGTGAATACTTTTGTAAATTTTTTTTGAAAAAGCAAATTCAAAAAAATATTTAAAGCAGAAAATAAATACAGAAACTGTTTTTAAAAAAAATGTTAATAATAAAAAACATGCCTTCTTTACATTCCTTTCTTATGACAAAGTGTTTTCTATAAATTTTTCATGATTTATAAATATTCTTGAAATATTTATCAAATCAGTACAAATCTTGGTACCTTCATTCTTTTTGTGTTCTATTATAAAAAAATTAATAAAAACAACATTTAAGGCATTTTTTCAAAACTTCCAAAACATTTCCTGTATTTATTATGAACAAAAAACATAAAAGGAGATTTTTCAATTACAGCGTTTTGAAAGAATTATCTTGCAAATAATTTATATTTGAGGATTAAACTGGTTGGGTTTTTGTAGGAAATTAAATTTGTTTATTAAAATAAAAAAAATATTTTTAAATTTGCTACTACACCTAAGACAATAGAAATTGCGATAAAAATAAGGCATGTATATATATTTAATGTTTCATGTAAAATATTTTTTTTTTAAATTTTGCACTTAAAAGATATTTTAAAATTATTAACTAGAGATTTGTTCTAGCATTTTCAGCATTTTAAGTGAAAAAAGTAACTATACAAATTTAAAAAAAATATACGCTTACAAATAATTTACAGGCACTCAAGGGGTTACTAAGTACCCTTCATATGTTTATATTTAAACACAGTGCGAGGAGCGTTAGGAAAATAGGGAAAAACTTAAGAAGAGATACCAGTGCCCATTGGTTTTAGAGTTATGAACATCAAAATGGAAGGGAAAAACCAGAGTTGGCCAAAGCATTCCACATTCTCGATGTGCGGCTTAAGAAAGTATACTTCATAGTACGCCTGAAATTGAGCTCAAGGGTAAACTGATGAGCATTCCTGGAAGTGCAAGTAAATATTACTACTGAATCGTTTAAGAGGTAGAATGCAACTGGCTAGTTTGACGAATTATATTTAATTAATTAATTATATTTAAGCTAGACCCCGTGGCATGATGGTTAGTGCGTTGGACTGTCATGCCAGAGGTCTTGGGTTCGATCCCTGTCTATGCAATCTAAAGTTTTTTATTCACGGGTACTGCCCCTTGTGAGGAATTGACAAATTCTCCAAGAGTTATTCTTGTCATGAAAAGTGTTTTCTTAAATAAGCCGTTCGGATTCGGCTAAAAACTGTAGGTCTCCTCCATCCCTGACAACAGTAGGTACCCGCACACAGGAATGGTTGATAGTTGTAAGTCACTAGGCCCTAGTTCTCAACCGACTGTTGCGCCACTCCACCCAATTTATATTTAACTTCCCATAGGAAGTTATTGTAATGGGTCCGATTTGTCAAATGGAAAATTTTGACATTTCTCGACGTTTCAAGGTCCCTAGAGTCGAAATAAAAGATTTTTAAAAAGATGTATGTGCGTGCGTGTGTACGTACGTTCGTACGTCCGTACGTTCGCGACGTTTTTTCGTCGTCCATAGCTCAAGAACCAAAAGAGATATCGACTTCAAATAAATTTTGTTATACAGATAATAAGGCAGAAAGATGCAGAAAGGGCTCTCAAGAAAATTGCATGGGTGTTTTTTTACCATAGCAGTTTAAAAAAAGGTGAACATTTGGGTTAACCCTAAATATCTCATGAACCAATGACATTAAAGAATTGAATTAAATTTTATATTATATATTGTAACGTGATACAAATTAAGTAAATTTTTGGAAAAAAAATCCAATTAACGGATTTTTTTATAAATCAAAAACCTGAAAAAAAATTTGTCACCTCGAAAATTTTACGACTAAAATATGATTTCATCTCCAAACCAATTTTGTGCAACGAAGAATGATGTTTTTGTCATCTGATAAAATTTTGAGAAAAATCTAATTGACAGTTTTGTTTGTAAAAAATAAAAACCTAAAAAAAAACATTACTCAAAGTTGGTAAAAATCGAATTTCGACTCAAATATCTTTTCAAAAACTTGATATTATGGCTTCAAACTAATTTTAACTTATAAGAAATATTATTTTCAACATTAGGACAAATTTTGAGAAAAATCAAATTGACCTTTTTTTTTTTTTTTTGAATAAAAACCTAAAAAAAATTAATAAAACTTTCGACACAAATATCTTTTCAAAAAATTTAGGTTATGGTTTTCAACTAATTTTAGCTTATAAGAAATATTGTTTTCAACATTAGGACAAATTTTGAGAAAAATCAGATTGACAGTTTTTTTACAAAAAATAAAAACCTAAAAAAATTTATAAAAGTTGGTAACAATTGATTTTCGACTCAAATATCTTTTCAAAACTTTGAGATATTGGCTTTAAACTACTTTTATCTTTCAAAATTTATTGTTTTTAACAATCAGTAAAATTTAAAAAAAATGGAATTGACAGTTTTTTTTTACAAAAAATTAGAAACCTAAAAAAAACAACAATACTACAACTTGGTAAAAATTAAAAATATTATCTTCAAACTTATTTTATTTCACAGAAAATATTATTTTCGATATTCAATAAAATAAACTCTACAAAAAATAGTACGCAAATTTGGTAAAAATTGATACATATACATACACAAACTTTTAAGCAAGACAAATCGACAGACTGGATGGGAAGTTAATAATAAGTTTGTAAATTACAGCCAGATCAGAAGGGGCAAAAAAATGTCTTGCACTGTCGGAGAAAACCTAAGCACCTAGCATTATTTTTGGCAATATGGAATATGTGATCATTCCATAAGAGGTGATCTGTCATACACATACCGAGTACTGAAAGTTGATTAGTTTCCTGAATGCAAGTGCTACTCATGGATAGAGGCATTGGGAGGGGGTTACGCTTTAACGACAGGAGACAGCAATGAGTTTTTTAGGCATTTAATTCTACATTGTTAATAAATTACTATTGGACAATGCTGTCAAGATCGAAATTTAATGACATTAACATTTGCTGCCCTTCAAGTTCAAATGGATTACAAGTGGAAGACAAGAGATTGTTAATGAATATCAGGAAGAGATTTGGAGACAAAACGGAGCGTTGGGTAACACCAGCATTTATTTTGTGAATATCAGACTTGAAACTATCAAATACAACTTCTATTGAATGGTTAGAAAGGTAATTTCTAATCCAACGAATAAGAGATTTGCCAATACCAAAAGCACGCATTTTCGATAAGAGAGCTTGGTGCCAAAGTCTATTAAATGCTTTTGAAATATCAAGTGCTATCTATCTTACTTTCTCCAAAACGATGTAAAGATTTGTTCCACTGTTCGGAGAGAGATAAACCATGAGATCACCAGTGGACCTATTGCTACGAAAGCCATACTGCCGGTCATTAAGAAGCTTCCGTTGTTCGAGATATTTTTTAAGCTGATAATTAATAAGCCTTTCCATGACTTTGGAAAGAAGAGACGTGAGTGCTATTGGACGATAGTTGGAGAGAGAGGAAGATTCGCCTTTTTAAGGGACATGCTGGAAATATGCTGTACGTTTTTATATGAAACTATAATATGGAACTTAATCTTATTTTGAAGTTTTTATAACAATTTATACAAAATCTAAACAAATTTTTAAATTACAAAAAAATTGTAATCAAGAAGTTTGACTAAAAATTTTAAGTTCTTAAAGATGTTTTAAGCTTTTTGGAAAATGAAATTTGAAAAATAGTGTAATTAAAAAAAATCTATAATAGGTTTAAGTGTAATGAGAAAGGAGGAAGAAATAACAATTTACGCTTTGTATCTTTGACTATTGCATTCGCTCATCACGCTATATGTCCTCGATATCTTCTTGTTTTATAAAATCTAAAAGCAATTAAAAAAAATTATTAACACTAAAAATAAAAAAAAGTTTATTCGTTGACGTTCGTTTCATAGCGACGACGACGCACGTGGCGCACGAATAGGCAACTGCGACTCTGAAAATAAAATCTCAAAAATCGATATAAAAGGAAATTAATTTAATCCCAAAATAATGCAGAATGCAATGACATTAAATTTATGCGTTCAGCCTGCATTTAATTACAATTAACACTAACCTCGATTATCCTAGATTAAATGAATTACCTCTCCATTATTAGTTTAATCCGCTATTTGGCCACAACACAATCACTTTTGATTTTAAATACGGTGACGACCGACGCGAGTAACGTCAACGACTTTTTGTATGTCCTGATTTTATAAATATTCATTTTTCTATCGCAGATTGCTTTTTATTTTCCATTTTTTTTTTCGTTTCAATGGTAATTAGTCCATTCCTGAAACAAATTTGAATTACAAGGGTTGGTAAACATCATATAACCCAATTGAGACTCGATCTCTCTATGTCTCTACTGCAAGCAGATAAATCCTTTAAAGAGGATTGTCGTTCTGCGGTGTATATGATTAAGACCACTGAACAAGGGTATAAGGTAAACGTGAACCAAAGCTAGTAATATATGCAAATTTGGTTTCGTACAATTCCAACAATGTCACATTGGCCAGATCATGATTGAGATACATTTCTGCTTCCAACCGAAAAGGCGAGCCGCACTAATCTACATCTGTGCAATGCAACGCAATCTAATAATTGCCCTCAACCGAACCGCATCGTTCGTCGTCGTTGTCGTCGACTTTGGCGGCTGGGTGTGGCGTGTCGGGTTGAATGAGGATACAGAGTGCGGTGTTGACTTTCCAGGATTCCCCATCAAATAATTTATAGCCAAACACCCAGTATGTGGTGCAAATATCTTCGAGTTAGTACCCATAGGAAGTTGAATATATTAAGGACGTGTAAATTTTCCAAGTGGGGAACCTGCAGATGACACCCAGGTTTATCCATCCCAATGATGGTCAAAAAATGGGTGGGTTGGTTCCATAGAAAGGACATCATAATGGCTTATGTGTGCAGGAATGGGTATAAGGAATGGCAAAAGGAAGCGAACCGGTAGCGCGTGGTCAACGTCATCATGCTATAGAAATTGCATTTTACCGAAGCTATACCTCTCGCTCGCATGATGTTCAACGTAAAAAGGTGAACAAAAGTTTCTGGAAGTTAACTAGATTGATATAGCACATGAAAAGAGGAGAAAAAGGACCAACAAAAAAAAGACGGACACAAAGAGAAACGAAAAATGGCTTTTCATTAAAAAAAAGGAAAAATCCAACGTACGTCGACGTATACGTAACATGAGAGTGCATATTCAATGCATGCATAATCCCGTGGTAAAAGGCAATTAGGACTGAAAATGCTATTGTCCACTTTATAACTATATTTTATTGCTCTAAGCCAATTTTAAAAGAGTTTACGGATGTACGAGTATGAGAGTTCTTACATAAAAGTATTTTATAATGCATATAAACATATAAAAGAGCTAAGAGACCACAAAACAATTAGTCTGAGAAACATACTCGTTCGTGATAAAATATGTGCATTGACTTTTACGGCCAAATGGTTGTTTCAATTCGACACGGGCTCAGATAATGAAAGAAAAAAGTACCTTTACTTGAAGCTATGTTCATTGGGAGTTAATGAGGTATATTAAGATTAAAATCAGTTAAAAAAAAAAGAGACATTACTATTAAATTTACTTTTTAGTAAAAGGCCATTCAGTAAACAAGATTTATACAACGTAAAACATGTACCAATCTTTGAGAAATCGGTTCCACTAATCGTTGTAACTTTTTTTGCTAGGATCTTTTTAACTCCACAACTTACAAGTTTTTGCGGAAATTTAGATTTTATATGACTTTGAATATCATAGAAATAATTATAGAAACATTTAGACAGGAAATCAAATATAAGAAATAAAAAAGAGTCTGGGATGCAACCCAGCCTGATAACTTCTCATTGTCAATATTTCTAAAAGTCTTACAAAATATGTATTGCAATATTTTATGTGAAATGAAAAAGTTTGAAGTCAATATCTTTTTTTGTTCTAAAGATACTTGAGCCAAAAACCATTTCTTATTTATTTTTTGTTGTTTTTGTAAGTTTTTGCTTTTTTTAAAAAAAAGGGGCTGGGGTGCGTCCCACACTGATAACTTCCCATCCTGTCGCTGTCTGTCGATTTGTCTTTTAGGCAAGGTTTGTAGGTTTTCGTGTTTTGTTAAAAAAGTTATCAGTTAAATTATTTTAAAAAAATTTAAAATAAAACAATATTTGGCATATGATTAAATAGTTTGATTTCAAAATCTATTTTTGTTAACGAGATTTTTAGTCGTTAACCAATTCTTACCAATTTTAGTAGCATTTATTAAAAGTTTTTATTTCTAATATAAACAAATACAAATTGGATGAATGAAATTATGTAATTTGAAGTCAATGTTTTCTAATATTCACGAGATATCGAGAACCGAACATCAATTTTTACCAAATTTTGCGTACTATTTTTTGTAGATTTTTTTTTTATGAAAAAACGGTCTTTAAGATTTTTATACAAAAATTACTAAATGTTAAAAACAATATTTTTTATAGAATAAAATTAATTTGAAGCCTATATTTTATTTTTTGAAAAGATATTTGAGTCAAAAATCAATTTTTACGAACTTTTATTATTTTTTTTTTTTTTTTTTTGTAAAAAAACTATCAATTCGATTTTTGTCAAAATTTTTCGAATGTTCAAAACAATATTTCTTATAAGATAAAATTAGTTCAAAGCCAATGTCTCAAAGTTTTGAAAAGTTATTTGAGTCGAAAATCAATTTTTACTAACTTTTATTAGTTTTTTTTTTTAGGTTTTTATTTTTTGTAAATAAAATGTCAATTCGATTTTTCTCAAAATTTTACCGAATGTTGAAAGCAATATTCCTTATAAGAAAAAATGAGTTGGAAGCCATAATCTCAAATTTTCGAAAACATTATTTGAGTCAAAATTAAATTTTTACCAACTTTGAGTAGGTACCTAATGTTTTTTTTAGGTTTTTATTTTTTATAAACAGATATATTTTTTATTTATTTTCAATTTATGTCAGTGCCGTCAGGTGTAGAAATAAAATAAACAGTATGATTTAATAAAAACATTAAATAAAGAAAAATTATTCCCTGAAGAAGTAAGACAGGAATAGTTTTTATTTGCATTCCCAAACCAAAAAAAAAAAACAAAACAGCCTATTTTTTAACACAATCAATAAAAAAAACTGTTAATTCGATTTTCTTAAAATTTTACAAGATGCTAAAAACGTTATTTTTTGTTGCACAAAATTGTTTTGGAAATAAAAATCATTTTTTATTTGTAAAATTTTCGACGTGACAATTTTTTTTTCAGTTTTTTTTTTTATTTATAAAAATAACCGTTAATTAGATTTTTTCCCAAAAATACACTTGTTTGGTATCACGTTACAATATATAATATAAAATTTAATTCAAGTCTCTAGCGTTATTGGTTTGTGAGATATTTAGGGTTAACCAAAATTTTCACCACCCACTCAATTTTCTTGAGAGCCATTTCTGCATTTTTCTGTTTTATTATTATGTATAACCAAAAATATTCCATTTACCAAGATCGGAATCTTTCGTACGTTTCACTCTCCAAAACCCGTTTGTTTACATTGTTTTTTTTTTTGTAATTTTGACAATTAGTCCATGAATAGATGTGAGCACAAACAAAAAAAAAACGATGCCGCGGGCTAGCGGCACTTTGCACAGCAAAAACAAAATGGGGTGGTTAATAAGTTTTTTTTCAGGTTTTTCTTTTTACTTTTTTTCGATGAAAAAGTCAGTTTTAAGCTTTAATTTTGCAATAATTTTGTTGATAGCGAACCAATGTAAATTTTTGTCTTGAAAAAAGCATGTTCAACATCAGTTTATTATAATTAATTCACTAATTTAAAGTAATCACTACGAAATTCTTTAAATTTCATAATTAATCTTGAATTATTGTATCAAAGATGCGTTCGAAGAACCATCAAGTTAAGGGTGCGAGCGCAATTTTTGTACTTAATTCTAATAAATTTTCGTTAATGAACGGCCCAAATATTTTTGTTGCAAGTAATTAAAATCTGTATTAATTTAATTAATCCAAGTATATTTATAGTTTGTTTTCAATGATTTAAGCTTGCAACTATTTTTCAATTCCATTTTGATTAATAAATACCTATTAAATTTAAAAAAAAGAGTTATAATCGAAAAATACTTTATCCATAACATTCTTGATTGATGGAAGCATACATGTATTTGCTATCAAAAAAAAACTATACATCAAAGGAACACCAATGTTTTAAAAAAATAATCAGAACGATTATAGCGAACCTGTTGAATAAATGCAGAGGAAATAGAATGAAAATTTTGACATATACATATCACAAAATGGAAACGTCTTAAAATCGTTCTGAATTCATGCACAACTCATTCAATAGATCATAAAATCGACATTAATGTTTATTGTTGGCGTACAGAAGTTTTTTTTAGTGAATTCCCAATGTTTAACGCAAAATATAATTTTCATTCATTTCTTAAAAATGTTTAGTTACCAAAGTTCAAGTTTACTTATTATTGTTTGAAGGGTATGTTTAGTAAAAGTGCTGCTAAAAATGGAACAAATTAATGAGTTTTACGTACATATTTTTGTTTTTCTTAATATAATAAATACTACCGTAAATTACATTTTATAAATGCAGAACATTGAAGAAAATATACAAACAATAGTTTTCAGATATAAAGCAGAGGTTAGCGTAGAAAAATATTTTTGAAAAGCCAATAATATTTTAGGTATGTTCATTAAAGAAATTTCTGCTTTAGCTAACCTTCATCAACTTTTTAGAAAAAAAATTAGCATTAATAGCAGCCAATTATTTCATAGCATTTTTAATTGTTTACACTGTAAAATGTCTAGAAAAGTTCATATGCTACAAAATTCGTAATTTTTTAACATGGAAGATAACATTATTTAGTCAAGAAGTATGAATTTTGGCGCGTTTCCGGTTTTTTTCTATTGGGTGTTCGGTTTCCCCATACTGGAATAAAAAAAGTTACTTAAATCTATTTATTGCACTCATTTAGTTGGTGTTGTGTGTAACCATATTGTCTATTTCTATTCCTTAAAGATGCTTTACACAAAGCAACTTATTTTTAAAACATGGTTCCCTCAAATTTGTATTCCAAAATCTCACTACAAACAAAATTCCAACTTTAACATAGTCCCTTAAAAAGAAATTTTCAGGAATATTTCTGCAACAAACAAAACTAAAATTTGGTATTGCAACTACCGAACTGCTTAAATGATGAAAATACTAATCTAATTGAGGAATCTGAACTAGCTAAAGTTGGCAATGGAACTTCACAAGTATGCTTCTCGTAGCATTGTCTGTACAAAAAAAAAATACGGAGGCACCCGCCTATTGTTTCCACCTGAACTTCTAACGTCGCCAAAAAAATGCTCTAAGCAAACTACAGCTGAACAAATTGTCTGTTTTGTTGTTTTACAAAGTATTGAGTTACACTTTTGTCCATTTGCAATAATTATACTTAACCAGTTGCAGCGCATGTTGCGTTCGTAAATAATAAGTAAACAAAATAAATAATAATAAACTAATAAATCATTAAATAATATGTATTTGGTCGATTTTATTTTATTTAATATACATTTACAACATTTATTTGGATTGAAATTAAAAAGCTATACAAATCTTCCAATTTAAGACCATGTCAGCACTTCAGATTCTGTTGGTTAGGATTGTTTAGTTTTTGAACGAGGCCATGAAACATTCAAAATGAAGCATTTAGATGGGGCTGATTACTATAATGAAGCATTTTGATGGGCCGAAACACTAAATGTGAGAATGTGTTTGGTTTTTTGCATCATTTCACGCACACTTTCTCACATTTAGTGCTTTCTAGCTTGTAGGCAAACCGAAATGTCACTCTGAGATTCCGGTCTTGGTAATGGAGTGTTTTTGTGTATAACAAAATTTATTTGAAGTCGATATACCTGCTGGTTCTTGAGCTATGGACGATGAAAAAAACGTCGCGAACGTACGTACACACGCACGCACAAACATCTTTATAAAAAATCTTTTATTTCGACTCTAAGGACCTTGAAACATCGAGAAATGTCAAAATTTTCAATTTGGCAAATCGGACCGATTACAATAACTTCCTATGGGAAGTTAATAAAAAGTTAAAAATTAACTAAAAGTGAACAACAATGGTTTGAATTAAAAAAAAAAGACAAATTTGATTTCAATATATTTTTTGCTCTCGAAAATCAAAATTTACTAATTTTTAGTAGCATTTTTTAAAGCATTTTATTTCTTTAAAAAAGACGCTTGGATTTTTCTAAGGAAATTAACTGATGTTAATAACAATATTTTGTATAGAATGGACAAAATTTAATGGCGCTAACTTCAATTTTTTCCAAAAATAATTTTTTACCAATTTTATGTACCTAGTATTTTTAGTAGATTTTTATTTTAATATTTTTCATTAGATAAAATTAGTTTGAACCCATGAATATCTTTAATTGTTCCCAGATATTTGAATCGAAAATCAATTTATATCAATTTTTAGTGTTATGGTTATAGGTTTTTATTATTTTTTTTTAGTGAACTTGAAACGTCGATAAATGTCAAAATTTGTAATTCGAAAAGTCGGAACGATAACAAGAACTTCTTTTTTTGTATTAGTTTACTTGATCCAACAAAGTTAGAAGACTTTAGTGATTACTTGACACTGATTTTAAATAAATAATACAACATAACGGGTTTTCCATTTTGCGGCTTCAAAAGTATAGGGCTGGAATTCGACATCTGTGAAACTAAGTTGTTAAACCAATTTTATGTTTCAATTCAAAATTTGATATTTACGAAAATCGGTTAACTATCGCACAACGCATACAAATGGTTAAAATCTACTACAAAAATATTATTCTGCCACAGCCACATATCGTGCTTCAAGAGGATATTATACGCAACAATTGGCAAATTGTGCAGAAATTTGTAAAGACTGGATTGGTAAACGTCGATTCTTCGTCGTTCTTAGGAATTAGCATAATGTCTTACGGCACATAATGGCGTATTTTGCATTTGGATCTACACCTACATCCATATAAAGTCCAGTTCACGAAACAACTGAATCCAGCTGACCATTCACAACGTTCGTAGATACGTCGAATGGGTGCTTGAACAACAGGCGGTGGACGGCGATTTTTTCGAACACAATTTTCTTCAGCAACAAAGCACATTTCTCAATCGGTGGGTATGTTAATAAACAAAATTGTCGTATTTGGTGTTCTGAGAATCCTTAAATAATTAAAGAGAGGCCATTACATCCACAAAAATTCACTGTTTAGTGCGCTCTTTGGTTCGGAGGTGTGATTGGACATTACTTCTTCGAAAAGGACGATAGAACGACTGTCACCGTCAATTCGGATCATTATGGTCTAATGACAACCGATTTTTGTTTTGCCTGCTATTAAAGACGACTTGCAGATAATGTGGTTTCCACAAGACGATGCCACATGCAACACAACTCTAGCGAATATCTCTTTATTGAAAGAGACATTTCCTGGTCACGTAATTTCTCGTCGTGGCGATATCGACTGCTCACCAAGATCATGCGATTTCACAACGTGAGGCTACGCGAAAAACCGTGTTTATGCAAATAAACCTTTAACTCTTGAGCATTTAAAACCAACATTAGTCAAGTTATGGCTGAGATACCTCCCAATCTGTGTTCGCGTGGTGGTCATTTAAATGATGTAGTATTTAGCTATGACCAACAGACGTACGAACGTACGACAGTACATACACTCACGCGCCAGACAAACATCAAACAGCTATAAGTTATAAATTCAATCCTCTTTGAAAACCGACCTAACACAATGATCTAGTTGTTTCCTAAAAAAGAACAATGTTGGTTAAATACAATTTTGAAAGGTTAAAAACGTTCGTTATTTGTATTTCAATCCACTACACGGTTTCTATTAGACTCATTGTTAAATATGTAATGAACATTTAATGTAAATATTTGTTGGGTCTTACAGAACTTCAAATCTGAATTTTAATTACATTCTGGTAATTAATTCAGTTTGAACATGTGGGTACCGTATAATAGAGTATAAGTTAGGTACAGTTGGTAGGCGTGCAGCGTGTTCTAAATTTACATGCAATATTTCTCACCCCATAAATCCTGCCTCCCTTCGCAACAATGATAAATGAGGATATAATTCTGAATATGCTTCCATATTCTTCCACCACACTCGTTTCACTAAGAGTTGGTTCTTCATTAAATTACGCGGATCCCACCCTGATTTTTTGAATGAAAATTAAAAAAGCAAAAAAAAGAAAACCTGGAAACTTGATCCTTAAAATGAATGAAAACGTATCAGTGTTGCGGCTAACAATGTAATTTCAGGTTAACGAACGACTGAAATCAGCTCAGGGTTTTGATTTCATGTTTTTATGTTATTTTTGTTGGTTTTTCTCCTGATTTCTCTCATTTTCCTCATGGAAATTTTTTGATTGAGTTGGAAGTTGGAAGTAAATTTACTGAGGATGATGATGAAAAATATTATTCCAGGAGTAACTCTATGCAAATAAACGACGAAGGTATTGGCAAATTTAAGAGGAAAGCCATGCCATGGAGCCAGCAGCCAGGAGTGACCTAAATATTAGCAAACCCTAACTATACTTCTTCCACTCATGTACCTTCCTATGGTATTAAGTTGGGAGTACCTATGTAACTTTTGGTGTTTGCAGTCAATTGCAGTTGAAATTTTATTTTTATTTTTGCCGAACATTTAGAAAATCTGCTGTCTTTTCATTTTAACTGTTGCTCTTAAAAAGATTAATTTTAATTATATTTGATTTTCAGTGCAACAAATTTTTCCTTTTCAGTACTATTATTATTTTTACAGAAGTAATTTGAGTATGATTGGGAAGAGGAAGGGGGAAGGAATAAGGGAAAGGTTGGAAGTAAACTGAAATAATAATATTTGCTAAGAGAGATTATAGAAGTTTGTGCTTAGGCACAAAAACACTGAAACTTCTAACAGAAATTGATTTTTGTTTCGGAGAAATTTAATTATCAAGAAAAAAGATTTATAATTAAGTTTAAGAAATAGAAACAGCAGAATGTGTTTCAATAAAAAATACAATAGCAGGGCCATGGAAAGTTTAAAGTTTTGACACACAAAAATTAGAGTAAACATAGCATTCGATTCGGTTTAAGTTTTAATACATTTAAGAATTATATTTATACAGATAAGTAAATATTATATTATTTTCTTAAACAAAGTAATAAATTGAAAAAGTATGTCATGGACTATATGACTAAGTAAGTAAGTAAGTAATACATTAATTTACAAAATTTTATACCATTTTTTGAATTTAGATGCTATGGCTATGCCGTCAGTAAGGTTGACAAAAAAAAAATAAGAATATTTAAATTTGTATATGTTTTGAATTTAATAGAATTGTGTTATTAATAGCATAATCTATACTTGTAAATATCTTTCAAAAATGTACTTAATGTTTTCCAATCATGCTCGTTTAACATGTTTATAGCCTCTTGTAGGGTAAGAGTATTTTTCCCGAAAAAGTAGCGTCTTTGAGTTTTAAATATTGGACAGATACCAATGAAATGTAGACAATCTTCTTTTGATTTTAAGACTTCCGAAGAAGATTCTTAAGTATGCACTGAAAAAGAAATCTCTCTTCATCAAAAATTGGGTTAAACTTGCCGGAAAGTGTGGAATACCGATTAACTTGTCAGAAAATAACTCAAACCAGTGGAAAAAGATCTTTTATGAAATAATCCAGCTGACTGATGAAAATGAATAATATGCCTTTATCGAAAAAGCTCGCAGTTCAACAGAGCGAAAGTATTATTCTTTAATCAATTACAATCTTAATGAAAATAACTACTTTAAAAGCTGTTCCTCGTGCTACAACATAGGGACCATCTTCAAAATTAGAGGCGAACTCATCAAATTAAACTTTACTCCACATCGAACGGCGGGGAACTGTAGTTTATGTAATCTGCAAGAGAGGGAAGACATCCTTCATTTTATTGGAGTTTGTCCCGTGCTTAAAGAAATAAGGCGTCACTACTTTGGTAAAAATGTTCTACTCATCGAGGAAGTAAAGAGTTATCTAAATGTGTAGTAGATTAGGTACTTTACCAAAGAAAGAAGTAAAGTAAATAATAATAAACATGAATTAAAGAAAACATGCGATAAATGTAAATGAAGTAAGATAAAGAGATTAGTCTAAGTTCAGCCGTCATACAATAAAGTTATATTAAATAAATAAATTAGGTGGCGCAACAGTCCGTAGAGAACCAGGGCCTAGTGACTTACAACTCTCAACCATTCCTGTGTGCGAGTAATGTTGTCAGGGATGGAGGGGACCTACAATTTATATGCCGAATCCGAACGGCTAATTTTGAGAAAGCACTTTTTCATGACAAGAATTACTCTTGGAGAATTTGTCAATTCCTCGCAAGAGGCAGTACCCGTGAAAACTCTTTTTTTAATTAAGGTGGCACAGGCAGGGATTGAACCCGAGACCTCTCGCTATATTATATTGTTTAAAAGTTTTTTTTTTTTATATATACATACATATATTTTTTTGATTGAGATCTTCAGGTTATGGGCCCAGATCTCTCATAAAAATGTCAAATGTTATGGAATTAGTTTTTGCGAAAATAAAGCCCTTTGATGGGCGTAATTTTGATTCTTGGAAGTATCGGGTGGAAAATTTTCTCGAAGCGCAGAATGTTCTCGAAGTTTTGTCGAATGAGAAACCGGAGATAACGGCAGCTCAAGATGCCGCTAGATGGGATGAAAAAAACTCTAAGGCTAAAAATTTAATAATATGCCTAGTCGATGATAATCATCTTGAGTATATTAAAGGTAAATCTACAGCTAAAGATATGTGGAAAGCACTTGTTACCACATTCTCAGGGACAAATATGGCAAAGCAGAACATGTTACGCACACGTTTAGACAGGTTAAAATATGAGATGGGAAGTGACATGAAAAAGCATTTTACCAAGTTCGATGAATGCACAAGGGAATTAAGTGCAGCTGGAGCAAAATTAGATTCGACTGAAATTATTTATTATTTGTTTAAATCTTTCCCAGAAGATTTTCAGCCGCTCATAACGGCACTTGAAAATATGCCGGATGACACTTTAACCTTGGAGTATGCAAAGTCCCGCTTATTGAATGAAGAGATGAGACAACAGGTGAATAAAGAAACAGTCGATATCGATGTCGCTGGCGACGCAGCCTTTTCTGTACGTTTTGCTGGAGAATGTTTCAAGTGTAAAAGAAAGGGCCACAAAAGTTTTAACTGTCCCCAAAATCGACAAAAACCGACTTTTCGGAAGAAAGGTTCGTTTTCTAAAAATGCTAGGGATAGTAGTGCTGTTGCGTTTATGGTGGCCAACATGAGTGCTGATAGGAATGTTTGGTTGTTAGACTCAGGAAGTACACGGCATGCAACAAATGATCTTGAGGCTTTGACTGAGGTTGAGGAGCTGCAGAATCATTTGGTAATAAACACCGCTGAAGAGGGTGGTGCAATGAAAGCAACACATAAAGGGGTGTTGAAGGGTCATACGTTTGTTGATGGAAAGATGGTAGCTATTGAGGTGACGGAAGTGTTGTATGCAAAAGAGCTACGAATGAATCTTCTTTCATTAAAAGCACTGCAAGAAAAGGGTCTCGAAATTTATTTTGTTCGTGGTCACAAAGCATTGATCAAATTCAATGGAATAACTGTTGCAACGGGTGTTTTGTCACATGGGTTGTATGAGTTGAAGCTATATCCTATAAAAAATCAAGTAAATATGTGTAAAACAGATGACGTGTGGCATCGTAGATTGGGTCACGTGAATGACTCATACTTAAAAAAAATTAAAGATGAAAATATGGTAACAGGCTTGGAATCGGCTGAGGAAAAGGTTTCATGCTATCCGTGTGCTCAAGGAAAGCAAACAGAAATGCCAAAAACTACAAGAATTCTTGAAAGAATTCACACCAATGTGTGTGGGCCTATAAAGCCAAGTACACATGGAGGACATAGGTACTTCGTGACTTTTCTTGATGACTTTAGCCATTTTGCACAAGTGTTTTTAATTAAACAAAAGTCTGAGGTATTTCAGTGCTTCAAAAATTTTGAAGCACTGAGTTTTATGCTGCGAAGGGTATTCAATTGGAACCTACAGTTGGTTACTGTCCTAGGCAAAATGGTGTAGCGGAGCGCTTCAACCGAAGTGTAGTAGAGAGAGCTAGGACTATGATGATGGATTCTGGAGTTAAAAAGGAAATGTGGGGTGAAGCAGTTCTTACTGCAACCTACCTACTCAATAGGAGTCCAACGAAATGTGTTATTGGTAAAACACCTGCAGAAGTATGGTTTGGTGTTAAACCAGACATCAAGAAGCTGCGAATATTTGGGTGCCAAGCATTTGCACATACACCCAAAGAAAAAAGGTCGAAATTTGATCCCAAAAGCAAAGCGATGATGATGGTAGGTTACGGAATTAATGGGTATAGGTTATGGGATTCGGATTCGCGAAAAATAGTTGTTGCCAGAAACGTAAGGTTTGATGAGCAGTATTTTCCGGCAAGAGGCAAGAATAATGATGAGTCAAGTACGATTGTTGTTAGTGAAAAAGTAAAGTCAGATTCAGAAGGGGAATCTATAAAATATGAAGAAACTGCTGATGATGTTGCTGCTGGTGGCGTGGCTGCTGGTGACGTGGCTGCTGGTGACGTGGCTGCTGGTGACGTGGCTGTTGGGAACGAGTTTGATGATGTTGGGGTAGATGAGTTTGGTGACAGTGTGGTGCAGAATAGCGAAGAGTCAACAGATTCTAACTTTGAATCCGCTTCTGAAGATGGATCCAAATTGGCGCTCCGACAGCACAAAAATTTGGCAAGTCGTGAGCGCAGACCTCCGGGCAAGTTAGCTTATAATAGTAATTTTGAACAGATAAATTTGTCCCAGCTTAATTTTTCAGCTGAATCGAAGAACTTCAAAGAAATTGATCTGAGACCTGACCGGGAGCATTGGAAAGCCGCTGTTGTAGATGAGTTAAAGTCTTTAAAATTGAACGAAACTTTTGAGCTGGTAGAGAGGAGACCTGACATGAAAATAATAAGTTGTAGATGGGTTTTTAAGCTAAAGACCGACAAGGATGGTAAACCTATTACATATAAGGCAAGATTGGTGGCAAGGGAGTGTAATCAAGAGTATGGCATTGATTACGAGCAAACATATGCACCTGTGGCAAAGTTGGCAGCTATTCGAACTGTGCTGTCAGTGGCTATACATAAAAGCTATTTAATTTCGCAAATGGATGTACGAACAGGTTTTCTTAATGGAAAATTGCAAGAGACGGTGTACATGCAAGTTCCTGAGGGTATGGCTGTTGCACAAGGTATGATATGCAAATTAAAAAAATCTTTGTATGGGCTGAAGCAGTCCCTTCTTTGCTGGTATCGTAAGTTCCATGACGTTGCTGTTAAAATTGGATTTGTGAGAGCGCAACATGATTACTGTATATATGTAAGACAGTGCAACAATAATGTAAACTATTTGGTTCTTTATGTTGACGATCTCCTACTCATAAGTGGAAGCAAAGAAGACCATGCTAAAGTAAAGAGTATGTTAGAAAGAGAGTTTGAGATGAAAGAATTTTTAGAGCTTGAACAATTCCTTGGTATAGGAATCAAACATAATATTGAAGAGTCATGGTTGAGTATGTGCCAAAAGAAATCTATCAAAGATTTACTCATATACATGAATATGACAGATTGCAATGGAGTTTTTACTTCGATAGACCAGTCAATAAAGCTCAAGAGAATCGAAGATGATGTTAAGAAAATAACGGTGCCATATAGAGAGCTCATTGGTAAGGTCATGTATATGATGCTTTGCAGCAGACCTGATATATGTTTCGCCATATCTCAGTTGAGTCGTTATCAAGACTCTCCAGGTGTAGAGCATTGGCAATGCGGTAAAAGGTTGGTGCGTTACTTGAAGGCCACGATGAATTATGCGCTCGTTTATAAAAAAAAGAAGCAAAACCATTACTAGGATTTGTTGACGCTGATTACGCTTCGGATGAAACCGATAGGAAATCTACTAGTGGTTTTCGATTCAAAGTTTGTGGAAATGTTGTAAGCTGGTCGTCGAAGAAACAACAAGTTGTTGCATGTTCAACCACTGAAGCTGAATATATAGCTTTGGCACTAGCTGTACAGAAAGGTATTTGGTTACGTGGATTTTTAGGTGATTTGCTCATTGATGTTGATGTTATACCTATATTCGAGGATAACCAGAGCTGTATAAAAATGGCGTATAACATGGAAAACAAACGTGTAAAGCATATTGATGTCAAACATCATTTTATTCGACAGAAGGTAGATGAAGGTGATGTCACATTGCATTACGTTAATACGAAAGATCAGGAAGCAGACATTCTTACAAAGCCTTTGGCTAAATCACAATTCCAGTACCTGACAGAGAAGTTGGGACTTATGCATCGAGAAGGGGTGTAGTAGATTGGGTACTTTACCAAAGCGCTGCATAGGTCAAATAAAAGAGAAAGAAGTAAAGTAAATAATAATAAACATGAATTAAAGAAAACATGCGATAAATGTAAATGAAGTAAAATAAAGAGATTAGTCTAAGTTCAGCATTCATACAATAAAGTTATATTATATTGTTTAAAAGTTTTTTTTTTATATACATATATTTTTTGATTGAGATCTTCAAAATGGTTTCGACTGGCAGCTTCTATTCAACTATTATAGTAAGGCCTATGCTTATAGAACAAGGATAATCACCGAAAGTTTTTAATTAGCTATGCAATAATGTATGTTTTAGTTTTAATTAAAATTTTAATTTTTGTTTTAACTAAACTAAAAGTCATTCCGTTTTAATTAAACTAAAAGTCATTCAGTTTTATCTAAACTAAAAGTCCACGAAAATTGTTTTTAAAATTGTAATATTACAAATATTTGGCAAAATGTATTAGTTAAAAATCAAATTAAGGTGTAAAAATTATAAACGAATTATATCACATAATATTGTATACTACAGACACACGACAAACTTTGTCATGTCTTAATTTATTCATGTTCACTACTCAATACATTGTATAAAAATTTGTTTTTCATGAATAAAATGTATCTATCTATCTAATCTATCTTTTGATTTTAAGTTGCACAGCGTACAGAATTGGTTAAAACTACCATTATAAGGACTTCCATTTAAGTTGAGAACTTCACATCTTGCTTTAAAGATTAGGATATCTTTTCATAACTCAGTGAATCCTTAAAATAGTAGATTAATCTACTGAATGAGTCTTGAGCTTCTTCCATTGTTGCCGATTCAAAAAAAAATTATCATGATTTTTTATTTTTGGGCCCTTAATAATGAATATAAGCGTATAATTCACCACAAAAATTTTAAATAAAAAATACATATGAGATTTCATTTAATTTTATTAAGTTTTAAAATAACATTTAGTGATATTTTAGAGAAAAAAATATACCTATACATAAATTACATATTATTATATCCACATGTGTACATTACTATTGGTAAACTTTACTAAAATATTTGTCGATTAATGGTTTTGTGGCTTTGAAATCAAAACAACTTTGATTTTTAGTAAAGTCGTTGGAATGAAGAAGTCCAATTATTGCACCCTCTTTAAGTCTGTTCCTGATGTTCATTTTGGCTGAAGAATGTGGCAGTGAGAATACCTCAAAAACAAATTTAGACAAAAGTGAATATGCCAAGCTATCATCGGCCAGTTTGATTTGGGCAACATACTTCCAAAATTGTTCAATGTCGTTTTCGTTTGTTTGGTCATTTGTTTTAATGTTTGAATTCACTAGCATTCTCTATTCATTATCTATCTGTTGATAACAATCTTCAGCCACTAGATTTGGAAAATGTTTAATAGAGGAAAAATTGACTGAACATTTTTGTTTAAAACATTTGTTATTGACAAAGATTCCATATCTATGAAAAGTTAAATCTGAAATATATTTCCTTGGTACCTTCAACTAAGAAGGACAAACAACGGCATTGAAAGCCTTGAACAATTTGTTTGTCAATCAAAAACATACATATCCCCATACGAAAGTTGATTTCTTGGGTTTTATAATCCATATTTTTAATATTTGTACTCCCGATGTAACCTTTTTTGATATAGCAACTCAACAGTGACTTCCTTATACATGTCTTGAATTTTGGGCTTTTAGGATTGCATGCATTTGTTAAGTTTAGTAAAAAACGGTAGCACAAAACTATGAAAACATAAATACATGTAATTAACAGGGTCATTGAGCATATTTAGAATAGTTTGGCTTGACAGTAAGTTGTCACTTTTTGTTACGTCGTCGCGTAACAATATGCTTTTAAGGCATCATATTGCACAAGAATAAAATTAACTACTTCTAACCTCGAAAGCCACCGTGTCTGTGAATAATGTAAAATTTTAGTTGGCTTTATCTCCAAAATAGCTTGAAAATTTTTAAATGCTGCAATTCTCTTAGGACTGTTCTGAATATAATTATAAACATCCCAACATAAGTCTTCAATGCTTGAAGGTAAATTGGAACATGTAAATGAAGCGCAGAGATGAAAGGAGTGACAAATACACTTCATTATAAATAAGTTTGGGACATCAGCTTGTAAATAAGTGCGAACTGATAAGTTCACTCCCATCATCACTGCAGCTCCATCAGCACCAATACCTTTTTTGAAGGAAGATTTGGAAAATCATGAGATTTTCAATAAATTCATGAGATCATGAGATGGGGGTGAAAAATCATGAAAATCATGATAAATCATGAGATTCGGCAACACTGGCTTCTTCTATCAGTGAATGCCTCATTATGTCCTCATTTTTCTCTATAATGCTGTACATTTGTTCTTTCACATGGTTTACATTGCTGAAATCATCATCCAATATCACTCCACACTCATTGCCAACAGATTGCCATCCTGCAAACCACCAGTCCTTGTTTCTCAGCTCATATAAAAGAAGTTTTTTCGAATGACTTGTACTCTGATGGTTGCTGCAGACTGTGATGATGTAGTCAGTTTGCGACTTCAGGGTGCTTGTTAGAAGTTTTGGAAGTCCTGTTTCTAAATATATGGCATAACTAGACGTATTCAGAGGTAGGTTGAAAAGTTTCTTTATAAAATTCCTATAAAATTTTTGGATTTCTTCATATTCTTCTGATCCCCAAACCTGAGCAGCATACAAGAGAGTAGATTTCACTACTGAATTAAATATTTTGTATTTTGTAGATAAATTAATTTGTTTGTTAGAGAAGATATTTTTCCATGTTAAATTTACGAGTATCAAACTTTGTGAGCTTTGGGCTTTCTCCGATAATTGAATTTTGAAATTTAATGTTGGATTCAATTTCAAGCCTAGACATTTGATCTCTTTTGCTACCTCCAGTTGCGTACCATTATATTTCCAGTTTCTTTCATTATAAGTGCTTTGTGTACGGGCAAATACCATTATTTTGGATTTTGTCGGGTTGATAGTAAGTCCCCATCTGTTACAATATGCAGATAACCGATTGATCATCATTTCCAAACCTTCGGGTGATTGTGAAAGTATAACGAGGTCATCGGCGTATAGTAACACATTCACGGTGCAGCTAGCTATTCTTATTCCCCCAGGAAGTTAATCCGCAACATCATTTATAAATAACGAGAACAAAAGAGCGCTAAGTGGGCATCCTTGTTTGACTCCTGTGCTGGTGGGTGCTAAACAATTGTGAAAAGCTCACTCCATCCCAAACAGCAGCCTTCGTACCCGTGTTCATCTCTCTTATTACTTTCAGGAACTTTGTAGATATACCAATTTGTGTCAGCTTATAAATAACAGCATTCCTATTGATTATGTCAAAAGCAGCTTTAAAGTCAACGAAAAATGCAAAGACCTTTTTGTTACGTGCTTGAAACGCTTTGACTATAGATGATAGTGTAAAAATGTGATCGATCGTTCAAAAGTTTTTTTCTAAAACCAGCCTGTAGATCAGATAAAATATTGTTCTGTTCGATCCATTTTTCGAGCCTTACAACTAGTATATAGGTACTGCAAAATGTTTTTGCAATTACATTCATGAATTAAATTACTATGTAATTTTCGGGTGAGTCTAGTGAGCGGTTTTTATGTATAGGGAAAATGACGGATTTTTTGAACGATAAAGGTATGTAAAAATAATTTTTAAATGGTTGAGAAGCATAGGGGTTGCATTTTTGAAGAATTCGTAAGGAATTCCATCTTCACGAGGTGCTTTGTTGTTTTTTGGTTTGTTTAACACAGCTTCAATTTCTTCGCTTTCAATGTATTCATCTACTATTTGGTCAGTGATTAAAGGATCTGCTGTGAAAAATGAATTATTCATACAAATTTTAAAATTACCAACAATATTTTTCATATAAAGAAATAGTTTAGTTTGAAAACCTAGTTTTATTAAATAGATTTTTAGTCGAAAACAAATTTTTACCAATTTAAGTAGCATTTCTTAAATTTTTACAAATTTGATGAATGAAATTAATTTGGAAGATATCAAGAACCGAACAACAATTTGTACCGAATTTGCGTACTATTTTTTTTTAGATTTTATTTTTTTACGAAAAAACGGACCATTGGATTTTTATAAAAAACTACTGAATATCGAAAACAATATTTTCGATGAAATAAAAAAGTTTGGACGACAATATTTTTAATTTTTGAAAAGCTTTTTGATTCGAAAGTAAATTTTTAACAGGTTTTAGTATTGTTTTTTTTTTAGGTTTTTATTTTTTGTAAAAAAACTGTCAATTCGTTTTTTCTCAAAATTTTCCTGAATGTTGGCAACAATATTTTTTAAAAGATAAAATTAATATGAAGCCAATATCTCAAAGCTTTGAAAAGATATTTGAGTCCAAAATCAGTTTTTACCAACTTTTATTAACTTTTTTTTATTTTTTTATTGTTTGTAAAAAAAAACTGTCAATTAGATTTCTCTAAATTTTTTAGAATGTTGAAAACAATATTTCTTATAAGTGAAAATAAGTTCCAAGCCATAATCTCAAATTGTTGAAAAGTTATCTGAGTCGAAATTCAATTTTTACCAACTTTTGTTAAATTTTTTTTAAAGTTTTTAATTTTTGTAAAAAAACTGTCAATTCGATTTTTCTCAAAATTTTACTGAATGTTGACAACAATATTTTTTAAAGATTAAAGTAGTTTAACGTCAATATCTCAAAGTTTTAAAAAGTTATTTGAGTCTCTACCAACTTTTATTAATTTTGTTTTTATTTTTTGTAAAAAAACCTTCAATTCGATTTTTCTCAACATTTTTCAGAATGTTGAAAACAATATTTGAAGCCTTAATCTCAAGTTTATAAAGAGATATTTGAGTCGAAATTCAGTTTTTACTTTGAGTAATGTTTTTTTAGGTTTTTATTTTTTATAAAAATAACTGTCAATTAGATTTTTTTCAAAATTTTACCAAATGTTGGAAACGTTATTCTTTGTTGCACAAAATTGTTTTGGTGATAAAATCATTTTGTACTCGTAAGACTTTCGAGGTGACAAATTTTGTTTTCAGTTTTTTTGATTTATAAAAAAAAAAACGTTAGTTGGAATTTTTTCCAAAAATATATTTGTTTGGTATCACGTTACAATATATTATATACAATTTAAGTCTCTAGCGTTTTTGGTTCGTAAGATATTTAGGTTAATCAAAATTTTCACCTTTTTTTTAAACTGCTATGGTAAAAAAACCACCCACCACCCTTTCTGCATCAAAATTTATTTGAAGTCGATATCTTTTCTGGTTCTTGAGCTATGGACGACGAGTACGGACGTACGGATATACGGACGAACGGAAGTACGAACGTAGGTACACACGCACGCACAGACATCTTTCTAAAAATCTTTTATTTCGACTCTAGGGACCTTGAAACGTCGAGAAATATCAAAATTTTCAATTTGACAAATCGGACACATTACAATAACTTCCTATGGGAAGTTAATAATGAAGACAATTTAGAATAACAAACAAAATTGGATGCAAAAGTGATGTTTAAATATCCCTTGTTTTACTTTTGACGCAATCAACTTTGAGATATATTTTTTATTGTAACTGAGGATAATTTTGTTTTCATATTAAAACCATATAATATAATTTACATCAAAATGATTTGTGATGTGTCTAACACAGAGAAGGCAGAGTTACTTTAAAAAAAAAAAACTTTATTAAAAAATAAATTAATGTTGTCTTCCATATAAAGAGAAGAGGTAGGAATCATAAATCGGTGTTAAGGTGTTACCTACATATTGTATCACAGAATATCGTAAATATAATTTAATAATTTAATAAAAAAAAACAAATAACAATAATTTAATACCATGACTTAACGAGAAACTTTAAAATATAAAATAAAAAATAAAACGAAAAGAATAAACAAAACAAAAAAGAATGACAAATTAATTAATAAATAATCCATTAATTGAATGAGTAACGAATTAAAAGCAGATAAATGAAGTACAAAACTATAAATAAATAATTATACAAATAAATAAATCAATAAATGAAATAAATAAAGAATTAAATGAAAGAATTAATGAACAAATAAATAAATACCAAAAATAAAAAAAACACAAAAAATGAATAAAACAAAGAAATATTTATTTATTTACACACAATTTATTTACATATAAAATAAATAATAATAAACAAATAAAAAAACACTTCTTAACACCTTAAGCAGCTTCGTTTGAGATTATGATTATTATCTGAATTATCTTACGATATTATAAAGGGTTTTTTAATTGGCGCGGGAAGATTTTGGCGCCCGTGGCGGCCATTTTTTTTGGTGACATCTGTCAAATCTTTTGTTTATTATTCAGTTGTTTATACCAAACCATCATGGCAAGTTACACGATTGAACAGCACGTTCAAATGATAAAACTTTATTATCAAAATGAGTGTTCGTTAACGCAAACGTTGCCCGCATTGCGCTTATATTACGGTAGACGTGGTGACCCTTCACCAAATTTGAGACGACGGGTTCAGTAAACAATCAGATGTTTTATAAGAGGCAATTAGCAATTTACTAGTTAGCAAAACGAAAAGAAAGGTTTAAAATTTTGGATTCTCATAGTAAATTGATAAATTACATTACATTACATTTCACACTACTCAGCACATAAATGTACAGAGTAGAGAACACAGCACCTTGAGCGACTAGACTATATAAGGTGATAACAACACAAGACATTAGTACAAGACAGAAGGACAGAGGAGAAAGAACAACATACAGAAATAACACATGACAACAGCACGCGGTAGGTTTCGAGACGGTCCCCCATCTTTCTACTAACCACGCTCACTGATGCTTGATTTCGGTGATCGATGGGAACCAAAGCTTAATCAGTTACTAGGCCGTTGCCTAAAAATTGATAAATATTTAGCAAATTTCTAACTAGTAAATTGTTACATCCTTAACAATCGGTTGTTTAAAATCTTGCGACAATGTTTTATCCAGGTGAACCCTGATATACTTTGTACTTGATTTCCACTGAATATTTTCTCTGTTCAGTTGGAGGGTGTTGAAAAGCAATAAACACAATAAACAAGGTTTTCAAAGCATTTATTTTTATTTTATAATTTATTGAAATAAATCTGTATAGTATTCAAGTATTCGATTGTAGCAGATGGCAGTTTCACAATTTTGGACCTTTGAAGTATTGATCCTTGAGATACACCTGAAGTAACAATGTTTTCATCGGTCCACCAGTTGTATACACAATCTTTAATGAGAATGTGTTGACAAAGAAGACAATAGATTTTTAAACGATATTTATACATACAAAAAATGAAGGAAATATGTTTATGACTAGGGCCTAATGACTTACAACTTTTAACCATTAAATTAGGGAAATAAGCTTATGAATTATAACTTCATGCCAGGCAGTATCAAAAGTTGTTTGCTTAATCAAACACATGAATGAATTTACCAAAATGGTGGTTCTATAAAATAATTTTTAAATACTAGCGGACCCGACAGACTTCTTCCTGTCATAAAGATTTGTAATGTGGCAGTTTTTTGTTCCTACGTATTTTGTAGTCGTGGCTAAAAATTCTCCGGAACAGAACCGTCACCCTGGTGATTGGGCGTTGTGAATAAAAAATAATTAAATGAAACATATATAAGGATTTAAAAGTAAGTAATCGCTTTATTGCTAATCATGTGTTCATAAGTTCATAATCGATTTATGAAGTTTTGACCCACCTAAGTGGGTCATAAGTCCTTTACGGACTTATGACTTACGGACTTATGACACTGCACCCACTTTCATTCTATGGGTGCGCGAGTTCCTTTTATCAAGGTTTAAGGTTCTGTCAAAAGCCTCCAAAGATTTTGTATGTGCCATCGCACATTCATCCTAAATAATCAATTTACATTGCTGCAAAACCCTTGCCATTGCAGAGTTCTTCGAAATGTTGCAGGTTGGAGTTTTATTGCTTTGCATATTTAATGGCAATTTTAGTGCTGAATGGGCTGTTCGACCACCTTCAAGCAAAGTTGCTGCGATTCCCGACGAAGCGAGTGCAAGTGCAATTATATTTTGTGAGCGAATTGTTGCTAATATTCAATTGTTGCTCGATTCAAACTTGCGCGATTATTAGTTGAATGTCGCGCTCGCGCTTCACGCGTTTGTGATATCCGAATTCTTTTACGTTCAATTCGGTCGTCACGTTCTTGTGCAGTACGATTAGATCGGTAATTAGTTTAGTTTAAAGCATTTCGGGTTCTTCTACCCAAATTGCTTCGTCTTATAGGAGACATATCAAATATAAATTATTTTGTCACTAAACACTAACTAAACATGATATAAGAAGTTGTTTCAGTCGTTTATCAGTTGACAAAAGCAAACTCAGTAGATTGGGTAACAGAAAATCCAAGAAAAACAACACTTGTACACCGGCAAATCGATATCAACACTTTTTTTTTTTAATTTGACATGACTTGAAGTCAAATCCTTTAAGTCGACTACGTTTTAGTTAGAAAACATTTGTATGGGAAAAAGAAAAGGGCTGTTCTTATGGTTTTTCCGGCAATTATTCGAATTTTTCTCGACGTAGAAACCATCCTTGAACTGCAACGAACATTTTAAAAAAAGAATTGGCCAAATTTGTCCAGGCGTTGTTGAGTTATGCGCTTACCAATACATTTTGCGATTCATATTTATATATGTACTAGCGGCCCGGTACGTGCTTCGCTACGTATAGGTAAGGCATAGTAATACAAAAAGATGATTATAAAGTTCATTTATTCAAACAAAAAAATATTTTAAATTGCTAGCTATTTAAAAGTCCAAATGACCCAAATGATATATTGTTTATATTATATTTATCAGCAAAGAGTAAAAACTAAAAAATAAAAAAGAATTGGGTACTCTTACTATGGTGGGTCTATATGGGTTAGTCTAAAACAGTTGGATAAACAATATTTTTTTGTTTTTCCATTTTGAGCATGAATAAATAAACAGGGGTATCGACTCTGGAACAGGCAACATAAAGTTGGCCATGTGAAAACATGATTCCTCCAAATTGACACCACATCTATGACATCTATGGATTTATATTTCGCAATAATATAATCAAGGAACCAATTTTCAGATTCAAGCAATGCGGTGGTATACCAGCTGGTTCCAATGAATTTAAAAATTCAATTGGATAATTCATTGCCTCATCTTGATTCATAACACTGTCAACTGATTTATATGTCGTGACTACACCTGGCAGTTTTGCTTGAATTTGAAAATTAATGGCATTGGAATGAATGTTCTTCGGTGCTAAAATGGCGCGTTCTCTCAACTAATCATGATTTCTGTAATTCTGAAGAATATTCGGAAAAACACATTCAATCGACTCATCTATAGATTGCGCAATTGTACAAAAATTGTTCGGTAAAGTGATCAATCCGTTGGTACTGTCGATTGGTATTTTGCTATCACCAATTTCTAACAATTGTTTTGAAAACTCATGGGCAGTTGCATCATTATGTGGGTGAATACGCATATTATTGTTCAGTGTCAATATTCGTACATATCTCCAAAGAACTGATGACTTCAAACAGGCGTTTATTTCATCAGCAGGAATTGATCGAGGAATGACAGGCAATGTTTGACGAAAATCCCCTGACAGCAATATCAGACCACTACCAAATAGCTGTTGATTACCGCGTAAATCTTGCATTGTTCGATTAAATGCTTCTATTGATTTTTTATTCGCCATGTGCACTCATCCCTTAAAATAATTGACATTAATCGCAGAACTTTTGTCATAGCAGAATTTCTCGAAATATTGCAAGTTGGAGTTTCAATCACTGTACATTCAATGGCAATTTTAATGCAGAGTGTGCGGTCCGACCACCTTCTAATAATGTAGCAGCAATTCCCGAAGATGCAAGTGTCAATGCAATTTTGTGTTCCAATCGAATAGTCGCTAAAATCAATGATACAACGAAAGTTTTGCCTCTATCTATCTATTGGAAATGGGTGGCATGATTGTGTCATATATGTACATGTTTTTGTTGAATATTCAATTTGGTGCTAGTACAATTTGCTCGTCACATTTTTTCTTTACTCAACAATATTTTGGAAAATATAAACACAAAGCAATAACTCAACAATATTTTGGAAATTATAAACACAACAAAGCAATATTTATCACTGATAAAATGAAATGACATATGATGACACAAAATTTGTTTGACAGAACTAACGTCACTTTTTTTGTCTTCGATTGTTTGGCCAAAGGTTCAAATTGGCTTTTAAGTATTAGTACAAATTGTTTGTATATGGGAGTATAGAAAGATGTTGATTTAACACTTTTTCAGGATTTTTTTTTTAATTTTCCTTACGTACAAACCTTCCCTGGACTTCCACGAATAATTCAAGACCAAAATTAGACAAATCGGTTAAGGCATTGTTGAGTTATAACATTACAACGAAAAGTGGCATTGATTTTTATATATATAGATAAGATAAAATCTAGTACCTATATGGACTCCATAACTGAACTTTCTGTTCAATTCCATACTACTTTTTAAAAATAATACGTCTTATATTGTCAATGGTATACATAAACTATGGACCAGCTCACACGAACTAGGTAGGTATCATTAAAAGTTTGGATTTAAGGACTTATATAATGATTGCGCGTTTAACATGTATACATAATACCAGTAATTTTTTCAGGTTGTAATTAAGCCTCATCATGTACTTACTACAAAATCGGAAAATATGGTTGATTAAATTACCATGGAGCCAGAAATTTATAAACCTGGTAGAAAGACAGCGAATTTTTGAAATAATTAAAAACGATTTGTTAACGTTGTTCTAATCTAAGTTTGTATAGTGCCAAGGCATGGAACGCTTTAATAATTTGATAGATTGTTTGAAAGTTATTAAAGGGTCAAGTCTCCGATTTTATTTAAAATTTCAAAAGATTACATTTGATAAAAAGATTTTTTTCAAAAACAAACATTCAATGCGATTGAAATATTTTGACATTTTTGATTAAACTTATATTCATATTTGACACTAAAACTTGAAACCAATATTTTCAAATGATAGTTTAGAATGATGTGCAAAGAGCAGAGTATCTAGAAAACTCTAAACTCTTATTTACAAGAAGAACATCAAGTGAATTTCAAATTCTCTCTAGTTGAATTTAAACTCTGCTCAGAAAAGTCAAATTTTTAAAATAAATTGGCTAAGTTAGTTGAACAAATATAAAACAATGAATTTCAATTCTTTCACATTTACTAATTAAAATGAGTCAATTGTATAAGAGTATAATTTAAATGAATATAAAACTTAAATAAAACGTTTACACTTATGACTTTATTTATATAATACAAATTAAGTCTTCATTTTGTACTCAAATATGTTCAATATATTAAAACTAGGCACCACCTTAAATGAAATTTATAGACTTTACTTTTGGTTTGTTAAATTTTTTAAATCTTATTTCTTTAAGTACATATATTATAACACCATTAAGATGCCACAAAAGAATTCGTTTTAAATACCAGTTTTATTAAGATCCAGTTTCTTTAAACGTTTGTTTTCGAGTTCTAGCGTTTCGGTAGAGGGTTTTCAAATATTCTATGGGTTTTATTTGATAGATTTTTTTTAAATTGAATAAGAATAAACAATTTAATTTATATTAAGGTCACAAAACAAAAATATTTAATGACAAATAAAAATAAAAACAAAAAGAAGTAGGTATACTCCACAAAGCCCGATTTCATATTTCATATTTATTCCTTGATTGAGCAATGACGGCCAAAGTCACCCACAGAAATTGTTCTGGGTAAACAAATTAAATTGTTCTAAAAAGAAATGAAGCGATATTGGACCTAAATAACAACGCCCGGGAAAGGGATTAATCAATTAGCATAGAATTCATATAAAACATAACGCATTTGCAAAATTTCCGAAACAAAAAGTATGAGCAAAAATAAGCTGAAATGTTAAAATTACAGGGAGTAGTATTTATTTAAATTATTTTGTAAAATTAAGTATACAAATATTATAAAATATTCAAAAGAAGATAAAACTAAGCTTAAAACTATTTCCAATTAGACTTCAAAGATTGAAAATAAACCGAATAAAATATCTTTCTTGAGTGACTTTGAATGGCCTATTTAAAGTTCAATTGTTTTTACTTAATATTTAAGTTTGTGTATAGAAAAATTTCTAATTCACGTGTTCTTTCTTTTCAATATTTCTTATTCACCCTTATCTAAGTGACCTTCTTTTAAGATCTTAATTTAACATATAATATATATTAATATATAAATTAATATATATTAATTCTTTATTCAGCTTAAAACTAAAATCGAATGCTACTGCTTTTGCTGATGACGTTGGTTGTGCATTTGGTGCTGAAAGCCTCCTGTACCTCGGCTGTGAAATTAATTGGGATCTACATATGCTTAGGTCATGGTTCGCTGAACATAAGCTAGTCATAAGTGCAAAAACGAAAATTATGTTCTTTAGTCTTTCTCAACAGAACTCCTTGGAACCGGATATTTTCTTCCATGAGCCTGAATGTCTTAGATTCAAATTGCAAAGTTGCCATTGTATATGTTATCCAACCTCGATTACATACTCTCACAACTTCAAATGCAGTGATCATTGTTTCAAAATTGAGAAAGTTGATGTATTTCAATATTTAGGTTTACTAATTGACTCAAAAATGTCTTTTAGTAGGTAATCAATCTGAAAGTTTAAAAAAGTATTTCCGTTCCACACTTCGGCATTTTTTCTACCTCCAAAAAGTATGCTCACTTGATCTGCTTAAAAAAATTTATTATGGAATCTTTCAATCTAAATTGCAATATGGTGTAGCATGCTGGGGTGGAATACATTTAAACAAAATAAAACCGATTTTGACACTTCAAAAATATGTTATCAGAAAATTAAGCAGAAAACATAGACTGCATCATAGTTTTCCATTATTCACGGGGTTGAAGATTCTTCCATTAAGACATTTATATTGCTCTTTCAACCTGTGCGACAGTAAAGTCTTGGTCTTGTACTCGTAAGAATATTTTTGCTTTAATTTTTATTAGACTTTGTGCCTACGATGAGTAATCTGTGCGGAAAGTGTACCGATTTACTAAACAGCAGTGATACTGTCTTGTGCGGTATATGCGGTATCCCATTTCATGCTATATGCTCTCAGCTAAATGACTTTGAAATTAAAATCATAAAGTCTAGTTCGGTCATAATCTGGAAATGTGAAAATTGCGCAAACATAGTTCTACCATCTTTAATAAATAAACTGTTTGACTGTGTTGCTCTTTTACATAGATCGGATTCCGAACTTAAAGTACCTAGTTCTCATAAAGTTATTGCCACACAAAAGGTGGAAACAGAAAATAAACAAAAACAATTAGATGTTAGTAGAGAAGTGCGTAATTCTACTAAAGGTCAACGACTCACAAAAGCTATTGTGCCTCTTAATAAAAAAATACAAACCAAATTCCATTCTTCTCCCGCAACAAATCGACTCTCAATAACTAATATAAATCCCTCGCCCTCCCCAAAAACTTCATCGAAAATTCCAAGTAACAAAAAACCACAAAAACAACTACCTTCCGCACTGCCTGCTTCATCATCGAAAATTTCCCTCTCTAAAGAAGAGGTGCAAAAAGAAGAAGGTCTTGTTCTTAAAAATGACGATGACGACGCTGCTGCATGCTCTGCTGCTCTCGTGGAAGTGCATTCTAATTCTACTTCTCTTTTAAGAAATGGCTTAGACATTGGTTGCACTTCCTCTCCCGTCAATCGGAATAATGCTGTTGGTACGAGTGAGATAACAGCAACGAATGTGGGTTTGGGTACTGCACTTCAAATTGAGGTTCCTCAAAGTAAAATAAATGCTAATAATAATGTATGTGTTGATGTTGACGAATCTGTGAAAGCCCCCGACGGCGACGCCGACGACGACGGTGACGACAACAAAGGTGTTGCTAATATTAATGCTGATGGTTTGACTTCTGCTTGTGATGACGGCTCTAAAACTGAAAATGCTCGAATTCAATCTTCTGCTAACACACCCAGTTTTAAGTCAGGTGCAAATATAGATGCGGACATCTTAAAAAATAATGTTTTTAGTAAAATGAGGTGGTTTCATTTATCCAGTTTCAGAAAGGAAACATCAACTGAAAATATCACTGATTATATTCAATCTAAAACTAAACTCGATGCCTATCTTTTTCCGTGTTATAAGCTAATTGCGTCGAATGAAGATATGAAAAAGTTAAAATTTATCAATTTTAAAATTGGTACTCCTCTGGAATATGTGCATTTGATATACAACTCTGAGCTCTGGCCTAAGGGTATTCGTATTCGCCCATTTAATTACAAGCCAAAAAACGATCCACCACCGGAAAGAACTCAAACGACCTAGGTATTGCTCTTGCTGGTGTTGTTGTTGCCGATGTTATTGCTGATGTTGTTGTTGTTGCTGATGATGTTGTTGCTGCTGATGTTGTTTCTGATGATGTCGTTGATGATGTTGTTGCTGCTGATGTTGTTGCTGCTGATGTTGTTGCTGCTGATGTTATTGTTGCCAATGAATTACGCTCAAGAGTAGTTTTTGTTGCTGACGATGCTGCCGTGGATGTCGCCGTAGATGTTGCTGCTGAAGCTGTTTTTGATCAAGAATTACTTAGTTTTGGTGATTTTAATATTTATTATCAAAATGTTGGTGGAGTAAGAACTAAATTAAATAATTTATTCTTATATTTTGCTACTTGTAATTATCATATAATAGTTTTGATTGAAACCTGGCTTAATGATAGCCATCATACAACAGAACTTTTTAATTGTAATCAATATGCTGTATATAGGAAAGATCGTTGTTCAACAAAAACTGGTCTTAATAGAGGTGGTGGAATTATTATCGCCATTCAAACTAATTTTATTTCGAACCAAATTGAATTGAACTCAAGTAATAACGACACTTGTTTCGATATTGATCAATTAATTGTTAAAGTGCATCTTAGAAAAAATGTATATTTATATATCTCCGCTAGCTACATTCCACCAGCAAGCCCATTAGATTTATATAACATTCACATTGAAAATTGTCGTAATATGTTTAATTCCTTAAATCCATCTGATCACATAATTTGTTTGGGCGATTTTAATATCGGTGATGTAAATTGGAAATTTGATGATGAAGATAAATGTTTAATTCCTTTTAACGTTAAAACTGAAATTGAGTGTTCTGTAATAGATTTTTACAGCCAGTTTAATTTATTGCAAAAAAATAATGTTCCTAATTTATTGAATCGCATATTAGATTTAGTATTTGTTGATAATGAGCTAGAAGTGAACATTGACAAAGCTCTTTCACCAGTGGTTCAAAATTCTCAGCATCATATTAGCCTAGTCATAGATTGTAAGCTCTTAGCCTATTTTCAAACCACAAATGATATCGACTATTTTTTTGATTATAAGCGTGGTAATTTCGATGCAATGAATTTATTTTTGAATTCATTACCGTGGGAGTTCATAATAGAAAGCCAAGATCTGACCCAAGCGTTCGTATCTTTTAAAACTTATTTAAATCAAGCATTTGAAAGTTTTATTCCGAAAAAAATAAGTAGAAAGAATTCCAACCCACCATGGTATAATGACAGACTTTCTAAGCTCAAAAATAAAAAAAATAAAGCATATAAACGCTACAAAAAAGACAAAAATAATTTGGTTTTCAGACAGAACTATCTTGTAATCGAAAAGTCTTTTGATGTCTTAAATAAATTTTTGTATGGTAATTATGTTTCAACAGCTGAATCCAAAGTTAAGAAGGACAGCAAAAGCTTTTGGAATTTTATTAACTCCAAAAGAAAATCTAGTGGTTTACCAAATTGTATGGAGTTTTCGGGTTCTATATCTAGTGATTTGCAAACTATCTGTAATCTTTTTGCAGATTATTTTGAATCTGTTTACGCAGTTACGTCTCCTAACGAGCTTCCTGATTTTACTCCATCTAATGTAGTTGATATAGGAATTATTCAGTTAGAAATATCAGATGTACTTGAAGCGTTAAATGGGATCGATGAAAACAAAGGACTTGGTCCAGATAGTATATCTCCCAAGATAATCAAAAAATGCGCAACGTCCCTTGCGTTACCTTTGTTGCTAATTTTCAATAAGTCTCTTAAAACAGGTGAATTTTTAAATGACTGGAAAACATCGTACATATCTCCGATTTTTAAGTCTGGAGCAAAGCAAAAAATATGTAATTACCGACCAATATGTAAATTATCTATTATTCCTAAAATGTTTGAAAAAATTGTGTGTGATAAGCTCATTTTTCTTACAAAACAAATAGTATCCGATTCTCAGCATGGATTTGTTTCCGGCAAATCTACTGCTACAAATCTCACTATTTTGTGTGATTTAGTTGTTAGTGGATTTGAAAGTGGTCTCCAGACCGACATCATCTTTACCGACTTTGCCAAGGCATTTGATAGAGTTAGCCATGAAATATTATATAAATTGTCCAAGCTTGGTATCCACTCCATACTTTTAAAATGGATACGTTCGTATCTTACTGATCGAACCCAATTCGTTAAGATACACAGATATGTTTCAAAGTGCATAAAAGTAACCTCGGGCGTCCCTCAAGGAAGTCACATTGGTCCCTTGTTCTTTAATTTATTTATCAATGATATTCCTGACATTTTCCAGTTTTCCAGGTATTTATTATATGCTGACGACGTAAAAATATTCAGAACTATACATTCTCTAAGTGATTGTTATTTATTGCAAGAAGATTTATGTGAACTTGCATCATGGTGCAATAAAAATCTTCTTTTCTTAAATGTAGCCAAATGTCAAAGCTTTATATGCTCAAAGAAAATTGCACCAATAGTATTTGATTACACTATCAATAATATAACATTAGATAAAGTAACTGAAAAGAAGGATTTAGGAGTCATATTTGATAGGAAGTTCACTTTTAGTAGTCACATTGACTATATAGTTAATAAAGCATATAAAATGTTGGGTTTTCTAAAAAGGAACACTAGAGAATTCTCCGATTCATATGCTCTTAAATCTCTTTATATGGCTTTTGTGAGATCTCTGGAATACTGTTGCGTGGTTTGGAATCCGTACTATGCAAATCATTCATTGAGATTTGAAAGGATTCAGAGAAGTTTCACAAGATATTGTTTTTTTAAGCTAAATTGGAACATTATTATGCCCGCATATAATGTGAGATGTTTGCTTTTTGGTATGCAAACGCTTGAGGTCAGAAGAAAGTATTTTTCTATTATGATGATAAAGGATATAGTAAGTAGTCACATTGTGTGTCCTTACTTGCTAGAGCAAATAAAATTTTATTTTCCCAGTAGAGGCCTTCGTATAGGCTTTCATTTACGGGAGACTTTTTCTAGAAGTAATTATGGTAGAAATGTACCGATTATGCGTTGCATCAGAGAAACTAATGCTGTAATTGAAAAAATAGATATTTGTATGCACAGTTCACGAGAAACTTTTAAAAAACATGTAATGTTAATTTTGTTATTTCATTAATTATTGTGATATGTATATGTTAAATTTATGTTTTCTGTATTTATTTTAAATATTTATTATAACTTTAAGTTACTATTTTTCGTTATCTTTATTTATATTATATTTATGTAATCTAAAAGAGAATGTTAATCTCAGATTGATGAAATAAACTAAACTAAACTAAACTAAACTAAACTATAAAGTCTTCAAAACCATTTTCAAGCGCTCAGGAAATTTAAATTTAAATTTCAGAGTTTTGGACAGCCATAACCTCCGTGGTAACATGCAATGTATGGTACCTGTTCCTAAATTCCGTACTACTGCCTTCCGTAATTTCTATTCTGTTTTGTCTTCTCGTTTTTTTAATAAACTTCCGATTATGATGAGATCACTTATATTACCAAAATGGTTTCGAGAAACTTGTAAAGAGCTGGTTGTTTACTTTTTACTTTGATGATTTAGAAAGAATGTTATCTCCAGTGATATAAGACTCAATATTTCTGGTGATTATCAAAGAGAGTTTTGTTCTCTATTCCGTATAACTTTTGCAATCAATTTAGTTTAATTTATCTTGGTTTGTATAATTGATTTGAATTTTTAATATTTTTTTTTTCATTTTGAAATATAAAGGGTGTCCCAAAATTAACGCAAGATTTGAATTTGCCGCCATTGTTGTGTTGGCAACCCTGAAAAAAAAAAATTGACAGCTTACAGTATAGGGTTATTAAAAATGGAAGGTGACGTGAAATAGTGCCAACTGAAATAACACCAAATTTCAAATTTGGCCTTATTTCGTTGTTCAAAACGAAATAAAACCAATTTGGCTTTATTTCGATTTATAAAAAGAAATAAGACCAAAAAAATAATGGAAACAACGCCGAATATTTTAAAATTCAAAAATGGTTGATTTATTGTCTAGAATAGCTACTTTTGCTAAAAAATTTTTTTGAATTGATAGCACGGCGGCGTACTAACAGCTAGGTATGTAAGGGGGGGCATGCTGCCCCCCTGCAACCCCCCTGCTTGGGTTCACTATAGGATTTGGGGTGGTTGCGAGTTTGGGTATAGTCAAAAAACTTTTGCATTTGAGCACTAAAATCAAAGAAATTCCCAACAAAAAAAAAAGCAAGCATGGCTCACAGTTATGAAAGAATCTCAACTCATTCGTGTTCTTTGCATATACCCAAACTCGCACCCACCCCAAATCCTATAGTGATCCCAAGCAGGGGGATTGCAGGGGGGCAGCAGGCCCCCCCTTACATACCTAGCTGTTAGTACGCCGTGCTATCAATTCAAAAAAAACTTGTTTTAGCATAGAGAGAAAACAAAAGATAATTTTAATTTATGTTTTTTCCTAATTCTGCAAAATTTTAAATCGAAACAATGCCAAATTGCTATTATTTCGTTTTCTAAAGCGAAATAAACCCAAATTGAAAATTTGGCCTTATTTCGTTTTCAAAAACGAAATAATGCCAAATTTGTTGGATTTGGCTTTATTTCATTTGGCGTTATTTCACGTCACCAAAATGGAGCGTTACACGATAGAACAACGTGTCTTCATTATTAAAGAATATTTCAAAAATAGTGAAAGCTTGGCGGCTGCAGTTCGAAAATTTCATACAAAATATGTCCGGAATAGTGTTTTAACATCGTCAACTGTGAAGAGATTAATTGAAAAATTCATGGAGACTGGATCCGTGGGAGACACCAAACACACTGGTCTTCCAAAAACAAGCCGTTCAAATGTGAATGTCGAAGCAGTGCGTGAGAGTGTTGCTGACAATCCAGGAACCTCAATTCGACGTCGTGGACAAGAATTGCAAATTTCAAGAACCTCTTTACAGCGTATACTCACCAAAGATCTGTGTCTTCATGCTTACAAAATTCAATTAACACAACAATTATTGAAGCTTAATGACCATGGACAGAGAAGAGAGTTCGTTGAATGGATTATTGAACATCAACAAATGGACCCTGATTTTTCGAGCAAAATCATCCTAAGCGATGAAGCAAAATTTTCATCTTGATGGCTTTGTCAATCGCCAAAATTGCCGCATTTTGGGTTCGGAGAACCCACATGTGATTGTCTAAAAACAAATGCATCCACAACGCGTGACTGTATGGTGTGGATTTTGGGCTGGAGCCATAATTGGGCCATATTTTTTTGAAAATGATGCTGGTCAAGCAGTGACTGTTACTGGTGCTCGATATCGCGACATGATTACACAGTTCTTTCTGCCAAAATTGGATGATATTGATGTGTCCAATATGTGGTTTCAATAAGACGGTGCCACATGTCATACAGCCCGTGAAACAATTCAATTACTGCATGAGACATTTCCAGGTCGTGTTCTCTCTCGTTTCGGTGATCAAAATTGGCCTCCTAGATCGTGTGATTTAACACCATTAGACTTCTTTTTATGGGGTTATTTGAAATCACAAGTCTATGTCAACAAGCCCACAACCACCCGTGCATTAAAGGAGGAGATTCAACGCTGCATCAACGAAATTCAGCCACATTTATGCAGAATGGTCATGGAAAATTTCAACAAAAGAGTGCGCATGTGCATGCAAAGCCGTGGAGGCCATTTGTCCGATGTGTTATTCCATACATAACCCTATCCTATGTACTTTACGAGTCAATAAAAATATAACTATCAAAAGACTAAAAACGGCGTTTTCTATTTAATTCAAATCTTGCGTTAATTTTGGGACACCCTTTACATATTTTCTCAATTGAGGGTCACCCCACCCAAATTATTATAATTTGATTTATTTGTTAATTTTGAAGTGGTTTTTAGCACTGTTTTTATTTTTAAAATACAAAATGCCACTACTTTATTTCTTATATTTATATACATACATTATGATAATATGAACTGTTGTATATATTTCACCTTCTGAAGAAATAAATGTATTTATAAATCTAGATCTAAATCTTAACATCCGTATATCACACTTCAAGATCAGCCATAAATATATTTAAACTACCATTAATGTCGTCGCAACAACTGAACACAATAAAATCATTCAAAAGATCCATCCTAACACCCAATTCAATCTTTTGAATATAAACTTATTTTTTAATTTAAGAATTTTATTAACGCCACTCAAACTGACACTTGAATTTCAATCAAAGCAAACAATACAAATTAAATGATGCAACAAGATACATAAAAGAAAAAACTGTATAAAGTATCCCAGCACAAGACCAAGTAGGTACCTACCTATATACGAGTTTTATATGAAAATTTGCTCATAATAATCATACTCTTAAAACCGCACAGACTGATAGACACAACACACTTGGTCAGAATTTTATGTATGTAACGGTATATTCTCCTTATGTTCACCACTAATAATATTACAACAATTTTCACTCTTCGCCCATCACCGCAATCGCCACCCCGCATAATAAATTACCACAAACTTCAACTAACACCCCTTTTGTGATGTTGCTTGTCCGTCGTCGTCGGTCGTTGAAGATTCAGATTCTTTGTTGTCGCCGGCATCGGCTATAGCTCAGCTCTAGCAAGCTATAGCACACATAATAAATGATATTATCTACCCTCTTACAATATGCAAAGAAGAACATTTTCGCGCCTATTTTGCTCTAAAACCACCCAAGCAACAGGGAGCAAATCCCAGGCGAAGTTCCAATTCCAACCCTCAAGCCGTCCGTCAGCCACCCAGGCTACAGCCCCCCACAGCACCATTGCTCGCCCTTGCTCTTTTCAATCAATCGTTTGTCGCTTATCAACGTATGAATACACATACGGATCTACGTAACGTAAGAGAGACAATCTTAAGAGGGTCGTGGTTGGGTCGTGCGGGTTAAGCAAACAGGCGGTTAAGAATAGAAATGCCAACACCAGTTGCGGGTGACTTTTATAGCAGCTATATACCGTTCGTTCGTTGTCTCATAACCAACCATACGACGACGGCAACGACGACGAGACGCACAGGGGGAATGAAAATCGCAGTCTAATCTGACAACAACTAAATCAATCTTTATCTCTTTTACGACGAAAACGACAACGACAACGTCGACTACGACTACCCGCACGAGCTTTCGCCCAACAGTTTTGCACAACAGGTGAAAGCTCGAATCACGGATACTCTCATCCTGCGCCAGCGCCGATATTCAGCTCCCAGAGAGAGAGAATCAGGACTCGGGCACTATATATCCTGTTGATTATCACCAACGCGTGTACCATTTTTACACCATGTAAGTTTAAAAAATTCTGTTACAGGAAACATCAGGATACGAAACTCTACGATTGTGATAAAATTAACAGAATCCTTCAGTTAACGCTAAGCTTTCTTCTGATTCGGTCTAAAGTAAGCCAAAGTGCGGACGCTTGAAAAAATGTACCTTTCGTCCTTTGACCGTATAGAATAGATCATCATCATCATCATTAGAAATATATATATAGAAAAAGAAACAAGGCGACTAAAAAAGGATGTAGCTGATATATGCGGGTGTTCTAATAAAAGATTGATAAAGGTGTTTGTTATCCTTCACTTGACGTCGGGTGTGTACGCTGTTTCCATACGTGCGTCGTTTTAGTCGTCATACGTGAGTTTGTGCGATTTATCTGTTACATTGATCTGTTTCGAATTGGGGTGTTACTTGTCTCGCCAGAGGGCGCTTCGAATTAATAATGATAAGAACAGTGTTCTCAGTGTTCGGTACCCCCATGGGGATTTGTGCCCGTGATGTCCAGGATTTCTTCGGAATATAATATCGCCCCATTGCACACAAAGCTTTATCCCTTTTCGGATTCAGTTTTATAATAATGTCCTCGCATGGTGTGTTTGTTTCTTCGTTCGTTCGTTCGTTTGATTCTTCGGGGTCCTTGTGGAATTCCAATGTGGTATGCGGGGTGTGATTAAGTTGTGTCAGTGAATCAGCAGGGGACAGTGAAATAAGTTTTTATATTTCGTCGCACAGAAAAAAGTTCATAAGAAAAATAAATATTTCAAGAAAAAAATGTCCTGAATTATTTGTCTCGAAAAATAAAAAGTTTGAATTTAAAACATACAAATAATGACCCGATAACAAGGATTACATAAAAAGGAAAGGATAAAAGGAGGATTTCCTACTCAAAAGTGTTGTGATCGTCTTTATTTTCTTTTTGATGTTTTTAAAATTTTTGTTTGGATTTCTAGTTTTGTTTTCATTTTAAATAATCCCTTTTGAAACGGAAGTTGTGCATCAGTGTGATACTCATCATAACCTTTTTGAAAATAAAAATTAATAAGAAAAAACAAAGGTTTATTTCTGTTAAATAAATAAAAATATTCATATATACAATATACAACACACACACACACACAGGATGCAAAACATTTCTATAGATCGTAAAATGTCCGCAACCGTTGTTGGCCAAACGACGGACATGGATGTGGATATTGAAATTGATATACAGCTCTTAACGACAGGATACGAGGAGAGCACGGTAAGTTAAGCCATGCATTCATAAATCCAGGCATACCATATAAAGGTACAATATGTACAATGTACATACGTCTTTTAAAAACAAATACAAACAAAAATTACTTAAATATAAAATCGGAGTATAATCCTCAAAAAGTCTGACCTATTTCAATTTTATTTTTGGTTGAATGATGTTACAGATTTATTTATCATATAGAAGCATTGTGTTTTTAAAGGGTATTTTGAGGGACACATACAAGTGTAACTAGTTGTGTAAATCTATGTTAAACTTTTAAATCATTTTGAATTATATAGAAAATTAAAAATCGTTTTCAAGCTAAAAATGAAGGCCCGTACTAGGAATAGAATAAAACTATGGAAAGAGTTGTATGTAACCGTCATTAATTCTTAAGTTCATTTCTGTTGAAAAGGCTTTGAAAAATAATGACTTACCTAGTGACTGCTAACAAATGATGTACATAACTTAATTTAAAGACAGAGGTATTGGATTAATCGTCAGACCTCTTCTTATTACGTTCTATGTCTTAACATTTCGGTGATAAGAAACATGAGAGAATTGGATTAAACAACGACGTACAGCTTAAATTCTCTTTCCGAGATTTTTGTTGTCTTACAAAATCGTTTTAATTCTTTCTTAAAGAATCTCTTAATAATTGTAAAAAACAGTCTTATTAAAATCCTTTGCACTTGAGGTTTTTATTTTATTTTGTATTTTTGTTTCCAAACTTATATGTTCTTAAAGGGTGGACTAAGCTTTTTCAACAAAAAAAAATCAGCTTGAAGTTAATTTTTTCATAAGCTACTTTTCTATTTGAAACCAAACATTTAACAGACGTCGCTCGTCAGCCAACAACAGAAGAATTTTTATTTTGTTAATATTTATATTTCATACAAAAAGCTTAATTCAAAATATCTTTTGAACAAAAAGGAATTATACGCATGTGATTTTAATGAAACATGAGAAAAAAGTTACTTATCAAACAATTAATATATAAAATTAAATTTCTTATAAAACGGCCTTAACAACGTTAACGTTTCGGCCGAAAAATATTGATTGCCAAAGAAGTTTATTTTATCAAATTCAATTTCACACTTTTCTAAGTAATAGTATTTGGTTTTTAAATATGTGGAAATATTTTTTAAAATTTGTTTCATAATAAATTAATTTAAGCAGAGGGCCCTTAAATTTTTTATATTTTTTCCATACAAGTTGTTTCTTTAGTTTTAAACTTTAGATGACTTTCAATTTTAACTTCAAAATTGTCGAAATGTTCACACCTTAGAAAATGAATGGTTTCCTTTAAGTATAAGGACATACAAATTTTAAATACATACAAGGGAGACTGAAACTTTAAATATAAAATATAATTTTGAGTTAGTGTGTTCCTACCAGGGTTGTTGCGGATGTACAAATTTTGACATCCGCGGATGGGGATGCGGATTTTTTGAGACTCACATCCGCAGATAAGGATGCGGATGCGGATTTTAGAATTTATTAAATAAAAACAATAATTTTAAGTCCGTAAATAAAGGAAAATTTTATTTTATTATCTTTGCGTTTAATAATTAAATTTAAAAATGGGTGAGTTATATTTAATAAAAAGCAAGATTGCAGCCTTCTCAGACTGCAATCTGTTTCTTAGTGGATCGTATATTCACAAGCTATTTCAGAATTTAATGTTTATAAATAAATATCATACCTGCATCTTCTTTCTTTTTTTTTAAAGATTTTCATTATTCGCACTCTAAAATAAACCAAACTCCTCGGGTACTTTGACTTCAGGTAGTTTTTTAATGAAGAAGTCGTGCGTCCTTTTTGTGAATATGTTTTACGACATATTTTACACTCGGACTTGTCAGGATCATTTTTGTTTATATTAAAATAAATCCAGATGATGCTTTTTGTTGGTGGCGGCATTTATGCTCTGTATCTGTATCACTTTTTCACTAAATATATAAAAATAAACGTGTCCTCTGGCCACTTAGCAAGAGCTTTTATATCCTCCAATCTGTGACCATTGCATATCACTTGATGTTGCTTTTGTCGTCGTTTTACTAAGGGTGAAAGGGTCGTTGTTGTTGATCATGATATAGTATGCCGTGCTGTTGCTATTTTTCGATTGCAACTACAAATTTGAAAAAAAGCGTTTAAAAACATCCGCATCCGCAACAAACTCCGCATCAGTTTATGCGGATGCGGATGTTGAAATTATTGCGAATAATCCGCAATTGCGGATGCGGATGCGAATATTCGCAACATCCCTAGTTCCTACATCAATATAAATTGCTAATTTTGTGTACTTTGACATTTTTAAAGAAAACGTTATATTTTTTGAAAAGCAGTATTTAGAAAATATCTTTAATCATCATTTGGCATTCGATCTTTGTCTTAGGTCAGCGTCATTATGTTTGAATCTTTAAATGTTTGCACAGCGTATATGTACATTTAAAAAAAAAGAATAAGTGATATGCATCCGACACTTATAGTGACCTAACTTAAAATAAAATTGAATTATTAATAAAAAATCTTCAATAGGTTTAATTAATTTTTCACTAATGATATATTTATTTTTATAAAAAAAAAAAACAAATTAAATGGAATTCAATCAAAATGTCTGTTCTCAAAATTTTTTGATCACTAAATAATTCGTAACACTTTTGTAAGCTTTAAAACATCCAATACAGATTTTCATTGAACTCTGCTCTGGTCGATAAAATTACGTTTTTTTATGTCACTCACACAAGATAATACTTTTTTAAAGAATTTAAATTGTCTCGAATTATTCGAATCTTAGCTTTTAATTTTTCTATCACATAAGTTTTTTGGAAACAAGGCACTTAAAAAATAATAAAAACATCTAAAACGGGGCTTTTAAGTAAAATTTAAGACACAACATATCTCTTATCAAATCATTTTATGATGTTTTTGCAAAGTACAAACCTTTGTGTACTCGATACCTAGAAATCATTTGATCTGTCTTAGTTTCTGGAAATACTCGTTAGTTTATATCAGTATAAGCATTTGAAAAATTTAACGTTTGAAAAATATGTTTTGGAGTTAATTTTTAGTGCTGATTTCGAATACGAACTTCGATTTCACTGTTTGCTTAGATTTAAAAATCATTATAATCATTTTTTTTTTACATACTATTGGAATATATTTTAAAAATCCCTGATTAAATATATTCTTGATTAAGACAGATTCGTTATAAAAACAAAAAATTACTCTCAAACCGTTTTGCCTTTTTCTTTTTAAAAAGAATTTTGGTATAAATGGTTTAGCAATTCTTTAAGATTTACTAACAATTTATGAAGACTTTGCGAACATTTTATGAAATGCTTTCTATATTTCAATAGAATTTTTTTTAGATAAGGATTATAGATTTAGAAAACTTCTAGAAATTTCATTCAACAAAATTACTTCATAAGTCTAAATACCTTCAATATGCCTTAAATTTATATGTGTGTTTTCTTTCAATTATTGAAAAGTATTACCTCTTCAAGATTGCAAAGACTTCAAGTGAATTCAAAGAACTTAAACGAATGCAAAGATTTCAAAAGAATGAAAAAAACAAACAAAATACATAGTAGAATCCAAAAGAATGTAAGGACTTCAAGTGAATGCAACACAATGCATAAAGTCTAAAATGATTGCATTCAACTTATAAGGTGAATTCAATGAATTCAATCCTTTAATTGAATTCAATAACTGATTTAGGTATAATCATTTCATTCCCAAAAAAATACGTTCTTTTACAACCTTGAGCAGTATAAAGCAATAAAGATTGCAAAGATTTCTAGAAGTATTCTTATTATAAATAATACCTTTGTCACTTTTGAAAAAGAACAGACCACAAGATTAAAAAAAATGAATGCATGAAAATTCTACTTTTTTAATTCGAGTAAGTGAATTAAATTATTTTGAATAATCGTGTGTTTCTAGCTCCCACAGGTGAAGTGAACAATCTTGAAAAGAATATTTCAAAAGAATGATGCTTTGTTATGTAGACGGAACTCTTAACGATTAAAGTATAATAATAAATAATGTTCTTCCTTTTTACAGAACGAAATTTTCAATTGAGTATAACAACATTTTTCATCAATCATAAACTCTATGAAAAATGAACTAGAATTCGATTTTTATATTTCTGAACGACAGTACGCCGATACGTGTATATATCATCATGATATTTAAATATGTTCATACCACTAGATTACAATATAAAAAAGAGGCTGGGATGCGACCCATACTGATAACTTTTCATCCCGTCTGTCGATTTGTCTTGCTTAAAAGGTTTGTAGTTTTTCGTGTTTTGTTAAAAAAGTTGTCAGTTGAATAATTCTTAAAAATTTCAAAATTACCAACAATGTTTTGCATATAATAAAATAGTTTTATTTCAAAATCTATTTTTGTTAACGAGATTTTTAGTTGAAAAAAAAACAATTTTTACCAATTTTAGTAGCATTTATTAAAAAAAATAAGAGGCTGGGATAACACTGATAACTTCCCCATCCCGTCTATCTATTTGTCTTGCTTAAAAGTTTGTCTTATATGCATCAATTCTTACCAAATTTGCGTTCTATTTTTTGTAGATTTTATTTTTTTATAAAAAACGGACTGTTGGATTTTTATAAAAAAATTACTGAATATCAAAAACAATATTTTCTGTGAAACAAAATAAGTTTTATTAATTTTTTTGTTTAGGTTTTTATTTTTTGTAAAAAAAACTGTCAATTCGATTTTCCTCAAAATTTTTCCTAAAGTTGAAAACAATATTTCTTATAAGTTAAAATTAGCTAGAAGCCATAATCTCAAATTTTTGAAAAGATATTTGAGTCAAAAATCAATTTTTACCAACTTTTATTAATTTTTTTTAGGTTTTTATTTTTTGTAAAAAAACTGTCAATTCGGTTTTTCTCAAAATTTTATCAGATGTCAAAAACATTATTCTTCGTTGCACAAAATTGTTTTGGAGATGAAATCATATTTTAGTCGTAAAATTTTCGAAGTGGCAAATTTTTTTTTCCAGTTCTTTTGATTTATAAAAAAACCGTTAATTGGATTTTTTTCCAAAAATATAATTCTTTTGTATCACGTTACAATATACAACATACAATTTAATTCAAGTCTCTAGCGTCATTGGTTCATGAGATATTTAGGGTTTACCAAAATTTTCACCATTTTTAAACTGCTATGGTAAAAAACCACCCACGCAATTTTCTTGAGAGCCCTTTCTGCATCTTTCTGCCTTATTATCTGTATAACAAAATTTATTTGAAGTCGATATCTCTTCTGGTTCTTGAGCTATGGACAACGAAAAAAACGTCGCGAACGTACGGACGTACGGACGTACGTACACACGCACGCACAGACATCTTTCTAAAAATCTTTTATTTCGACTTTAGGGACCTTGAAACGTCGAGAAATGTCAAAATTTTCAATTTGACAAATCGGACCCATTACAATAACTTCCTATGGGAAGTTAACAAATACAAATTGAATGAATAAAATTAATTTGAAGTCGATATATTCTATTGTTCACAAGATATTGAGAACCGAACACCAATTTTTACCAAATTTGCGTACTATTTTTTGTAGATTTTATTTTTTTATGAAAAAATGACTCTTGCATTTTTATAAAAAAAAATTATTGAATGTCGAAAACAATATTTCTGTGAGGTAAATAAGTTCGAAACCAATATTTTCAATTTTTGAAAAAATATTTGAGTCGAAAGTACATTTTTGTACTGTTTTTTTTTTTTAGGTTTTTATTTTTTTTAAGAAAACTGTCAGTTCGATTTTTCTCAAAATTGTATCGAATATTGAAAACAATATTTCTTATAAGAAAAAATTTGTTTGAAGCTAATATATTAAATTCAATCAATCAAATAAATAAAATCAATTTTTACGAACTTCTGTTAATTTTTTGTAAGAAGACTGTCGATTCGATTTTTCTCCAAATTTTACTGAATGTTAACAACAATATTTTTTTAAAAGATAAAATTAGTTTAAAGCCAATATCTTAAAGTCTTAAAAAGATATTTGAGTCGAAAATCAATTTTTACCAAATTTTAGTAATGTTTTTTTTTAGGTTTTTATTTTTTATAAAAAAAACTCTCAACTCGATTTTTCTCAAAATTTTAAAAGACGTCTAAAACGTTATTTTTCGTTGCACAAAATTATATTGGAGATAAAATTAGTTTTTGTTCGTAAATTATTTCAGGTGACAAATAATTTTATTTCAGTTTTTTTGATTTATAAAAAAAATGTTAATTGGATTTTTTTTTCAAAAAAAATTCTAGTTTGGTATCACTCTACAATATATAATATAAAATTTAATTCAAGACGCTAGCATAATTGGTTCGTGAGATATTTTGGGTAAACCAAAATTCTCACTTGTTTTTTAAATTTCTATGGTAAAAAACCACCCACTCAATTTTCTTGAGAGTCCTTTCTGCATCTTTCTGCATTATTATCTGTATAACAAAATTAAAGTCGATGTCTCTACTGGTTCTTGAGCTATGGACGACGAAAAAAACGTCGCGACCGTACGGACGTACAAACGTACGTACAGACAATATAATCATTTCTCGTTTCTGAAAACTACATACACCAGGTACCATATACTCGTTTCTTTACCCAGTATCATCATATATTTTATGCTTTAAAATTATATCCAATAATATTTCTAAAAAGTTTAACAAGGAAAATATTTCTGTTCATTTGTTTGTTTTGATAGTGATATTAAAAAAATAATACAAACACGTATTTTACACTCACTTAAACAATCTACATATGAAGGAATGTTTTCCTTGATCTAATAGTTAAAACTAATATTTCAAAATAATATTCAAAAGCCAAAATTTCTACTAATGGAAAAGGTATTTTATACAATAGGAAATGTATGCATTACAAAACCATATATGAATAATGTATTGCCAATAAAATGTTGTATAGACCTAGAAAACTATATAAATTTGCGTAGTCATTTGAAACCTACATGTACAGTACATGTGTATGTATACATTCTAAAACATAAGCACTCTAAAATGTTTGGCATTTCAACATATTCGATTTTAATGTGTTTTGTATATGACACTAGATTAATGGCCAATTGCGTAAAATCCTATATTACGAAGGTTTTTGAACAGCTGTACATATTTGAGTCAAAGTGCGTAACCATTATTTTTCATAGTTGTGCTACAGACCTTTAAGTTTTTGAGATATCAATTTTTAAAATTAGTAAAAGTATTATACATATTAGGCTTTTTAAGGAAATGTAAATTTATAAACAAGTTTTTTCAAATAAATTAATGACGATTTTTTTAATTCATTATTCAGTTTAAATATTTTAAGTAATTTATACATTTTTGAAAAATTCATAATTCTGTAAGAAACACTTAAGTAAAACTGTTTTTAACGAAAAAAACTCAAACACAGTAAAGAAGTTTGAAGTATAAATTCGAAAACTGAACCAAAAACTAAATCCAAACGTTTATTTATAAAAGCTTCAAAGCATTAAGAGTCAAGTTTAGACTCATAACTTACGAAAATGTACGGACACGTGAGATATTGTTTCTAGAAGATCAACATTTTACGATCTAAGAACAATAGAGTTCTGCACTAAAGATAATTTAGAGAAAACAGATATTACATATTTGTTTGTCTATAACTTTTAAATTTTTCTTTGGATCAACAAAATGTTTTAAAAACACAATTTTTTACTAAATTATGTTGATCTTATTCTTAATTCATAATTTTGTAGTAACAAGTGAAAAACTAATTTTATCACTTTTAGTCTTCATCATCGATGTATCTCAATGAAAACAAGGCGTCATTTCCTACTTTGGTTATTTTTAACATTTTAAGTTTTGTAAACGGTACGTTCTTATATTCAAAACAATTTTTTTGAAAATTTTGCGAAATACTTGAAATCAGTAAATTACATTTTTGTATTACCACTAATGGATTTCGTATGTTTACTGTTTTAACTGTCGGATGAGTCACATTGGTAAAAATATTCATTAACAGAAAAATGGTTATTGATTTATCTGCGAGCATTGTCAAAGTCCTGCAATTATGAATGTCCTGGTAAGAAGTATTTCATTTCTTTCCACACAGGGTTTTATTAAAAGTGGCAACAACTAAGGTGCGTAGTACCCGTGGCATGATGGTCAGTGTGTTGGACTGTCATGCCAGAGGTGTTGATCGTTTCGATCCCTGCCTATGCCATCAAACGTTTTTTCAAGGGTACTGCCTCTTGCGAGAAATTGACAAATTCTCCAAGAGTAATTCTTGTCATGAAAAGTGCTTTCTCAAATTAGCCGTTCTGATTCGGCTTAAAACTGTAGGTCCCCTCCATCCTTGACAACAGCACTCTCACACAGGAATATATAAAAATAGTGTTGCTGGTTAAAATAATTATTTCATTATTTGATGTCGATATTAAAAGGCATATAGTTTTGACCATTTATGAAATCCTTATGGGTTCTGGTTAAATGAAAGCTTCTGAGAAATTGCTTACTGTATTCTCTGATTATAGGACAAACTCCAACCACACATCGTTAATCCAATGGTTCAATTTTGGAAGGCCCTTGCATTCAAATTGAGCATCCCACTGCTTGTTTTAAGAATGAGACTAATCATCTCTTGTGGATTCCAATCCAAAGTAAATCCTCAGCGTAGGATTTACGTAGGAACTGCCACTGATTCCGTGGCATGATGGTTAGTGCGTTGGACTGTCATGCCAGAGATCTAGGGTTCAATCCCTGCCTGTGCCATCTAAAGTTTTTCACGGGTACTGCCTCTTGCGAGCAATTGACAAATTCTCCAAGAGTAACTCTTGTCATGAAAAGTGCTTTCTCAAATTAGCCGTTCGGATTCGGCGTAAAACTGTAGGTCCCCTCCATCCCTGAAAACATTACTCGCACACAGGAATGGTTAAGAGTTGTAAGTCACTAGGCCCTAGTTCTCAACGGACTGTTGCGCCACCTAATTTATTTTTTTTTTATTTGCCACTGCTTTACTTATCTCCAATATATTAAGTGTGAAGAGGTGTTCAATTGGCGCTTCTGAAAAAGCACTTTTCATTCGTTGGCCCAGTAGATGTTCTTAGAAATTATAATTACGGAAAGGAATTTGGGGCAGTCTTTCATTCGGTAGCTCCATGACTCTGGATTTAAATTAAAAATGCAGTTTAAGGGTTATCACGAACGTTTTTGGAAGTCCCGTTTCTAAGTGTTTAACATAATTTTGTGTGTTATTAGGAAGAAGAAAACATCTTTTCAGAAAGCAATTTTACAGCTTCTCTTCTTGGCCATACTCCTTTTAACTCCAGACTTGCGCACAGTACAGCATAATTGAGCTTGAAGCCGCATCATTAATTTTGAGTGTCAGATATTTGTATTTCTTAGAAAAAAGACCATATAGAACTTAAAGCATTTTTCGAAATACTCAATCTTTTATGTAGGTGTTCCGTCCAAGACATGTTATACTTTAAAATACACAACTCCAAGATATTTATTTTGGTTTTTAACAGTTATTTCCACACCACCGAAAACCCATTTTTCTTTGGCTGCTCTCCGGTCCCCATTTCGAAAAATCACTAATTCTGATTTTTCCAGATTGATTTTTAAACTCCATTTAGCGCAGTAGTTAATAAAATTGTTTGTCAAATTTTAGAAGCACTGTCAGGGTGTGTCAGCCGTAAGGATAAAAGAAGTGCACTCAAAACACATTCTTCTTGAATAAAAGTCAGATCTATTTTTGCCATCCCAGACAGCGGCTGTAGTCTCTTTAGATCAACTTTAGAATTTTTATCATTTTTGCGGTGTAATCAACTTGTTAGAAAGTGCTTTTCTATTAACGTTGCTTTTAGATCGAAAAAAGGCGTACAGTTTTTTCTTTTAACTCAATTGGAGCTGCATAAGACAAGTTAAAATGAAGACCTGTTGAGTACTTGTTACGATACGTAGCTTGATATTCGTTCAGAATATATCATTTAAAATTATAAATTGACGTTTCTTAGTACATACTTCAATAAGTATTACGAACATTCCAAAACATTAGGTACTATGAAACATTCCATTGTGGAGTGTTGTAATATCTAAGCTCTATATGATGTGTTCTTTGAAGAATTAATAACGTAGCCTAAATTAACAACTGAAACTAAAATTTTCGGAAAATGTTCTTATAATTTAAATTTAAAAGTTTTAAAATGGGAATTTGTAAAAAAAATTGAATACTTTCTTTAAAGTTGCTAAAATTTTACCCTGTATAAAAGTATTACTTATCTTCAAGTTATTTTCGTTTAAAATTTAAATTTGATGGCTCAGTTTTTCTGCTATTAACAACCCAAATTGTTGTTTATATCTATTTACCCAAACTGAAATTTTATCAGATTTAATTTTGTTTGCTCCACATCATATTATTAGGTGCAGATTGTATCCTTTTTTATGCTAAGCCATCATTATAAAGCTGCATAATAAAATCCAGACTTCATCAACATGTTTTTATAAGAATTTTCAGAAAAAAATTCCAATATTCAATAACCATAATTTACAGCTACAAAATACCAGACGAAATGGTATATAAAATACAATGTTTAAAAAATGCGCATATTTATTATCATATAATGATTTGCTGATTTGCATTTAAATGTTTTTCAAATATATTCACTCTTTGGAAAAAGAACTCAATACACAGACACAGTTCCTATGCAAAGGGATAGCCCTTATCAATTTTTGAAATCCTTTAACAACATTATTTTGCTAAGCCTAAAAGGTTTCTTTTTTGTTTCGTCTTTTTCTTCTTTCAAATCAAATATAAACAATTTGCTTTTAAATAAGGAAATCCTAAAAATAAGGTGCCTTATTTGTGATTTAACTAAATCAAATTCTAAAATCTAAGACACGGTCCTTTTTTTATTTGTTAAATAATAATGAAAGTTTGTCTCTATTGGATTTGAATAAACTGCAGAGCAATATTTATAAATCTAAATATCTCCTCTGGTCCTCCCTGACCGGAGTGTGATTTTATGGAAAATGTAATGTATTTTAAATTCAAGACAAAATTTTCCATTTTGTCAGCTTTATTTTTTATGTTATCTTAATTATCAAAATGCATCTCGTATAGCCAAATTAAAAGTAAATATATTATTATATCTCTTGCATGTTTTCAGAATTTGTGTGATCAGAATTTTAAATTTCATTTATTCATTGATGGCTCAAGTTCGAAAGCAATAAGTTCTACTTAAAAGTTGTAGAGTAATTTTTATAATCCTTGTGTAAGCTGATAGAAATTGTTGCATGTTATGTAAATCCCACATCTTCGTATACATATAAATGGTATATAATTATGTATAGGTGGCAGCATTATTTTTTTTCTTCATTGGGAACTCTAAAATGATTATTAATGTGCAACTCGTTTAGTTTTATTTTGTTTCTGTCAGTTTTACTCTAACATGGTTGCCGTACTTTTTAATTTCAAATGTTAATAGTAAATAAAATAATCACTCAAATTTATTTAACAAAATTTTGAAATTAATTCAGATTATTAAGACAGGGTCAAAATAATTAATTTATGAAATTTAATCCTTTTAATTGAAGCCGGAGTTGACCCTTAGTAGCCTGTCCAAAGTCCGCCAAAATCCTTTTATTTGTGTCCAAGTGCACTTAAAGACGATGAGAGTAAGGGCGGCAAATATGATCATACTAGGGTATTTATTTCTTAAATGTAGCGCTCAAATGAAATAAATTTCAAAACATTTGGAAAATAATGTATAGACTTTTTATGAAGAAATGATGTTTTTGAGTGCATTAGGTAGGTTACATGTTTAAATAATGGAAATTGGTACAGTCATTAATTTAATCAGTTTAAACAGTTTTAAATAAAAATAAAAAGTGATTTTAAAAATACTTGATGTGAAAAGGTGTTCACTTGAAAGTGATTAAACTTTTACCAGAAACCCGCTCCCAAGAATAGACTGTTTACGAATTTCAGTTGAAGGTTTTGAATATTCATGATAACCAAGAAACGAAACAAGTTATAGAGATATTGAATGTCAAATGGTTTTGTTTTAGGAAAATTGTCTTACTTATTGTTAAGGACTGAGAATAAAGTCATGTTTGCTTAAGATACGAGTAGGTAATAAATTTTGGAAACAAAGACAAAGTATTTCTAGACACTAGATCCAAAAACTAGAAACAAAATTTGGACCATAAACACATCCTAAAAAAATTCATAAAAAACCAACCCCATTCAAAAACTAAATAGAAGAACATTCAGTGAAAAAGTTCAACATAAAACTTACTACTTACACCAAAAGATTTGTTGCAAAGTTTTTGGTTTTGGGGTTTTCAATTTAATTCTTGCATTCCCTTTTTTGAAAGCACTTTAATTAATTGTTTAATTTAGATCTCAGTTTAAGCTAGAACTTCGATATACATACATATATATATTATATATATTAAAACTTTAAAGTCTAGAAAAACTTGATCTGGTGCTATAAAGGTCTATTTTTAATATCAAAATTAAAATTATGTTCTGTCATTAAAATTAACAATACGAACGTTTTAAAAGTTTAACCACCAAAACCATATTTCGATTTATGGATATTTGAAAAAAAAACTTGACATACTTTTTTTTTGATAATTTTAAATTAAATTATCTACGAAGCTTCAACTTCGCTAGAATTTTTTTTTTCAAAAAAAAAAAACTAAAATCTTTTAATTATATGAAATAAATAAATATTATAATAAATACCCAAAAGTTTAGCACGAAATAAAATAATTTTGAAGTCAATAATTAATTTTTTGCGTAATACGTTTTTGATAAAACAAAATTAAAATGAGCATTAAATAATGAAAGACGTTGCTACACTTTTATAAAAATAAAATATTTAGTTAAGATACAAATCATGAAAGTGGTAACCACGACTACAATATCAGCACATCGTTTGTCTAGTTGGGCAAAAATAGTAGCAAGGACCTCGGGAAAAGTATAGAATCTAGTGTGCATTTTAAAACTACTTCATTCTTCTATATATATTAAAACTATATCCATATACCTTCATATAATCGATCGATTTTGTTGAAGTTAATTGGATATCCTGTGCTGGAAGGAATCCTTTAATTAAAAAAAAAAAAAATTGACTAAAGTGAATAACTGTTTCGCTTGCTCAAAGACATCACACATAAATAATTGATGACTTTTCAGGAACAAAAAGAAACTTTGTTTTGCCTCTATACAAACATGCAACATCCATACACACTTAAGTTGTATACGTATACATGAGAAAATGTTTTATGTATTTATGTATCTTCTTGTTCCTATTTTTGTGAGAGTTTTGATATATTCTCTAAAGGAATGACAATTAATTAAAATAATGATGTTCGAAATTGATTGACTTCCATGCTTGTTTCCTTTAGCTTTGAGGTATGTACTGTACATGTATATGTATATATGTATGTACATAAATGGTCCTTAGTGAATTTCAAATTAATTATATTTGCGGTAAACGTAAGCAGCAGGGGACTTATGCAAAAATGTAATACACGCCATCAATTAATACAATGTACATACAAACTAAGTTAAATTGAATTCTGAGTAAATTTTAATTTGGATTCATCAAGTTTTAAATGTTTCAGTTTCTTGTCCTGCATCTGACAAATTTTAAATGAAAAAAGTCAAGGCTGAAATTATTTTACTTCAAAATGATTTATGTCGAGATGTGTTCAGTAGATTGTCAGGATTTAAATTACTAAAATTAATACAATTGATATTTAAACGAGTTCAGCAAGTAGCAGAAAATAAAGACCAAATAACAAATTTGATCCATAATATTAAAAAAGTACGTATACGCCACAGTGCACCTTTTGTTTCATAGAGTATAAATATAGATACTGTCATTGCAATAATAACACACTTCAACCGTCGATTTTAATTTTTGAATCTTTATTTTAAGAATTTTCAGATTCTATAAGTTCTCTTTTAATTGCTTAATAAAAGAATCCCGGGATGGGTCTAAAACTAATAACTTCCAATTGTTAAATTTAACAACTTTAACTTGAAATTTTATTCGTAATACGTGAATGATTCAAAGTTAAAGAAGTTTACCAGATGTGAACAAAATTTGTTTGTCAATTATAAAAAAAGTCGATTCCTAAAATTATTTTTAGGATATTTACGTGCAAAAACCATTCTTTTTTTATGGTTTTCCAAAAAAAAAAACAACTAGTCAAATGTATTTTTGAAAATTTTACCAGCTGCCAAACGTAATTTTTCATTGTACACATTTATTCTGAAGACAGTATCATTGTTTTCCTTAAAACATTCAGGCTGTTTTCTGAATAAGACAACTTCCTGTTTATTTTTTTTTATTTCAAATTAATGTGTGATATACAAAATAAATAAAATTCAGGTCATTACGGCCTTGATGTTATTAACTGGAATTGGAATTAAAATGATTTTAATTGGTCTGATTAATAAAAAAAATTTGTGTCCGTGAAAAAAACTTTAGATGGCATAGGCAGGGATCGAACCCAATACTTCTGGCATGAAAGTCCAACGCACTAACCATCATGCAAAGGGTAGTACAATCGGTCTGATTAGTCAAGTTAAAAATGTTGACACTTCTAAACGTGCTCGCAAGTTAACCCTGAAGATCTACGACCTATAAGTCTACTATCATTTCTTCTGAGGACCTTTGAAAGATTGATTGATATCCATTTAAGGGCAAATATTGGTAGAAGACTTCTGTCTATGCTTATTGTAAAGGAAAATGGGTGAAAATGAAAACGGCGTTACACACCTTAGTACGCACCATCGACTATTCCCTCCATCATAGAGAGTTCACTATGGTTGCTTTCCTTGACGTTGAAGGTGCTTTTAACAACGTGGACACAAACATAGAGAGTTCGTTTGGGGAGTTAATTCATTTAATGCTGACTAGCAGAATACTTTACTCTTAGCTAGGCAGCTCTTCTGCTAGAATATTCGTTAGCAGAGGGACTCCGCAAGTTTGTGTTCTATGCAAAATTCCATACGTCAATTCTCCCTTTGTTATTCAATTTAAGTTCTCTGACGAGGCTTAGTATCTGCATCTTATTTTAGGCAAAAAACTAAATTGGAAACGTAACATACAAGAAAGAGTCAAGCAAGCCACTGTAGCGCTCTTCTCTTGCAAAAAAGGGTAATAAACGGGGCTTACAAAATACGCATTGGTTATACACATCGGTAATCAGACTGCTTTAATGTAAAGTGTGGCAGTATGGTGGATTGCTGTAGAAACTATAAACCGTGACAAACTAAGTCCAACGTTCAGCTTATCAACGTATTAGCGGATTGCTTCGCATTACCTAGGCAATGATTACAATACCAATCGCTACATGTAAACTATTGCTAATGCAAGGCGCTATGAAGAAGGCAAACATCAGGTGGATTAACAACACCACTTGTCAGGTCACGAAAAACATCTGGCCTACACTATCTCTAAGCAGATCGCATATAAGCTCGATAACAGGGCACTGGCTAAAAGGAGAGCACGCCAAGTGGCTTGGCGAATTCTCAAATGACTTTTGAAGAAAATGTATGGATGAGGAAGAGGGGGACACAGTTCTTCACCTTCTCTGTACATGCCTTCCTCTTGCTCAAAAACGCAAGAATTACCTAGAAGAATTCTTCTATAACGATCTAAAATTCTAAACTAGTTTTATTGAGCTTAGAAGAAATCCTCAACAGTCATGTGGTAGCAAAATGGGCCATTAAACTAAGGGCCTAAGTGTGCCCTATTCTATTACGGACAGCCATTTTAACCTTACCGTACCTAACCTAGAGGTTTAAGAGTCTCTAGAATCTAAATCAAAGGTTTTTAGAAAGATGTATGTATGAGCGTGCGTTCATAGTATTTTGTGTAGTCCTCCATATCTTAAGAATTGAAATAAAATACTTAAATTTATTTATTAGGGCAACCGTACAAAATAGCTGTCACCTCGAATATTTTGCTAACAGAAATATTAAACCTAGAAGATAATTCGAAGAATAAAGTTTTTGATACCTGGTAAAATGGTAAGAAAATTCTAATTGATGTTTTTTTTTTGCAAAAATTAAAAACCAGGCAACATTCTTATTCAAAATTGCTAAAATTTGATTTTGAACTCAAATATCTTTGTAAAAATTACAAATATTGGCTTCAAACCTCTTTTATCTTATAAAACATTGTTAATATTACATGGTTAAAAAAATGAAATTGATAGTTTTTTTATAATGAAATAAAACCTTCAAAAAAACAATACTGAAAACTGGTAACAATTGATTTTCGACTGAATGCCTACACAATATAGATATTGAGTTCAAATTTTGTTCATCTAATACAAAATATTATTATTAATGTTTTGTAAAAGTTCTTACAAATTAATTTAATGCCTTGAAAACAAAGAAACGTACAGACTTATAAGTTGTTTCGTCCCATATAAATATTGTTGTTAATTTTTAAAACACTGTTTATTTTTACAGAAATCAGAGTTCTACCAAAACTACAATTCAGCAAATTTAATTTTTTGCCTATATGTATTTAAAAAACTGTTTTTTTTTGCATGCTATTTCAATTTCTGTACGAACTGACTGATTTCTGCATAAACTGTCTGGGGTTTAATCTTTGAATGATACATTTTGCATACTTTTTCTGGAGTTATAAACATTATGTAAAAAGTTTCATAAAATCTCATGTCTGCGTCGTCCAAAATCTTAAACAGAAATTTAAGTATGAGAAACTATCAAACCGTAATTTTATTTATTACCTCATAAAAATTATAATTTCGTTCGAAATATCATATTCCAGAAGAACGTAAGCACATTTTTTTAACTGGTCTTGAAAAAAAGACATTTAAAGTTATTAAACAAAACATAAATATTTTTTTTCCAAAAAACCTTAAGGCAATCCTCAATATTTAAAAAAAAAGAAGTACATAAATCACCTAAACGAAGAAGAATGAATCTTCATAGTGGAAATTGAGTGCTGAAAAGCTCTTAGTTTAATACCATTTGTCTCAAATTTCACAACAATGAAATTGATGTTAATGATGCCAAAAAACCACTTGGGCATCTGCTCGAGGCATCAGAATACACATTTTGTGTTCAAAACCTCTACTTGATAATGAAACTGTATTCAATGGCTTTGATGGCCGGGCCGAGTCACAGAGACGATGTAGGTAGGTATAGGCCAAGTTTAATCAACAGTCTATTCAAACATCAGAGAGAAGTTTCGAAACCCTTTCGTTTCGTCTATGCCAAAACCTACTCTTATAAGAATACAAACCCATTAACCCTGGATGAGCAAAAAAAAAAATTATTTCAATTTCATAGCTCAACACTTTTCATAGACTTTCAACATCTTTTTTGTTTTGTTGATTTTGATGTTTTTGTTGTTGTTGTTCATCTATCTCTCTCTCCTTTTTGTCTATCTCTACATAGTTTTTATCCAAATAAACTATTCAGAGTGTCCTGTCCACTCGTTGCTAACTCTCTCTCTCTCTCTCACTGATATCCTTTTATATGAATACCCTTTTCCTTTGGTCAATCGATGGTATTTTTATTTTATATCCCATCAGAGTTATAAAAGATACACACACCACATAAGGACACAGAAACATAAATAGAAACAATCCATCGTTATTCGTCCTTACGCTCTACTGATGTGGATTATTGATGATGAACGTTACGTTAGTAACAACCCGTTGAACATTTATTGAACCACATTCAAGCAAATAATAGAAGACGAAAGATACAACAACAACAAAAAAGAACTGAAAATAAATAAATACAAAAACAACATCGATTGACAGAATTAATCTAAATGCTAACAATAAAGATACATATCTACAAACATCATACTCGTATATATATATATCCCTCTAAATAATCTCCATACATAGCTATAAAGAAAAAAATAAAAGGTCCTGTATCATTATAATCCAGACTAAAATTTATTGCAAAATAAAATGCATTATAAAAATGCTCATGAATCCTACATAAATTACGAAATAGGCGATTAAAAATAAATAAAAAGTATATTCATCCTCAAATATGTACATTGTACAGTATCTAAATATTCTACATAGAAAATGCGTTTGTTTAAGCCATTTAAAGAAATATTTGCAAAGAGCAACAACAGTGGTCGCGACGTATGGTTCATATGATTATGAATTAATAAATATAATTTTAAAGTAGAAATTATTCATAATATTATATTATGTTACCACTTCAAAAACCTCCTCAATTTAGAGATAATTTCATTACTGGTCCAATATGCTGAACCACTAATCCTGGATGAAATTTTTAGAGGCTCCTTATGAGTTTCAGGAATTACAAGAAGTCATACCACTTTTTTGAAAAATCGTCGAGCTACAAATTTTTTTTTCCACAACTAATTTACAACAAAAAAGCTACAATTGACTGCATACTCAGTTTTTTAAATTTAGAAAAATGTAGTGCTAACTTGACAGTCGTGACTTCATTTCATTGTTAACCATTGAATTTAACCGAATTTTAGAAGATGCAGTAGTTCCCGACAGCTTTAAAGAATCAATTATATATCCTCTCCTCAAAAAATTAAACCACGAAGATCCATTAAACTGCAGGGGCATTTCCTTCCTTAACACCAGTGCTAAACTATTTGCCGGTCTGATTCACAGAAGGCTAACGCAATGGATTAATGAGAGAAAAATTTTGTCCGACCATATATTTTCAATTTACAATAATGCTGATACTTACTTGAAGAAATAGAAGAAATTATATACGTTCTTTGTTGATTTCCGTGCAGCCTTTGACTCAATTGTGCGAGAAGCGCTTTTCTATAGGATTATTAATATTCTGAGAGCGTTGAACAATATGAACACTGCATGCGTATGGGATGGAGTTGCTCTATCAGAGGAGTTTCCAACAACAATGGGTCTAAAACAAGGCTGTATTCTAAGTGCCTTGCTTTTTGTGTCGCTGATTCCTCTTCGACTGTCTTGCAACATGTTCTTCTCGGTCGTAAAGCTCTTCTTCCTTCTTGTTTGAGAGGATTCCACTGCATTGTTTGGCCTGCAATGGCTTAGCCAGAAAATCCTTAGGTTGTTGCGAAGACATCTATTCACGAAAGTTTGCAGCTTTCTTGTAATGGCTGAAGTAACTTTTCAGGTGCTTGAGCCATAAGGAAGCACAGATTCGACATTTGTGCAAAAACAATACACTTGAATCCATCATAATGTTGCTTTCATAATAGCAATTCGTTTTTCTGGGCTGCCTTTCCCAAAGCTAACCATATGTACTTCCTGTTGACGCTATCGAAGGCCTTCTCAAAGTCGATGAACAGCAGTTGTAGTGATCAACGCACTGTTCAGTTACGATCCGCAGGGTGTTGACGTGGTCAATACAGGAGTATCCAGAGCGGAAACCTGCTTGTTCGGGATCGAGTGTGTCCTCAAGGTGTCCTCTGATGCGTTCCAGTATGATTTTTACTACTACTTTGGCAACGGCAGGTAGAACGTATATTCCTCTCCAGTTTTCACACTTTATAAGATCTCCTTTTTTTGGGAGCTTGACGATCATTCTTTTCTTTTACTCATGTAATTCTCATTTTACCAGCTCATTTCTTTCTTCCTCTTATGCAGCAGTTATTCGAGTCCTTAACTGTTGATCCTCGCGCAAGATTCTTCTGAAAGCCAGGGGTTGTTGCTTCCTTCTTTCTGACTGACTATTTTGTCAGCACCTGAAATGAAAACATTTTCACAGCATTCCAATGGTGATCGATGTCGTCATGTACTGTGTTTCTGATTGTTCTCATTTCGTGAGACAGGTAGTCCCTGAATTGTTGACAGGTCGTTGGATCTATCTTTAGTCTAGCGATATTGAATTTGGGAATTTAGGGGCTCGTGTTATTCCGTTGGATCTTCGAACTGTAGCTGTACGCAATCCTAGGGTAGCTATCATTAAGTGGTGGCCACGGGCAAGTCCCATGTCGGCGCCTCTTCTGTTTCGGACATCCAAGGGACTACTTCTAAAGCGTCGACTAATGGTGAAGTGGGCTATTTGGTTGGAAGACGCTTCCCTGTCCGTCGACACTCTGCTAATTTTATGACACAGTTTGTGTTCAAACATAGTGCCACCAATCACAAGGCCGCATTGGCTTTGCAGAAGCCAATGAACCTCTCACCACTGTAATTGCAACTGCCGACTCACTAAAAGCATTCTTTCTCTTCATCAGATGCGATCCCCGCCGCGCCGTGGCGTATCACTAATGGTGACGGGCCGTACCCTACTCTGAAACCTAGCTTTGATAAGCATGAAATAAGGCTCCTGATTGCTGTTTTCAGCTTCTCGAGCGCTTCCAGGAGCGTCACCAGAGTAGAGCAGGACAGTGTTACGCGTCGGGGACTTGTATTTGCCCGATCCTAACCATCGCACTTCGCTTAACCCTAAGATATCTATCCTGTACCGCATGAATTTTCTCTCTAATTGGAGGAATCTGGCATTGTGCGGACCTTCATTGCCTGCATTCAGAAGCGTCCTTACATTCCAGAAACCAATATTTATCCGGATACACGTACAATAGCAAAAAGTCGTCAAAGAGTTACCATTAATTATTCGAGGCGTAGTTTCGGTTTCCATAGCGGGATGGAGTTCAGTTACGAAGATTGCTAATCTCCGTAACCTATCCTGAAGAGCCAGGAAACTTCGCCTTGCAATTTTAGCTAACTTATGTATATAGGGATACACAAATCATTGCTTGGGGTCCACCACGAGGAGGTAAAGTGAGAACTTCGACATGGCAAGAAAGTTGACATGTCACAGGCTCTCATTATTTTTATTAATGAAATATTTGAGGAGTTTTGTTTAACATATGTATCTCTTAAATGATGGATTTTTCTAGAGAAAAGTAGGTGTTTTGTTAAAATTTTCAATTCCAAAAATCGTATTTGTATGTTAAAACCTATACCTACATTTTTGACTGATCCATAATTTCAGTATTTGCGGCTATTTTTCTTAACAACCTCAATTTTTTTCTTGATTTTTGAATATTTTAAACAACTTTTTTTATGTTTTTAACTAAAAAGTTGTTTTCTATAGGGCCTTGTTAATTTAGATAATCTTTTGTAAACACCGGTGTATCTGATCACGTTTAAGCAGTACGACGCTTGGGCTCGACATTTAGATGTTGGGATTGGTTTTGTGTCTTAGAAGAAGCAAAAACAAAAAGGAACAAGAACTATATTTGAACTATAGACGTTTTTATGATTTATTGTATTGACCAATTTTAGTGTTATATTGAGGTTGGAAAATTTAGTTTAGTTTTAGACCAAATAGCCGACGGAAAACTAAATTTTCCACCCTCAATATAGACGTTTTTGCATTTTATCCTTAATAAAATGTTAAAAGATTATAAGTATCATCATTTTAACTTAGTAACTAATAAAAATGGTATTAACATTTTACTAGACCCTTATTATGTTGCTTTGTTTAATTTTGAGAGTAACTATATGAACTTTTAACAGCTTTCATATCTTTCATATTCCACTCAAGGCAAAATCAAGCTTATATCCTAACAAATGTGAAGGGTCACCCACCATACAAAATCAAACTTAAGTACTGCGATAAAACCATGGTTAAATTCTCATTGTATATTGCAATGAAAGAAAGAAGATAGCTTTTGAGGACTTTGGCACTTTTATTCGCATTATTTTTTATTAAAATGGGTTCGAAAACAATAATATTGCCTTTTATTGGAGTTCCCTTAATAATTACAAAAGTATACTATTGTTTTGATAATACAGCTTTTAAGCAACAATAATGTTGTAGAAATACAAATGTTATTATTTTGTGTCTTCAACTACAAATTTTTTAAACTTATATTTGGTTATGTAAACACAAAAACCAAACTTATTAGAAGATGGGGTTTGTACATTGAATAAAAAAAAAGCTATATTTCTAAAGTAGTATTCAGACATCGTTAATTTCGTTTTAGAAGACATACATGGACTGCCAATTTTAAAATGATTTTATCATCCTAGTGCTCCGTTCAATATTTCATAAAATTGATTTAAAGAAAGGTAACTTTTATCAATTTACAACGGCAGATTTCTTGCAGGGCGATTGGAAATAAAATGGCTTACGGCTTAATTTTCCCATTTATTGCCAAGATTACAGATTTGAAGTAGATCAGCAGCTAAAAACTTCAACTCGTACTCTAAAATGTAAGCTAATAACTTCGACAGAGTATTCATTCCTGAAACCTGTGTGTATTCCTAGACGATGTTGAAGTTCTTCTGGATAGATGCTGAATGTAAAGTTAATTTTTGCCGTATTCTCTGTAAACATGCCCTGCCATTCATCAACGTTTGACTCCATAAGAAATAGATGAACTTCATGGGAATGGGTTATATCATTCCATTCCTTGAATGGAGAGCAGCTTGTTTATAAAAGTCTTAACATGATACTCTTGTGAAGACTTTCACTTCTTTTCATCATACTAAACAAGTAATCATAGTGGGCTTTTAGATTTTATATATACATAGATGGCAAAGTTTGGCGTAGTATAAGGCAATCTGCATAAGCGTTTGAAGAAATATCTCTGTACCGTTTCAAACATCTCAAAGAACACATAACTAAAAACTTGGGCCCCGTAAAACTTACATGTGTTTATCGTTGAATGTAAAGCATTGTACACTGCCGGTCATAAGGTTAGAAGCAGGCATTTTCGAAAAGTAAAATTGATATTTCTCCCGTTACATGATGGATAAGAAAAAAACAACTATGGTAAATGAGGGACCATTTTGTTAACACCAAAATATAAAATTTGGTTATAGGAGAGATTTAGCTCACGGAACTTGCATGACAAAATTGTCAATTGAGTCAAGAATATGCGAAAATAAATCGGGTCATTAGATTAGAAGCAGTGAATAAATCAACGTTGTTTTGTGAAGTGCATACATTTTTCTTTCGGAAAAAAGGTAGGCACAATTTATAAATTAATTGTTCTTGATTGAGTGTTAACAGAAATGGGCAACAAAAGTGTTTGACAGTGGAGGAAAGGACAAGAAAAGATGTTTATTGCTCTTAAGGTCTTTAATGCTTTGCTATACCTAGCCTGAAAAAAAAATCGAAGTGATCATTGTGTCAGCAATTATTTAAAAAATGTTAAGACTTTGCGAAACGCCAAATGTCCTTAGAATAGCGCCAAATTCAGCTTTATCGGCAGTTAAAACTAGGGAGAAAGCTAATGTTAAGGCCAGCTTATCCACTATTAAATGCACAATACGCCATGCTAAATACTTAAAGCGCCTAAAGCTTAGGAAAAAACCACGCTTGTGTTTCGAGAAAGATCACATGAGCTGAGATGTGCAAAATGGAATGACCGCAAATAATTGGCGGAAGGTTATTTTTTTCCAACGAAAAATTTAACCTAGATGGGCCAGATGGTTATAATTATTATTTCCATCACCTGAGGAAAGAGTAGTGATTTTTAAACCGTCACCATAGCAAAGAAGGAGGCGTTATGGTCTGAAGCTCAAATTTTATTTTTCAGCAGGAAAACGCTCCCATACACAAAGACCGAGAGGTAAAATCCCTTATTGCGAACCAAAACTTCCACTTGCTGCCTTGGCCACCATATTCCTCGGACCTTAACATAAATGAAAATGTGTGGGGCTAGCTTACAAGTTAGGTACATGAAGGAGGAAAGCAATACGATGACAAGGAAGCGCTAATTCATGGTATTAAATTGGCCTGGAGTGCGATTTCTTTGGTCTACTTGGAATCTCTTTATAAATCCTCAAAAGATAGAATTTTTGAAGTTATTTTGAAGGCTGGTGGTAGCACACATTATTAAAAACCTAATAAAAACTAAAAAACATAACAAAATACAAAACACTTGCATTTTATTTCCATTTATTTCATGTGCTTCTAATCTAATGACCCGATTTATTTTCGCATATTCTTGACTCAATTAACAATTTGCCATGAAATTTTATATTTTGTTGTTAACAAAATGGTCCCTTATTTACCATAGTTATTTTTTTCTAATCCATCATATAACGGGAGAAATATCGATTTTACTTCTCGAAAATGCCTGCTTCTAATCTTATGACCGGCAGTGTATTTTAACGCAATGTCGATATTCTGGTTGGCAAAAGCTGCACAGCTAAGGTTTGATTGAAACACCCAGGTACTTAAATTCTTGCACAACTTTAATATTTAAATTATTCAGCACTACAAAGATCATCAATTAAGTCTTGCCCAAAATGTTGTCAGCCAATTCACTGGCGTTGTACATCACAGCTTGTCTATTTAACTTGTGGAGTGCTGCTTTGAAGTCCACGAAGCAAGCTTATATTAACTATCTGTATAACGCAAATATAAAGTCCGCCCGAAAACCGGCTTAAACACACTTAGAAAGTTTCTATCTGTGATCCATTTTGTAAGCATTTCATAGATAAATCCTTTTTAATACGCAAATTGGCCTGACATTTTCTCAAAAGATTAAAATCATTTTAAAATAAAATGTTTTTGTACTCCATTTCTTTCATTTTGGTTATCTCTTTGCATTAAATAGCAGAAGTTTTCTTAGACTTCCTGTCCCATTCCCATAATATGAGGTTATATAAAATATCACAGCTCAAAATACCACACAATTTATTTTGTCGCCCTGCATTTACTTTAAATTAAAAAGTAGAAATAATATAAAATAAATAACAAGCTCTTCTCTGGATTAAAACTTCATTTCAATCAAAATTTTTAAATGTACAGTAAGGATACATTCTAAAAGAAAATTAAAAATTTTAGTTAAAATTATAAAAAAAAACATGAGAAAAAAAAAAATTGTATAATGTAATTTTAAATTTAAACGGAACATCCCTAAAATAAATCAAAACAGACAAAAAAAAAAAATAATAAAGTGTTTAGAATTGTCAGGAAGGACCGACAAAAAACAAGTACATATACATAAATAATAAATAACAACCTCAAATAATAGTAACCTTTTTGGAACCCTCTTAAGTAAGTTTTTTTGTTGTTGTTTTTTAGGTTAAAGAAAACACACCCCAAGGCAGTAGCTTAAAACAACACCAAGCTGAATCAAACAGAAACCGAATCAAAACCAAAACCAAACCACCAACAAACAAACTCACTCTCCCTATCTCTTTGTATTTTAATTAAGTAGCTTTACGCACCTCTGGAACATACAAACAAACATACCTTTATACCTTTATAGAAAAAAGAAAACCCCAGCACCAGGACAACAACAAAAATCTAGGATCTAATGGCGGATGATAGGATCTAGAAAGGATATTCTACTTCATTTGTTATATGTTCTATTTCCTTGTCGTATCGTAGTCCTATCGCTTTCGATTGCTTTTGCACAGAAATCAAAACAATCCGGACAAACAAACGGAATTGAACAACACGAAATTGGAAAATAGCCTCTCAAGAAGGACTTAAAGGACATGTCCTCTGTTAATATACTCGTATAGGTGGTGTTATTTCCATAGAAATAAAACCAGAAATAAAAGTAACACTGACAAATCCCCCGAGTAATCGGATCGGAATTAGGTGAAGATAAGACAGGAGGTAACTTATTCTAAGGCAGGTACTTAGTCCAAGACTTCAAATGACCAACCGAAATGGCATGTCGGCAGTCTGGATGTCTATCTCAGTAAATTGAACCTTCTTCAAAGGAAGTAAAAAAAAAAAAAAAAACAATTACGATGGAGAAAATTAAATAGGAACATTTTTCCCTAGAGTCGAGTCTTGACGTCGAAGTGTGGGTGGTAGAGGGAAGTAGGGTTTGAACAATTTTGCAATTTTTGGCCAATCTAGCAAAAGAGGAAAGATTTAATAGCATTCAACTTATTGCTTGCTTCTTTCCTTCGAAATACCTGATGATGGGTCCTGTTTCCATTTTCTTGTACGAAAATGAACAACATTTATTGATAAAGCTGTTTCCAGGTAAACCTATCTAAGAAGAGGCAAGTGAAATAATAATGATGATGATAATTTGTATCTAAATACTCGGCTCGAACATAGAAAGGAGCAGATGTCATCAACTTAAGAGGATTCATCCTTTGGTTGTCATTAAATTGTATCTTGTCACAAAAATATTGATGTTCTGTAATCATTTATTTATGTGGTTTTTCTCTTTTGCATTTTCCAAACCTCAACCGCAACAACCTCTTGAGTCCTGGGTGCTCCACATCTCCAGCAGCTACCCCCGCCCAACGAAGCTTATAAAAATTTAGCATGTTCCTTGAATTGTGTTTCGGTTTGGGTGATGTGCAAAATAAATATATATGTGTATCTTCGTCCTATTCACGTTTAGTGAATGAAATAAAATTTAAATAGAGCGCATTAGATACGCTTGAGCCAAAAGGATATGAATTTGAATTTTTTAGGTAACGGTGATGGTGTGATGTTTGTGAGTTGAAGTTTCGTTTAGTATGTAAATTCTTTTTAAGATCTTTTACGCTTGTAACAAAAAAAAATGTTAAGAACGTAAAATAAGCATTTTCATTTCTATTTTTTTTAAGGCTCATCCAAAGTCTAGGTACACTTATATTATATTTATGCGTTTAAGGCAAATCACTTGGAAAGGAAAAGGTAAGTTTTGTGGTTATGGTTAACCATTAACATGGTTTTTAAGTTTGATGTTTTATTTAACATGATAATATGAAAATGTTTTGGTATTTTCTTTTTTCTTTATGATAGACGATATTTGGCTTTATTGTTCGTCTTATATGTACCAAGGATCTGTTTATTGAAACAAATTTAAATTTTATGTTTTGAATACATATTATTTAGATAAAAAAACATACACACACTCAGTTTATTAAAATTTTTGAGGAAAATGTAAAATTACAGCATTTTTATGCTGCCGCTCTGTAAGAAAAATAGACTTACATATATCAAATTTGTGTTTTTTCTTTATTTTTAAAAGTGCTTTACTTTTTTATTCAACCACGTTTTTAATTAAATAATAAAAAGAGCCCGTAAACTTCCCTTAATACTTTGATTCTAATAATACGAGTAGTCTAGGAACGTAAGAAATTCACTGCGGGACGAGTGCAGTTTTGTTGAAATTACTCGGAAACCATTTTTAAAACAATTTTGGTCACGCATTATAGCTGAAGTATTTTTTCACATATTCCGTGGCGTTTGTATTTTTGTTCTTTGGAATTGGCAACGGATATGCATGTTCCTTAAGTTGAAATTAAAACCAATTCCAAGCCTCCTTGGCTCAATAAAAGAGTAAGTAACTTAAGCAATAGAAAAAACAAGGCTTATAAGGCTCAAAATCACCAAGGTTGCAAATTTCAAAATATTTTTATGACAAAAAAAATTGCAAGCTATGATGATAAATTTTAGTTTATACTGTTGCAAAAATTGTATATAAATAAACTTTGACAGGGCAGCGCGCAGAATTGTATACTTTTTTAGTAATATTTTTTAGTACTAGATATCATACAGAAAACCATCAATTCGGGAACGTTTTTCTAAGTTTGATAAAATCAACAAAAACAAAACAAAGTACGTAATTTAAGCTTTGTTTAATAACATGGGTATACTATGTATGTGTATTAAATAAGCAATAATGAAAACAATACATACAAAATCTTCTACAAGCAAAATACGTAAAAATCATGTCCGGGAACGTTCCCGAAATGACCGTTCCCGAAATGACGATTTCAAATAAGCGCGCGCTTTAATTATACGGCGGTCATCTTAAATGCGATCTGACTTTGTCAATAGGAAAATATTTGAGGTAACTTTGAAATTTCGTGTCGTAAAAAATAATTTCATCAATAATTAAATGTAATAAATGCGTTCACGGATTGACGGGCTATTGATGTACGCTCTACGAATAATGAATAAAAAGGTGCTTACCATTAAGATAAAATTTATTTTACGATAAATACTCTGGCAGCCGGCTTTGCTATTGTTCTCTACCTCGACTGACGTGTCACACCGAATTGCTGCGTTCACTTAAAATTATTTTTGATCGATTATCGATATGTTCACTAAAATGACTTGTACGGTATCGGACAAACTGTTTTTGCATTTTTTACAGTTAAAAATAAATAATTTATTAGTATCCTTTCTAAAACTAGATTTTGTATAAAAAATACGGTGTATTAAGTGATGACCGGGGTTAAATACCTTACATTTTTCAATTATATTTTGAACTTGTTGTTGAAGATTGTAGATTAGGACGCGTTCCCGAAATGATTTTCTATGCGTGTATATTGATTTCATTTAAAATTTAGTTTATTAATAAATTATATTGTTTGATAGACACACAAAACAGGTTAGTTTTAGTATTTTATTAATTTTTTTTTCTTAAATAAGTCAAGATTTAAGACATTAAATTGCTAGCGAAGCCAATTCTGCACCTTGGTGATTTTGAGCCATAAACGTTTACGCATAGCAGAAAGATGAACTTATAAATATTTATACTCAATTGGAACAAGAATTCGGATGTTCCAATTGAAATAAGTCCTTCTGGTCCTACATCAAAAGCAAACAAAAATTCGAGTGGTATTCCGAACTGTAATTCAGGTTGAACATTTTCAAATTTATAAAGTTATTGCGATTCCTTTGAATCCAATAACGCTAATTCTAATATAATTTCAACATGGACCACCGAATATTTGTCTTTTGAATGTAAGGTAGATACCGGTTGTTTAGAATTAAATATTTCAGAAATTGAACATGGTGTCTTGAGTTTAAATGATGACAATAAACTAAGTCCAGACGAAATTCTAACTATTGTTCTAAAAAAATGTGCTGTTTCTCTTGCTGAACCACTTGTCTTAATTTGTAAAAGCTCTTTAGAGAACGTCGATTTTCTTCCAGCATGGAGACAAATCGACCGACCGGATGAGAAGATATCAGTGTGGGTCGCATTGCAGCCTCTTTTTTAACTTCCCATAGGAAGTTATTGTAATGGGTCCGATTTGTCAAATTGAAAATTTTGAAATTTCTCGACGTTTCAAGGTCCCTAGACACGAAATAAAAGATTTTTAGAAAAATGTCTGTGCGTGCGTGTGTGTACGTACGTTCGTACGTCCGTACGTTCGCGACGTTTTTTTCGTCGTCCATAGCTCAAGAACCAGAAGAGATATCGACTTCAAATAAATTTTGTTATACAGATAATAAGGCAGAAATATACAGAAAGGGCTCTCAAGAAAATTGCGTGGGTGGTTTTTTTTACCATAGCAGTTTAAAAAAAAGGTGAAAATTTTGGTTAACCCTAAATATCTCATGAACCAATGACGCTAGAGACTTGAATTAAATTTTACGTTATATATTGTAACGTGATACAAAACAATTATATTTTTGGAAAAAAATTCAATTAACGGTTTTTTTTATAAATCAAAAAAACTGAAAAAAAAATTGTCACTTCGAAAATTTTACGACTAAAATATGATTTCATCTCCAAAACAATTTTGTGCAACGAAGAATAATGTTTTTGACATCTGATAAAATTTTGAGAAGAATCGAATTGACAGTTTTTTTACAAAAAATAATAACCTAAAAAAAATAAAAAAAGTTGGTAAAAATTGAGTTTTGACTCAAATATCTTTTCAAGACTTTGAGATATTGGCTTTAAACTACTTTTATCTTTCAAAAAATATTGTTTTCAACATTCAGTCAAATTTTGAAAAAAAATAAAATTGACAGTTTTTTTACAAAAAATTAAAAACCGAAAAAAAAATTTAACAAAAGTTGGTAAAAATTGATTTTCGACTTAAATATCTTTTCAAAAATTTGAGATTATGGCTTCTAACTAATTTTAACTTATAAGAAATATTGTTTTCAACATTAGAAAAAATTTTGAGAAAAATCGAATTGACAGTTTTTTTACAAAAAATAAAAACCTAAACAAAAAAATTAATAAAAGTTGGTAAAAATTGATTTTCGGCTCAAATAGCTTTTCAAAAATTAAAAATATTGGCTTCAAACTTATTTTATTTCACAGAAAATATTGTTTTTTATATTCAGTAATTTTTTTATAAAAATCCAACAGTCCGTTTTTTCATAAAAAAATAAAATCTACAAAAAATAGAACGCAAATTTGGTAAGAATTGATACATTTAGACAAACTTTTAAGCAAGACAAATCGATAGACGGGATGGGAAGTTATCAGTGTGGGTCGCATCCCAGCCTCTTTTTGTTCTTTGGAATTGGCAACGGATATGCATGTTCCTTTAGTTGAAATTAAACCCAATTCCAAGCCTCCTTGGCTCAATAAAAGAGTAAGTAACTTAAGCAATAGAAAATAAAGATGAACTTATAAATATTTATATTTAATTGGAACGAGAATTCGGATGTTCCAATTGAAAAAAGTCTTTCTGGTCCTACATCAAAAGCAAACAAAAATTCGAGTGGTATTTCGCACTGTAATTCAGGTTGAACATTTTCAAATTTATAAAGTTATTGCGATTCCTTTGAATCTAATAAAGCCAATTCTAATATAATTTCAACATGGACCGCCGAATATTTCTCTTTTGAATGTAAGGTAGATATCGGTTGTTTAGAATTAAATATTTCAGAAATTGAACATGGTGTCTTGAGTTTAAATGATGACAATAAACTAAGTCCAGACGAAATTCTAACTATTGTTCTAAAAAAATGTGCTGTTTCTCTTGCTGAACCACTTGTCTTAATTTGTAAAAGCTCTTTAGAGAACGTCGAATTTCTTCCAGCATGGAGACAAATCGACCGACACGGGATGAGAAGTTATAAGTGTGGGTCGCATTGCAGCCTCTTTTTTAACTTCCGATAGGAAGTTATTGTAATGGGTCCGATTTGTCGAATTGAAAATTTTGAAATTTCTCGACTTTTCAAGGTCCCTAGACACAAAATAAAAGATTTTTAGAAAGATGTCTGTGCCTGCGTGTGTACGTACGTTCGTACGTCCGTACGTTCGCGACGTTTTTTTCGGCGTCCATAGCTCAAGAACTAGAAGAGATATCGACTTCAAATAAATTTTGTTATACAGATAATAAGGCAGAAAGATGCAGTAAGGGCTCTCAAGAAAATTGCGTGGGTGGTTTTTTTTCACCACAGCAGTTTAAAAAAACTTGAATTAAATTTTATATTATATATTGTAACGTGATATCAAACAAGTATATTTTTAGAAAAAAATACAATTAACGTTTTTTTTTATAAATCAAAAAACCTGAAACAAAAATTTGTCACCTCGAAAATTTTACGACTTAAATATGATTTCATCTCCAAAACAATTTTGTGCAACGAAAAATAATGTTCTTGACATCTAATAAAATTTTGAGAAAAATCTAATTGACATTTTTTTTTTTTTTAAATAAAAACCTAATAAAAAAACATTAATTTCGACTCAAATATATTTTCAAAAATTTGAGATTAAGGCTTCAAACTTATTTTATCTTGTTGCGGTAAAATTTACCACAACAAGTTTCACTAGCCTATCTCATATCCTTTTTCCTTTTGCTTAACCTTCCTTTCTTCGTTGTGGCTCCAAAATATTTTAAGAGTTCAGTTGAATCCTGTCTTCCATCAGTCAGTGGCCTGCTCTTATTATATACTGGAAAAGCAACCAAAAACAGGTGTGGCCAAAATGGTGCAGTTGTGTGACGGGCGGTCCACAAAGTGACTTTTGGTACGACAGAGGGTCGACACGCATACCAATCATAGTGACAGACAGGTGGTCTGGTCACCAAAACAAACTAAAAAAAAAAGGCACGAGCGACACTTGGTCCTCGATTGCTGATGTTACTCGGATGAGAATGGCTGCATGCCCAACATAAATGAATTTCGTTATGTAAAAGATGGAACGTTAACACGAGTCCCTAATCCCCTAGTCTGCGCGAAAGTCCAACGACGAATAAAGTACAATCGCGAGATTAAAAACTACTGCCAACTTCCACCCTCCGACAGTTAAAGCAAAAGAACTTTCACCAATTTTTAGAGAATTTTAATTTTGTACGAGGGGAAAAATGAACGCGTTAAACACTTGAGTTTCATGCAACTTACCAAAGTTTCTCCAAGATTATGGGGGTGTGAATAGGGTGGCTGAATGCACCCATTGAATTCCCGCTCACTGGAAGAAGTACCAGAGGTCGGCGAATCCAATGACGGTGGTAGTGCATAAAGCTGGGGTGAAACGTGCGAGTAGGAAAAGTAGTGGTGTCTCAACTGCGTTCGCTCACTCTTGCAAATATGCTAGGTGTAGCTGAATTAAAACGCGAACGAGACCCACACTTTCTGATTGGCCGAAAGCATGTGGGAATGGAAAATAAAGAAGAGGTGATCAAGGCAAGGTGAAAGCCTGGAAGAGCACTTTTTTACGAGATAGAATCTGAGCCGGAGGTTCAAGAAATTTTTGGAAAAGAGAAGAAATTTTGAAAGGTGAAAAGAAATTCAAGTGTTTGGTGAAAGTAATAGAGAAGGTGAAAATTTTTGAGAAGAAAGATAGTGAAAATTGGAGGAAGTTAGCAAGGAAAAAGAAGGATTGGAAAATAACTAGGAGAGGGAAGTTGGCAGGACATCCAGAAGGAAAAAGCTAAGTATTTTATTTGGTATTTAAAGAGTGAAATTTGTTTTGTGCGTGATAGTTATTATTGAGAATTGTTTAAGCATCGTTTGGGCTTTCGTTTCGAAAAAAAAAAGGTTATTCCGAAAAAGCGGAACTCGCGACCCGTGTTTAAAAATTGTCTTTGTCCAGTCGGGACAAAAGGTTAACGGTCCATCTTCGGTGTTATACACCATTTCTTTGTCTTTCAAAATTGTTAAAAGATCTTGGGTTTTAATCCTACTTGTAAGGTTTCCCAAGCAAAATTTAAAATAATTAAAAATACTTATACCTGTTTAAAACATCTTCTTTTTTTTTATTTTGTTCATAAATTGTTTTGTTCGGTTCTGCTCCAAAAGGTTTGTGATTTCCTTTTACAAAAAAAATTACTGGCGCCCATTTTGATTCTTTTATTTTTTTTTCATATATTTCAAGAACACCCTATATTCATCGTCTTCAATCAAATTAAATTGATAAGATTAAATCGTTTCGATTAATAAAAATTACCTTGTTCCCAATTAATCAAACCCACCCCAAAACTGAGCTATCGGGCGACAGCACTGCTCTTGCTGTCTGTGCGAGAATTAACGAACAAACCTATTCGCGTCTGACAGTTCTTTATTATTTCAATTAATCACAAATAGGTACTACTCGTGCGCGCCGGCTACCTATTTTAATAATTTATATAATTCGATTCCGATTTTGATTACTTTGTTTTGCCTATTGGGTTTGCGGACAATAACTCCGCCATCGTATTATTCGTCCTATCGTAACATTCATCATAAATTCGGTTCGTTAATTTTTGCAACAATTGGCGTCCAAACGTGGGGTTTGTCTTTGTGATTTTTGTGAATAGGAAAGTGTTTGTTGTACACTTCATAGTTTCTGTTTGTTAATCCCTAGGGAAGTGTTAAGTGTTCATTTTTATAATAATATAAGACTTTTTACTTGGTGTTTTGTTTTTCTTTTCTATAGGTACATATCTGCATTGTATGAATAGTGTTCTGATCGTGTCGTAAAGGAATTCCAAAAACATCTAAAAGTTGCTAGTGGAGTAAGCCTGGGCTAGAGGATTTGTTTATGTACGTTCTGTTCACGAAGACAAAACAAGGAAGTTGAGAATTTTCTTTGGAATAAGGTTTTTATCTATATTTTCATTTTTATTTTCATTTTATGATAGTATTATCGTGGTGATTACTATTTATTTCTTTAAATATTTTCATTTCATTAAATATACATATATTTGTTTTGTAATTTATTCGGGGCATCCATTTTGTGTTGATAGAATATAATTTTGACAGGTGTGGGCAATTAATTTTAGTGTGGTGAATTATCGATCGGAGTTGCCGTGTCGATATAGTACCTTTTTCTGGGCTGCAACTTTGAAAATATTTTAAGTACTTTTTTTTAAATTTCATTTTCGATTAGTTGTTTGTTTAAATTAATTTAGTTTGGAATTGGATATCAATAATCGGACCGATTCTAACTTTATTTTTTTTTCTTGGGGCAATACATTTCAGTGGTAAATTTAGTAACGATTTTTTTTTTCTTTAAAGTTTGAAAGTCTTTTAGATAAATTTGGTTGAAACTTTGGAGGAAGTAGGGTTGTTTAATTTATTTTATTTAACTTTTTAGTTCTTTTTAACTTAAAATGGAGAGTAGTCAGGTGAATAGATTATCGCAAGACGAGATAATCTACGAAATACAATGTCGTGGATTGACAGTAGGGACGGTAGAAGGGATGCGCAAGACGCTTAGAGCAGCATTGAAATTAGAACGTAGGAATTCTTTTACACTTCCCGGTTATCCTTTTAAATTCGAAGAGGATTCCCAGGCTGTGGAAAAGAAGTTAGGAGAAATAGGGAAACTTTTGGAAAGTCCTTCTAAAGAATATTTAAAGATTCTTACAAAGATAGAATGGGGTTTACGCAGGATTGATAGGGCCTTACCAGAAAACGAAACACAGGAGAAGAGTAGGGCAGCATTGAAAAATAGTTTGATAATGGCTATGGCAGAATTGGAAGGGGATGAAGAGACCGATAAAGATGATGAGAAAATCGATGAAGGAAAATGTGTAAAGGATGCGATGAAGACCAATACAACAATGGGATTAGGAAATGTCATTAGTAGCGAAGGGAATAAGAGCAACATTATTAGTCAGGATATTCCGATTTTAGAACAGGTCATAGAGAGTAGGGACAAATTTCAAAATATTTCGAAGTGGGATGTGAAGTTCACTGGAGAGCGCTGTGGTGCCTCAGTGAACTCGTTTTTAGAAAGAGTTCAGGAAATACGTTCAGCTAGAGGGGTTTCAGAAACCCAACTTTTTAAGGCAGCAGTTGAGCTTTTTGTGGGTAAAGCTCTTATTTGGTATAGGGCTATTAGGTTGTCGGTTAATTCGTGGCCAGAATTAGTCAGGGAGTTGAAGCTGGAATTCTTGCCACCGAATTACGATGATTCACTCTTAGATGAGATTAGGCGTCGTACACAAGGCAAAGATGAATCCATCGGAGTCTATGTGGCGACAATGCAAAACCTGTTTGGTAGGTTAACTGAACCAATTTCGGAAAGTAGGAAGTTGTCAATGATCCAAAGGAACTTGACACCTTTCTACCAAACTCAGCTTGGTTTGGCTAAACCAAGTTGTGTGTCCGACTTGGTTGCATTAGGTAGGAACCTAGAAGCGGTGAGGGCAAACGTGGAATCGTATCTTCCACCACCTAGTGTTAGGGATAACAGGAATCTGCTAGAACCGGATCTAGCGTATGTAGGTATAGAAACTCCAATGGTTTCGGTTGTTGTGGGGAATGACCAAACCAAAAATCAGGCCAGTTCTTCAAATCAAAACTCTTCGCTGAGATGTTACAATTGCAATGGATCAGGCCATTTTGCAAATAGGTGTTCCGCTCCTAGGCGTTGCTTTGGTTGTGGGCAGTTAGGGGTCAAGAAACAGAATTGTCGGCGCTGCTCGGGAAACGGGCAACGGGCTCTTGCGCCAGCAGGGCGGGAAGTCCGCAGGAATTGAATAGGTTGCCTGCTGGGAACCAGCCGGCAGATCAAATTCATTTAGGCTTTACTTTGGAGGCAAACGGTAGTGATAGGAGACCATTTTTGAGTGTTAGAATTCATGGTACTAGGTTTTTAGGTTTATTAGATTCAGGAGCTTCTAGAACCATAATAGGTAGGGATTCTTGGAAAATCTTACAGAATTTAGGTCTTTCAGTAAAGACAGATAGGGTCCGCAGCGTACGTTTAGCTGACGGAAAAGGTGTTGAGGTTTTAGGGACAATTTCTCTTCCTATTGTAGTAGAAGACAAGGCGGTATTTATGGACTGTCTCGTAATACCAACTCTACCACTCACGTTGATTTTGGGTGCCGATTTTTGGGCCTTGTCGGGAATCGTCCCGGATTTAAGATCGCGTGAATGGAATTTTTCGGAACAGCCGGTTTCGATTTGTTCTATTACAGAACGTTCTGAATTGAGTGATAGGGAAATTAAATTGTTAGACGATCTTATTGAAGAATCATTTAGGAAAATGCCAGAAGGCTTAGGGTGTACAACAATGGTTGAACACAAAATTAGGACGTCGGCGGAACCGATTAAACAACGGTATTATCCGGTTTCTCCGGCAATGCAGGGACACATAGATAGGGAATTAAACGAGATGTTAGAAGCAGGAGTTATTGAGAGATCGACAAGTGCGTGGTCATCTCCAATACTTTTAGTAAAAAAGAAGGATGGCTCCTATAGGTTCTGTGTGGACTATAGGAAGCTAAATAAGAATACTGATAGGGATGCTTATCCACTACCATATATTAACGCAATTTTAGATAGACTAAGAGGTGCGAGGTTCTTGTCCTCGCTTGATATTAAGTCCGCGTATTGGCAGATTCCTATGGAAGAGGAATCGAAGCCCTATACTGCCTTTACGGTACCAGGGAGGGGCCTTTTTCAGTTTAGGAGAATGCCTTTCGGTCTTCACAATTCGCCTGCGACTTGGCAAAGATTTATCGACACAGTTTTGGGTGCCGATCTTGAGCCATTCGTTTTCGTCTATTTAGACGACATCATCATCATTGCAGATAATTTCGATAAACATCTAGAAATTCTAAATGAGGTGATGAAAAGGTTGAGTGGAGCGGGGCTGAAAGTCAGTAGGGAAAAATGCAATTTTTGCATGCCATCTTTGAAATTTTTAGGGTATATAGTGGATCGAAATGGTTTACACGTAGATCCAGAGAAAGTGGAAAGCATGGTTAGGATCCCAGCACCGAGGAATGTAAAAGAAGTTAGGAGTTTTATAGGGACAGTTTCGTGGTACCGTCGTTTTGTACCAAATTTCGCCGAATTACTCCGGCCTTTATCAGATTTATTAAAGAAAAATAAAAAGTTTATTTGGACTCAGGAATGTGAGGATAGTTTCAGGAAGGCAAAAGAGTGTCTGGTGACAGCACCTATACTCACTTGCCCAGATTTTAAACGACCTTTAGTCGTTCAAACAGACGCGTCAGATTTTGGTATCGGTGCAGTTCTTTCACAGAACTTCGATGAGGGAGAAAAGGTTGTCTGTTACCTTAGTAGGTCTTTAAATAGGAACGAGAAAAACTATAGTACAACGGAGAAAGAATGCTTGGCTGTACTTTGGGCTGTTGAGAAGTTGCGACCGTACATTGAAGGAGTTCGTTTTACGGTTGTGACAGATCATTACTCCTTGGTATGGTTAAGCAATCTTAAAGATCCGCAGGGTAGGTTGGCCCGATGGGCAATTAGGCTTCAACAATTCGACTTTGAAATCATTCACCGTAAGGGCAAGGAGCATGTAGTTCCGGATATGCTCTCTCGAGGAGTGCCACAGTTGGGTGGTATCTCAGATGAGGATTCAGACCCTTGGGTGAAGAAAATGATTTCAGCAGTAAATACAAATCCCCTTAGATACCCAGCCTGGCGAGTTGAACAAGGTCAGTTGTTCAAACTCGTGAAGGCAAATCATGTAGTAGTACACGAAAATAATCAAGAATGGAAGAGAGTGATAGGGAAAAATGATAGGTTAGCTATTTTACAGGAAAACCATGATAGTCCATTAGCAGGACACATGGGCGTTAGGAAAACTTTTGCCAGAATTGGGGCGAAGTTTTATTGGCCAAAGATGAGGGCCGATATAACTAAATATGTTAGGAGTTGCAAAGTTTGCCAACAAGTAAAGCCGGTGAATGAGAAACCAGCTGGATTAATGACGGAGAGGATAGGTATCAAGGCACCGTGGGAAATGATTTGTGTTGATTTGGTAGGGCCGCTTCCTAAATCGAGTAGGGGTTTTATCTATATTCTGACGGTGGTAGATTACTTCACTAAATTTCCACTTTTGTTCGCTTTGAGGTCGGCCACTGCAAAGGCCATAGTTAGGGAATTGGAAGACAACGTATTTCTTTTATTTGGCATCCCTAAGGTGATCGTGAGTGACAACGGTCCTCAGTTCCGATCAAAGGAACTGAAAACGCTTTGCCAGGCGTACGCGTCACAGTTAAAATTTACAGCCCATTACCACCCGCAGGCGAATCCTGCGGAGAGGATCAATCAGATCCTAAAGACGACGTTAAGGGCATACGTCGCAGAAAACCACAGAGTGTGGGATTTACAGCTCAGCAAGGTGGCGTGTGCTATTCGCACGTCACAACATGAGGTTTTAGGTGTTTCACCTTATTACGCGAATTTTGGGAGGGATATGGTGACTTCAGGTCGAGAAGTACCATTAGTCGGGGATGGTTCGGGGAATGTCCAGGATCTGGGTGAGATCGCTGAACGTTTCAAAGAACTTAGGTTAGATATTGGTAAAAAACTCGAAGTAGCATCTAAGAGAGCTGCTCAAGCCTACAATCTTCGACGGCGTGATGTTAAATATCACCCCGGCGACCTTGTATGGCGTAGAAACTTTACGTTGTCGGATGCCGCGAATTACTATGCTGCCAAATTAGCACCGAAGTTTGTCGGTCCGTTTGAAATTAAAAACCGTGTGTCACCTTGGACGTACGTGTTAAAAGATATTAATGGTAAAGAACGCGGAACATGGCACGTTAAAGATTTGAAACCGTATACCGATGCATCCGAAGAAAGTAGTTTAAAGTAGTTTCTTTTTTGTTTTCATTTTTGAATTAGATCTAATATAACGTTTTTGCCTTTTGATTTTTTTGATGGAAAATCCTTTAACTTATTCCCATTACCTTGGCAGCCTTTAGAAAATGTGTTACAAAACTGTAAGCACATTTCCTAGGAGGTAAGGGTGGGATTTGTTGCGGTAAAATTTACCACAACAAGTTTCACTAGCCTATCTCATATCCTTTTTCCTTTTGCTTAACCTTCCTTTCTTCGTTGTGGCTCCAAAATATTTTAAGAGTTCAGTTGAATCCTGTCTTCCATCAGTCAGTGGCCTGCTCTTATTATATACTGGAAAAGCAACCAAAAACAGGTGTGGCCAAAATGGTGCAGTTGTGTGACGGGCGGTCCACAAAGTGACTTTTGGTACGACAGAGGGTCGACACGCATACCAATCATAGTGACAGACAGGTGGTCTGGTCACCAAAACAAACTAAAAAAAAAAGGCACGAGCGACACTTGGTCCTCGATTGCTGATGTTACTCGGATGAGAATGGCTGCATGCCCAACATAAATGAATTTCGTTATGTAAAAGATGGAACGTTAACACGAGTCCCTAATCCCCTAGTCTGCGCGAAAGTCCAACGACGAATAAAGTACAATCGCGAGATTAAAAACTACTGCCAACTTCCACCCTCCGACAGTTAAAGCAAAAGAACTTTCACCAATTTTTAGAGAATTTTAATTTTGTACGAGGGGAAAAATGAACGCGTTAAACACTTGAGTTTCATGCAACTTACCAAAGTTTCTCCAAGATTATGGGGGTGTGAATAGGGTGGCTGAATGCACCCATTGAATTCCCGCTCACTGGAAGAAGTACCAGAGGTCGGCGAATCCAATGACGGTGGTAGTGCATAAAGCTGGGGTGAAACGTGCGAGTAGGAAAAGTAGTGGTGTCTCAACTGCGTTCGCTCACTCTTGCAAATATGCTAGGTGTAGCTGAATTAAAACGCGAACGAGACCCACACTTTCTGATTGGCCGAAAGCATGTGGGAATGGAAAATAAAGAAGAGGTGATCAAGGCAAGGTGAAAGCCTGGAAGAGCACTTTTTTACGAGATAGAATCTGAGCCGGAGGTTCAAGAAATTTTTGGAAAAGAGAAGAAATTTTGAAAGGTGAAAAGAAATTCAAGTGTTTGGTGAAAGTAATAGAGAAGGTGAAAATTTTTGAGAAGAAAGATAGTGAAAATTGGAGGAAGTTAGCAAGGAAAAAGAAGGATTGGAAAATAACTAGGAGAGGGAAGTTGGCAGGACATCCAGAAGGAAAAAGCTAAGTATTTTATTTGGTATTTAAAGAGTGAAATTTGTTTTGTGCGTGATAGTTATTATTGAGAATTGTTTAAGCATCGTTTGGGCTTTCGTTTCGAAAAAAAAAAGGTTATTCCGAAAAAGCGGAACTCGCGACCCGTGTTTAAAAATTGTCTTTGTCCAGTCGGGACAAAAGGTTAACGGTCCATCTTCGGTGTTATACACCATTTCTTTGTCTTTCAAAATTGTTAAAAGATCTTGGGTTTTAATCCTACTTGTAAGGTTTCCCAAGCAAAATTTAAAATAATTAAAAATACTTATACCTGTTTAAAACATCTTCTTTTTTTTTATTTTGTTCATAAATTGTTTTGTTCGGTTCTGCTCCAAAAGGTTTGTGATTTCCTTTTACAAAAAAAATTACTGGCGCCCATTTTGATTCTTTTATTTTTTTTTCATATATTTCAAGAACACCCTATATTCATCGTCTTCAATCAAATTAAATTGATAAGATTAAATCGTTTCGATTAATAAAAATTACCTTGTTCCCAATTAATCAAACCCACCCCAAAACTGAGCTATCGGGCGACAGCACTGCTCTTGCTGTCTGTGCGAGAATTAACGAACAAACCTATTCGCGTCTGACAGTTCTTTATTATTTCAATTAATCACAAATAGGTACTACTCGTGCGCGCCGGCTACCTATTTTAATAATTTATATAATTCGATTCCGATTTTGATTACTTTGTTTTGCCTATTGGGTTTGCGGACAATAACTCCGCCATCGTATTATTCGTCCTATCGTAACATTCATCATAAATTCGGTTCGTTAATTTTTGCAACAATCTTATAAGAAATATTGTTTTCAAAAATTAATAAAGGTTGGTAAAAATTGATTTTCGACTCAAATATCTTTTTAAAACTTTAAGATATTGGCTTTAAACAACTTTTATCTTTTAAAAAATATTGTTGTCAACGTTCAGTAATATTCTGAAAAAAATCGAATTGACAGTTTTTTTTACAAAAAATTAAAAATCGAAAAAAGAATTTAAAATTTAAAAAAGTTGTTAAAATTTGATTTTCGACTCAAATATCTTTTCAAAAATTTGAGATTATGGCTTGCAACTAATTTTCACTTATAAGAAATATTATTTTCAACATTAGAAAAATTTTAAGAAAAATCGAATTGACAGTTTTTTTACAAAAAATAAAAACCTAAAAAAAAAGTTTATAAAAATTGGTAAAAATTGTTTTTCGACGTAAATATCTTTTCAAAAATGTGAGACATTGTCTTCAAACTAATTTTATCTTATTAACATTCGGTACAATTAAGAGATTAATCGAATTGACAGTTTTTTTTAACAAAAAATAAAAACCTACAAAAAACAATACTAAAACTTGGTAAAAATTTACTTTCGACTCAAATAGCTTTTCAAAAATTAAAAATATTGGCTTCAAACTTATTTTATTTCACAGAAAATATTGTTTTCGATATTCAGTAATTTTTGTTTATAAAAATCCAATAGTATACGTTTTTTCATAAAAAAATAAAATCTACAAAAAATATTACGCAAATTTGGTAAAAATTGATACATATACACAAACTTTTAAGCAAGACAAATCGACAGACGGGATGGGAAGTTATCAGTGTGGGTCGCATCCCAGCCTCTTTTTTTTAATTTCACAATGATTCCTTCACATTTAAACCTTAATATATGTATGTCAAACATTAAAACCTCTTTCAGGTGAATATATTTATTTTCTTCTTTTTTAAGCAATGTTGGTAGGTAATACAAAAATACAACTTGTGGAATGATGAAGAAAATTGCAAATTAAATAAACTTCTAAGATAATATAATTTGAAATTTTCTAGGCTTTTATACAAACCTTCAAAATATACTCGATGCGTAGTAGGTTACTGTGAAAAAAAAAATAATTTCGTATTAAATATTCCTAATATAGCTCAAAACATAACACGAAATACTGAACATAGAAAACACCAAACATGCATCAGTTTTAGAATAAATAACTTAATATTCTCGTACTCGTATATTTCTATTTACTGTTCATCACTTTTGCGCGCCAACATTGTTTTATGTTTGTTTTATTGCGCTACCTACAACAAAGTTAATATAAATTTCTAACCTCTGGGTCTTTTCGACCTCACAGATCAAAAAGTCTACCCAAAACAATGTCAGGCATTTTAAATGTTAAAGTTACCTACATATATATTGTATCTAAATGTATAGTCGTTTCGGTCGTCATGTTGAATAAATTTTATATTATTAAGTTAACAGCTCCATGGATTCCAATGCCAACAAAAATGTAGGTTCCTATATGATGTGCTCCCTGCTCGACTCTTCACAATTTTTGTTGCTGCTCCTGAAATGCTGGTCTGATGGGGTGTTAAGGACGACGACAACGACAGAACAGAGACCGAGACCGAGCCTGAGACCGACGGCGACGTTTATTACGGAAAAGGTTTTCACACATTTCAACCATTTGCCACGTTGAACATGAAATATTTGCATTTGACAAACTTCGTAAACGTTGCTACTACCTGTGGATAAAACTCACTCGCCACGTCTCGCCTCGTCTCGTCTGATACAGAACACGAGCACACGAGCCTTGCTTATGATGATTAAACGAGAAGTCAACACTCAACAACAAACAACATTCCCATAAACATATTCGTACCTTTCTACTGTCTACATATAGATATTTAGTCCCAAGAGGCTTAAGCTGAGCTGAGTACCTATACCTATCTAACCTATAGATACAGTGTAACATTTAGGTACCTTTACACATCACACTTTGACTCACTTCCTACTGATGCGTGACTGACACTAACGGTAACGATTTTCATTAAAAATTCACATCTACCTATGTTTGGTCAAATATGGTTTGCGAGGTGCGTGTGTTTATGAGGATAGAAGCTTCATCTACATTTTATATGAACATTCATTATTTGAATCCTTGTCATATCGTCAAGCTTGTTATAGGCTATGGATTGATCATCACACTCGAATACGGTGTAGCACGTTCTGAAAAATATTTATAAAGACACCTTGATTTTGGAATTGAGGGATTTTTGTCTTTTTCTGCAGAGATTTAGGTCATTGCATCTAGAAACCTTAATTCAGTTTTATGTCCACGCAGTGTCCTTAAAGTATCTGTAGAACTTTTTGATGGAGAGAGAGATTTATCGACTGACAAGACAAAAATCTGAAGTTGAGTAAAATGAATTTTTTTTTTTTGGTAGTAGGCCTTTCTAGGATCAATATGACACACGCAGACCAGTTATTGGCCAATTGTGATACCACATATTAGTCTTGAGACTTTCTCCTAAGCTAAATGAACAAATTAGAATTTTGTCAAGAAAAACAATGGTATTAGTGTGTTTGAGATCATTTTCATTATTTCATTCATTTTCATTCTATAAAAGTTTAAAAATATTTATAACCATAGCGAACACCATTCACAGTCACTGCCTGACCGGCTTCATTTTGAAAAAAAAGAGGCTGGGATGCGACCCACACTGATAACTTCCCATCCCGTCTGTCGATTTGTTTTGCTTTGTTTTGTAGGTTTGTTTTGTAGGTTTTCGTGTTTTGTTAAAAATGTTCTCAGTTGAATTATTCTTAAACATTTTAAAAACTATCAATAATATTTTGCATATAATGACATAGTTTGATTTCGAAATTATTTTTTTGTTTACGAGATTTTTAGTCGAAAACCAATTTTTATCAATTTTAGTAGCATTTCTTAAAAAAAATGATTTCTTATATAAACACGTTTAAAAATGAAATGGAAAAAAAAAATGAAATATAAAAATCTACTGAAAGTCGAAAAAAATATTTTCTGTGCGATAAAATAAGTTTAAGCCAATATTTTTAATATTTGAAAAGATATTTGAGTCGAAAGTAAATTTTTACTAAGTTTTAGTATTGTTTTTTTTAGGTTTTTATTTTTTGTAAAAAAACTGTCACTTCGATTTTTCTCAAAAATGTACCAAATATTGAAAACAATATTTTTTATAAAAAAAATTAGTTTAAAGCCAATATCTTAAAGTCATGAAAAGATATTTGAGTCTAAAATAAATTTTTACCAACTTTTATTAATATTTTTTTTAAGTTTTTATTTTATAAAAAAAAAACTGTCAATTCGATTTTTCTCAAAATTTTACCAGATATTGAAAATGTTATTTTTCGTTGCACAAAGTTTGGAGATAAAATCGTTTTTTGTTCGTAAATTTTTCGAGGTAGATAATATTTTTTTTTCAGTTTTTTTTGATTTATAAAAAAAACCGTTAATTGTATTTTTTTCCAAAAATATGCTTGTTTAGTATCACGTTACAATATATAATATAAAATTTAATTCAAGTCTCTAGCGTAATTAGTTCGTGAGATATTTAGTGTTAACCAAAATGCTCACCTTTTTTTTAAACTGCTATGGTAAAAAAACCACCCACGCAATTTTCTTGAGAGCCCTTTCTGCATCTTTCTGCCTTATTATCTGTATAACAAAATTTATTTGAAGTCGATATCTTTTCTGGTTCTTGAGCTATGGACGACGAAAAAAACGTCGCGAATGTACGGACGTACGAACTTACGTACACACGCACGCACAGACATCTTTCTAAAAATCTTCGACTCTAGAGACCTTGAAAAGTCGAGTAATGTCAAAATGTTCAATTTGACAAATCGGACTCATTACAATAACTTCCTATGGGAAGTTAAAAATACGGTTCGATAATGTCGCCAGAATTCTTTGTGAGTGCATTGGTTTTCGATAATCACTCTTATATTATCTTTCGTCCAATTTCGGCGTGCTTAATGACGCATTCACTGAAAGAAATTAGAAATAATATTATAAGAGTAGTGGATGGAATGGTTCATACTATAGTTGAGAATTATTATTAATTAAAAGCTTCATTTAAGTTTGCTTCATTTATTTTTTAAAGTTGATGTTTTAAAGTTAAATCTAAGAAAACATAATTAAAAGTAAAAATTTAATTTTGACTTAAATATCTTTTTAAGACTTAAAGATATTCGCTTCAAACTCGTGAATAAATAAAAGTATTGACTTCAAAATGATTTCATTCTGCGCTGAATTTTGTTGAAAACGTAAGATATTGTTCTTAGAAATACCCAATCTGTATTTGTTTCGACTAAAAATCTTGTTAACAAAAATGGATTTTGAAATGAAACTATTTCATTATGTGCAAAATGTTGTTGGTAATTTTTAGTTAAGTTTTTAGAAAAATCAACTGATAACTTTAAAAAAAAATGAATAAGTATTATATTATTTTTTTATTTTAAATGTCAAGGGTTTTTTTCTTTTTTGGCAATATTTTATATAGGTACTAAGAAACATGTATGAATAAAAATTACATATATGTATACACATATAACTTGCTTTCATGATTGACAAAACAGTTTGACTTTGACTCCAAAGATAAAACTTAATTTTTATAATGCATTATGCATGTATTATGAATAAATGTGAGTTACAGAAACAAAGAGATGAGGTGAGATTTTTCTATTTTCACAGTTCTTTTTTCTTTGTTTTCGCATATTCAAATTTACCGTAGATTGCTAGATTGAATTTTTAAATTGTCAAACACGTTTTTCTCAAACTCACCATGAAAATACTAGAAATAATGACTTTGAATGCGTTCCGAACCTTTAGACCGAAGACATAGTGTCATATTCATAGTTCCTTGATAAGTTCTGATTTTGTCTTTGCTAAATTAAACTTTAGTTTATGTTATTCATAGAAAATTCAAACTCATTTTAAAACGATAATCTGGAGCAGAGTTGCAAATAATGCATTGAATTTTATATGCATTTTGAATAAATTAGAAAATATTTTTCAATTTTTAATTCTATTTTTTTTTTGAATTATTTATTAAATTTTATTTTTCAATGTTACCGTATGGCATTAATTATTTAATGTTATTTTTTAATTGTGTTCTATCAAATTAAAATATTATTTTCCAATGCAAAACTTTTAAAATAAAAATACTTATTTTTATTTTATTTGGCAGACTTTCGCAATTATTAATTAAAATACTTTAAGTTTTTATTTCCAAATTTTTTAACCTGATTAATGTTATGACTTACGGTTATCACGCAATTATAACACAAAACACAACAATTATTCAAATATTATAATTTATTATTATTATTGTTCGACCGAAAAACATTTTTTTTTTCAAAATTTATTTGTTAGTATCAGTCAATCTTCAACCTGGGACATTTTCACGTCAAGATTTCGAATATTAACTGAAATAAATGAAAATAATGGAATAAATTCCCACTAGGCTTGAATTAAAAAATTGTAGCTTATTTTGAATAGAAGTTATTTTTTAATTTTAATTCAATTAAACTTGCAATAAAATAACATTTATTTACTAATTCAATAAAACTTGCAATAAAATAATTTTTAATTTTTAGTTTATTATTGATGGCAATAAATTAAATTTTTAATGGGTAATTCATAGATGACAATTAGCATTAAATATTTTATTTCAGTCAAAGAACAATATCCATTAAAAAATAAAGAGTAATGCATTGAATTGACATTGGAATTTTTGCAACCTTGATCTGAAGTCTAAAAATAAACATGACGGAACCTATGTTTAAGCTGTTTCTTAATCTATTAAACGTCAAAAATAAACAAACTGATTGAGTAAATTAAGTTACGAGACATTTTATTTTAAAATTTTAAAAACAAAAACTAAAATGTCAAAAGACTTAAGCATATATCAATATTTTGATATTTTACTGGATGTTGGAATGCTACCAAATAACAAAAAACGAAAGCTCTACTTAACCCGATTGGAGCCCTTTGAAATAGATGAAGACGATTTGTATGAAAGGTATCGATTCGAGAAAAAAAACTGTCAAGTTTATGATTGACCTTCTAAACATTATAGATCGAAAATCAATGAAATGTTTGCTAATATCTGCGTGCTTCCAAGTCTAAAACCACCAGCCCGACTTCAAAAAATTTCGTAACTAACAGCAAACAATACTCGTAGTTTTTAGTTTCAAAGATTTTGGCTCTCCAGCTAACGCAATTTATTTTGTTGCCCTCTCTCTACAAGCCATTTTGTATAGGTTTAAGTGAAATTTTTAGAATTGTAGTAGAATATGCCTTAAACCTGTTTCTAACTAAATAGAGCTGGCAAATTTTTTATGAATAGCAGCTGTGTCTAACCTATATGTTAAATTTAGACTCCAGTTAAAATAGACTCGGGTTTAAAATATGACTATGAATTAGTTTTGTGTCTTACATTAAGGTATGTTTAAAAGCAGAAAAGCATTAAAATGTTTTAAAATATTGATTTTAAGAGACATCACGTAACTTTCTTTATTAATTTGATTCTTGTTGTTGAAAAATAGGGGAAAAACGCGTTAAAGGCAAACAGGGTTGCTGTTTTTGTTTTAAAATATTCTTGTGTCACAATTTAAGAAGTGAAAAAAGTTAAGTTCAAAGATTTTTTTTTTTAATTTACAGTTGAAACTAACATAAATGAACCCAACAATTTTTTTAGTATTTTGATATATATTTTTTTTAAATGTGTCATTAGTGGCCGTGAGATCGTTTAAAAACGAGTACAACAAGGTCATTTACTGTTTTCAATTTTTCATTTTTAGCCATAAGAAACATGGCGAAAGAAAGCATCTCTGTGTTAATAATAATACTTTACTTAGTTTCATACAAAAAGTTAAAAACCCTTCTTCTTCTACCTCAGTGTTGGAAAATAAAAATACTAAACATTTTAATTGTTAGTATGAATGAAAACAAAAAAAATATGTTTCTTTCTTTTTTTCGCACATATTCTGATATTTCGGGGGGGTTTGAACTTTTATCCCGCAAAATCCCTACCTGCGTTCGCCCCTGTTGAGAGTCGTAAGTCACTAGAAACTAGTTCTCAACGGACTGTTTCGCCACCCAATTTATTTATTTTTATACCAATTTGGTATCACGTTAATAATATAAAATTTAATTGGAATCTTACCGTTATTAGTTCAAGAGGTATCTGAAATCAACCTTTATTTTTAACTTTTTTTTTTAAATTGAAATTCTTTTCTGCACACACAAATGCATATTTCTATAAACCTAGGGCCTTGAAACGTGTCAATACTCGTATTTTTGACAATTCAGACCGATTATACTAACTTTCTATTGGAAGTTAAAATTGGGTAAAGGTAAGGAAGATTTATTTTATATTTCAATTAATGATTCACTGAATTACAGTCAAATATCCTTAATTTTTAAAAAAGATGTGAAGTCCTTAGCTTAAACGGATCACCATACAACGGCAGTTTTAATCAGTTTTGCACGCTATGTGATTTGAAAGCAAAAGAAGATTGCTTCCACTTCATGAGTATATGTCCCGTTTTTTGTGCCTACAGAAATGCAACCTTTGGAAAAAAATCTCTGACGATGCAAGAAACAGTAGAAGTGTTAAACAATTTTGAATGGAAAGCACTCTATTCCTTTTTGAAAACCAGTTATACTTATAGGATGTTAATTATAACCGAATTTGGTAAAATTTATTTAATTTTAATTTTTAATTTTTGTTTATCATTCATACCTAGAAAATTATTTATTTTGATTTGCTAACCGAGCTAATTAATTAGCTAAAATTATAAACATTGCATTGTACTCCATAAATTAAAAAAAAATTAAAATTCCATCTATATGCGTCCTGCAAACAACTTGTGAAAATGTACATTCCTTATTAAATGAAGTCTTAGTTGTCAATGTCAAAAAAATGTAAATTGGCCATAAAATAATGTGCAACAATATCGAAAAACACCAAAAAGTTCCAATGAAAATCAAAATTTTGGCAATTTTTCATTCAAATCCTTCCTTCAGTCATTTAAATTTTTAATAAAAAATATAATAGTTTCCACGACATCTTTTACTGTAGTGTTTCTTGAAAATAGTTCAATAAGACGCTAGGCTTATAAAAGAACGTTAAATCTGTAAAGTACGAGTAAATGGGTTTTTATTCGACAGATAAAACATACATACATATAAGCAATGCCACAACTGCCAAATGTTTAGCCACGCTAATAAAAATTGCTTTATCAACATTCATCGCTCTCATTTATTAACTTCCCATAGGAAGTTATTGTAATGGGTCTGATTTGTCGAATTGAAAATTTTGACATTTCTCGACGTTTCAATGTCCCTAGATTCGTCGTCCATAGCTCAAGAACCAGAAGAGATATTGACTTCAAATAAATTTTGTTATACAGATAATAAGGCAGAAATATGCAGAAAGGGCGTTGTTGTTTTTTTTACCATAGCAGTTTAAAAAAAAGGTGAACATTTTGGTTAACCCTAAATATCTCACGAAAAAATGACGCTAGAGACTTGAATTAAATTTTATATTATATACTGTAACGTGATACCAAACAAATATATTTTTGGAAAAAATTCCAACTAACGGTTTTTTTATAAATCAAAAAAAAAATGAAAATAAAAATATATGTCACCTCGAAAAATTTACGAACAAAAATCGATTTTACTTCCAAAACAAATCCAAAAATAATGTTTTTAACATCTGATAAAATTTTGAGAAAAATCGAATTGACAGTTTTTTTTATAAAAAATAATAATGAATATCTTTTCGAAAATTTAAGATTATGGCTTTCAACTAATTTTATCTTATAAGAAATATTGTTTTCAACATTCGGTAAAATTTTGAGCAAAATTGAATTGACAGTTTTTTACAAAAAATAAGAACTTAAAAAAAATATTAATAAAAGTTGGTAAAAATTTATTTTTGACTCAAATATCTATTCAAAACTTTGAGATATTGGCCTTAAACTAGTTTTATATTTTAAAAAAAAATATTTTTGTCAGCATTCAGTAAAATTTTGAGAAAAATCGAATTGGCAGTTTCTTACCCAAAAATAAAGACCTAAAAAAACATTACTAAAAGTTGGTAAAAATTGATTTTGGATTCAAATATCTTTTCAAGACTTTAAAATATTGGCTTTAAACTAATGTTTTGTTATAAGCAATATTGTTTTCAATATTCAGTAAAATTTTGAGAAATATTGACAGTTTTTTTTACAAAAAATAAAAACCTAAAAAAAAATACTAAAATTTAGTAAAAATTTATTTTTGACTCAAATATCTTGTCAAAAATAAAAATTCTGGCTTCAAACTTATTTTATCTAACAGACATATTTTATAAAAATCAAACAGTCAGTTTTTTCATAAGAAAATAAAATCTCCAAAAAAAGTACGCAAAATTGGTAAAAATTGATGTTCGGTTTTCGATATCTCGTGAACAATAGAAGATATTTACTTCAAATTAATTTCATCCATCCAATTTGTATTTGTTTATATAAGAAATAATTTTTTTTAAGAAATGCTACTAAAATTGGTAAAAATTGGTTTTCAACTAAAAATCTCGTTAACAAAAAAATAATTTCGAAATCAAACTATTTCATTATATGCAAAATATTATTGGTAGTTTTTAAATTTTTAAGAATAATGCAACTGAGAATTTTTTTAACAAAACACGAAAACCTACAAACTTTCAAGCAAGACAAATCGACAGACAGGATGGGAAGTTATCAGTTTGGGTCGCATCCCACCCTCTTTTTTCTTGAGTATATTGTAAAGCTTGGTTCTATCCAGAGGTTCACCGCCTGCCATTAGTTATATATAACTATTTCAATGAAGGTTTTTAGTATATTTTCCTTTCTATATTTTTTTAGGTTTTTCATTTGCTAAACAATTTTTATTCTTATTGTCAGTAGTCAGTACCAATGTAGCTATATATAGCGTAACTCTGTAAATTGTGCAATATACGAGTTTAAGACATCAATGTTTCATATTTTCTGTTAAAATAAATATATCTATCAATTTTTCTACATATATGTATCATTAAACTTTTAAAGGGTCATACAATTTCCAATCTATATTTTAAAAAAGCTCCTTTAAATAGTTGTTTGTTCCCCTAAAATCTCCTTTTCAGTTGAGATTTCTACACTAATATTATAAAGAGGAAAGATTTGTATTTTTGTATGTAACGAATAAACTCAAAAAGTACATTATCACTGAGTAACATAGGCTATATTTAGTGCTAGATTACTATAGAAATCTTTAGAAATTCCTATTAAAACCAACGGAAGGTGTTAAAAATAAGACGCTAGTTTTAAATAAATTTAAATAATCTACTTAATTATATTTAGAAAAAGACTCATGGAAGAACAATGTGGGGCTCAATGTTGACGTATTCAACTTTTTTCTTAGCTAGTCGCATTTTTCCAATATCTAGGCATATTATCCCTCCTAAATATCTTACGAAACGCCATGCCTAAGTGCTATGAAAAGTGAAACAGAAACAAACGTTTCTTTTTCAAAAACAAAGAAAGTTTTAATACAATTATTTTGACATTCCTTAAAACGTTCCTTAAAATGCAATATTTTAATCGTTGTCATTTTGTATACTGGTTCATTTTTTATGAGTTGCCAAACTGTTTATTTTAAGGCTGATGCCTTCTTTTAAGTAATCAAAAAAATTAGTTTTAAAAATTAAGAGCAGCAATAAAATATCTTATCTTCAGGATTAAATTTCACAGTGGATCATTTAAAAACAATATTAAGTGTCATATATTTTAGTTGCTTTTAGTATTTAGAAAAGTTTTCAAAAACATTAAATAACGCTTTTAGATAATTTATAAGCAAAAGGTTAATATCGTAAAAACATCTTACTTTTTTAACTAAAACTGTCTCATACTTATAAATTCAGTGTTTGGTGTATATGAACTTAAGACCAATTAGAACAGGCTTTGCCTTGAAATACCGTTTTTTAATTCTTATTTCAAAATTTAAACATTATGCATTGAAGAATCCTTTTTTGAAGGTAACATTTCTATTTACGTATTACAATTCAAAATCTAAATTTCTTTAAATTATGTAAATCAATTATTTAAGCCTGAAGAAATTATTTGAATAGCAAAGTAATCAGTTGAATGATTAAAAGCCCTCCGTATATCCGTAGCTTGTTTTGGATTTTCTTAGAATGAATCTATACCCAAAATGTTCATTGAAATGAACATCCGGAGCATAATAATTTTTATTAAATTAAGCACGTGGAATAAGAAGACCATAAAATCCACCTGAGTATGTTTTTTTTTATTAAATTGAAAACCAACCTTTTGAGGTCAAAATGAGGGGAAATGTTGTTTTTTGTTGTTGTTGCTTATTTTTAGTTTAGACCTTTCCTTTGCAAACAAAATTTGCTTAAAAAAGGAGTTCCTTATATAAAAGGAACAGATAAGGTTGATATTGGTATACGCACTTACTTTATATGTCGTTTGATTTTACGATATTATGCCCGTAAAGGTTGTTCGATTCGACATGATGTGTAGACGATGTGTGCAAAAATTTGTTATGAAATTTTCTCTTATATGAGAGAATATATATTGCATAAATGGATTAAACTTTGCACTGGTTGTTTTTGAAGGTTAACATCGATGAATGTATGAATTTATTCCAGAACAACTGATGCCACCGCCATGTCATATATCGTTCGATTGATTTTTACCTACGCGTGTTTTTAAGTTCCGAATGAGTATGTAGTTAGAGAAAGCTAGTTTTTTGACATTTTTGAACAAGAATCCTATTTAATTTAAGACACTCTTAGGCTTGTTCTTATTTATTTACATTTATGCGAGAAAATCTTTTATGAACCTTTCAAATTTGAATACAAATTGTATACCGCATTCCAGGATGTTCCTTTCTGTCATTTTATTAAAAGATAGACAGAGTTTATTAAAAAATGAAAAATCGATGGATTTTGAATTCAAACTATTTTTTTTTTACTTTCGACAAATAGGGACTATATGGCTAGTCTGGCATTCGTACAAAATTTGAACTCAAGATTTTAATCGAAGATGATATACATATGTAAATATTCCAGGGAAAAACGAAAAAAGTGAGTCCGTCGATTGCGTCCGTTGGTTTGTCCTTGCCCTACAGCCTAGACCATTAGTTCCATTTTAGGTTACACTATACAAAATTCGTTGATGGTCATCAATTTAAGGTCGGATTTATTTTATTATTTATTACAAAACCAACAAAAAAAGTTAATAACAATAAAAACTCTGCACTAGCGATTTAAAGTCATAAAAAGAACTGAACATCATTTTCTTGCGATTTGAGCTTAAAAGCCTTTTTCATATATAGTTTTTCGAAATAAAAGATTTTTAGAAAGATGTATGTACGTGCGTGTGTACGGACGTTCGTACGTCCGTACGTTCGCGACGTAAAAAATGATTTCATCCCCAAAACAATTTTTTGCAACGAAAAATAACGTTTTTAACATCTTATGAAATTTTGAGGAAAATCAAATTGACAGTTTTTTTATGAAAAATAAAAACATAAAAAAAACATTACTCAAAGTTGGTAAAAATTGATTTTCGACTAAAATATCTTTTCAAAAACTTCAACTAATGGCTTCAAACTTATTTAATCTTATAAAAATTATTGTGTTCAAGATTCGGTAAAATTTTGAGAAAAATCGAATGGACAGTTTTTTTACAAAAAATAAAAACCTAAAAAAATTAACAAAATTTGGTAAAAATAGATTTTCGACTCAAATATCTTTTCAAAACTTTGAGATATTGGCTTTAACTTACTTTTGTCCTTTAAAAAATATTGTTATTAAGTAACATTAAGTAAGATTTTGAAAAAAAAAATCAAATTGACAGTTTTTTTTTACAAAAAAATTAAAAACCAAAAAAAAAAATTAACAAAAGTTGGTAAAAATTGATTTTCGACTCAAATATCTTTTCAAAAATTTGAGATTATGGCTTGCAACTAATTTTAACTTATAAGAAATATTGTTTTCATTATTCGGAAAAAATTTGAGAAAAATCGAATTGATAGTTTTTTTTACAAGAAATAAAATTTAGTAAAAATTGAGGTTCGGTTCTCGATATCTCTCAAATTAATTTCATTTATCCAATTCGTATTTATTCGTTTTTATATAAGAAATACAAAATTTTAATAAATGCTACTGAAATTGGTAAAAATTTCTTTTCGACTATTTCATTATATGAAAAATATTGTTGATAATTTAAAAAATTTTAAGAATAATTTAACTGACAACTTTTTTCACCCAACACCAAAATCTACAAAATCTTAAGCAAGACAAATCGACAGACGGGATGGTAGGTTATCAGTGTGGGTCGCATCCAGCCTCTTTTTTTGATATATTGTATATTTGGAAGCCTTGACCTTATTGGCCGTCCCGTCTTTGAGAAAAAAATTCTCGAATTTTCCATCGAAAGGGTTTTTTTTATATAATAACCGCAAACTCAAAAGGGGACTTTTCTACCCTTATTATGAAGAGACGCAACTAAGGTGGTAAGCCATTTCACATTCGCGTAGTACGACTAAAGAATGAATCTCTGTACTTAACAGTACGGCCGAAGTTGGGCTCGAGGGTGTACTGATGAGCATTCGTAGAAACGCAAATATTACGGCTATTTATCTAGAACATAAACCGTTAAAATAACGGCAAAAAGTGTGAAACAAGAACAATACGACGATGATAGTACCACCAATCAATTTTAATGCTCTACATTCAATACAGTTCAAGAAGTTTAAGTAAGTTGCAGAAGCACCAGCATGGGAGTTATACTCAAGCTTTGCACGTATATAAGTCTTGTAAATAACAGCTACATCGCATATGTGGTGGTTCCAAAAGAGGTGGTTGGTGACACACATACCGGAGAATACCGAGATATTCAGTCTCATTGATGCAAGTGCCATCCATGGATAATGGCAAGGAGGGTATATCTCGCTTTAACGATACAAGACAAAATTAGGTTTTCTAAGCATTAAATTTCACGCGGTTTCTTATTCTTCATTGTACAATGCTGTTTAGGTCGGAATTTATTGAGCTTAACATATTTTGTCGTTGCAATTCCACATTCAAAGCAGAGGTATGTGAGCCTGGAAACGAATATGAAAAGCTAAAAAAAAGCTATAAAAAAGCAAAAAAATGTATTGAATTTAAAGTTGAGAAAGAGTGTTGGAGATAGAACAGAGCCCTGGGGCACACCGGCACTTATTTTCTGGTTTTCAGACTTGAACCTATCCCATACAACAATGACATAAAAAATCCGGGATTTCGTTGTCTGACATAAAACCTTTTATCGAATAGCATTGCCTCTAAAATATTTTCGATCGATGATTATTTTGCTGGAGCCTTCTTGAGAAAAATATTAATTTAACCCTCAAGCGGTCGCGCGGTCATTTGTAACGGGAGCGGGCGCGCGTAACCGAAAAGACCTATCGGATGAATAAGAGAAATAAAGCACTAATTATTTCATAATTATTTATTGATTTGTACTCAGATACATTATCATTGTCTTTAAAGTCTAATTTGTCAAAATAGTACTTAAATTTATGAAAAAAGCTACTAGAAATGAGAATTACATATGATGGTAAAAATAATAATATGAACGAAAATGTACTAAGCGCTGTCGATTCGACTACGCGCGCCCGCTTAAAGGTTAAATAATTCACTCCATCTATCAATAATATTCCACAAAAACTTTTATATTCTCAGATGGACAGCTGGAACCCACATAAAATCTTCGTAGTCTCTTAGTAGTTGTGACCCTTCTTGAATGTGCCGTTTTCCCAGACTGTCGAATTTTTAATCCGTGAGAGCGGTAACTTGATTTTATAGCTTGGCTCAATTGCTTGCACAATCTATCTGCGATTTTTTGGTCAATATCAGGTACATTTCCGATAACATGAGAAAATTGAACAACATTGATGTTTTCACAATTAATTATGCTCTTGCCAATTGGTCCCGAAGTAGGTAAAAATTAGTTGGTAAAAAAGATTTCTTAGAGGTAAATCCTTTGGCATTAAGTAAACATATTGTCTACTGTAATGGTCGACCTAATTCCATTTCCATGTTACGAATTACTCCTCCTTTCCAATCCGTATTGGTGGCAGTACCATCACTTCTAATGCAGAAAATAGTTTGCAAATTAAATCCTTTATACTTAAAACAAAATCTAAAGATTGTTTGCATATTTATTTTCCTGTTTCATACTTCGGAGTAACGTGAGCCAAGATAATTATTTTGGTTCTGTAAGAACTGAAGTATGCACCTCTAGGAATTGTTTTTAATAATGAAGAACATTTTTTTTGTTAGAAATAAGGGTCTTATCTTTTCTTACATCAAAATCTTATATATAAAAATGAATCGCAAAATGTGTTGGTAAGCGCATAACTCAACAACGCCTGGACCAATTTGGCCAATTCTTTTTTTAAAATGTTCGTTGAAGTTCAAGGATGGTTTTACGGCGAGAAAAATTCCAATAATTGCCGGAAAAACCATAAAAACAGCCCTTTTCTTTTTCCCATACAAATGTTTTCTAACTAAAACGTAGTCGGCTTAAAGAATTTGACTACAAGTCATATCAAATTAAAAAGAAGAAGAAAAAAGTGTAGATGTCGATTTGCTGTTGTTTTTCTTGGATTTTCTGTTACCTTATCTACTGAGTTTGGTTTTGTCAACTGATAAACGGCTGCAACAAATCTGTATATCGTGTTTTGTGCAGAGTGTTAGCGTTAGTGTTTGTTTAGTAAGTGTTTAGTGACAAAATAATTTATATTTAATATGCCTCCTATAAGATGAAGCAATTTAGGTAGAAGAACCCGAATTGCTACAAAACAAGCTAATTACCGATCTAATCGTACTACACAAGAACGTGAAAGAATTCGGATATCACAAATGCGTAAAGCGCAAGCGCGACATTCAAGTAATGATCGCTCATGTTTGAATCGAGCTGCTTTCAGTTACGATGTTTCAATTGACTACAGTAACTACCAATGTGTTGTTATTGGTTCTATGAACTCGGTTTGCTCACACTGTAAGGCATTGAAATACAAAAACGAAGCTAATGGATTGTGTTGCACAAATGGTAATGGTAAAGTGAAATTGATACCATTGGATCCACCACCAGAGCCATTGTACTCATTGGTTTCAGGAATGGGAACAGATTCCATACACTTTTTGACAGTTATCCAAACTATAACAATTGCTTTCAAATGACTTCATTTGGGGCAACAAATGTAGTTCGGGAAAATTTTATTTCCAACAAAATTTTCTATCACCTAATTTAAGATGTTTATTGATAGATATTAGTTATAACTAAATATATAATTTTTAAGATCAAATATTATTTAAGTTTGATCACTGACAATCCATAAATTTATAACTCTTATTTATTTTATTTTATAGTGTTTGGTACAAAAATAATATTTTTTTTAATTAACAAATACAAGGGCAAATATATCACAGACTAGGTTCACTGTTAGCAGTGTCAGATAGCGACAGCAAATTCCTGCAAATTTATTTTATATGGGCAATTCACCACAAGAAATTGATCTGCGTTTGCAAATAACAATTTTGTAAATAGGTCTATTGTAGAACAGTTACAAACCTTATTTCATGAACACAATCAATTGTTAAAAACTGCACTGGATCTGATGCCATCTGATAATCACAAAATTGTAATCAGAGCTGACAAATTACCTGCAGGTCACCATGCAAGACGTTTTAATGCACCAACTATATTGATGAAGTTGCTATCGTTGTAGTTGGAGAAAACTTGGAATCCCGTGTTATTGTTTTACATCGTCGAAATGATCAATTACAACGTATAAACCAATTAAAAGATAAACTTATTTAGAAGGTGTGTCCAAATGTTTCTCAAAATTACAGAAACCATGATTGGTTGAGCGAACGAGCTATATTGGCTCCAAAAAACATTGATGTTAATGAATTGAATTTCAAAATTCAAGAACAAATTACAGGCGAATGGAGGATATATTTGTAAATCAGTTGATTCGGCTACTAACCAAGATGATGTAGTCAATTATCCACCGGAATTTTTAAACTCGCTGGATTTGCCAGGATTGCCACCTTACAATCTTCAATTAAAGGTTGGATCAATAGTTATAGTGTTGCGAAATATCAACCAACCGCGTCTTTGCAACGGTACACGGTTAGCGATAAGATATAGCGAAGCAACTACATATACTCAAAGGAAAGTATAAAGGAGAAGATGTTCTTATACCGCGCATCCCAATGATTCCGACTGATGTGCCATTTGAGTTTAAACGACTACAGTTTTCAGTGCGGCTTGCTTTTTCTATGACCATAAAAAAGTCCCAGGGATAATCATTAAGTGTTTGTGGTATTAATCTAGAAAATCCTCACATGGTCAATTGTATGTTGCCACTTTCCACTTTACAAATCTTTATGACAGGACGAAGTCTGTCGGGTCCGCTAGTATAGGAATAATTTGAGCTAAGATTCCATCATTTTGGTTTGATGAACTGTTTTTTGATTTTAAAAAGACTTGATTTATTTCGTTTTATCATTAACAAAAAAGTCGTATTACCGATTCTTAACGTTTTCCAACGTACTGGAACTGGAAGAACTGCTGAAGCCACTGCTGCAGCAGATCGGACAGAAAAGCAAACTCTTGCTATAGATGGTAAAGGATTGTTTCTTCTTACAATAGATTCAACGGACTCTGCTGTATCGACCACGTTAACTTAAATTGGAAAGACAGAAGAGAAAATTCTTTAGTTATTTAGTATACTCCGTTTATTTTGCTTTTGAATTCTTAGAGTTTCAACAATTTTTCTATTAATTCTTTAATCTATAAAAAATGAACTGTCTTTTATTACCCTTTTCACAACGACATTTGCTAAAGGTATCATACTAAAGAAACACACTATGTTATATTTTTTCAAAATGAATCATTTAGTCGCATAAAAACCAAAAAAATATTGTACAATAGCTTCAATAGTAAATATCAATTACTGAAAAATTAAAATACATTAACAAAGATAGAGTTAAACCTCTATCCTTCAAACATTTTTTAAATTGATATGCGTAAGTATGTACATCAATAATTAACCCGCACAGTTAAAAAATTAATTGTTTTAAATTAATCAAACTTAATAAACTCAATTTTTTAATTTGTAACGTTTCTCTAATACCACAGTATATATGTAGATCTTGTGTAAAAGATACTCGTATAAATATTGAGATACAACACAGCCTGAAAGAATTTAAGCCTTAAGTCTGTACATAATATTTGTAAGGGAGGTAATCAAAAACAGTTTTTTTTTTTTAAATTTTAATCGGCCTTAATTGAGGAATTGATTTTTTTTTTAAATTTCTTTGAAATTCCAAACAAACTCTCTTCCTTCTTTATTTTATGTCTTTTCTATTGAAAATTCATCCCACAACATCAGGACTCATTTCTGTACAATAAAGTAAACTTCAGCCATCGGCATCCACAAAGGATAAGCTGTATAATGGCGGAAAAAAAGCAGAACATCCTGCATCTCTCATCTCTCGACGCCAACATTAACTTACTTTTTCCTTTTCCCCGGATAAAGCGATGTCGACTTGAGATATCTGTTCTCGATACTTTGTGGTTTACAACACAAAATATATCCAATAATTTTATATTTTAACTTTTTTTTTTTCAAATCGGAAACAAGAGGGTCGGTATCGGTGTTGGCGTTAGTCCCCGGTCCTTCGATCGAAAATACGGAAGTACAAAAAACTTAAGCGTTTGAAGCTTCAAATCTCTAAGGATTACAAAATTTGTGATAAGTATAAAGTTTCAAACGTGTTAACCATAAATATTTTTGCGAGTGGAATTTATCAAAGCAAAATCGTGCGTAAAAAGAGCTTCACCTGATTCCGAGACATTTAACACACACCTTTGGGGTGCTTCAAAATATATATTGCCATATTGCGATGTTAAACATTGACGGTGACCCTTGCCAAAGTATCAACTTTTGGTTAACGAGAAGTGTAAAACTTTAGCAATATTATATTTGTATCCCTTATTTAGGAGGAAGGGAAAAATTGAGAGAAGGGAAAAGAAGAAAAAAAGAAATCAAAATCGAAACGTGATCAAATGCTAATGAAACATTTCAATTGGTGAAGTTTCTCACGTTTTTCCGGTGATTCTGCAATGAACTTCAAAGATATGTTATGGACAATGTGGGCGAAGATACTGACTATGATGGTAGTAAATTAAGCTTTTCCCGGGTTGTTTCGTTTTCGAGAATACAAAATCAAGGACCTCACTCATAGAATCAATCAGAAACAATGTCAATAATGAGAGCAAATCACATTTTCCAAAATTTCTCAATTGTTAAATGTTTGCTTAAGTGTTTCATTATAAGGACTTCTTCTTATTGTGAGGTGTGTTGACGACATCAGACAAAGACACAATACATCGACATGACTTGGAACTCCCTCTCGCCAGGAGGAGAAGGGTGCAAGTTCTGAAAATAGTTCAAACACAAATCCCAATGGAAGAACTGGATAAAGAAGTTATAATTCTTTCACTAAATTGCTGTCGCACTAACTTTGTAAATTGTGTTTAGAAGTTTTCTTTGTCATCATCAGCAGACTTTGAAAAGATACTTCAAAGTTTCTCAAATGATATCTGTATGTATATAAACTGATTATCAGTTGTCTGTCAATCAAAGTAATTCAAGCCTTTGAGAATATTAAAGTGGATTGTAACTTTTTCCAAAAATTGAATTGCATAAATTCAATTTCTTGAAAAAGTTAAGTTTCATTGGTTTTTAAATAAAATAAACTAAAGAGACCATAATTGAATTTAATGCAGAGTCATCTGTGTTTTAAATAATATAATCTATAAAGGATTTGAGATATTTTTTAACTTCACTTGTTTTATTTCATACGCCACATTTATTGGTTATGAATTTTGAGTCAATTCTTGTTCTTCAATCCTTAGTTGTTCAAATTTTGTAAAATCAGATTATTATATATTCATACTAGCTGAACCGACCAACGTTGCTTCGTCATATAAATAATTTCTAGAAAATATTTTGCTAGAAACAAATAACTTATTGTAAGTGTGTAAGGATGTAGTATATAAGTGGGAGAGGTATAGAGCACTGTAAACGCTGACAAAATATTAAAATAACATTTTTTTTTACCTTTTTAAAAATAATTCTTTAAAATTAGAATGTCACGTAAAATTGTCCATGTGAAATACCTGAAGTGCTCAAATCTAAGCCGCAGACAGGCATCGTTTCGCCTTGAGAGTCATTGATAGATATTCATTGCAAATGCCAATCTAATTGGAAATTGAAGACGTTTGAATTGAATTGGCACATCTGTGGGTATAATAGAGATTCGCCGTAATAATATATTTTCACCTCAGAATTTTCCATTTAGAAATATGATTTCGATAACATTTTTCATCAATTTTTAACTACTTATCGCGTGCCGTTGCACAACCGTGTATGGTTCAAATTACGAAACAAAATTACCGGAGGTTCAATTGTAAATTATGCGGTGGCATACCTGGTAAATCTAATGAGTTCAAAAACTCAGTTGGATAATTAAGAGCTTCGGTAGCATCAAAAACTGTATCAATAGATTTGTATGAAACCAAGTCTCCTGTTAACAAATGTTGTATCTTGAGATTTAATTCGTTGACATCCATTCGTTTTGCTGCTAAAATTGCTCTTTCTGCCAGCCACTCATGATTTGTATACTGTCTGTGTACCTTGGGAAATATCCGGTCAATACAAAATAAACGTGCAGAAATCGACCGGTAATTTTATGCATCCAGTTTCATCTAAAGTAACTTTTCCGTCGCCTATATCTAACAGTTGTTTTGAGAATGTTTCAGCGGATGGATCTTAAAGCATTTGAACACGCATATTTTCCTTTCAGTTGTACTCTTTCAACATTACGCCACAGTGGCGATGATTTTAAGCACTCGTTGATCTCATCAGCGTACGTGGATCGCGGATTAACGGGAAGTGTTTGTCTGAAATCACCTGAAAGGAGTAATAGAGTGCCGACAAATAGTGTGTCGCTGTTTTGTATATCTTTTTTAATGTTCTGTTCAACGCCTCAAGCGAATGTTTGTGTGCCGTAGTGCATTCATACCATATGATAATTTTACACTTTTCCAGCACTGTGGCCATGGATGATTGTTTTTTTATATTGCACACCGGGTCTGGGTTATTTTAAATATTTAGCGGCAGTTTAAATACTGAATGAGCTATTCTGCATCCATCCAATAAAGTTGCCGCAACAGTCAATGCGATACCATTATTTGATCGTATTTTAGCAAGAATTAGCGAAATAAGGAATGTTTTGCCAGTTCCACCTGGTGCATCCAAAAAAAAAGAATACACCTTGTTCTGCCGAAACTGCGAGCATGATGTGGTCATAAATGGTTCTTTGTTCTTCATTCATTGGCGGGACATTTCGAGCGACAATCGCTGCCATTTCTACAATTTTGTATTGTAGTTCACGATTCAATTCAGTGTCTATTAAATCAGATACATTTCGGTGAATGCATACCGAATTGACTGAGTGGTAAGTTGGCACTGATAATGCAAAGATCCTCAATAGCAATCAATGGTTTATTGTACATAGCGTCACTGAATACTATCGTAAGATCGTTGCACCATATACGATGTTGAAGCAATTAAACCATAGCACTTAGGAATATAAAAAGTAGATAAAAACCTATTCTCAGATCTACCGAATGTATATGCAAAATTTCATTGAAATTGGTTCAGCCGTTTCGGAGAAGTATGGCAACTAACAATGAGAATGATCAGTTTTCAGCATGACGTAGTTTCACGTATTTTGCGGCAAATTAAATATTCTTATTAAAAAGTGCGTTAGGAGTTTTTTAACCGAATTGTGCATCCCCATACTTGCGAGTCATTTAAAAGTATGGTCTTCAAAGACTTTAAACTTGTTACTATGCGCTATACACTTATTCATGAAGCATTGTTTCCATGTCATATTTATAGCAGTTTTCTCCTTAACCAATTTCTTCTTCAAATGTTTCTTCATATTGCAATTATTTGTATTTGTAGTTATCAAGCTCAATTTTTCGTTTAATGCATTACGCCCACCGCCACTTTAAATAGCCAGAACCTTCGATTTATCGATATTGACTATTATATTATCACGAGCTTCAGAGTTTCCGGAGAATGCGCAAACATGACTATATATAGTCTATAAACAGCAGTGCCTTTATACACATCTCTGCGAAATCTAATCCACCCGGCAGTTAGTCTAACAGGTCGTCTATAAATATTGCAAACAGAGTAGGAATTAATGTACAACCTTGTCGCACTCACGATGAGGTTTTGAACCAGTCAGAGAGTTCTTCACCTGTCCAAACTGCAGCCCTTGTTACTCTATATAAGTTTTTAAAAACGCGACTAAACAATACAACTTATAGAATAAGGCATCTCGATAGATGGTATCGACACAAAATACATACAGCTTTTTCTTTTGTTTCAAGATATTCTCTACCAAGCTCCTGAATATTAAATTGTTATCGATTGCTGAATATCCTGATCTTAAACCAGCCTGGAACTCCTTCCACAAGTTTTCGGTCTCAAACCAAAACTGTATTAAAGAGTCTTAAAACGTTTCTTCCAACTAGGTAACTGTTAACGCCCAGTCCAGAGAGTCGACTGTAAATTCAGAAGGTACGAAGTGCCACTTAGCCGGTGTTGTTTCAGAATTTAAAAGATCCATGATATTTGAATGCATAACATTTAAAGATGTTTTTCGAGCTTTCCGACATTCTTCGTCAAACCCAGGTTCTTTCAATGGGGGATCCAGGGGATGTCGTAATGGTCATGAAACAACAACCACCCCCGGGCAATAATTTGTTTGTATTTTCGTAGGAATTCCCTTCAATTCAAAACTAATCGTATTGCGTAAATGGATATGACCCCCATTATACATATTATATATATTATAAACAAAATTTGTATTTTACTTCCCTAAACTTTGTTGCTAAAAGTACAACTTTTAACTGAGAACTGAACCAAGAACATAATATGAATCGGAAAGGCCTTTTCCACAAATGCAGAACAAACCCATCAACATATGAGCATTACAATTAAGTTTTATAAGTAAAGATTTCATCTAAAGATTGGTTAGTAATGTAACGACATTTGCCAAAAAGTGGTTTGCTGTTAAAAACAACTAAAATTTTTGTTTTCACGCATTTTAGAATTAGGAAATTAGTAATGCCTTAAATTATTTTTATAAAATTTGTTTCTAAGAAAAAGAGTAAATATTCAGGTTCTTAAGAAGAAACCTTGATAAAGAGATCGTTAATTTAATGTTATATCTTATTTTTTTTTTTGACGCACATAAATAGTAAACATTGAAATCGAGCTTTTGATCAAACATGACTACCATTGTGTCGATTGAAAAAAAAAGGTTTTCAGCTGATTAGCGTAAAGCACTTATTTCAATTTTTAATACGAAAAATAACAGCCGTCTCCATACAAAACTTTTGGTTAAAAATCGAAAATTCGATTTTTTTTCAAAAATTAACCGATAGATGTTTTTAAAAATTTCTCTAAATTTGTTGTTCTTAATTTAGCTTAAAAAAAACCTATTTTGGTATTGCTCAAGAAAAGTTCTCCTCATAAAAACGTTATTTTGTTTTTAAGGTTTCTCAAGAACTAATGGACCGATTTCAATAATCTTCTATTTCTGTGCAAGCTCTTGTGAATAATCAAATGATCAAATTGATCAAAACAATTTAAGTTAATCTAGGTTTTTTAAGAAATAAAAAAAAATTGAAACAGACTTTTTGGAAGAAATTAGCAAGTTCTAGCAACCCAGTCGTGCATTTTATTTCTTTCAACATTAATTTTCTATTGAATACAAACATTTTCAAGATCTTAAAAAATTAAAGAAATCTACTTTTTAAAGTGAAGCCTTAGATACTCTAGATCTAGAACTGAGATTTTAATACGAATTTCAAGAATATAAATGTCCAAAAAAAGACAACAAAAAATGAAACTTTTGTTAAACTAATGGCTAATTGAATGAAACACAATGAACGTTTTATATCTATTAATATAAAAGCTTTGAATGACTTGAGAACTGAAGTGAAAAAAGATTCTGAAACATGTAAGTAACACAAAAGTTTCTTCCCAGTTTATTTGTTGACCTTAATTTGTTTTTATTTAATTTTTAGACAAATTATGTACTTAAATGCACCTATTTCCTTAAATTCAAGAACCAAACATTTGTCTTTCTACAATTTTTGAGTTTTGTTGACTCCTTTAAGATCAAAATATTTTTTAGCATCAGCTCCAATCTACGAGTAAGCAGACTTATTCTTATAACGATAGTAATAATAGACTCCGGAAAATCGAGTTTGAAAAAACTGCGTCACAAAAATCCAGAAAAATCTTAATATCAGATTCTTTCTCATTTTCTGGGTTTTTGAATTTTTGTAGCGTTGTTTTGCATTAATATAGAGATGTCAACAAAAAAAGAATATATTATTTTTGGAAAAAGCTACATTTAAAAACATTTTTTTTTATTTCTGCGTGAAAGCAACAAAAATTCTCTAAATTATTGTGTTTAATTTTTTAAACATGCCGTATTTAGAAAACTGTTGGAGTCTTGGAATGCTTTCATATGTAGGGAGTAGTCCAAATTAAAAAGTAAGACTATACCCTCCTGGACAACAGTGTTTCAAAATAATTTAATAACTAAAGTTGTCACATTAGCCCTTGATATGTGTAGATTTAAGGTTAAGGTACACATTATGTTATTTAAATATTGTTAGCCTCCTTTACAGGACATTAGAACATTTTTAAGTGGTGAGTAAAAACGCGTCTATATGTTAAGAGTGTGACCCCCCCCCCTTTGATTAAAAGTTTGGATCCGCCCTTTGTTCTTTTTTTATATTTCCTTTATTTTGGCTGAGGCCTTCCTAAGAGTACGAGGCATCACCAATCCGTTCTAATTGGAAAAATTCCTCGATTTTCTGTGATTGGAGTTGCAAATATAGAGATCGCCGATACTTTCGAGTCTTAGCCTCTTTCCATTTGAATTTGGACAGGAGCCACATTAAGGTTATTTCATAATCATGCTTTATGTTAACTTGCATTTTCACAACAACAGGAAGATGGTCTGAATCTTAAAATCTTTCACAAACGGTTCCCAATCTTCTTACATGATAGCTTAATCGACCACTGATGTCCTTTGACCGCCAGCAAATGCTAAATGTCCTGTACAATACTTGTTCAATTAAGTATGCAAAGACCAAACGTATTACAAAAATCTAATAGCTTCTTTAAAACAAGACTCTTTATTCAGTCATCATACTGCATGAGTTTCAAATCTCCAATTAATATCACGTTTGAAGCATTTATACTATTGAATGTATCTAATAATTTTTCGAAGTCGTCTTCCCAGTTGTTACTAAACGCATTTATTTTTAAGTTATTTCTCCATTTTTAAATGATTTTTATTTGTAAGATCAAGTTTATTTAAAGCTACTGGTTCTCAAGATATGAAGCAAGACAAATGTGTATACCGAAAATACGAACGTACGATAAATTTTATGTGTGAAAGTGTAAAATTACGAACGTTCTAACACTCAGACTTTGGTTCCTGAATAACAATAGATTTTGATTATATTGACCTTAAAACTTCGGAAAAAGTCAAAGTTTTCAATTCTTCAAATCGGACTGATTATAATTTAACTTGCAATGGGAAGTTGACAAAACAAAAAAGTGAGGATTCACCGATTTCAAATGTTTTCAACTTTTTTGATGTTGAATTATTCAACATATTTATGGGCTTTCTGCCTAAAATATTGTTCAAATATAATTTCTTGAACCTTTTAAGTTAAACAAACATTCTAAATAAAAATCATTTCTGATATTTACAATACATTTCCGACAAAAGCCCTAAAATATGTTCCCAATTTTTAATTATTATCAACATCAAAAATCATCAAAGCCAACATAAGGCTTATAACAGACATAAACTATACACAGACACGGATTACTCTTCTGAAAATGATGTTATCATAAAATTCTATTCCATAGCCTTATAGCGTTTACTTCTACGTTTGCAATAAAATATTAAAGGATCATTAACCAACCGCAAGCATAATGTGAAGCCATTTCCCTTCCTCTCTGACTTTGTGTGTGAGTTGTGTAAATGTGTATATAGTATAGTCCTCAAAAAGATTCCGCGCTTAACGCATGTAGGTTGTTATTGTGTTGGGAGGGGGGGGGGGGATCTACAAAGGACTACACAGTATAGCCATTATTCTTAATAATACCCATAGGCATATCCTCCTCGTGCACAATCAAAAAGTCACTTCTATTGTGATGGAATGGAAGTGCCTCCCTATATAGGGTTATAGGAAAGGGATAATATTGGTCTCGTCCTCTCGATATACGAGTACAGAAGTTCCAAAATGACTCCTAGGCTTGTTTGATTCCTGTTGCTCAAAGACAATTATGCGAACTAATTGTGATTATAAATGACTTCCATAAGTACCAATCCTTTGCCATCGGGCAGAGTATTTTGTTTACTTTGAACATGTTAGAGGTACTCGTACCTACGAGTATTGCTGTTTGTAAAGGTCCTTGATGATACCTTGTATGTACATATATATGTGCCTACATAGGAGCAATATGATGTTTACGAACATCAAAAGACAGAGCGGTCTTGTAATTAATGTCAAGAGCTATCTAGATGCGGACACACAATTTATACAAACATCCTGTATCCTGTTTATGTTCGAGGACTAACATCATCACAAAAATAAAAGAAGAGGAGGGAGTATAGTGTATAGTGATAGTGACTAATTATTGTTATACAACATCTGAAGTATTTTATTGTTGTTTTAATGGCATAAAAGGCAAACAAACAAAATATCACTATACTCGTCGGTCGTAGTTATATACTCCCAATGGTAAATGTAATGTGAGTTGAGTATGACTACCATTTATCGTCAGTACAGGTCATCAGCCTTATTTTAGCTAAAGGAAGAATACGAGAAATATACGACTATTGGCAGGTAAACATTTTTATTCGAGAGGAAATTATCTATAGCAACTATAGTGAAGTGAGGGTACAATTAACCAACAAAATAAGAGCACAATTTCATTATAAGTGCACACAAGATAATTATAACACTTTAAGAGCAGAGCAAAGCAGAGCTTTTATATATTTGCCATTGATTTGATTTGAATGGGTGTAAATGTTGTTAATTATCATGTGTGGAAATTACAAAGATTCCCTTTATAGCAATTAATAGACTTATGTTTATTAAAAAAAGTGAGCAAAGTTCAGGGCTTGAAAGTTTATGTCAGAGTTTAACTGAAAGTTAGGACTAACTTACATAATAAAAATGGTTTTGGTCCTAACATAGAACTAAGGATACACATTGTTATATGGAAAAAGTGTCTTAAAAAATATGTCAAGAAAAATATGAAGATTGGTTGAATTTTGAAAATTCGAAAAAATGAGGTTAATATTTGCATTAAATTAAAAAAAATAATACTGCATGAAAACGTCATTAAAAATAAATAAAATAATTGGAGCAACCGTCCGGTGATAACTAAGGCCTAGTGACTTGCAACTCTCAACCATTCCTGTGTGCGAGTACTGTTGTCAGGGATGGAGGGGACCTACAGTTTTAAGCCAAATCCGAACAGCTAATTTAATAAAACACTTTTCATGACAAGAATTACTCATGGAGAATTCGTCAATTCCTCGCAAGAGGCAGTAACAGTGTAAAAAACTTTAGATAGCACAGGCAGGGATTAAAACCAAGACTTTTGGCATGACAGTCCAACGCACTAACCATCATGCCACGAGTACTGTATAAAAACTTTATTAGTTTTTAGTAATTTTAGGTGAAACTTATCTATCTAGATCGGTCTCTTGCTAGATGTCTCCATTTGCCTACTCCAAGTTAGGTGAATTCACTTTCCACTTGTGCGCGCCACCTGATCCACATTCTTCCTCTACTCCGCTATCCTGTGGGCGTGGATTAGAAAACTTTTCGCGCCAGAGCATTGCTTTCCATGAGCTCTACGTTACCCAGCCATATCAGTCGTTGGATTTTTACCCTTCTGGTTAAGTCTACATTGCTGTACAACCCATATAGCTTGTCGTTCCATCTTCTCCTCCAGTCATCTTCTATTCATACGCATACGAGACCGTAGATCAAATGAACAACTTTTCTCTCGAAATGACCCAAGGTGCTTTCTTCCGCTTTTGTCAAAAAACCATGCTTCTGCACCTTATAGCATAACGAGAATAATGAGGGTCTTATAGGTTGCTCGAGAGAGGGCGTTAGTACATAATTGGTTTCTTAGCCCAAGGAAACAGCCTTTAGCAAGAGTAATTCTTCGTTTGATCTCAGCGCTGGTGTTGTTTTCTTTGATCAATGCGAAGCCTAGGTAGACAAAGTCCTTTACTACATCAAAGTTACGTCTGTAGATGGTGACGTTTTCAACGAGGTGTTGTAGGTCCTTTCTTGATGACAGCATGTACTTTATTTTGCCCTCATTTACCGTTAAAACCATTTTTACTGGCCTTTACCTCAATAGTCACAAAAGCCCCATTGATATCACGCTGATTTTTATGCCAGTAATTGGACAGATTTTTGAAAGATAGTGGCACTGGTGTTGACGTGCTAGCTCTGCACTATTCTTTCCAAAACAATATTAAAGAAATCCCATGGCAGCGCATCACATTGTCTAAAGCCTTTTTGACATCGAAAGGTTCGGTTAAGTTGTTTCCAACTTCTATAAAGTAAATTCTCCATGGTCATCAGATGTTTCCATATGCATATGGATCTACCGTAATGTGAATATTTAATCGACTGTGGACTTTCCAGGTCTAACACCACACTGATAAGGATCTATCAGGTTTTAAGGACCATCGTGACTGACAGCGAAATTCGGTATGTCGTCGGCAGTTTTACAGAAGTGGTCCTTCTATATTTTCAGCATTGACTGCGGTTCCACTTCGGTCCGAGATTTATGCACTTGTGAAATTCATTTTACCTGCCCATTAAGCTTTCGAACTTCATTTTTGCCTTTAAACTTTTTAACATCTTCGACCGCACACTTCTCATGCTGTCTCTTTTTCCTTCTACGAAGTCGGTGTTCTCTTACGCCTTCTGCTCATAGAGCTCGCGAGTAACTCTCGTCTTTTTATGCAGCCCCGCTTTACGTTTCTGTTGCTTCGCTGCATTTGCCTGCTGACATTCCCCATCAAAGCAGAGCTTTCTTGTTATTGGCTGCTTGAAACCCAGCACGTCAGAGGCTGCTTTTCTGATTGCATCTTGGAAATGTTGCCACTAGTTCTCGATACATTATGTTGGCGGCAGATAACTTCGAAAGTTGTTTCTTAAAACTCGGTCAGACAAGGATTTGGCGATCTCCTTCAATTGTAGCCGTTCGACTTTGTTCGACTCCCAGCAGCTCCCTGTTTTCCCTTAGGTCCGGAAACCCGATGTGATACCGGGCTCATCGAATCCATTATTGAAAGTGTGGTCATGAAGTCTGTTTTTCCTGAATATTCTACCAAAGATGTCTTCCCATTCTAGTTTGGCATTAAAATCGAACAGAAAATTATTATATCGTAGCTAGGACACTGCTCATATGTCCAAGAGCTTGAGCAACATATTCTTGGTGTTGTCATCCTTCTCTTAAGTAGGGGAGTGTGCACATTTTAGCCTAATGTTGCCGATTTCAGCCTTGATGCAAATGTTCATGATACGCTTTTTGATGCACCTATTGATGAAGACTTGTTGTCTAAGTTGGGCCCCAATAACAAAGCCGCATCCAAACAAGCGTTGTTAGTTTTCTCGGTAGCAATAATAGATATCGCAGTTTTTCATCTTCTTTTTGCCCGGCCCATCCCATCGCATCTCCTTGAAGGCGGTGATATCTGTTCTAAAGCAGTCTTTTTTAACCTCTTATACTAAAATTGAATGTCCTGCATTAACAACAAAATTGTTACTCATACGCCACAGACTACCTTAACAGATTTGTATAGGAACCCAAAATTTTCTTAGAAACCTTCTAAATAATTATAATATAATTTGCATACAAAATATCTTACAATTAATTTGATGGTTCCTTATCAATTGCAACATTACAAATAACACTATCATTAATCTCTGAAATGGTAAGCAATTACTTTAATTATACGTTGCGCATTAATGTTGTTTGATTCAAAGTGCGGAAGAGATAAGAAAAAATGTTCATAATTGCATTTTTTACTACTAAAATTATATTTTCGAAACTTGGAAATAGCAAAGATACATCGAATTTGAAAATGTATAATTTTGATGTTATTATCTCATGAAAATATTTTTTGAAAATTCGTGAGTTCTATTGCTTCCTTTTCTATTAAGAATCTTAAGAAGGGTAATATTTGCTTTGATTTGATTGCCCATTCGTATAAATACCTGCCTAGGAACTTACTCAAAACATAATCACATAAAAGAATTTTCTAATTGAAGGAACAGTAAAATGTTTTTTTTCTTATGGTTTTGTATAAATTTAAATCTGCAATAAACATTAGTGATTATCAATTTTTCAAATTCAAATTTTTGAAAATTATTTTGTTTCCTGCAATTCTCTTGATTTCTAGAGAGATGTCTATACTCACGTTTGAAATACCAAATACCTCCAGAATAAAATTACGCTATCGACTTTATTGAAATTGTATATTTTTCATTGTGGCTTCATCTAAAATTAATATGAACTTTAATAAAATCTACTTACAGTTTATAAATCAATCAAAACTGTACAAAAATATTTGTCTTCTCAGATATTTTACGAACAAAGATTATACATATGGGTGATTATACAAAAGTTGGGTAACTTTTGAGGATATTTTGTTTACGATAGTTTTTAAATCAAACTTCTATAAATTCGGGTGTATATGATAGCTAATCTAATTAATATATTGTTCCCAATCGGGCCAGTCACTTTTTTGAGTACATTGTAAGATATTTAAAAATTTCAGAATTTGACTGACAGAGGACTGACGAGTATACACAGTTTTGAAAGTATTATAATGAAATTAAATCAAATTAGTAAAAATTTAATAATGATCACTTAAAATTACTTAGAAACAATTAAAAATAATTATTAATATGTAATACTAGGAGAAAATACTACATCAGTTTTCAAAACAGACTTTTGACATTTAACGTAACGTTATTTACTTATCTTTTACTACTTTCACATAGTTTTACTAAATATTTCAAAGTAATCAACAAACAAAATCTAACAGTATTCATCTTAAAAGTACTAATGATCAAGAAATGAAGAACAATAACAATTTACCTGACACAGAACTGACGCCACACTACTGACGAAAAAGACGAAATTTGAGATTATAATCTGGACTAATGTTTTTTTTTTGTAATTTCAAATATCAACAAACTACATTTTAACAAATTAAAGTCTAATACGAATAAATAAAAATAAACTTTAGATTAACAAAAAAATAACGACTCATAAAAACGCATGACGCATAAAACTGACGTGTTGACTGGCTAAGCACGTTAATAGACAACAAACATAACCCAAACTCTGGTACAGTTATGGTGGCCGTCAAATTGTGCGACCCGCAACAACTTCATTACCAACATTAAAATTCAAAGTGGGATTTGACGTTGAGTCGGCGATATTTCGCACAGATTTTAAATTTAATAACACACAAGAAACTGACGAATAAAACTGAACACAAAATGTCTTATTTTTTTAAATAAAGTGGAGAACACTGCATTATGAAAGTTGTAGTATAAAAAATAAATAAAAGTTCTCAAGCTCTTAAAAAATCACCCATTATATAAAACAATGTCCTCTTTTCAATGGAGGACAATAAATACATAATGGGTGATTTTTTAAGAGCTTGAGAACTTTTTCAAAAAAAAACGCATAAAATTTGCGTAAAGCGCGAAACACATTTCGAACCGAACACTGATTTTGGTAATAAAATTCAATGATTTGCAAGCGTTGCTCGTTAGTAAGTCTATTCATGATGAAATGTCAAAGCATACTGAGCATCTTTCTCTTTGACACCATGTCTGAAATCCCGCGTGATCTGTCAAATTACTTACTTACTTAAGGTGGCGCTACAGTCCTGTGTGAACTAGGGCCTCACCCAACAAACTTCTCCATCTAGCTCGGTCCCTAGCTAGATGTCTCCAGTTTCGCGCTCCGAGTTGGGTGAGGTCACCTTCCACTTGTGCGCGCCACCTGATTCGCGGTCTTCCTCTACTGCGCTGTCCTGTGGGTGTGGATTCGAAGACTTTCCGGGCCGGAGCATTGGTTTCCATGCGCTCTACGTGACCTAGCCATCTTAGTCGTTGGACTTTTACCCTTCTTGCTAAGTCTACGTCGCTGTACAGCCCGTACAGCTCGTCGTTCCATCTTCTCCTCCACTCCCCTTCGATGCATACGGGACCGTAGATCTTTCTCTCGAAACGACCCAAGGTGCTTTCATCCGCTTTTGTCAAAGTCCATGCTTCTGCACCGTATAGCAGGACGGGGATGATAAGGGTCTTATATAGCGACACTTTGGTCCTTCGAGAGAGAATTTTTCCACTCAATTGCTTTCTTAACCCAAAGAAACAGCGGTTAGCAAGAGTTATTCTTCGTTTGATCTCAGCGCTGGTGTTGTTTTCTGCGTTTACAGCGGAGCCTAGGTAGACGAAGTCCTTGACTACCTCAAAGTTACGTCTGTCGATGGTGACGTTTTGACCAAGACGTCGGTGTTGTAGGTCCTTTCTTGATGACAGCATGTACTTTTTTTTCCCTCATTAACCGTTAAACCCATTTTTGCCGCCTCTGCCTCAATACTCACAAAAGCCCCATTGACATCACGCTGAGTTCTTCCGATTATGTCAATGTCATCAGCATATGCTAGTAATTGGACAGACTTTTGAAAGATAGTGCCTCTGGTGTTGACGTGTGAGCTTTGCACTATTCTTTCAAGTACGATGTTAAAAAAATCACGGCCTTGAAATCGATGAAAAGATGGTGGGTGTCGATTTGGTGTTCTTGGGTTTTTTCCAGGATCTGCCGTAATGTGAATATTTGATCGACTGTGGACTTTCCTGGTCTAAAACCACACTGATAAGGACCTATCAGGTTGTTGACGATGGTCTTTAGACGTTCACATATTACGGCAGGAAAGATTTTGTAGGCGATGTTAAGTAGACTGATTCCTCTATAATTGGTGCAGTTTAGAGGGTCTCCTATTTTCAGGATCGGCAAACAATACTGAGGTTCCATTCATCGGGCATGCTTTCTTCCGACCATATCTTACAGATAAGTTGGTGCATGCTCCTAACCAACTTATCTCCAGCTGCTTTAAAGAGCTCGGCATTCAAGCCATCCGCTCCAGCGGCTTTGTTAGACTTCAGCTTAGATATAGCAATCTTTACTTCGTCTAAGTCGGGAGGACGGGATTGTTGGCTTTCGTCGTCTATGTTGAATGGATCATCCTGCCTGACAGCGGAATTCGGTTCGTCGTCGCCGTTATACAGTCTGCAGAAGTGGTCCTTCCATATCCTCAGCATTGACTGCGGTTCCACTATGATGTTTCCACTTTCGTCTTTGCAGCCTTCGGTTCTAGGTTTATGTACTTGTGAATTTCGTTTCACCTGTTCATAAAACTTTCGAACTTCGTTTCTGCTTTTAAACCTCTCAACATCTTCGACCGCACGCTTCTCATGCTCTCTCTTTTTCCTTCTGAGAAGTCGGTGTTCCTCTCGCCTCTTCTGCTCATAGAGCTCATGAGCAGCTCTCGTCCTTTTATGCAGCGCCGCCTTGCGTGCCTGTTGTTTGGCTGCATTTGCCTGCCGACATTCCTCATCAAACCAGGGGTTCCTTGTTGGTGGTCGCTTGAAACCCAGCACGTCAGAGGCGGCTTCTCTGAGTGCGTCTTGGCAATGTTGCCACTGGTTTTCTATACATTGTGTTAGCGGCACACAACTTCGAGAGAGGTTACTTGTAACTCGGTCGGAGAAGGATTTGGCGATCTCTTGCGATTGTAGCCGTTCGACGTTGTACCTTCTCCCAACATCTCCCTGTTTTGCCTTGGGCCTGGAAACCCGAAGTGCTACCTTGGCTACAACAAGGTAGTGGTCCGAGTCGATGTTAGCTCCTCGGAAAGTTCGGACATCCATGATGCTGGAAGCGTGTCTGGCGTCGATCGCATTATGGTCAATCTGGTTGACGGTAGATTGATCTGGAGATCTCCAAGTTCCTTTGTGGATGTTGAGGTGTGGAAAACGCGTACTGGCTACCAAGACGTTTCGCCCCGCAGCAAAATCTATGAGCCTGAATCCGTTGTCGGAAGTGTTGTCGTGCAGGCTGTTTTTCCCGATTATTCCACCAAAGATGTCTTCCCTTCCTAGCTTGGCATTAAAATCGCCCAGGACAATTTTAATATCGTAGCTAGGACACTGCTCGTATGTTTTGTCTAAGAGCTCGAAGAACATATCTTTGGTGTTGTCATCCTTCTCATCTGTGGGGGCGTGCGCGCATATCAGGCTAATGTTGCCGAATTTAGCCTTGATGCGGATGGTCATGAGGCGCTCGTTGATGCACCTATAGCTTAAGACTTGTTGCCTAAGTCTGGCTCCAATGACGAAGCCGCATCCAAATAAGCGCTGTTGGTTTTCTCGGTAGCAGTCACCATAGTAGATATCGCAGTTTTTCATCCTCTTTTTGCCCGGCCCATCCCATCGTATTTCCTGGATGGCGGTGATGTCTGCTTTATAGCAGTCTAGGGCCTCCGCTAATTCTTCGGCTGCACGTGGTCTGTTAAGGGACCTAACATTCCACGTGCATATCCGAAGTTCGTTGTCCTTAATTCGTTTGCGTTGGTTGTCAGCAGTAAATCCGTCCGTATCCGAGGCTTGTTGGTGCTTCGCAACTATAAGATTTTTACGTGGTCAGGAAGTCACCCTGACGGCACAACCCCCAACCTGGAGGGCCAGATCCTTAGTATAACTCCAAGGACGGGGAGCCGGATAAACCGCTCCTTATAGGCCTGGGCTCCGAATAAGTCGTAGAAGCCCTATAAGGTGTTCACTAAGTAGTTCAACCTTACTGGAACTGTAGACGCCACCGTTGATTCCATCTCGGGAATTCCTCCGCTGCCGTCTGGATAAGGAGAGGTGCCTTAGTGGACGCACCTCTCCCCCCCTCTCTCGTTTGCTGCCCCCAACAACTTTCCACTGGGGTTGGAACCCAATCTCCAGTTGAGGTACTAGGCACCCGATGTTCACCACGGGGAGGTGAGAGTAGGAGTTGGTAGACAGAGGTTGGTTTTGAGAAAAACCTGTGGACGCTTGTGTCCTCTTGAATGCACATGTCTACCATTTGAACATCTGTCAAATACTAATGCATGAAAATCCTAACCTCAAAAAAAATCACCCGATACATCGCAGATTGTATTAATTTAATAAGTTTTTTCAAATCAATGATAATGTTTAATAGACAGTCACTTAATGGTTGGTTTTCAGGGTTGTGACATGCCAGAGGACTGACGTTTTAAGAACTAATTGTGTTTTTTTAATAACTTGTATTCAAAATGAAGAACTGAAATTGGGTGACTAAATAAAGGTATTTCCATTGTTTTAAAATAAATTGCAATCTCAATAAAATAAAATCAGACTTTGTATATATTGGTTGATGACATCGAGTTACCCAACTTTTGTATAATCACCCATATTTATGTTATAAAAACTATTTACTACAATTATAAGTTACATTTTCTATGTCTGCTGTACCTTATAGAAAAAAAGAATAGGCACTTACTTTACAAAAAATAAAACCTACAAAATATTACTAAAAATTATTTAAAATTGCGCTTAGACTCAAATACCTATAATGAAAAGGAAATAAAGGTATTGACTTTAAACTTATTTCATCTTGACAAAATAATGGTTTTAACTTTCTGATAAATAAAAAAAGCAATCGTAAGTTTTTATTTACCAAGCAAAATTAAAACGGTTTAAAAATGCTAATTTAAAATAGTTAAACGTCTCCGATATGTCGACAAAAGAACAACTTAAACTTCAATTATGGATTACAGATTTTTCAACTTTATTCAAACGACAATTTGGATTATTTTAATGGGCACCAATTGGATTGCAAGTCGCACCCCAGCCTCTTTTTATGATTAGAATCGATGTGGGGTTCGACCTTCTATCATATGCCTATGTACAATTTTTTCCCAAAATCCCTTTGCAGGCGTATTGACCAGACGCATTTCGCTTTTAATATTTAAATATAGATTATTTTGATTTTCATAATAAAAAAATATCACTAAGTCATTTAAATGACAAATGAAACATTGTTGTAAGTTCTAAAAAACCTCATGAAAAGAAACAAAATTAAGGGATTTTTCAACCGTTTAAATGTATCATTAAAAATTCTGTGCTTTTATTTTAGTATGATTAACTTGTCTTAACAAAAAGGGGGTCAAACTCTGTCTCAAATTAATTATTTTCTTAATCTAGAATACAAAATCTCAAATAAACTTTTTGAGCAACAAAATATGATTCCCTTGTATTTCGTGGTTTTGATGGTCTTTTGTTAAATCAAAATTCCATATTCCACTTTAAGGACTCATTAACATCTACAAAAAGAGCAAAGAGCAATTATAAATTAGTTAAGTTTGATGTAACCAATAGCAACAACACGTTTTATTATCACATAATGATGTGGTAGATACTTTTGTGGTTAAAGAAGAAATGGAATGGATAAATGATTAGAAATAATTGGAGAATATTTTCTTGAAGAAATTAAAATAACTTTCGCATTCAAATAATAAGGGATGTTATTTTAAAGATTTAATTTATTAATTGCTCGTAAGTGATTGAAATTCCAATTGAAGGTGTAATATTGCAAAATATGACCAAAAAGTTTAATTTTCTTCTAAGGTGTCTTGGAAAAATATTTGTACATACATTAAATTCTCCAAAAGTGTCCCTGACTTTAAAAGCTATCTGGTAAGATAGGTCATACAACTGTTTATAAGGTGCCTTACAGTCACAGTAACAGAAGAAAATTGTTAATTTCGACAAATTTCGCGTTTCTGCTTCCTTTTCGACAGTTTTTATGACTTTTTCAGTCTTTAATTAGCTTTGCCAAAATGTTACAAATTATTGTTTTTGACAAAGTTTGTTAAAAGTAAAACAATAACGAAGTGGTATCCTTTTGTTTATCAGGTTGAAACTTAACATTTTTTTTACTTTTAAAAGTTACAATGCATTGATGCCACGACGAATCGATAATTGATGGTCATCATTAACACTGGCCGATACAGCTGCGATATTAGTAGAATACCAGGCAGTTCAGCATGGGAATTTTTTTTATGGCTTTTTTAATGGTTTTTGTTTTGAATAGCTTTTAATGTGTTTTTAATTGGTGCGGTATTGTGTTTGATGTATTGTTTGGCGCACGCCTTGGCGCCGCATGCGTAAGTGATGATGATGAAGGGTTGGTTTGTGATGTTGAGGATGGTAAATGTTTTATTGGATTTGAATAGAAGTGAGGAAGAGGCGGCGGCGGCGGCGCGGGCTCTCTGGATATTTGGATATTTAGAGAATGTGCGGTGGATGGATGGTGATGATTGTGGTGGTTGCTACCGTGCGTCGGTCGGTCGGGATAGTTTAAAGAAGATGTGTGTGAAGTAGTTTTGGATATTTGGAGAATGTGCTGTGGATGGATCGTGATGATTGTGGTGGTTGCTACCGTCGGTCGGTCGGTCGGTCGGTCGCGAGGGAGAGAGTTAGTTTAAAGAAGATGTGTGTGAAGTAGTTTTGGATATTTGGAGAATGTGCGTTGGATGGATCGTGATGATTGTGGTGGGGTGTGGGTAATGTGTTTGGTGGTGGTTGCTGCCGTCGGTCGGTCGGTCGCGTCGTCGTCGTCGTCGTTTATGTGGTATGGTTGTGCGGTACAGCATGTGCCGTGGTGGTGGTTGTCGTCGTGTTCGTCGTCATGATCGTCATGGTCATCGTCGGTCGTCGTCGTCGTCGTTTATGTGGTATGGTTGTGCGGTACAGCATGTGCTGTGGTGGTGGTTGTCGTCGTGTTCGTCGTCATGATCGTCATGGTCATCGTCGTCGTCACCATAGCTATTGTCATAACGATCGACTGTTAAAAAAAAAGAAATGGGGATGGGGAGTGCGTTTCTCTCGAATGAGAATGAGTTTTGATCTTCTAAAGTAAACTATAAACAAATGACACTTAAAATTCAATTACACGCTAGCCCTAGCCACTCGCTGCCCTGAATCGATAAGATTAGATTTGTTCTAATATTTTTTTTAGGGGGGATTTGTTATGAGATATTTGTATGGTGGCAATAACTTAAGACAATGTTGATTTTGTTTGATTGCCATGAAATCATAAAATGACAAAGTAGGATTGCAAGCATTTTAATGTTTTTTTTTTATCGAAAAACATCTCTTCCACTCTTGCTTTTTAATGAATGATTGAAATGGTGCAGTATTTTCCTTTTCTCAAAAGTTTATTTAAAATTTAAGAATTGGTTAGTTTGATTGTGAACTTTGCAGTGATCGTTTCAAAAAAATTTAAAAATAAAAATCAAAATGAATTCCCAGTTCTTGAATAAACTGAATAACTTGGGTATGGTTAAACCAATAAAAAGTTTAAGTGAAATTAATCCGGATACTTATTTAATTAAAAATGGTGAAAGAATTCGTACAATATACGGTGCGAAAATTGTCCTGGAAATGGAGAGTTTTAAGGTATTTCTACCTTCTAAGTTCAATGAACTTTCAGACGAAGAAATAGCTCTGTTCTCAGGGTATTTCTTGAAAGTTTCTGAAGCATCAAGACAACCAAAAATTGAATTTCTTCCACCCGCTGAAGAAAAGGTAAATATAAAATTTGATAAATAAGAAAAAAAAAGAAAATATAAGTAATTTTAATGTTGTTTAATAGCGATATGAAGTAGTTTCATCCACCGAGACGAAAGTGAAGCGGTTCAACCTTATGGCTCGCAAAATAGAATTTAGGATCAGTCCTATCCCCAAAGGAGCAGAGCCGACAACATGGGTAAGAAATGCTGTTGAAGAAGCTCTTAAATTTGCTTTTCAGGGTGTGGGAGCTATGGATAAGGTTGGAGTGACGTTTGATGGAAAAGGATTTTCTAAGGAGAGAGGAAGTGGATGGATAAATTTTAAGAACGCATCAGAATTTAAAATTGAAGATTTATGGGAAATGATGCTTAAAATTTTTCAAAGTAACTCAGAAGGATTCTGCACAGATACTTTTGAATTAACAGTTACTTCCGTAAAATTACCGACAGGTAGAGGGGATCCTCGCCGTTCAATATCATACTACAATTCATATGATGAAGAATGTCTTAAAAGACGAGGAATCATAACCATCAAAAACAATGATAACTTGTGCTTACCTCGAGCCCTAGTAGTAGCAGTAGCATATGCGGACAAATCTTCAGATGCCAACAAACTACGAAATGATGTGGGAAAACAACAAAAAATAAGAGCGGATCTATTGATTAGTAATGCTAATATTGTTGTGCCATTGGATGGTTGTGGCTTGGAAGAATTAAAAGAATTCCAAAGATATCTGAAAGATTATATAATTACGGTTTATGAATATGCAACGAAAGGAAGAACAGTAATATTCGAAGGCAAAACAACAGATGAATCAATCAAAAAAAGAATAAATTTGCTTCATTACAAAAATCATTTCAATGTAATAGTTTCGTTAACAGCAGCGTTCTGTTGCAGTTACTATTGCGAGGTATGCCATAAACCGTATGAAAATAAAAAAGAACACAGATGTATTAAATCTTGTCCACAATGTGAAAAAACACCAGCTTGTAAGACTACTGCTAACGAGATTCTTTGTAGAGAATGTAATCGTTATTTCCGAGGCAAAATATGTTTTGACAATCACAAATCTTCAAGTTCAGGACAACCAGCTATGTGTGATGAAGTCAAAAGATGTGTAAATTGCCTTAAAACTACGGGTAAAAGAGATCATGTGTGTGGGGAATACTTTTGTCATACGTGTAAGATATACGTACCGCAAAATCACCAATGCTTTATGATGCCAAATACGAGTAACCCAAATTTTGAAAAATGTGTTTATATTTTCTACGACTTCGAGAGTCGACAAGAAAAAGAATCTGATGACTCTTCGTACAAAATACATACGCCAAATTTATGTGTTTTTCAGAAAAGATGCAGCTTATGTATTGACATTGATAATCTGCATTTTTGTCAGCAGTGCAGTCATAGAAATAATATAGAAACCAAAGATGTGGTGCCTAACTTTTTGAACTATATTTTAAAGATTCGCCAAGTGTTCAAAACAGTTATCGTAATTGCTCACAACGGGCAGGCGTATGATCACCAATTCATATTGAATTATATTTTGGAAAAAACAAGCCTGAAGCCACAGTTGATTATGCGTGGAACAAAAATAATTTTGATGCAAGTTGGAAATGTAAAATTTATAGATTCCCTCAATTATTTTCCAATGGCATTATCGAAATTACCAAAGGCTTTTGATTTATCGTCAACGTTGAAGAAAGGTTATTTCCCTCACTTTTTCAACACGACAGAAAATGCTACATACCATGGAAAATTACCTCATCATAAATATTACGGACCTGACTCAATGAAAACAGCTGAACGTGAAGTTTTCTTTAAATGGTATGAAGAACATAAAGATGATAACTTCATAATGGAACGTGATCTTGTGGACTACTGTGTCAGTGATGTAAAAATTTTAACTGATACTTGTCTTAAATTTAGAAATTTGTTTCTTCTTCAATGTAATGTTGAACCATTCTTGGAGTCTACTACGATTGCATCTGCATGCAATCTAGTATTCCGACGAAACTTCCTTGTTGAAAATACAATTGGAATTATACCGAAAAACGGTTACAGAAACGTCGACAACCAATCGAAGGTAGCAATTCAATGGTTAATTTGGGAGGCAAAACAAAGACGTATTAAAATTAAGCATTCTTCAAACGGAAAAGAAGCAGTTGTTGCCGGAGTCAAAGTTGATGGATTTTGCGAGGAAACCAAGCAAATATTTGAATTTTATGGGTGTTATTACCATGGTCATCCTGAATGTCAAAAATATAATAGGAATGAACCTCTCACTGTTGATAAATTTGATACTTTAAATCGAAGGTTTGAAAGGACGTTAGCAAAAACAGCTCGTTTAAAGTCATTCAAGTATGATGTCATCGAAGAATGGGAATGCCATTTTAAAAATAGGTTATCTCTATTTAAGGACACGGACCTAGAATTTTTAAGAACACATCATCTCGTTGAAAAATCTCCGCTCGATCCTCGTGAAGCTTTTTATGGTGGACGAACCGGTAACACATCTAGCTACTATCAATGCACGGAAGGAGAACAAATAAAATATATTGATGTTTGTTCCTTATATCCTTGGGTGTGTAAATATGGAAAATTTCCCATTGGACACCCAAAAATACACACAGATTCTGCCGAATGTTCAAATTTAAAACTTGAAAAAATCAGTGGTTTAATCAAGTGCAAAATATTACCTCCGGATCAACTATTTCATCCTGTTCTTCCTATCAAACAAAATAACAAATTGATGTTTACCTTGTGCAGATCTTGCAGCGATAAAGTGTGTAGTGATGATATTTGTTCTCATTCTGATAGTGAAAGAGCTTTATGTGGAACATGGGTAATTGAAGAAGTTGTTAAAGCCATTAAGACAGGTTATACAATTCTTACAATTTACGAAATATGGGAATATGATACCATACAGTACGATAAAGATACAAATTCAAGAGGCTTATTTGACGCTATGATGGATAAATTTTTAAAAATTAAACAAGAAGCGTCGGGGTGGCCTGCAGCTTGTATAACGGAAGAAGATAAGGCTAACTATATTTCTAATTTCCTCAAAATTGAAAATATCGAGCTTGATTATTCGGAAATAATTAAAAATGAAGGTAAAAGATCTTTGGCAAAACTTATTCTTAATTCATTTTGGGGTAAATTTGGTCAAAGAGAAAACCAACCCCAAACATCCATTATAAATAATCCGGCTGAATTGTATGAAATAATAACAAATCCTTCAGTGAACGTCTGTTCAATATTTCCTGTTAATGAAACAAATTTAATATTGAACTATCAATATAAAGAAGAATCTGCTAAGCTACTGAACACAGCTAATGTCTGCATTGCAGCATATACGACTACACAAGCGCGCTTAAAGCTCTACGAATATTTGGAACAATTAGGTAAACGAGTGTTGTACTACGATACGGATTCCGTAATATTCGTAAGCAGAGAAGGGGATAGTGATCCTGAAACTGGCAACATGATTGGAGATATGACTGACGAACTAGAATGCTTCGGCGAAGGAAGTTTCATTACAGAATTTGTAAGCGGAGGACCAAAGAATTATGCCTACAAAGTGTTCAGTGGAAAAAACAACACAGAAGAAGTTATTTGCAAGGTAAAGGGAATATGTTTGAATTACTCTGCATCAAAGAAAATAAATTTTGAAACAATCAAAGAAGCAGTTCTTAACTCTGATGGCAATAATCACATTCAGATTATTTCTGACAATATTTGCAGAACAAAAGATCATCAAGTGATAACAAAGACACAATGTAAAACCTATACACCCAGATCGGAAAAACGTCACTTTCTCTCTAACCATAGCTCCCTACCCTTCGGATTTTATCGTCAAAATAGTCCCACGGCATTCTTACCCTCATTTTCTGATATTTATTTGAAAAATATAACAATAAAAAATGTAAAAAACGAATTAAATAAAAAGAACTAGAAGTACAATATTGTTTATGTGTTTATTTATTTGGAATGGTTACATGGTGAGTATTGGTTTTAACAAAATCATTGAGCATGAACCGGATAGGTTAAAATATTGTTAGATACAATGATTTTTTTTTTATTTGATTACGTATTAGTTTACACACCATGACAGTCAATTTAAGTAAGTTTGTTAACTTCTCCAGTAACTGGATTATATTCTATTACACGGTCATGAAGAATAAGGCAATACATAGTTGTTAAAGGTGGAACTGGAAGTGTTGTTTTAAGTTCAATTTTTACATCCACTGGTCCTGTTTTAATTGATTCATTTTGACGGGAACAATCAACCACCATTATTGGGGCGATATCCTTGAAGTTTTGTCGTGATAAAAGTGGTTGTGAGCGTTTTTGATAGTATGAGTATTGAAATTTACTGTACATTTCATAGAGAATGGCATACTGGTCTAGTTTATATTTAAGATTTAAATCTTCACGAGGGTACGATTCAGAGTTTAAATGTACCTTTACATTGCTAACTTCACAGTGGTCAAATTTGCTTACATCCTTATCCTTTTGATTTTTTCTATTCGTTTGTAGAGCAATAATAACATATCTCGGTTTCTCAAGTTGAGTTGAAGTCTTAACTGTCCATACATGATCAGTGTTAGTTGGAAGTGTTGGATATTCGTACATTTCCCAAGTTCGAAAATGAATTTGAATTGGATTTAATTGTATTTGTTTCAATAATGTAATCTTGTTTGAATCGGATAAGGTAATATGCGGAACTCTCCATTGCAATTTGAAAATTGATAGTTTTATTTCCTCGTTTTCTGTAGTATAATAAGCATTCTCATTACTTCGAGTACGAATTAGAACCAATTCATGTCTTGCGTTTACTATAATCCTTTTATAGTCTTCAGCAAATCCCAACAGATTCTTTAGTGGTACACAAAAATTAAAAGTACCCGATGCAGGTGTAATGCTGGAGTTTCCGGTCCATGAAGCATTTTCTAAGCTTTTACTTTCATTCTCATTCAATGATATATAATTTTTCATTGATGTTGTGATGCCAACATTTTTATTGTTCTCAATGTCCACTCCGTTGAGTTCATAATGTATTTCTTCAAAAAGAAATGCCATCGCATTATTAGATAATTTTCCCGTAGAAGAAGGCTTTCCATCTGATTTTGTTAGACCTCCTTCTATATAAATGTAGCTTTCACTGGGTAAAATGCACAAATCCTGTTGTTGTATAGGGATACGTATTTCATCACTTGGATTGAATGACTGAAGAAATGGCGAGTAACTATGGTACTCAAACTTAGATATGCTATTATCATAGTTAGGTCCATGGGTAATGTTTAATATTTCGTTCATATTGTTTTTACTTTAGTTAAAATCCTAATGTAAGAAGGTAGGTCTTATTTTCAGATGATAGTTTTGGTCTTGACGGTGGTGCTGTTCTAATAGAACTAAATGGATGGTTTCTTTTCGTATCTATTTTATAATTACTATTATAGATTAACATTATTGTGATTTTGGAGTTAAATGCAGTCGTACAGTTATTCTTTCTCCTCTGAAATTTATCAAGTCACCGTCTTGATCCACGAGTTTTAATGTTAGACTGCTTATTCGGTTGACGTTCACAGGTAAATAGATGACATTTTTCGGGACTTCTATGATTTTATACCCTGCTCCTGTTTCTGGAGAAAATTCATGTAAAGTATGCACAGGAGTATTATTAAAATAAGAACCAGTAATGATATTACACTCAACTCGTATTACATTCACCTTATTTATATCAACAGGTAAATCCGACAAATGTACCACACCGGGGTCAAGAACACATTTACTGAAACCAAGTAATTTTCCAATAGTTCTATCCTTATTGAAATATATTTTTTCGTTGCTCCGGATTTCAGATACCATAGTATTATTATTTGCCTCTATTTGAACAATAGCTGTAGAATTTCGTGATAATAATTCTTCGGAAATAAATTTTGCAATGTTATCAATTTCATAAGACCCAGTTGGGATTTCAATTTCATATTCTCCTATATGAAACAAATTGTTCCTTTCATCTACATTCGGAATGGAGTTGTACGTTTGAAAATCAATCAATCCGCAAACGTAGTCTTGATTCAGGTTCAAAGGTGGAAAATATTCAGCTAATAGATGGGAAGTTCTTCCGCTTAGCGTAAGTGTCAACGTCATGCTTATAAAAAATACAATGAAACCATTTTTAAAGAAAACTCTTTATTTATTTGAAAATAAACAATCATATAAAAATCTTAAACATAAATGACCACAATTAAAAGAGTCGTAATCTTGATATTTAGTATAATTATAGTTAATTTTGTCACCCAAATAGTTAATAATTTCATTAGGAGGCTGTAAATTTCCAAAGCTATCAAAATATTCAATTTTACTGCCTTCTTTATAATACGCTACCCAGTGCGTTCCAGGACCAATTGAGGAATCAAGATTTACAATCCCAGATTCATTTTTCTTCGGTTTAGTTTTTGGTAAATTATCGCGCATGAAAACTCCTCGAAAATTCGGAATTAAATTCTTTGCAAAATTTCTCAAATCTATTTCATTTAATGCACGATTGGGTAGCGAACTTAGGAGTTTTTTGACTTTGGATTTAAATAAAGTCCAAGCCCCTTTCTATAAGGTTTAAGGTGTAAACCTTGTCCGACTGCAATTGATTCCATTTTCTCGTTATGACGTTTTTTCTCCTCTAGATCTTTTTTAGCAATGCTGATATCGCTGACAGCTTTGGCTACTCCTGCAGCTCCACCCGTTAAAGCTCCAAGTGCTGAAAGTCCAGCAAACAGAGGAATAAGGAAAGGAATTGCTCCTCCAGTTTTTGGTATGGCAATAACTCTTGGCGTCTTAATTCTTTTAATGTTTTTTCGAACTGTTTTCTTGGCAGATGATATTGCTATTTTAATTGCTTTTTCTAAATTGAGAGGTTTTTTACGTTTAATAATATTCCCAATTGTGTGAATCACTTTTCTAAAGGAGGGTTGTTTAGCTTTATTATCTATCTTGAACTTCTTTTCTTCGTTTTCATTTTTCGCTCTTTTTTTAGGCTTCTTATCTTTACTCTGAGAACAACCCATACCGAATTTTGTTTTTGCTTTTAAGAGGTTGGTAACCAATAGTGCGTTTGACCGTTCAGCTATACTAGCGTTCTTAGATTTAAATCGCTGCCAGGCCTTTTCAGTTAAAATCCTATCGGCAATGTGTCGATCAGATGTATTTTTAAATTTGAAATACGATATATCGTGTTCTTTGCACGCTTGATCAAGCAAATTAATTCCCGGATCGCCTCGAGCTAAGCGTTTTTGAAGTTTTGTTCCAGGACCACAGTATTGATAACCAGGTAGATGTAGTTCAAGAGGTAGTTTGTTTATTAAGGTATTTAATAAACCTTTTCCTTCTACAATATTTCTTTGACTGATAGAATTTTTGGAATAATCAAACATTTTATATTAATATCTTTGCGCTAGAATGGTTAGATGTGATATGAGGGTTTTTATATATATAAACTTGACATTTATAGGAATTTATTTAGTTTTCATCACTATGCGATTCGTTAAGCAACAATACCAGTTACCGGTACAAAATATGGAACTGGATAACAAGATTGAGAGAAAAAAGCATGGTAAATTATTCCCTCATAGTATAAGGGGGTTAATTACTGGTCCCTCAAACTGTGGAAAAACAAATGTCATGATGAGTTTACTACTACATCCAAATGGTTTGAAATTTGAAAATATCTATGTTTATTCTAAATCTCTACATCAACCGAAGTATGAGTTTTTACGAAAAGCCATGAAACCAATAAAAAACATGGGCTTTTTTACATTTTCCAATAATTGTGATGTAATTCGAGTCGAAGAGGCTAAACCAAATTCTATATTAATCTTTGACGATATTGCCTGTGAAAAACAAGATACGATTCGAGTGTATTTTAGTATGGGACGACATCATCACATCGATAGTTTTTATTTGTGCCAAACATATACAAGAATACCGAAACACTTAATTCGAGACAATGCGAATTTTCTCATCGTCTTCAAACAGGATGATATGAATTTAAAACATATTTATAATGATCATGTCAATTCGGATATGACATTTAAAATGTTTCAAAAGGTATGTGCAGAATGTTGGAACACAAATTACGGTTTTGTGGTCATTGATAAGGACAGCCCCTTGAATGAAGGTCGATATAGAAAGGGTTTTGACTGCTTCCTTAAACTATAAAATAGATACAATTTTTGATTTTTGCATCATATGTACAGTAATGTTCCATGAGAGCAGTACAGAACAGTTCAGCGACAGATTATAGCAGTTAAAAGCGGTTCAATCCAGTTTAAGACCCAGTATTCTATACGGTTAAGACCAGTAAGCGCAATAAAAATTTGGTTTAAGAACTATCGAAAGATTTTTTCATCAACTTCGAGATTTATTTTTTCAACTGCATTTGTAAGAAGAAATTAACTTTACAATATGATGAACATAGATGTTAAACTAACAAAAGAGCTTATTAAAACCACCGATGCTCTACGAGAGAAATACAAATCATTCAAGACCGATAGGGAAGCTTACGAGACTCAAATTGAAGAAACTTTTAAACCACTCACGAAACCACTTAACGAATTGGTTAAAAAATCAAATTCCGAGCAGTTTCAAAACAGTCTTATCGAGAGCCCTTTAAAGAAAATAAAACTCAATCTGGAACAACATCAACCACATGATGAATTCATTACGCCAAAGTCTTTTATTGATGATTCACCTATTTTTGTCGATGATAATGATACTCCAAAAAGAACAAAGAAAACCTCAAACTATTACGCAAGTCATCGCAACTTTATGGAACGATTGTCACAAGAAGAATTTCACGACACGCCTAAAAAATATATAGATTTATTTATTAATAATTCCAGCACTCTTGATAAAACGTATGGTATTCGTTTAAAAGATGGAAAGTGGTACATCGGTAATGCTGAGTTCAATATTCTCGGCAGGGATATAGAAATTAAAAATAAAACATTTGAAGGAACAAATGGGTTATATGAGCTTATATTTAAGAAAAATCCCGATAAGACAATTTACACTGATGAAGATTTAAAAAACTACAAGACCATTTTACATGACACTAATGCATATAGAAAAGATCATGATTCACAGCGACAAATACTTGGTAATCGTGGTTATAAGTATAAGAATATAATAAGTAAATTATTAGGATTCAACACAAACACTTCTATTAAGCCATTACCTTTACCATTAACACCACAAACAACTTCAGGAAATGGATTAATGCAATTATCAAAAATGAAAAAAGACTATATATTTTGGGATAATCCCAATGAGCTTGTAGATCGATTGAGACTGCTTATTGCTTCACATCAAGCTGGACATAACAATCATTCTAACGAAATTGTTTCAATTATTGAAGAACTTAAAGAAGCTGATATTATCGAATAAAAAAATAATGAGTGTTGATAAATTTGGTCGTTATTCATATAGGACCCCACCGAGAGGGCCAAGAGGGAAACAAGGAGAGCCGGGGCCACCAGGTTTACAGGGAGAGCGAGGTTTGCCTGGACCAGCTGGTGAGGGTTTTTTAAAAACAGAAAGCGGTGATTACAATCTAACGTTTAAACGACTAAAAAATATTCAAGATCCACAAGAACAGGAAGACGCTGCTAACAAAAAATATGTTGATGACGCAAACGAGCAACTTAGAGAATACATTAAATATGAAGTTGTTGAAAAATTTGAGAAACTCTTGTTTGACACAATTAATTAAAAAAAAAAAGAAAAAATTATAATTCAAGGGAAAACTACTATTTAACTTAAAGTCAATCATAACTTCACTTCAGTCTTTAACTTAATGCCTCATTGTGTCAACTCAATTATCATGTCTAACATAGATACTCGATTCATTTTTGATGAAATTTTGGAGTTTTTGAAAATAAATCATAATAATATATTGGAAGAACATCATGAGGAGCTTTTAAACAATGTTATCTTCTTGAAAAGATTTATGAATATATCGAGTACAACTTCAAAACACGGGTGTCATTTTACTAACTGTCCATGGTCTTCAAATCTGTGTAAAGCTGGACCAGATACATGCGCATGCCACATGCTTGAAAATAGAATGTTAAGAATAAAAAAATTGATGTCTCTGTATAAAAGACTAAAATAGTATCTATGTATACATATAAGTAAATCTTGTTATGTACTAAATCAAATGAAAGAATTTAAATAAATAAACTAATAAAAAGGTAAAATGTTTTGTTGTTTTAATCATTCAGTGAAAAGATGAGTAAAAGGGACATTGTCGAAGAACTACATAAGCCAGCAAGAAGAAATTTTAAAAAAAGGAGAGTCGTTATCAAGGGGCTTGATGATTTATGGCAAGCTGATCTAGTCGAAATGGGACCGTATTCGTCAGAAAATGAAAACTACCGATATCTTCTCACAGTTATTGACACATTCTCTAAATTTGCATGGACGGCTCCTATACAAAATAAAACTGGAGTATCAGTTACTCAAGCCTTGCAAAATATATTCAATAAAGGTCGTTGGCCTAAGAATTTACAAACAGATGATGGAAAAGAATTTTTCAATAAGACATTTCAAACTCTAATGCAAAAATATCATATCAACCATTACTCAACATTTACTCCTCTGAAAGCATCGATAGTCGAACGATTTAACCGCACATTGAAAACTCTTATGTGGAAAGAATTCAGTTTCAAAGGAACATATAAATGGGTTGATATAATAGGGTTGCTGACTAAAACTTATAATGATTCAAAACATCGTACAATAAAAATGAAACCATCTGAAGTAAATGCCTCAAATGAAAAACAATTACTCTCTAAGATATACAATCACATCAAAATTCATGTTACTCCTAAGTTCAAGGTAGGAGACTTTGTCAGAATTAGTAAATACAAATATGTTTTTGATAAAGGGTACACTCCAAATTGGACAACTGAAATCTTTAAGATAATTCAAGTAAAGCGCACAAATCCTGTTACATACGTGCTAGAAGACTATCAAGGACATCCAATTAAAGGTGGATTCTATGAACTAGAGTTACAAAAAACAAAGTTTCCCGATACCTATCTCATTGAAAAAGTGCTTAAAAAGAAAAAGAATAAAATGTTTGTAAAATGGCTTGGTTTTCCATCTGATCACAACTCTTGGATACCTATTAAAAAAAATAATATTAATAACTAATACAATTTCTTCTGTATATGTATTTCTAAAAAGTTATAGCCTGCTTTTTTTCAAATTTACAATGGGTTAGTAAGGAGATGAGGAGAATTAGAATTTTCATCTTTGTATGAAGGATTGAAGTAAATTTCAATCCAGTTCACTTTCGTGATTCGTTGAAAGAACATGTCTTGCTTAAACATGAATTCGGTAATTGACGAGCTTCAATCATTTTTAAAAATAAACCGGCATATTGTACATGAAGAACATTTTGCTGAATCCATGGAGAATATTTATTTCATAAAGAGATTTGGAAAAGGCTATTGCTCAAATTCCTCCAAAAGATTTCATTATCCGAGCTGCCCTACAAATACAAACAATTTATCAAATGAGCTTGAAGAAAAATCACATACCTGTGCTTGTTATGAAATTAGATTTCGACTTCGTAAAATTAAGAAAATAGTGAATTTTTATAAATCCATTTTAAATGAATAAACTTTTGAAAAAAAAAAAAAAATACTGTTGCGTTTTAATCATTCATAAAAAAAAACAAGAAGATTCAAAGAGATGTTATCGATGAAAAAAAACACAAGTGCTTTCGAAGAAACTAAACTCCCCAAAGAAAAAAAAATTAATCAAAATGTCTCCTTCTTACCAAAAAGAAAAAAAACACAACCAAGATTTGGGAAAACAGAGAAAATAAAAACATTTTTTTTTTAATTTATTTTATTTTATTTTTTTTGTAAAGTTTACAATACAATTTTCATCCGTTTTTGCCCATACGGATATTTGCTAAGGTCTGCTTCGTCTTCTTCGTCTTCGCTGTCTTCACTTCTTTCTCTTTTAGTAGTTGACTCAGTGAACGTTATGGAGTATGCCCCGAAAGGCACAGGTGGCGGTTGTTTAACTGTCATGTTATACCCTATCAGTTTAGCCAGGTCTTTCTCGGTTAAAGTTGAAAATCTGTTAGGAAGGAAGCACTTAAACTCTTCCAACTCCACCAGGATTTTTTCGCCATATTTGGTGGAGACCTTTGTTGCTCTGGATATATTATAGGGGTCCTCGTTGAGGTCCCTTAGAGGAACCACCGGCTTCTCTTTGGTGATCCCGTTGATTTTTGTCAAAAAACTCATGTTTTGAGATATGTGTGCAATCCTCTAGCTTGAATACTACTACTTCAAATTCAAAAACCTACGCTGCTTTTTATATGAATAATTTTCTTCAAACATGTGACAAAATAAAATTGGTACATGCATTACTAATAAAACTGTTTTTCCTTCATTCAGCGGCATTAAAACTGTTGCAGTCCTTAAAAAATATTAGAACAAATCTAATCATGTCGATTCATGATCGACATATTAAAAAAAAACATTAAAATGCTTGCAATCCTACTTTGTCATTTTATGATTTCATGGCAATCAAACAAAATCAACATTGTCTTAAGTTATTGCCACCATACAAATATCTCATAACAAATCCCCCCTAAAAAAAATATTAGAACAAATCTAATCTTATCGATTCAGGGCAGCGAGTGGCTAGGGCTAGCGTGTAATTGAATTTTAAGTGTCATTTGTTTATAGTTTACTTTAGAAGATCAAAACTCATTCTCATTCGAGAGAAACGCACTCCCCATCCCCATTTCTTTTTTTTTAACAGTCGATCGTTATGACAATAGCTATGGTGACGACGACGATGACCATGACGATCATGACGACGAACACGACGACAACCACCACCACGGCACATGCTGTACCGCACAACCATACCACATAAACGACGACGACGACGACGCGACCGACCGACCGACGGCAGCAACCACCACCAAACACATTACCCACACCCCACCACAATCATCACGATCCATCCAACGCACATTCTCCAAATATCCAAAACTACTTCACACACATCTTCTTTAAACTAACTCTCTCCCTCGCGACCGACCGACCGACCGACCGACGGTAGCAACCACCACAATCATCACGATCCATCCACAGCACATTCTCCAAATATCCAAAACTACTTCACACACATCTTCTTTAAACTATCCCGACCGACCGACGCACGGTAGCAACCACCACAATCATCACCATCCATCCACCGCACATTCTCTAAATATCCAAATATCCAGAGAGCCCGCGCCGCCGCCGCCGCCTCTTCCTCACTTCTATTCAAATCCAATAAAACATTTACCATCCTCAACATCACAAACCAACCCTTCATCATCATCACTTACGCATGCGGCGCCAAGGCGTGCGCCAAACAATACATCAAACACAATACCGCACCAATTAAAAACACATTAAAAACTATTCAAAACAAAAACCATTAAAAAAGCCATAAAAAAAATTCCCATGCTGAACTGCCTGGTATTCTACTGATATTTTCTTCAGTTCACACTCTATGTAAGCGTGTTGGTTTGGTTTAATCTCCAACAATTTAAATTTGGTGCGAAATTTAGTCACAATAGCCCGAATAGCCGCTTCAGTGGGTCGATTAAACTGACCATAAAATGGAAGAAGCGCTCGATGAACTTTCTTAACAGAGCACGCATTTTGTGCGTCAGCTGTTTAAACCAGTGTTGCCAAAAAGATAGTATAGCTAAAAAATCACCCTTTATAAACCTGGAAATTGAGGATTTGTAGATTTTTTGGGGATTTTGGCGATGAAAATTGAATCCTTGATGATTTATTCCACGTAGATTTTCTCTTTGAAAATAATTTCGAGTTTCGAATTTTTTTTTCCGAAGAAGGCATTTTAAACAACTTCAGTTAAATTCCATATTTTTATAAGCCAAATCATACAATCTAAAAAAAAAAAACAAGAAAACAGCAATATTTGCCAAAATGCCATATGGTAAAAGTAAATTAAGAAAGGTAAGGAGTTGAATGTTTGAACAACAACAACAACTTAAAGGTGCTACCACTCATTGTTTTTGGCTGGAGATATAGCTATTTCGTGCTTTGCCACTTTTGCACTCATCAGTCTCCTTTTTTTGTGGTGCTGAGCTTTTAATCCAATTTTATTTGAAAAACTTTTTATGCACACCATAGCTTTCGAACCCACGCATATCAGATTTGCTCAGTCTTAGAAGTCGTGTGCACTACGCACTCCACCACTTTAGACCACTGACGTCACAGGTCGAGATGTGATAATTGTTTATCAAATGCATTTGAAGCATCAACATTTGTATAAGCTCCTTTAAGTATGCTGTTTTGTTCCGCCTCCATTTTTCTCCATACCTTTTTTCGATAGACTTACAATTCGTAGTACGTATCGAAGGGGGAGAGGTTGAAAGAATCGGTAACGAACCAGACTATTAAGTTATTATTGTTATTTTATTGTACTATTCGTACAATGAGTGGTAGCACCTTTAAGTTGTTGTTGTTGTTGTTCAAGCATTCAATGAAATTGACGGAATAAGGAATGGTCAAGTCTAACAAGTTGACATTCTAGTACGAATATTACAATAAAATAACAATGGTAAGGAGTTTAGTCCAGATCCAGTGGAGAAGACCTCCCTTTGTATCCCTCCATCTTTGGACGCCTTTGGCTTTAATTAAGACTGTTTAATATAAACAAAACCAAAAAAAAAACGAATGTCATTAGCTTTTTCTTGAATTTTAATATAACCCGCTATGGTTTGGTTTTTCAGAAATTATGTAATTTGGGAATTCGAAAAATCTAAAGGTCTTTGTTTTTCAGAAATGAGCGTTATGATTATGTGTTTTTCTGTTTAATTTGCCTAGTTTAAGTTTCTATAGAATTCACTAAATATTCACAGTAAATTTTAACAAAACAATTACATATTTATTTTTAAATTATTATAATTTTATACGCGTAGCAAATTTGCTTTTTATAAATGTCATGCTCCGTCAATTCACCAGGCTCCAATTGTAATAACACTGTCTCAGTGGTTCCAAGAATATTCTGTTAAAATTTATAAAGAAAACCATGTCACGGTTTGATTTTTCAGTCTATATTTTACGTATTATGACATTTTTTGTAGTCAATCAAAATGATTGAATTTCACAAATAATGCTGCCAGACAAACAAACCACTACCACAGCCGAGCCGCGTTGAAACCTGAGGCTCAACCAACCGTCAACCAACCAGTCATAATATTTTCATAAAAAATAATAACAGCCACAAAAAATATGAAAAATATAAAACAAAAAATCCTTGTTTTAAAATTCAAAAAACAATTTGGAGGTCTATTAAATATATTAAATTTCAGGATTCTCATAAATTTGGCCTCATAATTTTGTTTTGATTCACAAAATTCCATGCAAAGTTAAATTTAATATCTCGTATTGTCGTCTTTGTTGTTGTTGTTGTCGTCCTTATTGTCCTTGTTGCTATCTTCGTCTTCGTTGGAAGTTGTTGCGTTGGCGTTCGTCATCCACATCCTCATTCTCATTTTCGTCCTTGTTGGCATATTGTCGGTCGTCATCAGACTGAAGAAGGGTGAAGGTTAAATTTATTGATGAAGGTTTGCACTGCAATTTTTGTGGTGGTGTGCTTTTTTTATTGACGGAATGCCGAAGGGACAAAAGCATCTTCTTATTTTAGTGTTCCCAGATTGTTTTGATTAAAATACCTATGTATATACCTACGTTCCTAACCTATCTTTTATACCCTTCTGTTTCTGTGATCTCTGAAGGCAGCGAAGGTTTTTTGTCTTCCATCTAAACAATTTCGAGATACTACGTATTTTACGTTTGTATCTTTTCAATGGCAAAACATCACCAGTAATTCCATCAAATGACTTTTTTTGTTTTGAAATATGGAGTCAACACTTGGGTGGATTTGTATGATATTAATATTGCAAGCTTAAAAGAGATACATATAAAGAAAGACAGAGGGGGAGAGAGAGACAAAGAAAAAAGTAATTGAAGTGGTTATGTTTAAGGATTTTTATGTTAAAATATTCTAAAGATTTGAAAAATCTTGAGTCACAAGGGACTCTTGTTCATAAGACTTAGGGGAAATCTAAAATGCAGGTTAACTTTATGAAATGACGATGTGGGCGTATTTTTATTTCGTTCAACTTATGTCTTTAGGCATAAGTTGTTTAGATAAAATTAAATATTTAGAAACAATAAAATCAAATCTAATTGTATTTAATCCCATTACAGTTGACAAAAACATGCCAGATGGCATTATTTTAATGTCAAGATGAACATGGCTAAAGAAATGCCGTTAAGGCATTAATATACATATCTGTCAATTTCCTGAAAACAAATTATGGAGAAAATTAATTTTCTCATGTACATTTTGTGTGGAGCGATTTTACGACGAAAAACTGACGTTTTTGTTTACGTTAAGTTGTGACAATTATTTTTGAGAATTTTTGTGACAACTTTTCTTGTTTCAATTTTTTTGTCACACATTAAAAACTAACATTAATTCAAATTCTGGAAACCACCAAATTTTCCAAATCCCCAAAAACTATCACTGAACCCTCCCTCGATTTTCACCACGTCCGTGATAGATTTTCGGTATTTCTAAACATATTTGTACAGTGAAATTAGGTGCCTTGAAATACATAACTCCGAATTTTAAAATTCTTCTTAATTCCGTTTTAAAAAAGTAAAATAGCCCCAGTTTTTATCATTCGGACTTATTAAATTTATTAAAATGAAACTACGCCGAATTCCAACTAAAGAAAAACCCTAAATGTGTAAAGTCGAAGCTTTGAGGCAGATAGTTGACATCACCAAGGCAGACTTTACCACGATTTGTGAATTTCGGGTACTAAAGGTGGACTGTAGCATGGTGAGTCGAATTGTTCTGCATGAGTTAAAGGTCGTTCAAATCCATATTTCCAGTGTTCGTAAAAAAAGGCGATTACAATGGCTACGTTGCGCCTACCATTAACCGAAATGTTGTTTGAAGCTTCATTTTTGAAAATAAAAATAGGCCAATGATCAAAAATGTCACGTTCGACAGTAACGTGCGGTTTTTCCGAGTTTCAGATATATTAATTTTGTTTATTTAAGTAGACGTATAAATGAAAATACTCCTGGTCATAAAATAGTCACGTACCTTCAACTTCTAAATTAATTTGACCTTCTAAGTTACAGCAACACAGCACTAACTTTTGAAATACGTTTTCAATGTATTCAGAATAGCGGCTGTTTAAGCAGCTTATTTTTTAACACCCTATTAATATCTAGAACACCCTATTTCTTATGAACATCACTATCCATACCTCTCATATGGTTCCCACCAAAACTGTACTATCAGCACTTTTTACAGGTGCTCTCCTATCATATTACATTTATTTTCCCACATTTATTTTCCCATAGAATCAGAACTAGTGTCAAATTGTTTATGAATCAAGTATAAATAGCCATGAAAATTAATAATAAAATCACTTTTAATCCAGAAGTCAATTAGGTTGTTTTATTACAATTGCTACCCCCCCACCCGAGGTAAGGAGCAATAAAATCAAGTAAAACAATCAAGTCGAATTCAAAAGAGTTTTCGACGTTAAACATTGGTGACCCCGACGTGATCTTTAAAGAACATTCGACAAGCCGTGTTTCGTATTGGTGCCAGGGTACTTACACTGGCACTTCAAACATATACATATGTTGATTAAAAAAGCATTATCAGAGCTTTGAAACACTGGTACTTCAAACATATACATATGTTCATTAAAAAAGGCGTTACCAGGGCTTTGAAACACTGGTAGTCAACGTTCGACGTTTCAGTTTCATACTGTTCCAGTTTCGCATTGTTCCAGTTTCACATTGTTCCAGTGTCGCAACGTTCAAGTCGTTCCAGTTTCAAATCGTTCCAGTTTCGCAACGTTCCAGTCGTTTCAGTTTCAAATTGTTCCAATTTTGCAACGTTCCAGTCGTTCCAGTTTCACATCGTTCCAGTTTCGTATTGTTCCAGTTCAGTCGTTTCAGTTCAGCATCGTTTCAGCCATTGTTTCAGCAACAAAGGCAAACAGCCGCGGTCTCCACAGGTGATATCCACAACTCATCAATATGGATGAAATGCAGGTGTTCAGTATAGTGGCCAGACAGAAGGCCATAACTGAGGAATTACAGCGCCTAAAGACCAATGTTGGCAAAGACGGTCCTGACCGAAAGACAGCAGAATATAAGGTAAAAAAATTACGTATGCTTGAATTATTATGGGGAGAATTCCATAATAATCATGAACAAATAAAAGTACACTTAAAGGCGGATACTCCGTATGTTCAAGGTAATACGAGAAAGTCAGAAAGGCATACCTAGAACTAAAGCAAACACTAGAATCAATTGTGTCTACAGGTTCTGAGGATGACTTTCCAAAGAAATCAGCCGGAGTTGCTACAGGTGAAGCAAGTGCAACTACTAGTAGCCAAAATCAACCTGATGAAAAACATGAGGAACTCTACAGAGTTATGAGAAGACATAGCACAACTGCGCAGTCTCTACAGCGGTTGATTGCCTCTCTTCAAACCGCACAGGAGAATTGGAGCTCAACATTTTGTAGCGTCAAATTAAGCATGCTTCAAAAGTACTGGAGTGAGCTTGAAACAACCCATCGCTTGATCCATGAGCTTGTAGATAATGTGACTCAAGTAGGGTATAACTTGAAAGAAGAAGAAGTTCAGCATTCTCTGATAACTTTAACGAGTAGACTTGAACAATCTTCCACACTACCACCCACTCCAGCTACAAACGTTCTTATCGTTAATACAAATAGGCAAACTCTCAAGTTACCTAAGTTTGATGGGAACTACACGAAATGGAAGCAGTATTATGACCTGTTTACAGAACTTGTTGATAAACAAGATATTGCTAATTGCCAGAAGTTGTTCTACTTAAAGACAACTTTAACGGGTGATGCTGAAACCTTAATAAGTCATTTTTCAACATCTGACAACAACTACAATGCAGCATGGCAAGTAGTAAAAGATAGATACGATAACCCGCGGCTACTAGTAACTGCGCATGTGCAGAGACTTTTGATGCAACCTACAATCCAGGTCGAAACTGCAAAAGCAATTAAGGTATTACATGATACCACACAAGAATGTATGCTGAGTCTGAAGGGTCTGAACATTGATACTAATAATTGGGACCCTCTTCTAATGAGCGTTCTAATTAAGAAGCTTGATAGAAACACTTTAATACTTTGGGAACAATCGCTAAAACAACCAAAGGCCTTGCCATCATTGAGCGAGTTCCTGTCATTCTTAGAACAACGATTTCAATCGTTAGAAGCTATAGGATCAAAGGTAGTGAAAACAATCCCAGACGACTTAAACAAAAGGTCAAGGGTAGCTCTTGCTTCTACCAACAAAAATTATAATTGTTCGGTTTGTAAACAAAGGAAACATGCCATATTCGTTTGCCCGAAGTTTCTTCAACTCTCACCACAAGAGAGACTGAAAACTGTAAAATCTCTCAACCGTTGCGTTAATTGCTTACTCTTTGGACACCAAGCCCCAAAATGTAAAGCAATACACTGTACAAAATGCAATAAGTATCATCATACGCTACTTCATGTAACAGAAAACCAGCAACAACAATCTCCTGCGATAGACAACAGGACCAGCCTTTCAGCTACAATCAGCAACACAAAACCTTCAAAATATGTGTTATTGGGAACAGCCCTAGTAAATATACTTAATCGAACAAATCAACCTGTCAAAGCAAGAGCATTGCTCGATTCAGGCTCACAAATGAGCTTTATAACCGAGAAGCTAGCTTCAAAGCTTCATCTCATCACGAAACACGAATCCCTCGAAGTCTCTGGAATGGGAAATCAACCCATCAAATTGAGCAAAACGATTGAAGTATGCCTGCAGTCACGAGTTACGGGCTATCAGACTCAGATTCAAGTTTTTGTGTTCAATACAATAACAACACACCAACCCAGTGAATTTATCGATATAAGTCATTGGAAAATGCCTCAGAACATTAAATTAGCAGACAGCAACTTTAATCAACCTCATGACGTAGATTTACTCATCGGAGCTGAGCTTTACCCTGAACTTCTTTCCGTGGGACAGATTAAAATAAATAACAGTGGACCAACCTTACAAAACACATTACTGGGGTGGATTGTTATTGGTAAAACGGTCACAAACACTCTGTCAACACTGTTCTGTGGCATAGGTGTGAACAATTCATCTTGTAACTTAGATAGTCTGGTCGAACGCTTTTGGAATCTGGAAGAAAATCTAGCTTCCCCGTCCCAAAGCATCCAAAAACCGCTCACAAAAGAAGAACGTCAGTGTGAAGAAATATTTCTGAGAACTACAAGAAGATCGGAATCTGTACGGTATATTGTAACCCTTCCTTTTTTAAATGACCCACAAAGTCTAGGGTATTCAAGGGAAATAGCAGTTCGAAGATTCCTTAATCTAGAAAAAAGGTTAGAAAAGAACCCTGAGGTTCATAAGCAATATATAGAATTTATGAAAGACTATATTGCATTAAAACATATGGAAGAGGTAAAACCAAATGACGTCTCTCATAAAATGCCACACTATTTTCTTCCACATCATTGCGTTTTACGCCCAGAAAGCAGTTCAACAAAATTGAGAGTCGTATTTGACGGATCATCAAAAACATCTACAAATCTATCCCTCAATTAAATCTTGCACACTGGACCAGCACTACAAAACGATCTCGTTTCAATTCTGTTACGATTCAGGACTCACAAATATGTGTTCACTGCTGATATTACCAAGATGTATCGTCAAATTCTTGTAGACGACTTTAGTAAACGATTCCAACGTATAGTTTGGCGAGAATCTACCAAGGAACCTCTTAAGACGTATCAACTAAATACTGTCACTTATGGTACTAAACCTGCGCCTTACCTCGCTATAAGGTGTCTTCATGATCTGGCAAAAAAGGCAAATCAGCAGCATTTACTTGGCGCAAATATTATTCGTCGAGACATTTACATGGATGATATATTAACCGGCAGTGATAACCTTAAAACCGCTACTCAAATGCAGTTGGAACTAATACAACTCTTGGCTCAAGGGGAATTTCATCTAAGAAAATGGTGTTCCAACATTCATTTACTGTTAAAAGGAATACCAAAGGAACACTGCGAAACCGAGAGGATATTTCACGACCAAGAAGAAGGATCTATAAAAACATTGGGACTAACTTGGCTCCCAGCTTCAGACCAATTTATTATTAAAACAAACTGGAATGAAGTGACAAAGATTACTCATATTTTCGATCCACTAGGAATAGTGAGTCCAGTTGTCGTTCTTGCAAAAATCTATTTACAAGAAATTTGGGCATTAAAACTTGACTGGGATTCTTCTTTGCCAATGGAGATGACTACAAAATGGAAATTCTTCAGAGAAAATGTGCTCAAACTTAACAATCTCAGATTTCCACGACATGTCATAATAAATGACGCAGTATCTATCGAACTGCATGCATTTTCAGATGCTTCCGAACGAGCGTATGGCGCTGTAGTTTATCTTAAATCAACTAACTCGAAGGAAGAGGTCAATGTTCAGTTGGTATGCTCCAAAACACGAGTTGCACCAGTTAAACAGGCGACGATTCCTCGCCTGGAACTCTGCGCCGCAAAATTATTGGTACAACTAGTAAAAATTGTTAAAGAAAGCCTTCTTATCCAAATCAAACAAATAACATATTGGACCGATTCTCAAATAGTGTTGTCTTGGATTAACACAACATCACCTCTGAAGACTTTCGTGGCTAATCGTATAGCAAGTATTCATGACGAAACCACGAAATCCCAATGGAAGTTTGTTCCTTCTGAAATGAACCCAGCCGATCTTCTATCACGAGGAGTGTTTCCGGATCAACTTTTAAAATCTACAATCTGGTTCCAAGGTCCAGCATTTTTGAAGAAGTCTAAATCGGAATGGCCGCAACAACCATTAAGAAAAGAAGAAGAGAAGCTATTAGAGATGAAAGTCCTGAAGACTATACTGCTGGTAAAATCGAATATAAATGACCACTTTATTGAACAAATTAATCACAAAAACTCGTTCAAATTCCTGCAACGGGTTACATCATATACCATACGTTTCATAAGTAACCTAAAGCGAGCAAAAAAGTACCGGCTTGTGGACACAGTTCCTTCTCCACAGGAGCTAAAATCAGCAACCGTCCACATTGTAAAGTACATTCAAAAAACTGCCTTTGAAGAAGATTTAAAGGCACTCATTAAATATGGTTGTGTATCTCAAAGCAGCCATCTAAACTCGCTTGCTCCATTTCTTGATCATAGAAATATAATAAGAGTGGGAGGAAGACTAGATGCCTCTCATCTTCCATATGAAGCAAGACATCAGATGATTCTTCCATGCTCACATGAAATAACAAAATTATTGATGTCCGAACTTCACGAAGAAAATATGCACGCTGGACCACAAGCTTTACTATCCATTGCGAGGCAAAATTACTGGATACTAGGAGGTAAACGATTAGCCCAATCAATCGTTAGTCACTGTATGAAATGCTTCAAAGCGAAACCCAAGAGTATTACGCAGTTGATGGGAAATTTGCCTCCCGAACGTGTCCAACCATCAAGACCATTCATGAATGTGGGCATAGATTTCTTCGGTCCAGTATACATTCACTACAGAATTCGTGGTAAACAGTCAACAAAAGCATATGTCTCAGTTTTCATATGTTTCTCAACAAAGGCGATACACCTAGAACTCGTGACGGATTTAACAACTCAGGCGTTCCTTGGAGCACTAAAAAGATTCGTGGCAAGACGAGGATGTCCAGCAAAAATATTTTCCGATAATGCTACCAACTTTATAGGAGCACGAAATGAACTAAACGAGCTCAACTCCATGGTTTTTACTAAGGAAGGTCAGGAATTAATACAAAATTATTGCACTGGAAGAACCATTGATTGGAAACCTATACCTCCACGTTCTCCTCACTTTGGAGGTTTGTGGGAGGCAGCTGTTAAATCAGCCAAACACCATATGAAACGCATCTTTTCAAGCGCATCCTTAACACAAGAAGAACTAACAACAGTCCTTGCGCAAATAGAGGCAATCCTTAACTCTAGACCATTAACTCCGATGTTAAATGACCCTAATGATCTTGAGGCCATAACTCCTGAACATTTTTTGATTGGAGCACCTTTAACTGCAGTAGTGGATCCAGAATCAGCAGAAGCACCAAAGCTGACTCATGTTGCTAGATGGAAGCTCGTAACATCAATTCATCAGGAATTCTGGCGTAGATGGAGATATGAACACTTACAAGAAATACAACAAAGGTATAAATGGAAACATCCTCAAGCCGACATCCAGCCAGGCACATTAGTCCTAATTAAAGAAGACAATCTACCTCCTCTTAAATGGGCAATGGGTAGAGTGCTAAAATCCATCACTGGTCCGGATAAACTTACAAGAGTGGTTGATATTAAAACCTCTTCAGGAGAAATAAGAAGATCAATCGCCAAAGTGTGTCCCCTTCCTACTGAAATTCAACCAAAGCAAGAAGTTCAAGATCCATCCAAACTAGAACATGGGGAGGAACCTTCTGAAGCTAAAAAACGGGCTACACACCTTCGAACTAAGGTTAAACATCCTCTTAAAGGTCGTTTCCTTCCAATTCAGGAACGCTCAAATCGAAAGCGACACAATCCGGAAATATCTTCTGTGCCAACTCGAAAAATGAGAATAAATCCAATCAATACAATATTGGTTATTTGCTTATTAATACTAAGCACCGCATTTGGACAAACTATTCAACGAAGTGCAGTAGATATTCAACATTTTGAAACCAGTCCTGGATTATATTTTGAAGACATTGGAGAGGCAAAACTTATAACTGATGATTGGAACCTGTTTGTTTACTTCAATATGACTAGTTACTGGCTTGAGTTTGAAGGAATACAAAGAAGTGTCACCCAATTAAAAGCCAGGTGTGAGGAAAAATCAAACTCGAATAATCTTTGTAAGGCCATCATAAATCATCTCGAAATGCGTCTAATGGAATCAGAAAATTTAAATGACGTTCTTAAATTCAGAAACGGAATCGCAATAAGAAAGAGAAGGTCCCCATTCGACTTCGTTGGAAAAGTTGCAAATACGTTATTTGGAGTTCTTGATCAAGAATATGCACAATACATCGAAGACAACATCCAGATGGTTCATAATAATGAAAATCACCTACTTGAATTGAGCAAAAATCAGACCTCAATACTAGAATCTACAACAAATATTCTCAACAAATCGCTGTCTTCAATAAAAGAACAGTTTAGTGAGGTGAAACATCAGCTGGTCATCGCTTATGATTCAATGGACCGCCTAAATGAAACCATACAAAAAACAGAAATCCTCAACTTTGTCACGATTTATGTCACTCAAATAATGGACAGCTTTCAACGCATTCAAATAGCAATTCTAGATGCTATTTCAGATACTCATAATGGAAGAATAAACGCTTTACTTCTTTCTCCCAGACAACTTTTGACCGAACTGGATAAAATTCGCAAAATAATACCCAGTTCACTTATACTACCTGGGTATGATGAACATAATCTTCCAAAGCTTTACGAACTTTTACGAGTCAAAGCACGAGTTACGTCGTCATCAATTTTACTCCTTGTAAAATTGCCATTATTAAATTCACAAATGTTCCAGTTGTTCAAATTGATACCGTTACCAGTTCAACAAAACACATCCTTCATCTTCATACAACCATCTACAGAATTTTTGGCAATCACTCCATTCAGAGATCAGCATTTCGCGCTATCAAATGCCGAATATCAGAGTTGTATACATCTTGATGACAGAAAGTATCTATGTAAACAGCGACATCCAATCTTCAATACACATTCAGTCGAAAATCGATGTGAGATCCAAATGCTAAATCACAATAAGCAGCTCTCTTCACATTGTGAACTAAAATCCGCCAAAGTGGACAGGATGTGGATTCAACTTCACAATCCCAACAACTGGATCTTCGCTTTTAAATATGAAGAAATATTGTCTGTACTATGCGGACCGGAAATCCTAACTACAAAACTAAAGGGAGTAGGACTTATGAAAATAGGAGCTGACTGTATCATAAAACAGCCAACCATGACTATTAATGCTCACAACTTCTACACATCAAATTCAACTGCGCCTTTTTTGCCGACAATCAACTTAAGTTTATTCGTCCAAGACTTTCATATCGAACCACTCAAAGACGAAATGTATAAAAAAGAAATCATCATTCGAGGGGAAGACAACTTAGCATTACTGAAGAACAAAATTTCATTTCAAAAAACTCAGCAAGTGTTACCCAATAAAATGTCCCACCATGATATTCATCAGTACTCCATTAGTTACCTTTCATTTTTTGGAGTTGTAATCCTGGCTACTGTTTTACTACTACTACAGAGGAAGATGACGAATGCTCATACCCCACATGCTATACAATTTGAGCTCCGAGATCTCAACGCCGGGGAGGATGTTTAAGCAGCTTATTTTTTAACACCCTATTAATATCTAGAACACCCTATTTCTTATGAACATCACTATCCATACCTTTCATATGGTTCCCACCAAAACTGTACTATCAGCACTTTTTACAGGTGCTCTCCTATCATATTACATTTATTTTCCCACATTTATTTTCCCATAGAATCAGAACTAGTGTCAAATTGTTTATGAATCAAGTATAAATAGCCATGAAAATTAATAATAAAATCACTTTTAATCCAGAAGTCAATTAGGTTGTTTTATTACAATTGCTACCCCCCACCCGAGGTAAGGAGCAATAAAATCAAGTAAAACAATCAAGTCGAATTCAAAAGAGTTTTCGACGTTAAACAGCGGCTAATTATGTTTTCGAATCACCACTCGTTTGGACGACTTAAAGCGTCTCTATTTCTTTACAAGATCTATGTTAAGTCATTAATTTATGCCAACAAACAAAATATGAAAATATCTAAGCCAAAATTGGCTAGATTTAGATGAGAAAATTAGTAATAAATTGTACTGATTCATTGGACTATGTGGTTGTGGATTCAAAGACTTTCCGGCCGGAGCCTTTGGTTTCATGCGATCTGCGTGACCCAGCCCTCCCAGTGGTTAGACTTTTATCCTTCTGGCTAAGTCTACGTCGCTGAACAGCTGGTACGGCTTTTATATGAGCATTTCTCTTGAAACGACCCAAGGTGCCTTCATCGCCTTTTGTCTTAGTATACATGCTTCGTCACTTTGGTTGCTCGAAAGAGGGATCAATTGTTTTCTTAGCCCAAAGAAACAGCGGTTAGCAAGAGTAATTCTTCGTTTGATCTCAGCGTTGGTGTTGTTTTCTGCGTTCATAGCGGATCCTGGGTAGACCAAGTTCTTAACTACCTCAAAATTACGTTTGTCGATGGTGACGCTTCAACCGAGAATTCGTCGGTGTTGAAGGTTCTTTTTTGATGAGAGCATGTAAAAGGTTTTTCAAATGGCGCGGGTATATTTTTTTGGCGCCCTGTGGTGGCCATTTTGTTTTGGTGACATCTGTCAAATCTTTTGTTTATTATTCAGTTGTTTATGCCAAATCATAATGGCAAGTTACCCGATTGAACATCACGTTCAAATGATAAAACTTTATTATCAAAATGAGTGTTCGTACGTTGGGCGCATTGCGCCCATTTTACGGTAGACGTAGTGGCCCTTCATAAGCGACTCTTAAACGTTTGGTGGCCAAATTTGAGACGACCGCTTTAGTAAACAAACAGCCAACACCCGTATACGTTAAAGGAACGCAAGATCGGCCGAGAACATCACCGCGGTCCGTGAAAGTGTGCAGCAGAACCCGAGGCAGTCTATTCCACGCCGCCGCGCCGCCGCCGTGCAAAAGACTCGGCCTTTCGCAGACTTCAACTTGGCGAATTTTGCGTCGAGACTTGGGCCTACACCCGTATAAGATCCAACTGACCCAGGAGCTCAAAGTTCATGACCATAGATAACGCCGTTTGTTAGCTGAGTGGGCTTCTTCGTTTGGAAGAAGACTCCAATTTTGGCCGAAAAATCATCTTTAGTGACGAGGCACATATTTGGATGAATGGATGTGTTAACAAGCAAAATTTCCGTATATGGGACGACACCAACCGACTTCTCAGGAGAAAAAAAAGAGGGCATGAGAAGCGTGCGGTCGAAGATGTTGAGAAGTTTAAAAGCAGGAATAAAGTTCGAAAGTTTTATGAACAGGTGAAACGAAATTCACAGGTACATAAACCTAGAACCGAAGACTGCAAAGACGAAAGTGGAAACATCATAGTGGAACCGCAGTCAATGCTGAGGATATGGAAGGACTACTTCTGCAGACTGTATAACGGCGTCGACGAACCGAATGTCGCTGTCAGGCAGGATGATCCATTCAACATAGACGACGAAAGCCAACAATCCCGTCCTCCCAACTTAGACGAAGTAAAGATTGCCATATCTTAGCTGAAGTCTAATAAAGCCGCTGGAGCGGATGGCTTGAATGCCGAGCTCTTTAAAGCAGCTGGAGATAAGTTGGTTAGGAGCATGCACCAACTTATCTGTAAGATATGGTCGGAAGAAAGCATGCCCGACGAATGGAACCTCAGTATTGTTTGCCCGATCCTGAAAAAAGGAGACCCCTTAAACTGCACCAATTATAGAGGAATCAGTCTACTTAACATCGCCTACAAAATCTTTTCTGCCGTAATATGTGAACGTCTAAAGACCATCGTCAACAACCTGATAGGTCCTTATCAGTGTGGTTTTAGACCAGGAAAGTCCACAGTCGATCAAATATTCACATTACGGCAGATCCTGGAAAAAACCCAAGAACACCAAATCGACACCCACCATCTTTTCATCGATTTCAAGGCCGCATATGACAGTATCTACAGGGACGAACTGTATAGAGCCATGTCTAGTTTTGGCATCCCTGCAAATCGTCCGTTTGTGCAGGATGACCATGGAGAATTCACGCTGCTCCATAAAGGTTGGAAACAACTTAACTGAACCTTTCGAAGTCAAAAAAGGTTTTAGACAAGGTGATGCGCTGTCATGTGATTTTTTTAACATTGTACTTGAAAGAATAGTGCAAAGCTCACACGTCAACACTAGAGGCACTATCTTTCAAAAGTCTGTCCAATTACTAGCATATGCTGATAACATTTACATAATCAGAAGAACTCAACGTGATGTCAATGGGGCTTTTGTGAATATTGAGGCAGAGGCGGCAAAAATGGGTTTAACAATTAATGAGGCAAAACAAAGTACATGCTGTCATCAAGAAAGGACCTACAACACCGACGTCTTGGTCAAAACGTCACTATCGACAGACGTAACTTTGAGGTAGTCAAGGACTTCGTCTACCTAGGCTCCGCTGTAAACGCAGAAAACAACACCAGCAGCGCTGAGATCAAATGAAGAATAACTCTTGCTAACCGCTGTTTCTTTGGGCTAAGAAAGCAATTGAGTGGCAAAGTCCTCTCTCGAAAGACCAGTGTCGCTATATAAGACCCTTATCATCCCCGTCCTGCTATACGGTGCAGAAGCATGGACTTTGACAAAAGCGGATGAAAGCACCCTGGTTCGTTTCGAGAGAAAAATTCTTCGTGTGATCTACGGTCCCGTATGCATCGAAGGGGAGTGGAAGAAGATGGAACGACGAGCTGTACGGGCTGTACAGCGACGTAGACTTAGCCAGAAGGGTAAAAGTCCAACGACTAAGATGGCTGGGTCACGTAGAGCGCATGGAAACCAATGCTCCGGCCTGGAAAGTCTTCGAATCCACACCCACAGGATAGCGCAGTAGAGGAAGGCCGCGGATCAGGTGGCGCGCACAGGTGGAAAGTGACCTCACCCAACTTGGAGCGTGAAACTGGAGACATCTAGCTAGGGACCGAGCTAGATGGAGAAGTTTGTTGGGTGAGGCCCTAGTTCACACAGGACTGTAGAGCCTCCTTAAGTAAGTAAGTAAGTAAGGACGACACCAACCTGACTTCTCAGTTTTTCTGCTCCTTTTTAAAAATACTATAGCTCTAGATCGGTTTGCTAAATCGCAACAAAAATTTTACTGGTGCCAAGTTCAACGAAGCTATTTTTCAATACACAACAAAAAACAGTTTATTTTTTATTTATTTATACTATTTCAAAGTATCCTTTTGTCCCTGTCCTTTACAAAACTATTCATTTTATGTCTACCTGATAAAAATTCTTCTGGCATAATATTACCACCTTTTAACCTTATGTTTTTCGCCCCAAAACAAGCACTTCATTTGATTGCCAAATATTCTCAAATATGTAGTTTGGAATTTTAATTAAATAAGGAAACTTCGTATTGTATAAACCTAGGTACCTACCTTCTTTTGGTCAGATGCCTTCATGCCATGCAGAGTGCCATCATAGTGACCAAAAATCAGAGTAAAAAACCGAAATTCAAAATGGATAGAGTAAATCAATAGATCCTGATTCTATAGTTTTAGCTATGGTAACCAATTCATGTTGTGGTCTTGAAAACACCTTTAAATTGCCAACTGTTTTCCCTTTTGGTATCCTTCCATTGCGTATCCTATCCTTATACCGTTGCAAAAGTGTTTGCAGCAGATGTCAAAAGTTAGATACAAGGACCTACCAACAAAACTATAAAATCCTCATTGTGTAAAAGTCACCACATTCAAATTGAATCCTTATCCTTGCACCTCCTATACTCTATACCCTTAGTAGAATTTGTATACCATTTTCAAATTATCACAATGCAGTTTGGCTAATTAAAATTTCACAAGGACCTAGATCACCTGTAAAGGAAGATTACATTTATTCATTAGAGCATTGCGACTTTTTAGGGGATTTATCAAGTGAAAAAAAGCTGATTGTAGTTTTGTCATTTTCAAGGTACATCTAAAGGGAACCAACGTAATGATTCAAAGGATGCGAGTAATTTAAAATTTTGTTAATGTCGTATCCTCCTTTGTGGTGGCATTTTAACCGTGAGATATTTTATAGATACAATATATATGTAGATACTTGTATACTGTGGAAGGGACATATCCCTATACCCACCCAGCAATTATTTGAAATGCAATTGCAAAGCAATTTAATTTAATTTCTGTGTCGAAACCACTACTTATTCAGTTGTCAGTTAAATCGTCAATTTACAGCTTGGAGGGTGTCCTTTCAGCAAATAAGATTTATATAGGTACTCGTACAAATGCGGTTTCAAAACCATTTAGTATTGTGCATTATTAGTTGTATTTATTATAAGAGGTTGGATATTCTATTAGTCAAAGGAATAAAATACTTTCAAGAGGCGTTTTATAACTTATTACAGTAAAACATATTGAATTTCTTACCTTGATTTCTTGGAGTGGGAACGAGTTTTCAAAAATATTGTTTGATGTTTTGGCATGATACAAATATTTTATTTAACACTAAATTATTTTTTTTATAGATGAAAGAAATTTGTACATACGTATTGATTCAAATTTATTTTGTTTTTGAATTATACTTACTCGTATTTGTTGAAATTGAAGCAAATCAGAAAAAGATAAACAGATTTTTTTTTTAAATTTTAAGTGCTTTTTAGATTTTAAATTATTTTTAACATTTTTGAAACAATTGAGTTTTGGTGTTTTTTAAAAGAGTCAATTTCTGAAATACAGCGAAGTTATTTCTAAACCAAAACTTAATAGTTAGTTTTATCAGTTAGCTATAGATATTTGTTCCGACATTACATGTGTTTACTTAACTTTCTTCAAATTTTGTCTTTTTATATTTTTGAACTACTAAAACAATATAAAAGAACTTCAAAACACAATACAATTTCAAGATAATCTTGTTTATCTCAAAAATTATATTTTGTAAAACAAACTATTAATGATTGGTATTTTTTTATAAGTAAAAAATTTGATTTCTTAAAGGTTTTTACTAGAAAACTACATTTTTACTTTTGTTGTTGAAATTTCTTGATCTAGTTTTGATTTCTTTTTTATTCCGAAGACAAAAATATAAGTTTAAAAGTAAAAATTATTGTATTAAAAATAAAACCTTTTTCTTTGAAAAAAGCTGTTTAAAATGTTTCTAGTGTAAAATCTAGACAAATTATTTCTTAGCATTAGATTAGTTTTTAGTAAAATACTGCAAAACGGGCAGATACTTAAAATTTAAAAAAAAATCACAAAAGATTAGAATTCTGAAAATCAAAAATTCAGATGAATCAATATCCAGAGCGGCCAAAAATCCAAAACTTTGTGCAAAAATGTCCACTTTGCATTCACTCGTTAAAAAAATATGAAGAAAGCTTTTAGGTTTGTTAACTGCCCAACCTATTCCTTTTCAAAGAACTGTTTACTTTTTAAATTCCAATTTGAAGTTATTGTAATTGTTCCGACGTTTCAAGGTCCCTTGAATCTAAATAAAAGATTCTTAGAGATATTTCTGTGTGTAGCGGAAAGCTTTTTCGTCTTCCATATCTCAATAAACAGTGGAGATATGAACTTCAAATAAATTTGTATATACATACATACAGATAATAACGCAGAAAGATGCGTTTATTTATTATTTATGCGAATATTTTACGGACAAAAAATGATTTTATCCCTAAAATAATTGTATGCAACGAAAACTAACGTTTGTGACATCTGGTAAAATGTTCAGAAAAATCGCAATGACAATTATTTTACAACAAATAAAAAAGCTAAAACAAAATTAATAAAAATTGGTAAAAATTGATTTTCGACTCAAATATCTTTTCAAAAATTTAAAATATTGGCTTTAAACTTATTTCATCGTATAGAAAACTAGCTGACCCGACACACGTTGTTTTGTCATATAAATAATCTCTAGAGTATATTTCGATAGAAATAAATAACTTATTGTAAGTGTGTAAGGATGTGGTATATAAGTGGGAGAGGTATAGAGTACTGTAAACGGTTACAAAATATTAAAATAACAAATCAAAAAACAATTTTTTTAATTTATTAAAATTAATTCTTTAAAATTATCGCTAATTATGAATATACTACAATAAAAACAATATCAATCCCTTAATGCAACAGAGTGTAAAACCACTCGAGACCACGTCACGTATAATTGTCCGAGTGCTCAAATCTAATCCGCAGACAGACATCGCATCGTTTGGCCTTGAGACTTATTGATAGCCATTGCAAATGCCAATGTAATTGAAAATAGATGGCGTTTGAATTGAATTGGCAAATCTGTGGGTATAATAGGGATTCGTGGTAATAATATATTTTCACCTCGGAATTTTACATTTAGAATAATGGCTTCGATAACATTTTTCATTAATTTTTAACTTCTCATTGGAAGTTATTGTAATGGGTCCGATTTGTCAAATTGAAAATTTTGACATTTCTCGAAGTTTCAAGGTCCCTAGAGTCGAAATAAACGATTTTTAAAAAGATGTCTTTGCGTGCGTGCGTGTGTACGTACGTTCGTACATCCGTATGTCCGTACGTCGTCGTCCATAGCTCAAGAATCAGAAGAGATATCGACTTCAAATAAATTTTGTTATACATATAATAATGCAGAAAGGGCTATCAAGAAAATTGCGTGGGTGGTTTTTTAACCATAGCAGTTTAAAAAAGGTTGAACATTTTGGTTAACCCTAAATATCTCATGAACCAATGACGCTAGAGACCTGAATTAAATTGTATATTATATATTGTAATGTGATACAAAACAATTATATTTTTGGAAAAAAATCCAACTAACGGTTTTTTTAATACATAAATAAAAAAAAAACTCATACAAAAAATTTGTCACCTCTAAAATTTTACGAATAAAATATGATTTCATTTCAAAACAATTTTGTCCAACTAAGAATAATGTTTTTGACATATGATAAAATTTTGAGAAAAATCTAATGGACAGTTTTTTATAAAAAAATAAAAACCTAAAAAAAACATTACTCGAAGTTGGTAAAAATTGAATTTCGACTCAAGTATCTTTTCAAAAACTTAAGATTATGGCTTCAAACTTATTTCATCTTATAAAAAATATTTTTTTCAACATTCTGAAAAATGTTGAGAAAAATCGAATTGACAGTTTTCTTACAAAAAAACAATTAATAAAAGTTTGTAAAAATTGATTTTCGACTCAAATATCTTCTTAAAACTTTTAGATATTGGCTTTAAACAACTTTTATCTTTCAAAAAATATTGTTCTCAACATTCAGTAAAATTTTGAAAAAAAATCGAATTGATAGCTTTTGTACAAAAAATTAAAAATCGAAAAAAAAATTTAACAAAAGTTGGTAAAAATTAATTTTCGACTCAAATATCTTTCCAAAAATTTGAGGTTCTAACTAATTTTAACTTATAAGAAATATTGTTTTCAACATTCGATAAAATTTTATGAAAAATCGAATTGAAAGTTTTTTTTTACAAAAAATAAAAACCTACAAAAAGCAATACTAAAACTTGGTAGAAATTTACTTTCGACTCAAATAGCTTCTCAAAAATTACAAATATTGGCTTCAAACTTATTTTATTTCACAGAAAATATTGTTTCCGATATAAAAATCCAGCAGTCCTTTTTTTCATAAAAAAATAAAATCTACAAAAAATAGTACGCAAATTTGGTAAAAATTGATACATATTAAAAAACTTGTAAGCAAGACAAATCGACAAACGGGATGGGAAGTTATCAGTGTGGGTCGCATGTCAGCCTCTTTTTGTTTTAAACCACGCCACACTAAAATCAATACAATAAAACAACAACAACAAACAACCAATAACAACAAAAAAAAACAATGAAATCATGATAAGCCAGCTCAGCATAGCACAGTGAGTACCATCCTTCACTTTCCCCTTTTCTCTTACAGTCGCATGGCTTAGCTTGTGTATCAAATTGCATTGCGTTTTATAACTAATGCAATTGATACACAGGCTACGTCATCGTTGATAACAGATTGTTGACAAAAAAAAATGTTACTGTTTTGCATTAACAGGGCCGGATTCGATTCTTGTTACTACTAAGGCATAACACTAGTAGGGGCGTGTATCGAATAGCATTCTGTGGTTCAACTCAGTAATATTTTTTCTTATAGTCTTTGTCTGTTTTGGTTTTTGTTATTCTTTTATTTGCAATGGCTAGAAATTTCAGGGTAGATTATTGTAATATTCGTGGGCTTAGAGCGAATTTTCTTTCTGTGTACTCCCATACTGCTTTAAACAGGCCAGCTGTACTGGCACTAAGTGAAACCCAAGTAGGTGAGGATTCCGATCCTACTGAATTCTTTATTCAAGGGTATAACTTGGTGCCATTATTCTTTTCCCACCATGGTCTCGCCATATACATTAGGAATGATCTTGCTTATCAGTTTTTGCCACAATATGGTCTCTGCACCAATTCTTTTTTCAATTTTATGTGGTTTAAATTTTCCGTGAATAAGCAAATCATTCACTATTGCTTCCTTTAGCGAAGCCCCAATCTGGACAGAGTGTCAACTTCTCGTGAATTTGATGCTTTGTCTGATTCCATCCAAAGAATTGTTTCGTCCTATCCTCGCACTGAAATCGTTGTTACGGGCGATTTCAATGTACACAATTCTTCATGGCTTCAACATTCGGGCCAGGCAACACCAGAAGGAGTGTGTGCTGAGATCTTCGCTGAGTTAAACCACCTAACTCAGTTGGTCAACGAGCCCACTCGAATATCGGACGTGGTAGGTCGAGCAGAAAACACTCTTGACTTGTTTCTTACCTCTGACCCTGGTAAGTACACTATTAGTGTTCTATCTCCTCTAGGCACATCTGACCATTGTGTCATATCAGCAAATTTCTCGTGTAAAAACTCTCCAGTTAAAGAAAGAGCTCCTAAGAGAACCGTTTGGCAATACGAGAAAGCCAACTGGGACGGACTCAATAATTATTTTAGGATCTTTAACTGGTCACTATGCTTCCTCGATAGTGACGTTGACGCCAGCGCTGATATGATCACAAGTTTGATTCTCCTGGGAATGAGAACTTTTATCCCGAATAGGGTTAAAAGTATCAGACCTAAGGAAAACGCATGGTTCGATGCGAGCTGTAAAGAGGTTATTAGGGTCAAGAAGGTAAGTTTCCGTTGTTTTAGAGCCAATCCAACTGAGGAAAACCGGAATAAGTTCAAGCAAGCCAGGAAGGCCTGCAACGCCCATATTCGACGGACCAAATTTTTACATGACCAAAAATTACGGCAAAAAATACTGCAATGTCCCAAAGGCAGTACAATTTTGTTGATCATTTGTAAAAAATATGAGGAATTCTTCCTCTTCTTCGGTTCCTACGCTTGTTGTCAATGACACTCCATTTGTTAGCTCTTTAGAGAAAGCTAATCTCTTTGCTAGGCAGTTCGCCGCCAATTCAACGCTGCCAGTGAGTGTTATGACTCCGCCTGTACTTGAGCGAGTTAGTGATTCTATGGGGCAAATCTTTTTTCGCACTCGTACTGTAGCGAGAGTCCTAAAAGATCTTAACACACACAAATCCGCTGGTCCGGATGGTATCCCCGCTATTGTTCTGAAGAGGTGTTCTTCAACGCTGGCAAAACCACTGCGTAGGCTTTTTCATCTGTCCTACTCCTCAGGTCTCGTTCCGAGCGGATGGAAAACCGCATTTGTCCAGCCTATCCCCAAAAAAGGCGAATCTTCCTCACCGTCTAATTACCGACCGATTGCACTTACGTACCTTCTTTCCAAGGTCATGGAAACGCTGACTAATTATCAGCTCAAGAAATATCTCGAAGATCGAAAGCTTCTTAATGACCGGCAATACGGCTTTCGTAGCAATAGGTCCATTGGTGATCTCATGGTTCATCTCACCGAACGGTGGAACAAATCTTTACATCGTCTTGGAGAAAGTAAGATTATTGCACTTGATATTTCAAAAGCATTTGATAGGGTTTGGCATCAGGCTCTCTTATCGAAAATGCGTGCTTTCGGTTTTCACGAATCCCTCCTTCATTGGATTAGTAATTACCTTTCGAATCGTTCAATACAAGTTGTATTGGATGGATTCAAGTCTGAAAACCACAAAATAAATGCTGGTGTGCCCCAGGGCTCTGTTCTATCTCCAACACTCTTTCTCATTTTAATTAATGATCTCTTGTCTGCAACTTCTAATCCAATACATTGTTTCGCTGACGATAGTACTCTTAGCTTCTCATATTCGTTTTCAGATTCACATCCCTGATCCCTCTTCTTCGGATGTGGTACTGCAACGAGAAAATATGATAAGCTCATTAAATTCCGACCTAAACAGCATTGTACAATGGGGAATAAGAAACCGCGTGGAATTTAATGCTTCGAAAACCCAATGCTGTCTTGTATCGTTAAAGCGAGATATACCCCCCTTGCCATTATCCATAGATGGCACTTGCATCGAGGAGACTGAACATCTCGATATTCTCGGTATGTGTATCACCAACCACCTTTTGTGGAACAATCACATACGCGATGTCGCCAAAAATGCCGCAAGATGTTTGGGTTTTCTAAGGCGATGCAAGAAGTTTTTCTCCCCCTCTGATCTGCCTGTTATCTACAAGACTTTTATACGTCCAAAGCTTGAGTAGAACTCCCATATTTGGGCTGGTGCTCCTGCAACTTACTTAAGCCTCTTGGACAGTATTGAACATAGAGCATTTAGATTGATTGGTGATATTGCCATCATAAGATGAACATCGTCGAAATGTCTCTTGTCTCACCCTCTTTTACCGTTATTTTAATGGTTTATGCTCTTGAGAAATAGCCAGTTGCATTCCTCCCCTTAAACAGTTCAACCGTAATACTCGCGCTTCTGGGAATGCTCATCAATATACCCTCGAGCCCAACTTCGGTCGTACTGTCAAGTACAGAGATTCGTTCTTTAGCCGTACTATGCGAATGTGGAATGCCTTGCCACACTCTGTCTTTCCCAGCCATTGCAATATTCAGGAATTCAAAACTAATGTGCACCGACACCTCCTTTCAACCCCTCTCTCCCTTTCCTAGTGCTCACACTGTGTCTACATAATAAGGGTAGTTTATCCCTTTGAGTGTGCGCTTATTATAAAAAAAAAAAAAAAAAAAAAAGCTTTGTACTTGAATCCTTTTAACTATTGGAAAAATATAAATATGCAATTTTAACAACAACAAGCTATAACATTTAAAAGGATTCGTCAAATTTCAAAATAATTTACAATCGTGTCTCAGATGCCCTTTAGATAGTATCGTCTAGTTTCTTTTCGGTGTGAGATGTGCAAAAATTCAAGATTACAACAATTTAAGGTCATTTGCAGAAAATCGGTCAAAATTGTTTGAGTTAGATACAAAAGTATTTAAGTCCACTATGGATTCTCTTGGTTTTTTAACCTCAAGTTTCTATTTAACACTTTGTTCTTAATTCAATATTGATATTGATTTAAAGGTTTACTCATACATATATTTTAAGTGTTTGATTGATCTCAAATAAAGAAAATATGAATAATCTTTTCAGTGAAAGTAAATGATTTAATTCTGCCAGTTTTGCAATTAACTGAAAACAAAATGTGTCCCACTAGTGGCATATATATATATATATAAATATATCTTTAGAGAATTGAAGTTAGAATTCTTTAAGCCCAAATTATTTGAAAAAAAAAATCACAAACATACAATTTTAGTTTCTGGTCTTAGAACTGATAACCTTAAGAGATATAAATATAAGAAAAGAAAACTTAAATTTTCAAAAAACCACCAAACCTCGAAAACTCCCTTAAGAAATAAACTAATTTGTTATGTAGGTAAATATCCTTCCTAATCCAAGAAGGAAATGATTTAAAAAAATAACACAACCCAATATCTTATGTATACTCTACATACTCGTATATATGTATATCCATAATATAATTCCATTCACACGCAAGGGTCTCTTTCAAAAAGGCTAAATAACAAAAAAATTTGTATGGCTTGATCCTATCCTTATAAGGCAAGTCGCGTCGCATCTTATTCATATATGTACAATATACAAAAAAACTAATACGGGTAGAAATCTTTTTATAGCTTTATCTATAGAAATCTCGTTGTTTCAAATCGACCACCACATTTGTATATGTATATAGATAATCTACTATGCTATGCCGCCACCTACATAATGTTGTCATAATAGTCATCAGAGAGGGCAACCTCTTTACGATGCGATGTGGACGATTATCGAACCACTTAAACGCACCCTAAAATGTTCGTTCTACATTTTATATACATACATACACACATACATACATATAAATATTTCAAACTTGAGAAGAAACTTCAGGGCTCCTGTACACTGAGAGAGGAATATTTTTGAATTAAATGTTGTTTTCGAAAGTTTTCCTTAAGTAAAAAAAAATCAATTATTTTCAAACAAGTTGAGATTTTTCCAAGTTAAAAAAGTGGTAGGTAATATAAAATTAGCTTTGGTTGATAATAATTGATAAGTTTCTAAATTTCGTAATAAAAATATAGAATTTCTGAATTTTTTGAATCAAAATGCAATTGATACGGCCTTCGTAACAGAAAAAAAGTTAAGTTCAGATTTACCTTTTCCTACACCTAATTATACATGCCATCGCGTAGATCGTATTGATCAAATAGGTGTAGGTGTAGCAATTTTAATAAGAAAGTCAATTCAACATTCTCTTTTGCCCGTTACTAGGACTCAATTAGTTGAGAATGTTGGTATGGAAATAAGGCTAAGGAATCATACAGCAATACAAATGTTTTGTGTGTATTTTCCAGGAAGAAAAGAGAAAAAAAGAGATTTAAGGAAATTAATTATTAGAAACGAAAACTACATAATCGGAGGTTACCTCAATTGTAGACATAGAGATTGGGGATGTATTCGTGCAAACTCGTGGGGTAATGTTTTTGCTAATATGTCTTGTTTGTATCAGTTTTCCATATTGTTTCCGTTTAGTCCAACTTATTTTCCGTCTGGGTCGGTCGAGAGGTTCACCTTCCGTTCTTGATCTGTTTCTAACAAATGTACCTTCATTTTTTACTCAGCCCGAAACTATAAATGATTTAAGTTGTGATCATATTCCTGTTTTTTGTAAAATGAACGAAACAGTAAAAACCAGAGAGCAATACTTTCTGGACCTTAAAAATACTAATTGGAGTCGTTTCAAATCAGAAATTAGGTCCAAGTTTAGGCAATTTCCAATTGATTTGAATAGAGTATCTTCAAAAGAAGATGTTGATTTTCATGTCGATTTTTTTCTCAAACAAAGTCTTAGAAGCAGTGCAGACATGTGTACCAACAAAAATCAAGAAACCATATGTAATCAAAATGCCGGATTATATTTTAGCTTAAATTCGTATAAGGAATTCTTTTAGAAGACAATGGCAACGTTATCGCTTACAAGAGTACCGCAATGAAGTTAAATTTTATAACAAAAAGATTGCGGAGGAAATAAGTAAATTTCGAAATAAAAATTGGAATACGAAACTTAGTAAGTTGGAAAAGAATGCTAAACCTTTGTGGAACATAGCAAAAATTATCAAAAATAAAAACAGACAAATTCCTAACCTTCAAAATAATGATGAAGTTGTTTATCAAAATTCAGATAAAGCCAATGTTTTTGCAACAACATTTTTGAAAAATCATTGTGTATCTCAAAACCTTAGTGATGATCCTACTAAAATACTAGTAAGTGAAACAGCAAACACAGTTCACTCACAAATCACTGAAACTCCTAGGGATCAGTATATATATATCCAGGGAGGATGTCAAATACATAATTTCAAATTTAAAAGTAAAAAAAAACAAATTTACTATAGATAACATAAAAAACATTTATCTTACAAAACTACCAAAAGCAGGGCTCGAATTTCTTACGTTTTTGATAAACGCATGTCTCAAAACACAGTATTTTCCATTTAATTGGAAATATATAAGGTAATACCGATTCCTAAACCTGGAAAACCGTCAAAACTCCCAACAAGCTATCGACCAATAAGTTTGCTCAGTAGTATAAGATTTAAGATTTAAAATTTAAGATTTAAGATTTAAGATTTAAGATTTATTTCCATTTCATGTTTACAATTATAGTCTTAGCAAAATAATGTTTAATTATAATGATTAATAGCGTAAAGTAAACAATAAGCATATAATTATATTTTGTACATAAACTATAAACAAATTCGTTATTTAAAGGTTAACAGTATTTAATTATACATAATGTATTATACAAATCATTACTCATTAAATTAAAATTATGAAAACTATATAAGACAAAAGAGTGTTTGACCATGAATTATAAAATGAAAGGGTATCATGCACTTTGTGGTACGGATACCAGTGTAAAGTGCGTTTTCATTAGATATACTTTTAATTTAGATGAAAAACCGCGTCGAAGTTATTGCTGTAAGAGAGTACACTACAAAAAAAAAGAGAGATTTATTTTTGCATCAGATGAAGATTTTAGGACTGGGCAAGGAATATGTGAGATAGAATATGAATTTATAATGAGATATGAATTTAAAATTATGCATGGCAATTAATTTAAATAAAGCAAGTAAAACTATCTTTTTTATGGTTTAGGTTGTCGTGGTATAACAGGTCAAGCTACTACACGCATTAAGTCTTCCACATCTGATTTAGAAAAGAGCCAAATTCTAAGATTTTTTAAGAACCTGTGGCATTGGCTATTGCTGTTGCATATATCTGCTGAAAGTTTATTATATATAAATGGAGCTATGACACTACAGAAGCGTCTAAGATGCTCTGTTCTAGTTCTTTGGATAGTCACAGTAGACGCTGATGATCTCAACGAACGATTTATGGCATTTCTTCTTACTGTATTGTGACCACCCCGCAGATAGAACAGTCTCAATACCTTATAAACATAAAGATGCCGAAGTGGTAATATATTGAGTGATTTAAACAACGGAAATGATGGTTCCCATCTAGGTTTGTGAAGCATTACTCTAATTATCTTCTTCTGGGCTGTGATTAAAGGCTGTAGGTTGCTGACAAATGCACTTCCCCAGCAGGAAATACCATATTCTAAGCGAGAGTTAGCTAATGCATAATAAATAGATGTTAGTAGGTTTGCTGGTACTATTTTTCGCAAGAGAAAAATTCTGTTCAAAACAATATACATATTTTTTTTAACACTCATAATGTGTGACTTCCAGTTCAGTTTTGAGTCTAGTAATATGCCAAGGTATTTAAATTCTGTTACACATTCAAGTGGCATGCAAGAAACGGTACAACTAGATTGATCACAGCTTGCGTCATGAAGACCAACATTTTCAATAGAAATCTCATTTGACAAGGAAAAGTACATAATCTTGGATTTGCTACTCAGCACCATCTGATGATACTTAAACCAATTTGCCAAAATAGATAGATCACTATTCATTGAGACTTTTATTCTATCAACAGAAGGAGCAGAATACGAAAGGGCTAAGTCATCAGCAAAAGCAACCATATTTCCTTCCAAGGGCAACTGAAAAATTGAATTTATATAAACAATAAAAAGTAAAGGCCCGAGCACTGACCCTTGCGGGACCCCTACACATACACTAGTGATCGAATCACTCATAGTTGCACCGATTCGCACATGCTGGGACCTGTTTTGAAGATAGGATGAGAACCAATTTAAAATGTTACTTCTGAATCCATATCTGTAAAGTTTATTTAAAAGAAGTTTATGGTCGACTAAGTCAAATGCTTTCGTCAGATCAAGAAACAGAGCACCAGATTTATTTGATTTATCAAGTTCATTATTGATGCTTTCCAAGAGAGTCACTACTGCATCTTCGGTAGACTTACCCTTCATGAATCCAAATTGCGAAGAGCTGAGAATTCTATATTTACCAAGAAACTTAAGCATTCTTTTAGTTATTAATTTTTCAAAAATTTTTGAGAAAACCGATAGCAACGAAATTGGTCTGTAGTTTTTAGGGTCTGTTGTGTCACCTTTTTTATGTATCGGGATAATAATTGCAGTTTTAAGGCATTCTGGGAATATCCCACTTTTAAAGCTTAAGTTGACAATATATGATAAGGGCCTTGTTATAAAAACATTTATTTTTTTTATTACTATGCTGCTTAAGCCATCTATTCCAAAGGATAGATACTTCATTTTCGGTAACCGCACTAAAAAAGAAGGAAGACAAAACTAAATCATCATTTGGATGTTCTAGATAAACATTTTCAATGTTTGAGGAAATTGGTGTATGATTTTTAACTACTCTTTTAACTCTTTGAAAAACAGATTAAAATTATTTGCAATATCCGCATCGCTTTCTGAAACCGTATTTTCTGAAAACTCTATGCGTTTAAGTTCATTGCCACCATTTTGTTTTCCTAAAAGATTATTTATGATGTTCCATTGCTGTTTTGGATTAGACCTACTATCGTTGAATTTTTTCTTGAAGAATGCTTCCTTTTGTTTACTAATTCCATCGAGGATATCTTTCTGCATACTTTTCTAGGCGATCTTTATATTTGGTAGATGTAATTTGCCTTTGTTCTTAATATAGAATTCATTTTTAGCATTAATTTTTTGGCACAAGTGGTCAGTCATCCATGGTTTAATTTTTTTGTACTTTCGCTTTTGTTTTATGGATTTACTAGAAGAAACATGACCAGATTAAATGTCAGTAAAAATTCCGAAAAGCGTCTGAAGGACAGTTACAGCTATAGACAGAATTCCAACTTTCAGCGGCGAGACAATCATTAAGCAACGTGTAGTTTATTTCCTGATGTAATTGAATACTCGAACTTTCATTTTTTTGTTTACTATTTTTTAATAAGTCCAGGAAAGACACCCCCGTTGCAAAATGATCGCTAAAATCCCATTCGAGTAAAAACGGGCGCATATTTTCAGAGCTTTTGGCACGAACAAAAATATGGTCTATACAGGTCTTACTGTAATCTGTAACTCTCGTTGGCACATTTACAAATGATTCGAACCCCAGTGACGATAAAAGGAGCAAATAATCATCACAGCTAGACGGGAAACCCAAAATATCAATGTTAATATCACCGATCATGCAAATGTTGTTACTGTTCAGTCCACGAAGTAGATCGTCTATATCTCTCACAAATATATCTTTGTGAACAAATTGCAGTCGATATATACCAACAATGTCAATGCATAGGTTGCATTCAAGTTTAATTTTCACAATAATGGCATCAGCACTTTTCAAATCAGGAGTGAAAATTTCAGACACAACAATATTGTTTTTTACAAAAATCGCTATTCCACCTGACACATATTTATCATTACATTCCGCATAAACGTTAAAACCCGGAATTGAGTAATTGCATAATTCATGGTCAAAAATCCAAATTTCAGATAGGACAATTACATCAGGTAAGATTTTAAAGGCATTACTTAAAGTTATCACAAAATTATCGAAATTTTTTCTCATACTTCTTATGTTTTGGTGCAAGACCACAAAATCGTTATAAGATTTACTATAATTTAAACCAATCAAGATGTTTTCACCTGCACTACAGTTATTGAGATCAAATATTTCATTATGGGGCATCATAGTTTAAATAAAATAAGAGCTATATATAATTGAATATTAAAATATAGAAAATACAAATTATTATAAATGATTAAGATCATCAATGCACCTGATGAATTTAACCTCCATTCCAGCCGTCTTGTGCATCATAATTTTTCCATATCTCACCCAAAGAAATTCATACTTATGATGTGTTTTTGCAATTTTTGCCTCCCTCATGAGCATCTTTGTATTGTTTGACAGCCAGTCGTTGATGAAGATTCGGCCTTTGCATGAAGAGAAGATTGTTTCTGCTTTGATCGCCACTTTCTTAGCGTATAAAGCTGCCAAGATTTCCTCCTTCACACTCCTACTTCGAAGCTGCACAATCACTGTACCAGATGGTGCCCCCTTGATCTTCTTTCTGTAGCACATCTCCACATCATCGACCGTCAGTTGCATATCAATTCCCTTGTTTAGGATTTCGATCACCGTTGCACACACATTTTCGTTCTCAAAAAAGGGAACCTCACGCAGCTCAATGTGTTTAGAGCAGTGTTGGGACTTCTACCACTTAAGTGGTATTTCTACCACTTTTTGGTGTTCATGAAAATCTACCACCTAAAAAGCAAATTCTACCACTTTTTGCAACTCACCGTTCACCTATCATTAAACTCTACCTTTTAATATTTATAGTATATTTAAATTTTTTGTCAATAAATCTTGAAATTATACGAGTTAAATAAAACATTTCAATCTGAGAACACAAAAATACACTTGATATTCGAAAGATTGACTACATTAAAATTAAATTTTATGAAAAATTTTGTAAAACCAGAAAATATGAATGTAAACACAAATATAAAAAACAGTGAAAACTATTTAACATATTCTCAAATGTATTTTGGCCTTTACTTTGAAAGGTACTTACTTGAAAATGATATTGTTGAACAAGATGTAATGCAACTACGAAAAATTATGTTCAGCTATTATATTGAATTATGTGTTCAAATTGGATAAAGGTTTAACCTTTCAAACGATGAACTAAAATTTTTCAAATATTTAAACCCGAAAAACGTTTAGTTTTAGGTCTTACGAAACATTTTTCACCAACTATAAATAACTCAGAACTAGAGTTAATTAATAATGAGTGGAGAAAATTAATTGGAAAAAAAAACACCAAATTTTTAAAACTGATGACATTGTTTCACAATGGCTTTTGATAAAAAACTTAAAAGACGGAATGGACAATTTAATTTTTGAAAACATATCTTCTTATATGTTGGAGCTTTGTTGCTTACCGCATAGCAGCGCTATTTTCAGATTTAAAAAAAATAAATTAAAAACTACAACCGTTCACAACATTTTGGCTGCAAGGGAAATTAAGTTAGAAAGTTATTGAATATAAGATTTATTACTTAAAAATGGGTTTTAATTTCTACCACCTTTTTGACATCATTTCTACCACTCTTTTGCTTCTGCGAGGTCCCAACACTGGTTTAGAGTGATACATGTACTCTACATTATCAAGTCTCTCTCTTGTTGTTTTTAGTTCAGCTTTAATCATTTCGTTTTCTTTTTGTATTTCTGAAAGCAATCGTGTTGTTTCTTCGAGAGTAGAAATTTGTGCTTGCATTAGACCCAAAGAGTGTAGAGTACTAGCAAGTGTATTTTTTATTTCCATAATCTTAAGGTGAATGCCCTCCAGAGTTAAGTCATCTGCACTCAGACTAACATTGTTAGTGGCAAAAGAAGATGATAACGATAATCGGTTCAAGTTGTTCTTTTTTTGTTGCACACAAACTTTACAATTCCATGTTTTTTCCGATTTGGTTATGTGTTCTACATCTGAAGGTTTAAGTTTGGCACATTTTGCGTGAAATAATAAACCGCACTCACTGCAATTAATTTTACAGATATCTCTTCCGATTTTTAATGAACAGATTTTGCAACTCATTTTATTTTGTTTTACTTTTCTTTTTACTTCACTTAAGCTCTCTCACAACACGTCTTCACTCGACAACGATTTAATTTGCAAAGTGTTCGAAAAAATTTTGAAATGTAAAATATTACGCATCGTTGATGAGCTTCAGATATTTTCAAATGAACAATTTGTATTCAGAAAGCATCACAGTACTACTCAACAGGTATTTAGAGTCTGTGAACAGATTAAGGAAAATTGATCTCTTGGCAAATCGACTGGGCTTATTCTACTTGATATCGAAAAGGCATTTGACTCAGTTTGGCACGATGGAATTGTGCACAAGATGGTATGTTTCAGGTTTCCTTAGTGTCTTGTAAAAATTATCCAAAGTTTTTTGTCCAATCGTTACTTTAGTGTTTTCCTCAACAACTGTTCGTCTAATTGTTACCAAGTCAACTATGGTGTCCCGCAAGGATCAGTACTAGGTCATTTACTGTACAATATTTATACTTCAGACAAATTTAAAAAATGCGATAGAATTGATGACTAATTACTACACTAAATGGAAAATAAAGCTGAATGCTGACAAACTACAAGCCATCTTTTTCAGTAGAAAAAGAAAATCTTGTTACCTATCAAGCAATCAACTTACCGTTAATGGTGTAAATGTTAAATGGGAACAAAGTGTGAAATATCTTGGTATTTATTTAGATCAAAAACTGACTTTCAGAGAACATATTGCCAGAACTCTGCAAAAAGTTAGCATTGCTATAAAAATTTTGTATCCTTTTATAAATAGAAAGTCCTGTCTTAGCAACGACAATAAAATGATAATGCAAAAAGTAGTATTGCAAGCAATACTTCTGTATGGATGCCAGGTTTGGGGGAAATGTGCAAATTGTCATCTTAAAAAAACTGCAAGTATCACAAAACAAGCTTCTAAAAATGATGCTTAACCTTCCACGATATCATTCCACCACAGACTTACATAAGAAGGCAAATGTTGAATTAATTTCTCAAAGAATCAATAAACTGACAAACACTTTCTTGCTAAATTGTGAAACCTCTGAAAATCCGCTTATTAATCAATTGATTTATTAACCATTTTTCCGACATGTTTTAGTTAGTTTGAATTATTCGTACCTATGTTTAAATATTACTTGTTAAATTGTTAATTTATTCATTCATTTTCTCTATGTTCATTATTTATGCATTATTTGTCAATACTTATCTATTTATTAATGTACTTATTTATTTAATTTATTCATTTATTTATATTTATTTATTTATTTTCTTACTATCAAATTACTAATATATTAAAATATATTTATCAATTATCATTTATACTAACCTCTTGAGTCAAAATGTACCTGCCCTGCATTGAAGGTTTTGTTTGTATTTTCCTTCAAATATATTACTTATATTATTATTATCTAAATTCTATATACAAATTAATATACTTGTTCAGCAGAAAGATATATCAAATATCAAATCTCTGTATGTAAACTGTGCGGTAGCTTACCAAATGTAACTGTTAATACAAAAAAAAAAGAATATCTATCTATCTAATTTTTTTTTTTTTATATCTCAAAACTGAAAACATGTCAGTCAGTTGGTAAGTTGTAAAGTAGATAGTTCGACGTGTCAATAAGATGCAAAACTTTCAAATTTAAAATAAGTAAATAAGCACATTATCCAAGCATGTTTGATTTATTGAAGTCCAAATCTGGACAGAAATTCAACTTTTGACGAATTTGATGATCTGTCGAACTCCATTCAAAGAATTGTTGCCCATTTTCCTCACACTAAAATTGTCATTGAGGGCGATTTCAATGTACACCATTCTTCTTGGCTTCGCTTTTCTGTCCAGACAACACCCGCTAGAAGGTATGTTGAAGTCTTTGCTAAGTTAAATCAATTAACTCAGCTTGTTGACGAACCAACTTGAATACTTGAAGTTGCAGGTCAATCCGATCTTAATTAATACTCAATCAGTGTACATATTACGGATAGATATTTTTACAAATTTAATTCTTTGTGGAATCAGATTTTTTTTTTCCGAATAGGGTAAATTCTATCAAACCCAAAGAAAACTCATGGAGAGCTGTTAAGAGGTTATTAGGAATATATATGTGAATTTCCATGGTTATAAAGCCAACCCCACTGATGAAAAACGGAATAAGTTTAAACAAGCTAAAAAGACCTGAAAGTGTCAGATTCGACGAACCAAATTTTTGCATGACCAGAAATTATTTTCTCTTTCCAAGCGGATGGAAAACAGCATTTGTCCAGCCTGTCCGAAACAAGGTGAATCCTCCTCGCGCTCCAACTATCGTCCAATAGCACTCACGTCCCTTCTTTTCAAGTTCATGAAAACGCTGATTAATTATCATCTTAAGATATATCTCGAAGGACGAAAACTCTTAGTGACTGGCAGAATGGCTTTCGTAGCAATAGGTCCACCGGTGATTTGATGGTTTATTTAACCGAACAGTAGAACAAATCTTTACATCGTTTTGGAGAAAGTAAGATTATTCGAACTGATATTTTAAAAGCATTTGATAGATTTCGGGACCAAGCTCTCTTATCGTAAATGCGTGAATTTGGTATTAATGGATCCCTTCTTCGTTGGAGTAAAAACTACCTTTTTAACTGTTCATTTCAAGTCTGAAATTCACAAAATGAATGCTGGTGTTCCCGAAGGCTCCGTTTTGTCTCTGACTCTCTTCTGATCCGATCCGATTCCGATCTGGACAGCACCGTAAAGAATTGAATGCTTTAAAAACTCAATGCTGTCTGCTGTCGCTAAAGCGTAACCCACTCCCAATGCCTCTATCCATGAGTGACACTTGCATAAAGGAAACTAATCATCTTTCAGTACATGGTGTGTGTATCACACCTCATCTCTTATAAAATGATCACATATTCGACATTGAAGGTAAATTTGTCACCCTTTCTGATCTGGCTGTAATTTACAAAGCCTTAATTCGTTCAAAACTTAAATATAACTCGGATATCTGGACTGGTGCCCCAAAAACAAGTTTATCTTGGATAGAATCCAAAAAAGTGTTGTAAGCGATATAACTATACCCGAAACATTTATATCACTAGTACACCGCGGCAATTTTTAACGCCTTTCGTTGTTTTTACGATATTTTAACAAACATTGTTCTGTTGTATTAGCCATTTGCGTTCCACCCCTTAAACAATTAAGCCGTAATAATCACATTTCCAGGAATGTTCATTACCTTACCGTTGATCTCAATTTTGGACGTACTGTCAAGTGTACCACATCGAGAATGTGGTATGCTTTCGCCAACTCTGTTTTTCCCTCCCATTTTGATATTTAGAACTTTAAGAGCAATGTGCACCGGTATTTCCTCGGGGATCTTTTCCTTTTTTCCTAACACTCGCACTGTGTTTAAATATAAACATATAAAGGGTATTAATAACCCCTGTAGGGGTATTAATATTGTATACGTGTAAACTATGAAATTGCAATATTTTAACTAAAATTTTTATTAGGCAACATCGGTTGCAAATATTTCTATTTATGTTGCGTAAATTAGCTGTTGATTAATTTTGAGCCATGAAATTTATAAACGATCCGATTTTGAAATTTATCGAAGTTTCAAGGTCCTTAGAATCTAAATATATGTCTTTTTATTTGCGACTTATAGGAACTACGGAACTATGGCAAAAACTGCATCTGAAAAACAAAACTAGAAATTTCAAACTATAGGTTTTACTAAAACATGAAAAGCATAAGGTTTTGGGTCGATTAAGTTCAGAGCTGAAAATTAAATAAAATGATTTAAAACCATGAAAATAAAATAAATATGATCCAGCAAGTGTTCATATATGCGTTTCGCCCCGGTGCAATGGTTGGGCTCATCAGAAGATGACCATTACACCTTGTCTTGACGCATATTTTCCCGAATTAATCGAGATACCATATAATTCGAGCTACATAAAGCAACTGCGAATTATATGGTTGCTACAAGTCTTCAGAGAAGATAAATTGAGCTATGTTTATTTCCGTGCTAAGGCTTTTTGAAAAAGAAATATTTGACTGTTTTTTGAAAATTAAAGTTTTATAAAAATTAACGTTAACCATTTTTTTTGTCAAAAATAGAAAATTCGAACATTTTCAAAAATGATCTGATATATTTTTATGTAATTTTCTATATGATTTTTCTTCTTTTAATGTAAAAATATATTTTTGTTTTGCTCGTGAAAGGAACCTTCCATAGAACCGTTATTTTGTTGTCGGAAATTTTGGATTTTTAAAGAATATACAACATTTTTATTTTGTATAATAATCAAAAAAAAATATTTGTCAACTTGAACATTTTATGAATTGATATTAACAGTTAATACTTAGAATCATTAAATATTGATTTTTTGCTCTAAAATTTGTATAACGAATGTTAAAATTGACTTCGAAAACATTTAATAACATTTTAAAAAAATCAATTCAAAGTTTACTTAGCAACAAATAAAATGTACAAAAAAGAAAGGGTTTGACATGCCGAATATCTCGACAAAAACCCGATTTTACAAATTGTGACAGCTAATTAACGACTAATTACAGACAAATTAACGACTAGTTATTGTTTATCGAATTTATCTTAATTTTGTTACTGATTGAATATTCCTAGACAGAATTATCTAAGCCTTTTCTCTGAGTGTAAACTTTTGCTTATCCCTTTCGTCCTTTAAACGTTTGAGTTTTATATACACATAAAATTAAAACATCATAACTAAGCTAACAATAATCCTCTCACGCCCAACATTATTCTATTCATTCCAGGTGACTTCATACTACAATGAGACAACGTGGATGAGTCCAACGCAAGGAGACACAATTGTGGGTGAGGATCCGGATAATGTGTCACTTGTATCGATTTTATGTGTTGGTAAAGTAAATGTCGTTGAATGTCTATCAAATCCAGCAACAAAAAAAAAAGAAGTCCTTAATTTTTTTTTTGTTTTTGTTTTTTTTTTCTTTGCTTTGGTTCAAAAATAAAAGCTTGTATAATGTATATGTAGTTTTTCCTGCTATGATGTGGACTTGAAGTCCTTTTGTTTTAGATAGACAAATACAAATGTAATAAATGTATGTATGTTCTGTATATCCTTTTGCACAGCTTTATTTTTCTTGGTGTTTTGCATGTTGCTAGCATAAATTTACATTTTCACTGTTTGACTTTTTGATATGTTGTGTGTTGCATGTTGCAAATGGTTATCCTTTTGCATGACACACATCAGCTTCAGAGCGCATGGAGCATGGAAGCGGTGCAATGCGATGCGATGAGTAATCGCGTTTTATTCGTGTTTATTATAAAAATGGAATATCGCCATATTTGCAGGTGTTTTCCTGTCATTACTCATATTTTTGTCTGTGGCGGGGAATATCCTCGTTTGCCTGGCCATCTATACGGAAAGGAGCCTGCGAAGGATTGGGAACTTATTTTTGGCGTCACTGGCTATTGCTGATTTATTTGTAGCGTCATTAGTAATGACATTTGCTGGAGTCAATGATTTGCTGGGTAAGTTAAAAAATATTTTTTTTGAAAAATTCATGAATATACATTTTTCGTTATTCTCCTGAGTCCTGACAAAAATAAAAAACGACAATTTGAAATACTTGACATTCATAGAACGGGGTGTTGATTATGGATGCGTGTGAAAAAAGGACTTCTTTTCTTGTGAAAGAAGAAATTATGCAAATTTTTTACAGCCAACCACGAAAACGGTGGCACAGTGGCAGCGGCGGCGGCGGCGCGACGACGACGTGGCGGCGGAGGGTATAATGGCATTATTAATGATTTATTTCTCCATTTTGCCATCGAAGATAATCCTGATCCTTCTGATGTTGTTCCTACTTCTGTTGCTGGCTGCTACAGCTACTGCCACAAGCACTAGCTTCTGATAGCGGGCTGGCTAGTTGGATCTGCGTGAATAAAATTCTTCCATTTTTTCTTATAATGACTGATTAAGAGGAAATATGTTTTCTTTTTTTATCCAGTTTTTATTTTTGGATTTCCTGCCTTTTAATATTGAGATTAATAGCATGAATAAAAAGGAGATATATAGGGTAATTCAGAGCAGCAGTTTGTATACTACTGGATTGGCTATAAGGAGGCGATATTATGGTCGTTGCGGAATTGCGGATGCGGAATCAAAAATGATGGAAGATGGAAGAAAAGCAAAGAAGTGGGTGCTTAGCTTAAATGAAGTAGTAAAAGCATTGTTGTTATTATTCTTTAGCTATTAAGACCATTTTTTATCCGGCGCAAATGAAGTTTTAAATAACATAATAATGACACTTTAATAAAGTAGTAAAAAGGGTAAACTTGATATTTGAGTGATGAGATATTTTGTTAAGTGTTGCCATTTAAGTTATTGATCGATGGTTTGATGGTATTAAGAAAATATGAGGAAAAGAATGTTTTGCAGCTATAGAAAAGTTGTTCAAATTCTTTCAGGAATTTAATTTTATTAAATTTAAATATTTATTAGCTTCATTCCCGTTTTCTAAGGCTTTAAAGTGAATGAATCGAACTCAGTAAAGGTTTGTGGTGGTAGATTTTTTTTTTTAAGAAACCGTGCTGTGCTTGGGTAGTTAGAGGTCTGCAACTAAAGGTGAGGAATTCATACAGAATGCTTTTAAAAAGGTTTGGGATATGAGAAGGTCTAGCAATTAGTGGATAGTTTATTACCTCCCCTTTCGGTCGCTTCTTGTGAATTGGAGTTATAAAATATGTTTTCCATATTTTAGGAAATGTTACTTTAGAAAGGATAAATGAAAAATTTTAGATAGAGGAGTTGAAAGAGAAGAGGAACATTTTTTTTAGGAAAATGGCAAGACGACTATCAGGGCACGGACTTAACTTATCATTAAGTTGAAAAAATTTGTTTTCAATGACTGGTTGAGAAATTCAATCGAAGTAAGAAAGGACCCAATGAAAAATATTTAAAATAGGTTCGATTTGGTTTGAAAGAATCCTGTGATATAATGCAAAGTATTCAACTATTGTTGTATTATCAGTGGAAGTTTCATTTTTGAAGGACAAGGAGGATGGATGCCTATTTAACTTTCTTTTGTGATAGACAAACTGAAAGTAGGATTTGGGATCGTTGATGGAGTTAGCTTGGGTTTTATGTAAGTACTCGTATTCTTATAATAAGAAATTGTATAAATCGTTGAAATGAAGATAAGCTCCAAGGTACTTAGAGTATTCAGTTGGGCACTGAGAGCGTAGGAAAATTTCACACATCTTGTTACTGTGGTTACTTAGCGATCGAAGTGTACGATTATACCCCAGGCGCTGCTGATGCAGAAAGTCTACGCCTGTAGGAAAGGGATTGCAATGAAATTGTGGAGAGTAGTTCATTATAAAAAAGTTAGTGGCTTCTTGAATTGACCTATTTTCAAAATCAAATGGAATTCTGTTAATGTATTGGTTAATTTTGGAAAATTGGACTTTATGGGAATCATACAAAATAGGGTGTGAAGTGGGAGTAACTTCTAGGCACGAGTTAAGATAGAACGTTAGAAGCTTATTAGCAAGGAAGGGTGATAATTATAAATAGCTACAAGAGAGTGGTAAGTTATCTGGGTTGGTTGAGAACATATGGTCAAGTTGTTGGGTTATATTATTTAGAACGCCACTCACTTGGCTGAGGCTTAAATCAGTTAAACGTTCTACACACACATTTTTTTGCCGAGGAGGGATAGCAAGTTTAATTTGATCCGTGGTCTGACTGAATTAAAAGTCAATTGATTTAAGACCGAATAAGAGGTGAAGTGGATTTTTTTCCATGAAAATTCCTCCCAAGGGAACTCCCGGTAGAAAATAGAAACAAAAAACTCTTCACCCCGAAAAATTATGAAAAATCTAAATTTTTTAAAGGGTTTCAATTAAACGTTCTATACACCTACTCCTTATTTCTAAAATGCTACCCAAATCAAGATGAACGCTAAAATAATGTATATATGAGTTTATTTTTTAAGGGACATTTTTTGGTGGTTATATTGGTGAAAATATTTGTTTCTAGTAGAAGGACAACTTTCAGAACGATATCGGAAAATGCAGTTTATTTTAAAATTTGAATACTGGACAAATTTTCGATTAATTCTTAACAATACGGAGAAGTGCAAAGTTCACTTGGTGTGGATCTAAAACTTCGCAAAATCGCAATACTTTATTTGATATTCAGCATACATGGCTCCTTGTTAAGAATACTACAACCTGTGGCGTGATATTAAGTGCAAAGGAGTGTTACGCCAGAGGTATTGGATTCCATCCCTGACTTTGCCAACTACAAAAAAGCGTTTTCTTACGATCAGTTCCTCTTGCGAGGAATAGAAAAATCCTTCAAGAGCAATTCTTGTAATCGATCTTAAAATTATTTTTGTACCGCTTGCCGTTTTCAAAACGTAATGACAAAAAGAGGATAATTTTGATAAAAAGAAACAGTTTAGTTTCTCTTATCACTCAGTTTAGTGTCAAGGATAAACAAAGCGTTAAATTCTCAGATAAACCCTTTTATGAGATGGTACCATAAATAACCTTCACTATAGAAAATTTATCAAAACTTACATATGTATATACTTCACAATCATGGAAAACCTTTTAGGTTTTCGCAGAGGTTAGTATAAAATGTTTATGTTTATGACTGAAATTTACAGGAAATTATTAAAGCACGTAAATCCAAAAATTTCTAACAAATTTTAGCTTTGTAAAATTTAGTTATATAATTCTCCTAACTAAAGGGACAACCAAATATATAAATTTTTAATGTATACAACTTTAAAATGGAATAGGATATAGATAAATAAATAATTTGTGGCGCAAAAGTCAGTTGAGAACTAGGGCCTAGTGACTTACAACTCTCAACCATTCCCGTGTGCGAGTACTGTTGTCAAGAATAGAAGAGACCTACAGTTTTAAGCCGAATACGAACTGCTAATTTGAGACAGCACTTTTCATGACAAGAATTACCCTTGGGGAATTTTTCAATTCCTCGCAAGAGGCAGTACCCGTGAAAAAAAAACTTTAGATGGCACAGGCAGGGATCAAACCCAAGACCTCTGGCATGACAGTCCAACTAACTTACTGGTCCCATACGGACACTCTAAGTTAAATTATAATACTTAATACTAATGCCTTTTGGCCCTAAGATCTTTTTAACTTCAATTCAATTCATTTTATTTATTTTTGTATTCATTAGAAAATTTAGAAAAAAACTAATGTCAATATCCCTTTTTATTTTTACTTAAAAACTAAGTACTTAAAATAAGGTCCTTAATATAAAACTTAAAGCTAACTAAAACTAACTATTCTACCTATAAACTACTTAAAACAAGAACAACCACAGCAGCAAATCTAATTATCTAACGTTTTTTGTTTTTCATGTTTTGTTGTCTTTTTTTTTATTTTTATTTTTTTGATTATTCCATGATTTTTTTTTAATTTTTTTCTTTTTTTTTGTATTTTTCTTTTTTGTATTTTTTGTATTTTTTTTGTTTTTTTTTGTGCCACCATGCCTATTCTACCTAAAACTAAACCCTAAAACTAAAAAACAAGTATGTAAGCCGGCCAAGGCTTAAAACCCCATCCCGACTACTCACTATCAAGTGCCGATTGAAGCCACCAAAACTGGCTCTCCTACTTCACCCTATCAGTTTGGTCCCGTTCGGACACAGCCCTACTGAACCGAAGGAGCTCTGCGCCGCCTTGTGCCATGACGTCCCGATTGTACAGGAGTCGCCTATCCACGGTTCGTCGTCTGACGTGGTAGATTAGCGGAACTGCCAATCTATCCTGTATCAGACCGCATCTATCTAAAAAGAGGAATGCCTCTGGTGGAATGAAGCCGCTCAAGCGTGCACTCTCAAAATACTCGTTGTTCGGATAGAACGCCCCAAAAATTAAATTGTTGGTCGAAGACATAGCTCTTGCAATGTGACCTCGAACGAGTTTTATCACGAAATTGTCAATTCTGTTGATTCGAGCCCCGTTGTATAGAACCTCGTTGGAATAGTAATGCACGTAAGAAGATTCGGCTGTTCGATATAAGCCAGTACAGCGTCGTAAACACTGCCGCTCGAACACCCGAAACTTCTCCATCTAGGAAGGGGCAACGTTGAACCACACAGGACAACCATAAACGATCATCGGCCGTATGAGGGCCATGTAGCAAATTAACTTCACTCTGGAGTCAAGCCGACTGCTAAAAAACAGCCGTTTCGTCAGAGCGAAGGCTCCTCTGGCCCTGGTCAGAGCAGCATTTATATGTCTATCGAAATATAAATACTGATCTAACCAGATACCGAGGTACTTCACTACACTTTTGCTCGCTAATGGCTGCCCGTGAAGATCAACGATGACCATCTTGCGCCAATTCTTGCACGTATCCCTCGTGACCCCAGCCAACGGAGTCCGGAACAGAATTGTCTCCGACTTCTGGACATTTATTTTCAGTTTCCAGTCGCTGAATCTTGTCGAAATCACGCTGCAAGAGAATTCTAATAACCTCAACCTTTCGCGCCGTTCTGTACGCAATTAGATCGTCGGCGTACGCAATTGCCTTTGTAAGACTACCTATCAGATCGCTGGTGTAAATGCTGAAGAGAATCGGCGAATTCACCGCTCCCTGTTGAAGACCATTTTTAATTAAGAATGTTGTGGTAGAAGTTACATTGCCACTTTTGACAACCAAATTTCTACCGTTAAGCATATCATAAAGCATATACAACAATGGTTTGCTTATGCCAAGCCTGCTCAGTTTTAGGTAAAGACCCTCTAACCATACGGTGTCAAAGGCCTTTTCCAAATCAACCAGAACAGCACCTGAGCATTGTTGTTTTGTTTTATTCCATTGGATATCAGAAACGAGTTTAGACGCAGCATGAATTGTGTCGTGACCCGCCTTGAACCCGAACTGTTTATCCGGAATTATTTTGTTGTCCGCAGCCCACTTAGTCAGAGCCCTATTAATGATTTTTTCGAAAACTTTGCTGATGCTCGGAAGAAGACTTATCGACCGAAGATTTGACGGGTTGGAGTTGTCCTTTTCCTTTTTCGGGAGAGGATGAACCACAGCGGTCTTCCAATGCACTGGATAATATGCATTATTCAGTGCATTATTGAAGAGTGTGGTGTAAATGTCAATTGCCTCCATCGGTAAATGTCTTAGTACAACGTTGGATATACCATCGACACCTGCTGACTTTTTATTTTTTATTGAGTTGAAGATGAGCTGAAGTTCAACCTTCGTCACTAACAGGGGACTTGGACCCGTTTGCTCGGCGATTATGGCATTTGCCAAGGAATCGTCATTGAACCGCATGAAACCGCGGTTCTCAGATCGCCATTGTGTCATATCATTTCGAAGGTAAAAATGATTAAGTAGGGCTCTGTTTTCCAGGTCGTGGTTGGGGCGAGTGCTAGCATTCACCTTGTACACTTGCTGGAAAGCAGCTCCCACCGCCTCCCCTTTTTCCTTCGGATCTTCAATTATAAAAAAGTCATCGTCAAAGATGGCTTCTTCTGGATCTATTTGCGCTGTCCTGAGTACGTCTCTGTTCTCTTCAGTTCTTTGGAGTTTCAGACACGGAAGGTCATTGTCGTTCTTTTTCCTGAATATCTTGTTGATTTTAGGGAACATACTAGGGTCACTGGAATTAACTGACCGGATCTTGCGGTCCCAGTACTTGTTAATTGATAACCTGTAGTTCTTCTTAATCAACAGATTGACATTTTTTATTGACGACTTCAGTGTCCTAACCTCCAAGTCGTGTGGGTCTGTAAGTCGTCTGTACAAGTTTTTGAGTCTTGTCAGTAAGCCACTCTTGTGCTTACGTAGTGTTTCCGGACGCCACCTCCACTGGGCCACCGATTACTTGTTATTGCTAGTGGCAAACTGCCGACTTAAAGGCAAAACCCTACAAATGCACTTAACTTTAATTTTAAATTTTAAATTAACTATCAATCACTTGTCAACACTTGCTATCTCTTTGAAAGTCAAAGAACGACTCCAGTCCAACGCACTAACCATCATGCCACGGGTACTACAATAAAACATAGATAGTGTTGTTAAAATTATAATTTAATTTAAAAGTCAAGTATGATTTCTGGCATAGGACATCGACAGCAGGTGCAATTTACGATGACTTTTTCCAACATTTGTGGGGTGTATCGAAAACCACTTGACAACTGGCAAAATGGCCTCCAGTACCAACCAACCAAGTCTTATTGCAACTAAGAAATTATACTTAAACCAACAAAAACCAACACAAATTTCTCACTTTCGGAACATTTTTGTATGCACTTTTTTAAAACGAAAGTTTTGAAAAATAAACAATCAAAAATAATCCTAAAACATAAAACTTAGTCCTGTAATTCAGGACAGAACATACATTTTTTTCGTTTACTTTGGCAATGAGATCATATAGAGTGCAATTTTTGACATCTCTTCCATTGCATTACTGCACGTTGAGGGTAAAATTCACATCACAATATTCAGCCAGTTGCTTCAATTTCTCGAACAAAAGACTCTCCTTTTGAATAGTATACACAGCTATAACTTTTGACAATCTTTGATTGGTCATGTTAAAAACTCTCAAAATCCATATTTCCATATTTTTAATTGTTTACAATTACTTGGCTTTTACAAGTTTCTCTTTAGATAGATAGATAGATAGATAACTTCTTTATTAACAAAAAATTTTTATTAACAATATTTCTTTTCTTAAGAATAATGACATGGCTTATTCTGCCGTCTGCCTGATATGACATTTCATTTAGTGTTATAAAGAATAAAAATGAAATAAAATAAATAAAAGTAACAAGTTTTTTTTTTTTTTTTTTCAAATACGAAATTAAAGTGTATACAAATTCAAAAAAGCATAAAGTAACTCAAAATTAGATTTACACAATTCAATTGAGAAATTTAACAATTTTAATATGATTTGAAACACAAAAAGATACCCATTTTGAAATGATTTGAAACACAAATATATTTATACGTTTTCAATTTTAAAGTGATTTGAAACACAAAAGATATCAACAAAAATTTTGGTGCTTGAACTGCAACAACTGCTGTTTTAAGTTACATAACTATTGCGATATGCCAAGGCGTGTTTGCAGTACTTATAGAGGGTAGACCATCCTAGCGCTCCATTGAGTATTTCATAGAGTCGGTTTAGGGTGAGATGACTTGATTCGAAATACAATCGTCGGATTTCCTGCAGCATTGGACAGATCGCAATAAAATGGATTGTATCTTCATTTTCTCTTCTGTTGCAAAGCTCGCAAATTTGTGACAAGTCAGCTCGGTGGGGCATAAAGTTTAAGTTTAAAAATTCGACACGAGCTCTGAATATGTAGCTTATAGCTTCGGCCGAAAATTCAGTACAGAAATAATTCGCTTCCGAGGGTAACTGGTGATTGAGGTTCTTATACATATTTCTAGATGAAGTTTCATTTGCTCTAGATAAATGCTGAGTGTAAATTTTTGCATCTATTTTAGCGATGACATTAGCAAAAAACCCCGGCCATTCATCAACGTTTGTTTCACTTAGGGGAAGATTAGTTCCGTGGGCTAGGGCTAACTCGTTCCAATCCTTGAATGGTGAAGCTCTCGTTTGCAACAATCTTACCATGATTGATTTATGAAGACTTCTTCCGCTTCTTCTCATAACTCTTATTAAATATTCGGAGTTTGATATTAGATTTCCAATGTAAAGAGGCGATAATCCAGATTCAACGTAGATGGCATAATTTGGCGTTGAATTTGGCAATCTAAATAAGCGCTTGAAGAAATATCTTTGTACTGCTTCGAACGCCTCTATATAAGTATGTCCGAAAACCGGGGTACCATAGCACATGCATGTATTCACAGTCGCGCGAAACATACGGTATTTTGACAACAGATCAATTTCTTGGTTCGCAAAGAACTTGGGCCACATTATGCTCAAAGCTAATTTAGCCTCATTACTTTTATTCTTAACATGCTTTGCGAAGTTAAGGTTGTGTGTGATTAAAACTCCCAGATACTTAAATTCCTGCACCACTTCAAATGCAAATGCAAAAACATCATCGGCAAACAGAAGTGCTTTTATCTTGATTTCAGCAAACTCTATCCCACCGGGTAGATCGTCAATAATATCGTCAATAATCAGGGAAAACAGATACGGACTCAAGGGACATCCTTGTTTTACTCCCATTGTTGTTTCAAATCAATCCACCCTTCCTCAACATTTGACAAAGCAGTTATATTTCCTGTATAAAGGACTTCTAGCATCAGTTTCGGTGGAATATTGAGCTTTCTCAAATCTTTGCTAGCTGATGCCGATGGTATAATACAGAAAACAGCATACTAAAACCTCTGAAATCATGAATATTTGATTTCCACTCTCCTTTTAATAGCCTATAATCAACTACTGAAGAGCCATGTTGTTGTTACACGAAAGTGAATTCGCCATTTTTATACAGATCACTTGTAACCATTCATTACGCTGAACACAAATGAGTTGCAAAATTCCAATAAATTACTTTCCCTTTGAATGAGGATTATATCTTTAGAGTTTCTTCCTCTGCAAACATGTTTTCCTTACCCGTTTTCTTGCCTTTTGCATTTATGTCAGCGGTAATCATTACATTTTCAGCACTATAACTTTCAAGAAAATCACTTAATATTCTAGGTGTATTGCTGACCTATAACCTAAACTGGAGCAATCATGCGAAAGAGAAAACCAAGGAGGCCAAATTGGCCCTAAACCTGATGTGGCCCAATTTTTTTAGCAACCAACTTATCGACCTCTCATCAAAGTACAGAGTCTTCAATGCAACAATAAATACTTGCTTATGTTACGGTGTTCAAGCCTTTGGATACGCTCAAATAGAAGAATTTGAGACTTTACAAAGATACTTTTTTAAAAGACTTTTTAGACTGCCTAACGCTACACCTACATACGCCATACATGTCGAATCGGGAATAGCACCGATATATATTCAGAATCTGAAACGGCATTCCGACTATTTAGCTAAGGTTATGAAAAGAGAAAATGGGCTTCATAAGACGATCTTGATAAGACTGCTCCGTACAAATGCATCTCCCTTCAGAGAATGGAACGCGCTTGCTGCAGGAGTTGATATAGTACTCTCCTTAAGGGAAAATAATGTAGAGGAATGGCAAAATATGTTCGCGGTTTTGATAGCTAAAATTGATGAAAAACTTTATTTAGAACACCTGCAAAGTGCATCCTCATCGACAAGCAGAAACATATACAAGCGCTTAAACCATCAATTGTCATCAACTTCAAACTATTTCTGTAAAGAAATGACTCCGGAAGCTATCGGCACCATTTTTAAAGCTAGATTCGAGATCCTTAATCTCAATTTTGTCCCCCATAGATCGGACCTCTCACAAATTTGCACTCTCTGCAAAAGAAATCATTTCATAGCAGTTTGTCCAATATTACAAGAAATACGAAGGCTATATTTCCAAGTGAGTTTTTTGTCTATGGACCAACTTAATGACATTCTTAATGGGCTGAGTGGTTGGACGAATCTGTTCAAATTTTGCAAACATGCTTTAGCTTATAGAAGTAGCTTTTAAGCGGTCATGTATCCAGTTATGGCGATTGAGAATTTAATATTTTTTTTGTGTTTCAAATCACGGCAAAATTGAACTTGTTTTCATCTACTAAAATTGTTTTTAAAAACGGGAAAGTTTATTTTAAAGATTTTGTGTTTCAAATCACGGCAAAATTATTGATGTTTTAAGTCTCGAATCACTGAGAATGTAAAAAACGGAAAAAAAATAGAGCTATTTAAACTCATATTTTTTGTGTTTCAAATCATGTCAAAATTGTATATGTACATATCTTTATAGATTATAAAATCATTCAAAATTGTTTTATTTATCTTCTTTTTTATAAATATTCAAGTTAATAAATTATTCAGGTGTTGTATTTGAAAATTGTTAAGAAAAACCACTAAAAATAATTTTAATTTTCTTAATACTAAAAACAAATTAAAATAAAAAAAACTTTCATACTTTCATGTTATACTATTTTTAAATTAAATGTCTATCAGGCAGGCGGCAACAACGCCATGTCCTTATATTCTTAGCTTAAAATTAATGTAATTTTATTATCGAAATAAAGAATTTAATCTAATCTAATCTAATCTAATCTAATATTCCAAAATCGCTCTTCCAATCGTTACAGTTAACGTTGGATGGAATTATTATAAATTTCTTAGTATTAAAATACACCTTCTTCCGAAATGGCACGAGTACCATAACTTTGGCGCAAAAATATAATAACGGTTTTTGGTAGAGGGTCTTAATACAAGCATTTTTTACTATAGGAGGGGCGTCTATCTCCCCCCGTTTAGGCGGAAGGGGCAATTTAAAAAAGTTATTATTTAAAATGGAAAAAAATAATTAAAAAATAACGATGATACTTACAATTAAGTTGTATACATTTTTTTAAAGCCAACATTCTGTTCTATTAGCCAGTTTTTAAATCAAGTCAAAACTATGCGTAGTTTTTGAAAAATTTAATTTTAAACTCAAAATTTGAGTAAAAAAAGTTAAAAAAAGGTTTAAAGTGTAACTTTTTCAATACTTCAAGATTATCTACCATTGTTTTTATTTCAGAATTTATTGCTCTTATTTGTTTTTGATCAAATACTGAAAACTAGATGATTTTATGTCTTTTAGTTTTTGAGAAAATTAAAAATAAAAATTTAATTTTAAACTCAAAATTTGAGTAAAAAAAGTTAAAAAAAGGTTTAAAGTGTAACTTTTTCAATACTTCAAGATTATCTACCATTGTTTTTATTTCAGAATTTATTGCTCTTATTTGTTTTTGATCAAAAACTGAAAACTAGATGATTTTATGTCTTTTAGATTTTGAGAAAATTGAAAATAAAAATTTAATTTTAAACTCAAAATTTGAGTAACACATGTTAAAAAAAGGTTTAAAGTGTAACTTTTTCAATACTTCAAGATTATCTACCATTGTTTTTATTTCAGAATTTATTGCTCTTATTTGTTTTTGATCAAAAACTGAAAACTAGATGATTTTATGTCTTTTAGTTTTTGAGAAAATTGAAAATAAAAATTTAATTTTAAACTCAAAATTTGTGTAAAAAAATTTAAAAAAAGGTTTAAAGTGTAACTTTTTCAATACTTCAAGATTATCTACCATTGTTTTTATTTCAGAATTTATTGCTCTTATTTGTTTTTGATTAAAAACTGAAAACTAGATGATTTTATGTGTTTTAGTTTTTGAGAAAATTGAAAATAACCACAACTACTATTTTAATTTAATTCTTTTTTTTTTTGCTTGAGTGGTCTTATTTTGATAGTAATAATGGTATTTGCGTATGCGTAATGCGTGTTTGGGTGTATGCAACAGTAAGGTGTGTAAAGGGGGGGGGGGCATGCTGCCCCCCTGCAACCCCCCTGCTTGGGCACACTATAGGATTTGGGGTGGGTGCAAGTTGGAGTGCGTGCAAGGTGGGGAGGGTGCAAGGTGCGGTGGGTGCAAGATGGGGTGCATGCAAAGTTTCTTTTGCATTTAAATAAGCTGGATTTAAGAAAAATTAATTTACCCTAGGTATGTCTTAATTCATAATCGAATTATTACTATCAAAATAAGACTACGTTAATACTTAAGCAAGGAAAAAGTAATTTAATTAAAAGATTTTGTTTTGGTAATTTTCAATTTTCTCAAGAACTAGAAGACATAAAGTCATCTAGTTTTCAGTTTTTGATCACAAACAAATAAGAGCAATGAATTATAAAAAAAATAGTAGATAATCTGAAAGCTTTGAAAAATTACAGTTTAAACCTTTTTTTTAACTTTTTTTTGTACAAATTTTGACTTTAAAACATTTTTTTTCAAAAACTATGCATAGTTTTGACTTGATTTAAAAAAAAGCTAATAGACAAAAGTGTTGACTTTAAAAAAAGGTATAATACTTAATTATAGGTATTACCGTTATTTTTTAATTATTTTTTTTCCATTTAATGTACATATTTTTTTAAACTGCCCCTACCACCTAAACGGGGGGAGATAGACCCCCCCTCTCATAGTAAAAAGTGCTTGTTTTTAACTGTTCTATACAAATCCGTCATTAAACTTTGTCGCCAAAGTTATCGTACTCTTCCCTCCGAAATAAATTCACGCGATACGTTTTTAATTTCGTACCATATAGTACCACTTGGTCGCCATCTCGCTCCTGTCATGATTTCTGGGATCCATCAAAAATGAAAACAAAAACAACTCTTCAGTTTAACAATAATATAATTCATTCACTTGTTATCTCAGAACTCAAACTTGCTATTGAACAAAATATACTTAAATGTAAAATTGGCTTTAAACAAATAATTTTTAAATATAAAAGACCCGTACATTGCATTTAGTTATTTCTTGAAATACCAACACTATGTATTTTTGTTTAAAGAATAACATTCATGATTTAAAAATAAACATATAGTACTGATTCTCATTACTTTAACAATTTAGTATAAAAATAAAGTCAAAAAATACATAAAATTCACTTGGGCGTATACGTACTTTGCTCATATCATTTATTTATTTAAACTTGAAAAAGCATTAGTTTGCATTCTTCTTGCATTCATAACAATGGATATGAACAAATATTTTTAAATACTATGAACAAGTAAAGAGGCAAATCCAAATATGCACATAATTAAATTTGTATGTATTTAAAAAAATAAAACTTGAGAGGTGTCAATTTCTCCCACATACCAAATTCCTTGACTTGAAATTTCTGTATAAAGAATATGATGCCATTTCATAATTCTTAATTTGGAAATGTCCTGACTTTTCATCATCTGCAGAAATTCTAATGACGACGCATGACCGATGCAAGAATTTTCAAATACACATAATTCTATTGGAATGCAATTTAATTCGTTTTTATTTTTCATTTTGAAAACTGAAATATCTCACATACAGACTTACATTTTATATTTCCCTTGGAGAAAAGGCGTATAATGATACTCGTGCATCGCAGATAAACTTATATACATAAATCTCGATATATGCTCTGTATATATTTTCATTCTCAGAAAAGTCAAAAACTTTCTCAAATCAGCTTGATGATTGACTTGACGGGAAATCTTTCTGATGATGATTTCATACGAAACTCAAAAACAGAATGCGTTTCATTGGCAGTGAAGATACATTTGCATTTGCATTTTTATTTTCATATTTTTATTTATTTGCAGTGAACAGAGTCGAAAATGTGATGTAATTTTGTTTCAGCGAAATATAAATTTCATTAATTTAAATTGAATCGATATGAAAATTTGAATATAAAATGAATCTTGTTTTGAATTATTAACTTCAACTTGGTTTAATGCAAATATCACATCATCATTTGCAAAAGTACAAGAAATCGATTGTCTATTTTGTATTTATGTGTTTTGTTGATGGTGGATGTAGTGAAATGTTTTATAATTTCTTAATGAAAATAATATGGTATATAAAATAAACTTTTTTTTGTATCCCCTATGGATTTGAATTAGTTCAATATTGATTAGGAGCAAAATATACATAATTACTAGATTTGATGTTTCAATATTTATTATTGATTTAATGAAAAAAGGGACGTTTTATTTATAACTGGTTGTTTGTTTTCTATTACATTACTTAATCATAACAATTTAAAACAAAAACGCTACATACATATTATTATTTACATAGGTTTTAGGTTTAGGTTTAAAATTTAACGAATCCAGAATGGAGCCAATTAATTAAAATTGAATTTAGCAGTAAAAAGACTAAACTACTAAACATATTACAGAATGTACGAGTATACCTAGTTCATGTATTTAATATTGATTATTTACTATATTTGTGGTCATTTGGAGTTTAAAAGATTATTTAGCAACAAAATAAACAGTATTATTTATTTCATTTGAAAATGTGTAACTTTAGGAAATAATATTCATGTATCTATACTAATATCATAAAGAGAAATGATTTGTATTTTTGTATGTAACGAATAAACTCAACTTCTTTTTCATTAGAAAGCTATATTATCTGTACCTATTTATGTCTACCCGTGCGAAGCCGGGACGGGCCGCTAGTCAATGATATTTTAAATTGAACGAAAAGAGACGTAACGCTTGGGATATGTTTGCTTTGAAGAAATACTATATAATAATACAAGTAGAAAGATATATGTATGCAGATTCAGCTCTACATTTCTCATCACCATTTTAAATGCCTTGATACAAGATGTTTTTAGCGGCTAATAAATCCTCAATGGTTATATTTAAATTAATTTGAAACTCCCTTAGCAAGATCTTGAAACTATCGGTACCAACTATTTTGATCTTGAATAGCTTTTAAGGCCACTCTTTTCGTGACAATCAATCATTCAATTTTAAAACGTTAATCAAGAAGTCCGCTTTTAATTTTAATGCTTTTATAAACAAGAGAGAGAAATCCGTTTTCAGCATGATGACGAAGTCTGGCGCATTTTGTGGCAAATAAAATATCCTTTTTATAGAGAGCGTTAGGAGATTTTTTTTAGTACCCGTGGCATGATGGTTAGTGCGTTGGACTGTCATGCGAGAGGTCTTGGGTTCGATCCCTGTCTGTGCCAACTTAAGTTTTTTTCACGAGTACTCCCTCTTGCGAGGAATTGGCAAATTCTCCAAGAGTAATTTTTGTCATGAAAAAGTGCTTTCTCAAATTAGCCGTTCGGATTCGGCAAATTCCGAGTCAAATAACATACCAATAAATAGCTTAATATCGTGCCAAAATTCTCCGCCTCCTTGTGTTAAAAAAGACTTTCTTCTGTACTACCAAAATATTGGTGGTCTTCGTACTAAAACTAGTCAACTGTATTTCAATTCTTCAACGTCATATTATGATATATTCGCTTTAACTGAAACGTGTCTAACTGATAATCAATTAAACTCCGAAACTTTCAATGAAAATTTATACTACGTTTTCCGAAAAGACAGAAGTTTTGCTAAATCTAAATTGACAAGATAAGAGGAGGAGGTGTCTTAATAGCTGTTAGTTCATCGTTTTCTTGTCGTGAAATTGAATTACTGTCTCTCTCATCAGAAATCGACGTAGATCAATTAGCTGTACGTGTCACCTTAAACAACTCAAAAGATGTTTTAATTATACTAAGTTATATACCACCAGGTAGTTCTGTTGATTTATATAATTTACATATAGAAAATTTTCGATTTGTTTTAAGTGCTACAAGCTATAATCAGAACTGTATCGTACTAGGTGATTTTAACCTTTGCCATGTAAATTGGATCCTGGATCCTGATGAGTTGTGCCTTATACCTTTTAATGTTAGTAATGTTCATGAATGTTTAGTAATTGATTCGTTTGCTGAATATGACCTCATTCAAATAAATAAATTCTGTAACGATTTAAATCGTATTCTTGACCTTGTTTTTGTCGATAGAGAATTTTGCACTGATATAAATAAAAATATTTGTCCAATTTTTCCTAACACTATTCATCATTTAGCTTTATGTATAAAATTTGAATCTTATGAATATTTTAAACCTTTTATTAATGAATTGTCTAAATATGATTATAAAAATGGTGATTTTAACTCAATCAATAATTATATGAATATCTTTCCTTGGAGCTATATATTTGATAACTATGATTTATGTGATGCTTATAATCATCTGCAATGTTCGTTAACTGAGGCAATGAACCTTTACATTCCTAAAATAGTTATTCGTAATAATTCCAGACCAGTCTGGTTCAATAAAAGATAACTTGTGCAACAAAAAAAATAAAGCATATAAACATTTCCGAAAGTCTAAAGGAAATGATACTTTGCTAAATAATTACAATCGACTTCATAAAGAATTTGATGTTTTAAATAAGTTTTTATATAAGGATTGGACCTGTATCGCACAGAATCAAATTTGAAGCAAAATAGTAAATGTTTTTTTAATTTCATTAATAGTAAGAAATGTTCTAATGGTATTCCAAATTGCATGCATTATTCAGGGACTACATCAAGTGACCCTATGACGATCTGCAACATGTTTTCAAATTTTTTTCAATCGGTTTATTCTCCATTTAATTTGCCCAATAATTTTTCAACTAAGGCACCTGGGAATCAGATCAATGTCGGTTCCTTATACTTAAATTCAACTGATGTCGAAAAAGCTATATCTGAATTAAACCATGATAAACAACCAGGTCCTGATGGTATTCCTCCTTTAATTTTAAAATCTTGTATATCCTCCCTCACTGATCCGTTAACTCGACTCTTTAATGCATCTTTAAATATGGGACTTTTTTTTAGATGACTGGAAGGTATCGTATATTGTTCCGATTCTTAAATCAGGTCCTAAGCAAAGTGTTTCTAATTATCGTCCAATAAGCAAACTTTCAACAATCCCCAAATTATTTGAAAAAATAGTTTACGCAAAGTTATCCTTCATTGTTCGGGAGCTTATTACCCCTGCTCAGCATGGTTTTGCTTCTGGAAGGTCAACTACTTCAAACTTAACAATCTTAAGCAATGATATAATAAAAAACTTTCAAAGGCGTTCGATAGGGTAAATCACACAGTTTTAATAAAGAAGCTTTTTGCCCTTGGTTTTCACTCAAATATATTGAGATGGTTTGAATCTCATATAGAGGGGTGCACCCAATATGTGCGTATTAATAACATAATATCTGATCCCATAATTGTGACTTTTGGAGTACCTCAAGGAAGTCATTTAGGTCCACTTCTTTTTCTGCCATTTATTAATGATATTTCCGATTGTATCAAATCTTCACATTGCCTTATGTTCGCCGATGATATAAAAATATTTCGATGCATTAAATCCGTCGATGACTGCCATCTCCTTCAGAATGACCTAATTAACTTAGCCGATTGGTGTAATTCAAATCAGTTATTTCTAAATGTGGCCAAATGTGATTTCCTATCTTTTCGCCGAAATTTTTCACCTATAAACTATGTTTATAACATTGATGATATTCCACTGCAAAAGGTTACAGCCAAAAAAGACCTAGGTGTCATCTTTGATCCTAAGCTAACGTTTTGCCTTCATATTGATTTTATTGTTGCGAAAGGAAATTCCTTACTCGGTTTCGTTTCACGTAACTCTAAGGAATTTTCAGACCCTTATACACTCAGAGCATTATTTTTTTCCTATGTAAGGCCGGTCCTTGAATACTGTTGTGTAATATGGAACCCCTACTATGCTATCCACTCAAATAGAATTGAAAGAATCCAAAAGCGTTTTACCAGGTTGGTCATTTATAGACTTTATTGGAACATACGAATGCCTACTTATCTTACTAGATGTAATTTAATTGGTCTCCAGTCTTTAGAGACTCGGAGAAAATATTTTGAAATAATTTATATTAGAGACATTATTAAAAACCAAATAAATTGTCCTTTTCTTTTGTCCCTTATAAGAATATATGCTCCAACAAGAGATCTTCGAGTATATAGTATATTTTTTGAACCTTTTCATAGGGTAAATTATGGTCTTAATGAGCCAATAACAAGGTGCCTTAGAGAGGCCAACTCAGTTGCTAATCATATTGACTTCCATAGCAATATTAGTCGCGATACCTTTAAAAGTCGTATTATTAATTTATTAACTTTTTTATTTATTATTTGTATTTATATTGTATTAGTTATTTTTAGGTATTTATACATACTTGTAAGGTATCGCATGTTGCTTATAATTTAATCAGTAGTCTTTAAGATTATATATTTTTATTTAAAATGTATATCTGCTTGATGGGAAATAAATAAATATAAACTGCAATCACTCGCACACAGGAATGGTTCAGAGTTGTAAGTCACTAGGCCCGGGTTCTTTAAAGACTGTTGCGCCATCTAAAAAAAAAAAGTTAAGAGTTGTTCAACCAAATTGTAATTTTTACATCTCCATACCTGCAATTTATAAAAAGAATGCTCTCAGCTACTTCCAAGGTATGTGTAGTCACGAACACATTTAATATTTTCGCGATTAAAGCTCCATTTTTTGCTTGATACGTTACGTCTACCACTATTTTTAATAGTCATAAACTTTAATTGTTGGCAATATTGGTAAACCCTGTTAGTCATGATCTGCAGAGTTTCTGGAGAATTTCGTTTGCAAATCAACTTTTTCGCACTACCGATGAGGTTTCGAACCACTCAGAGAGTTCTTCATCTGTCCACACTGCCTCACTAATTACCCTATATAAGTTTTTAATAACTAAATAATACACTAAAGTGATAACTCAAGATTGTACAGGTATACATAGAATACTGCACCTTGATCGACTGTATCAAAAGCTGCTTTAAAATCGCCAAAAAATACATACCTACAGCCTTTTCCTTTGTTTCAAGAAATTCTCTACCAAGCTCCTTGGTTATCGATTGCTGAATATCCTGGTCTACATCTAACTTTGAACTTCCTCCACATGTTTTCGGTCGTAATTCAATTAACAAGACGTTTACGAATCATCTTAATAAAAGTACGTATACAACCTAGTGAACCGTTAATGTATGGGATTTTTAATAGTAGAATAATTATAGAAACAAAATTTATTAGTACATTAATGTCTAAAATAGAATATATAAATTATATAACGTTTTAACATTCGATTACATTTTTTTGACTATTGTTATTGCCGTAATTTTAAAAAAAAACTGATTAAAACTTAGCAAAGACTAAAATAATTGTATAATTGTAGAAATCTAAATTATTTAAAACACAACATCGTCAGGCAAATTCCTATTTACATATTTATTTTCTTCTCTGACGTGGGCCTCAGCCAACACACTTCTCCATCTAACTCGGTCTCTAGCTAGATGTCTCCAGTTTCGCGCTCCAAGTTGAGTGAGGTTTCCACTTGTGCGCGCCACCTTATCCGTGGTCTTCCTCTACTGCGCTGTCCTGTAAGTGTGGATTGGAAGACTTTCCGGGCGGGAGCATTGGTTTTCATGCGCTCTACGTGACCCAGTTATCTCAGTCGTTGGACTTTTATCCTTCTGGCTACGGTTATATCACTGGACAGCCCATACAGTCCGTCGCTCGTTCCATCTTCTCCTCCACTCACTTTTTATGCACCAAAGATCACGCCAAGAACTTTTCTCCCGAAACGACCTAAGGTGTTTTCATTCGCTTCTGTCATAGTCCATACTTATGCACCGCATAGCAGGACGGGGATGATAAGGGTCTTATATAGCGACACTTTGCTTGCTCCAGAGAGCGCTTTACTTCTCAATTGCTTTCTTAGCCTAGATAAGCAACTGTTAGCAAGAAAAATTATTCTTTTGATCTCAGCGCTGGTGTTAATTTCAGCTTCCATAGTTAGACATATTCTTTAACTACCTCACAGTTACGTCTGTCGATGATGACAAATCTTGTTGTAGATCTTTTTTTACTCTGTTTTGCATTAACCGCTAAACCCAATTTTGCCATCTTTTTTGTCATCTATTTACCTATCACGTCGTAGACGATAGGCTTTAGACTTTCAAATATTAAGACAGAGAAGATTTTAAGCGATATTAAGGAGACTGATTCCTCTATAGTTGATGCAGTTTAGAGGGTCTCCTTTCAGTAACGGGCAAACAATAAAAATGATGTTCCATTCATCGCGCGTGCTTTATTCCGACCATATTTTACAGATAAGTTGGTGCATGCTCCTAACCAAATCATCTCCAACTCAAACTGCTTTGAAAAGCTCGGCAATTCAGCAGCTTTGTCAGACTTCAGCTTAGATATGGCAATCATTACTTCATCTAAATCAGAAAGACGGGATTGTTGGCTTCCGTAGTCTATATTGAGTGAATAATCCTACTTGGCAGCGGAATTTGGTTCCGTAGTACGAATACCTTTAAAGATAAAATAAAAAATGACTTTTTTTACAGTATTAAATTAAGTTGCATGTGATTTTTTGGTAGGCGCGACTTTTCCTTGAAACAAAGTATGCTCTTATAATTTTTATTTCAATAACTCAGTTTTGACATAAAAATTAAATAAGGAACAAGGTATCCGAAGAACTGTTCCATTTAAGAAATAAGTTTTCTCAAAATAATAAGGTTATTTTTTGAATAAAAATTAGTCAAGTCGTTTTTAAAAATATTTTTTTTTTTTTTGTTTTTTGTTTTTTTTTTTTTTTTTTGTTTTAAGATTACTCTTTTCAGCTGTTTTGGTCATAATAGTTTATTAATGAAACAAAATCATTATTTTTCCCGACGTTTCGACTAAGTTTTTAGTCTTCTTCAGGGGCACTTTATTAAACATTATAATAAATACAATTATAATTATTATTATTTTTATTGTACTATTCGTACTAGAATGTCAGCTTGTTAGACTTGACCATTCCTTTTAATTTCATTGAATGTTTTTGAACAACAACAACAACTTAAAGGTGCTACCACTCATTGCTTTTGGCTGGAGATATAGCTATTTCGTGCTTTGCCACTTTTGCACTCATCAGTCTCCTTTTTTTTTTGTGGTGCGATGTTGACATCTTTCATTTTGCTTGAAACATCGCATATAAATCCAACAGAACACTTAATACACTTTTCACCAAACTCACAAAGAAAAAGGACAAAGATCAGAGTACGGATGTTGTTTATAAAATTGACTGCTTAGGAAATGACACTGAAAACTGCGGACTTTGTTATATTGGAACAACCAAACAACTACTCAAACAACGAATCTCTAACCATAAATCGGATATTAAAACAAAAAGTTCCCAAAAAACAGCGCTTGCCAGCCACAGCATAGAGAAAAACCACATACCAGACTTCGATAACACAAAAATTCTTCAAACGGAAAAACATATTTCAAAAAGATACACTTTAGAACCACTACACATCTTAAATAATAAAAACAACATGAACCGAAAACAAGATACACAGTGCATTTCATCAGTTTATTGTTCATTGGTCACCACATAACATAATTATTGTATTTTTGTATGCTTCTTTATAAAATATAGATTATATCTGCCTCTCTATTTTAGTTGTTGACTAAACTTCTGACAATGAAGTGCTCATAAAAATTTTAATTTATTAAAAAAAGTTTCATCTTTTTTATTTTTGTTAATTGTTTAATATAACTCAAGTTAACGTAAAGTAAGTTTCTTCTTAAATAATGTATGTAATTACGAACTAATTATAATTGTATTTATTCTAATGTTTAATAAAGTGCCCCTGAAGAAGACTAAAAACTTAGTCAAAACGTCGGGAAAAATAATGATTTTGTTTCATTAATAAACTATTATGACCAAAACAGCCGAAAAGAGTAATCTTAAAACAAAAAATAACATACAAATTGGTCAAAACAAACCCCTGGTAAAAAAAAAGTTTTTAAAAATATTCAAAATACATAATGTAGTTCATATTGTTTCAAAAATTTCGCCTATTTGTTTCTTAAACCAACATATATAGAAAAAAGTAGAATGCAAAATCTGTGCCGTGACATAAGGGCAAGTGTCATAAGACCAAATTTTGAAATTTGACCTTATGACACTTTTCGAAAGCGTCATGAGACCAAATTCCAACGTTTGGCCTTATGTCGCTTTCAGAAAGTGTCATAAGGCCAAATTTTTTTGCGACTTAAGACCAAATTTGTTTTGATATTTTCTTCAATAACAAAAACCGGTCTTTACCGTTAGAATTATGATAAGAGTAACAACAGATGGTAGGTAAATGTAATCAGGAAAGTTGCAAGCTACTCATTTGTGTTCCTTGCCTTGTACGAAAAAGTCGTAAAATGGATGTTCGAAGTGATTTGATCTATAATTATGAGTTTTGTGAAGGCCAAACCCCCCTGCTTGGGATCAGTATAGTATTTGGGGTGGGTGAAAGTTTGGGTATATGCAAAGAACTTTTGCATTTGAGCACTAAAATCAAAGAAATTCCCAACAAAAAAAAAAGCAAATATGGCTCACAGTTATGAAAGAATCACAACGCATTCGTGTTCTTTGCATATACCCAAACTCGCACCCACCCCAAATCCTATAGTGATCCCAAGCAGGGGAGTTTCAGGGGGGCAGCATGCCCTCCTTACATACCTAGCTGTTAGTACGCCGGCCGTGCTATCAATTCAAAAAAACTTTTTAGCAAAAGTAGCTATTCTAGACAATAAATCAACCATTTTTGAATTTTAAAATATTCGGCGTTGTTTCCATTATTTTTTTGGCCTTATTTCTTTTTATAAGTCGAAATAAAGCCAAATTGGTTTTATTTCGTTTTGAACAACGAAATAAGGCCAAATTTGAAATTTGGTGTTATTTCATTTGGTACTATTTCACGACACCTATTATGTACATGAATAATGCATGTACTTTATGGTACATCTCCAATCTTCTCAGGTGATAGAGATAAAGTTTGAAAGTGAAATAAGACCAAATTGGCCTTAAGTCACTTTGGAAAGCGACACAAGGCCAACCGTTGAAATTTGGCCTTATGACGCTTTCGAAAAGTGTCATAAGGCCAAATTCTAAAATTTGTCAATTATGTCACGGCACCAATTATTGTTTTTGTTTAAAAAACTTTACACAAATGTTGGTCTTACGGATTTTTTTGAGGGCAACATTTTTTCGAAGTAAATGTCACTTAAATTCGAATTTCTAGGAATTCAAAGTCTGGTATTACTATGATGAGGTTTTGACACCTGAATCACTTTATAATTAACTCGAAGTCCCTTTTTATGAATGAAAAACAAAACATACCTTTCTTACCCACCTCTGCTATCTATCACAAAAGATTCTATAAATAGAGGTATCTCGATGAAAATGACCGTAACCCTTGTCAAAGATAATAAAATAATATTTTTTTCTCTATTTAAGGTTATACTCTCGTATTTTGAACAAATATTGATTTTATCGAAAATATTTCGAGAGCAATGTTTAAAATAATGCCACCAAGAGGACTTATAGAGTAAAATCTCTAAGGGCACCCAAACTGAGCTCTGACTGGCATTAAATTTAATTCTAAAATCATTCCCTAAAAAATAACAAAATAAAAACAAAAATAAAACAAAATAACAATTGGTGGACTTGATATAACCCTTTTCTTTTTATTTGATGAAATATGTACATTTTGCCCACATTTTCTCCAGCCCTGTCTAAGTCTAGTAAGCTGTAGGCTGTATGCTGTAGGACTGTAGGACGTATAAATGTAGTCACATATCCTTGTACATATGAGCTAGCTGAGGCACTCTATTTTTACATCCTTTTTATGTTGTTCAATTAAATTAAGTCATAAGGATGGTGAAGGATAGGTGGATGGATATATGGATGGATGGATGAATGTTCGGTGTATGGTAAGTTGTAGGTGGTGATGGTGACTGGGTCTGACTCTGGGTCTCGGTAAAGGGAAGGTATAGGTTTACCTCTTATTAACCAACATGACAATGACGATGACGATGAGCGATGTCGATGTGGATAAAGAGTTGTTGTCTATATGTATACCTTCAACTATGACTTGCTTCCCATCTCCAAGGGCCCTAATACCCACTGGGAGTTAGCACAGCATATTTTTAGAAATTCTCTAGTCTTTGGCCTTAGGGAATATTTTTTGTTCGTTTTGTTTTTGTATTGTCTCTTCTCTTCACAGTTTTTCTCTGGAAAACTCTGTAAGGATTGATTTTCTATTCTTCATTTTATGGAAATTTTTTGTCAACACAATTATTGATTGTGTTCATATTTTACCCATTCACATAATATAGTTATAGGGTGTATTTGGATTTGTGATTAAATTTACATCAAGTTATATGTTTTCTCTTTGTTTTTATCTATTTTTTGTTTACATAGGTTACTGGATATTTGGTGCTCAGTTTTGTGATACTTGGGTAGCGTTCGATGTAATGTGTTCTACGGCGTCTATTCTTAATTTATGTGCCATTTCTATGGACCGATATATTCATATAAAGGACCCCCTGAGGTAAGTTCACAATATGTATTACGCTTTATAAATTTAAATTATATTTTATTGTTATCGAACAAAATAAATACGTATTTATACCATAAATTCAGTTCGTTTTGTAAGTATTTACTTTTAAATTGAGAATAATTGCATTGTAGAATTTAAAAGGGTCGATTTTGTTTTCTTTGTTGATTTTGTACACTGGGGGTAGAAAGTATGGAATCAGTAGGGACTTTTTCATATAAAATGCTTGTACTGATTTTGGCATTTGATTGAAATTAAAACTTTATTAGATGATTAAAGTTTACAAGTGATGGTTACATTTTAGTTTATGTACCAAATGGAGATATTGACGTTTCATTTTACTGAGCTATTCAGTGACTCCATGTTCAAAAAAATAAAATATAGAATTTTGAACAGATAGAAACTCGAAAGGCCTAAGTTCAAATCCAAATTATTATATATTTAAACAATTTGATGAATTGAGTAAAGTTGAGTTATGCAATTTGGCTAAACAATGTTATAGAACAAAAACTTATAAAATGAGTAGATAAAATCTAAAGTTAATTTATAAACATGCATCACAGTAAATAGGTATAATACAGGGTTATCCATTTTGCGGTTTCAAAACTAAACGTGAATAAAACACATACAAAATATAGTTTCTCATGATATTTTTTTTTTAGTATAAGGCTTGAACTTTGACATTAGAAACACTACATCATTTAAATGACCACCAAGCGAATTCTTGCAAGCATCGATTCTTTTGAGGTAGTTTTCGACCACTTTTTGACACATATTGGGCGGTATCTCAGACATAACTTGACGAATGTTGGTTTTTAAGTGCTCAAGAATTAAAAGTTTATAAGCATAAACACGGTCTTTCGCGTAGCCCCCACAAAAAAAAGTCCAGCAGTGTGAAATCGCATAATCTTGGTGGCCAGTTGATATTGCCACGACGAGAAATTACGCGGCCAGGAAATGTCTCTTGCAATAAAGCCATATTCGCTACAGTTGTGTGGCATGTGGCCCAGTCTTGTTGAAACCGTATTCTTCAATAGAAGTCAAAAAATGTCGGTTATCATATGACCATATCGCTCCGAATTGACGGTGACAGTCGATCCATTGTCGTTTTCAAAGAAGTAAGGTCCAATCAAACCTCCTCCGGACCAAAGAGCGCACCAAACAGTGACTTTTTGTGGATGTAATGGCCCTTCTTTAATTACTTGAGGATTCTCAGAACCCCAAATATGACAATTTTGTTTACTAACATACCCACAGAAGAAAATTTTGTTCGAAAAATAGCCGTCCACTGCCTGTTGTTCAAGCAAACATTCGACATATCTACGACATTGTGAATTGTAAGCTGTCTTCAGTTTTTGTGTAAGCTAGACTTTATTAGATGTTGGTCTAGATCCAAATGCAAAATAAGCCATAATGTGCCGTAAGACAGACCTAATTCCCAAAAACTGCTTTAGAATATGAAGAAATCATAAAAACCTGAATAATAACATTAAAACTTAGATGTTACATGAAAAATATGTAGATTGTAGGTACTATCTATAGTACTTTGTACTTCTATATCTATACTAATATTATAAATGTGAAAGTAACTCTGTCTGTCTGTCTGTTACTCAATCACGCCAAAACTACTGAACCAATTTGCATGAAATTTGGTATGGAGATATTTTGATACCCGAGAAAGGACATATGCTACTTTTTAACTCGGAAAAATGACGCATTACCATTGGAAAATTCAGGTGGGCCGATCGCTTTTACGCCTAAACTACTGAACAGATTTAAATGAAATTTGGTAAGGAGATAGTTTGAGACTTAAAAAAGGACATGAGTTACTTTTGACCTCGGCAAAACAACGCATTCCCATGGGAAAAATTACTTTCGGGGGAATCTGATCACTTTCACTCCTAAATTACCAAACATTTGAATAATGTTTGAATAAAATTGGTATTACGGAAAAACAACGCATTCCCAACCCTTCTCATAAGTTGAGATTAAAGGTTGGTGTTCCAATCCTGTTAATGAGAAATCTTGACGCATCAAAGTTATGTAATGGTACACGGCTACAGACATGACTGGATAGCAAAAGCAAAAAATGTTTTAACTCCCCGCATTCCGATAATTCCAACCGATTTGCCGTTTCAGTTTAAAAGAGTGCAGTTTCCTCTGAAAGCAGCATTTGCAATAACAATAAATAAATCTCAGGGGCAAACGCTAAAAGTTGCAGGTGTAAATTTGGAAAAAACTGTTTTTCCTATGGACAATTATATGTAGCGTGCTCACGAGTCTCAAACCCACAAAATCTTTACGTTCTGGCCAAGGAAGGAAACACAAAAAACGTCGTATATAAAAATGTATTGCAGTAACCTAACCTAACCTAACCTATGACAATCACACTTAGTAAGGCCTCATCGCATCGCGGCAAAATTCAAACATAGATACGTACAAAAAAGTACAGCTCAGGTTTTTTCATACTACTATCCAAAAAAACTATCTAATGCGGACGAAGTCGCGGGTAAAAGCTAATAAGAAAAAAGAGGCTGGGATGCGACCCACACTGATAACTTCCCATCCCGTCTATCGATTTGTCTTGCTTAAAAGTTTGTCTAAATGTATCAATTCTTACCAAATTTGCGTTCTATTTTTTGTAGATTTTATTTTTTTTATGAAAAAACGGACTGTTGGATTTTTATAAAAAAATTACTGAATATAAAAAACAATATTTTCTATGAAATAAATAAAGTTTGAAGCCAATATTTTTAATTTTTGAAAAGCTATTTGAGCCGAAAATCAATTTTTACCAACTTTTATTAACTTTTTTGTTTAGGTTTTTTATTTTTTGTAAAAAAAAACTGTCAATTCGATTTTTCTCAAAATTTTTCCTAATGTTGAAAACAATATTTCTTATAAGTTAAAATTAGTAAGAAGCCATAATCTCAAATTTTTGAAAAGATATTTAAGTCGAAAATCAATTTTTACCAACTTTTGTTAAATTTTTTTTTCGGTTTTTAATTTTTTGTAAAAAAAACTGTGAATTCTATTTTTTTCAAAATATTACTGAATGTTGAAAACAATATTTTTTGAAAGATAAAAGTAGTTTAAAGCCAATATCTCAAAGTCTTGAAAAGATATTTGAGTCAAAACTCAATTTTTACCAACTTTTTTTTTATTTTTTTTTAGGTTATTATTTTTTGTAAAAAAAACTGTCAATTCGATTTTACTCAAAATTTTATCAGATGTCTAAAACATTATTCTTCGTTGCACAAAATTGTTTTGGAGATGAAATCATATTTTAGTCGTAAAATTTTCGAAGTGACAAATTTTTTTTTCAGTTTTTTTGATTTATAAAAAAAACCGTTAATTGAATTTTTTTCCAAAAATATAATTGTTTTGTATCACGTTACAATATATAACATAAAATTTAATTCAAGTCTCTAGCGTCATTGGTTCATGAGATATTTAGGGTTAACCAAAATTTTCACCTTTTTTTTAAACTGCTATGGTAAAAAAACCACCCACGCAATTTTCTTGAGAGCCCTTTCTGCATCTTTCTGCCTTATTATCTGTATAACAAAATTTATTTGAAGTCGATATCTCTTCTGGTTCTTGAGCTATGGACGACGAAAAAAACGTCGCGAACGTACGGACGTACGGACGTACGGACGTACGGACGTACGTACACACGCACGCACAGACATCTTTCTAAAAATCTTTTATTTCGACTCTAGGGACCTTGAAACGTCGAGAAATGTCAAAATTTTCAATTTGACAAATCGGACCCATTACAATAACTTCCTATGGGAAGTTACTAATACTCGCATTTTATATATTTATGTAAACAGTACAGTGATTATTTTAATATTTATGTAATGATTAAATAGATTCACGAAATGAGTACAAAGTTTTCTGCAATACATACACTTATGCAATGAGTACATATGCATATTTATGTAATGAGAACATAACATTTATGAAATAAGTGCATGTATTTATGTAAAGAGTGCATGTTAAGGGACCCACAAAGTCCTTGATGTCTGTCTTTGATATTGTTTTCTTCAAAAAGTATTATGAATTTAAAAAAAAATTAAAATACAAATGTTTGTATAATCTACAAGATGGTATTACGTGTGTCTCTATTTTGTTTGTTTGTTTGTTTAATATTAAAATATAATAAAATAATAAAACAAAAAAAAAAAAAAAACAATAACTTCCGACAGATGATTGATAACATTTATAAAAGTCGAATGAATTTTGATGATAGTAAATACTTTTTATCCCATAAGAAGCTTCTTGTTTCGGTTGGTCCTATATATGTATACACTACATCCAGTTATACGACTAAATATGTATGTATGTAGGTATGTATGTATGTACGTATATATTGTGATTTATGATGACAGGATATTAAGATACACGATGATGGAGAAAAATAAACAACAAAATTATACATACATATGTATATTCGAATTTAGGTTTGCTTTTGCTTTTTATTCTTATTATATTTTATTTATACGTAAACTTAATCTGTTGATTACATAAGGCTGATGGTTAGCGCAGCCATCAGTATCAGGGTACCATCTTGTGGGTTTGATTAGGATAAGATGATTTATTTTAATGCATCAGGCATCAGGATGTTTTATTGATTGATAACATCTTTGTAGAGATCATCTGTAAATTATTGCGTCGATAAATTTTGAAGAGGATACCAGCCTCGTGTCTGTTGTTTTTATTTGTGGCAATTGCTTAAATTAATAGTTTTTGATTTAGAAATATTGATTATTCGCATTGATAGGTTAAAAAAGCAGAAACAAATTAGACATGAACTATTTGATGTCTAATAAACATTAATCATTCGATGACAAATTTCAATCATTGAATTATTATCCGTCTTCAGAAATTAAGATCGAAAGTTTTATGTGCAGCGTGAAACTAAATTCACAAGTACATAAACATCGAACCGAAGACAAAAGTGCAATCATCATAGTAGAAGCGCAGTCAAAAATGAAGATATCGAAGAACCACTTCTGCACGGCGGCAGCGACAAAGAACCGCTGTCCTCCCTGACAGGGGGACGAAAGCCAACAATCCCGTCTTCTCGACTTAGACGAAGTCAAAATTGCTCTATCTAAGCAGAAGTCTAACAAAGGCGATGGATCAGATGGCTTGAATGACTAGCTCTTCAAAGAAGCTGGAGATAATTTTGTTGTTTGCCCAATACTGAAAACTGGAATCTACACCCACAGGACGGATAGCGCAGTAAAGGAAAACCGCGGACCAGATGGCGCGCACAAGTGCAAAGTGAACTTACCCAATTAGGAGTGCTCAACTGGAGACATCTAGATGTAATTATTATCATTATGATAAGAATTATTTTTTTTTTTATAAAATTCATATAGCTTAAGAATGAGATGCTTAAAACTATTTTTTTTAAATAAAAAAGTGTTGTGACCTATGATCTCAATTTATTAAACCCGAAAGATATTTTGACTATTCAAAATTTAATATATTTAAAAACATATTCGGAAAAAAAATTAATAAGAAGTTATATTTAAAAACATATTCGAAAAACGCACCAGAAAATTGAAATTGGATTGGAACCGTAAGCTTTTATATATTTTGGATTAGAGTTATCGATTGAGTGAAATTAAAAACTCTAATCTCAAGAGGAAAGGGGCTAAAGATATTGTCCTCACATTTAAGTATGTTTTGTTATACACATACATATTACATATATCTTTTTAGTACATGTAAAATATTTCATGTTAGTAATTTGACTTAATATTGTTCCTTTTTAACTTCCCATAGGAAGTTATTGTCCGGTCCGATTTGTCTAATTGAAAATTTTGACATTTCTCAACGTTTCAAGCTCCCTAGAGTAGAAATTAGAGATATGTCTGTGCATGCGTGTGTACGTACGTTCGTACATTCGTACGTTCGGGAAGTTGTTTTTGTCGTCCATATCTCAAGAACCAGTAGAGATATCGACTTTAAATAAATTGTGTTATAAACATAATAATGCAGAAAGATGCAAAAAAGACTCTCAAAAACATTGCGTAGGTGATTTTTTTACTATAGCAATTTAAAAAGAAGGTAAACATTTTGGTTTACCCTAAATATCTCACGAACCAATAACGCTAGCGAGTTGAATTAAATTTTATATTATGATGTGATACCAAACTAGTATATTTTTGAAAAAATTCCAATTGACGGTTTTTTTATAAATCGTAAAAACTAAACCAAATATTTGTCACCTCGAATATTTTACGAACAAAAAATGATTTTATCTCCAAAATAATTTTGTACAATAAAGAATAACATTTTTGACATCTAGTAAAATTTTGCGAACAATCGAATCGGCATTTTTTTTATAAAAAATATAAACTTAAAAAAAAACAATACTAAAACTTGGTAAAAATTGATTTTCGATTTAAATTGTTAAATATCTTTTCAAAAATCAAAAAAATTGGCTTCAAACTAATTTTATCCCACAGAAAATATTGTTTTCCACATTCGGTAATTTGTTTAAAAAATCCAACAGTTTTTTATAAAAAAATTAAAATCTACAAGAAATAGTATGGTTCTCGATATCTCGTGAAAAATAGAAGATATTGTCTTCAAATCAATTTCATTCATCCAATTTGTATTTGTTTATAGACGAAATAGTTTTAAACTTCCCATAGGAAGTTATTGTAATGGGTCCGATTTGTCAAATTGAAAATTTTGACATTTCTCGACGTTTCAAGGTCCCTAGAGTCGAAATAAAAGATTTTTAGAAAGATGTCTGTGCTTGCGTGTGTATGCGTGTACGTACGTTCGTACGTCCGTACGTCCGTACGTCCGTACGTTCGCGACGTTTTTTTCGTCGTCCATAGCTCAAGAGCCAGAAGTGATATCGACTTCAAATAAATTTTGTTTAAAAGATAATAAGGCAGAAAGATGCAGAAAGGGCTCTCAAGAAAATTGCGTGGGTGGTTTTTTTACCATAGCGGTTTAAAAAAAAGGTGAACATTTTGGTTAACCATAAATATCTCATGAACTAATAACGCTAGAGACTTGAATTAAATTTTATATTATATATTGTAACGTGATACAAATGAAGTATATTTCTGGAAAAAATCCAATTAACGGTTTTTTTATAAATCAAAAAAACTGAAAAAAAAAATTTGTCACTTCGAAAATTTTACGACTTAAATATGATTTCATCTCCAAAATAATTTTGTGCAACGAAGAATAATGTTTTTGACATCTGATAAAATTTTGAGAAAAATCGTATTGACAGTTTTTTTAATAATAAATAAAAACCTAAAAAAAAACAGTACTTCAAGTTGGTAAAAATTGAATTTCGACTGAAATATCTTTTCAAAAACTTGAGATTAAGGCTTCAAACTTATTTTATCTCATTAGAAATATTGTTTTCAACCATAGGAATAATTTTGAGAAAAATCGAATTGACAGTTTTTTTTACAAAAAATAAAAACCGAAAAAAAATTTAACAACAATTGTTAAAAATTGATTTTTGACTCAAATATCTTTTCAAAAATTTGAGATAATGGCTTTTATCTAATTTTAATTTATAAGAAATATTGTTTTCAACTTTAGGAATTATTTTGAGAAAAATCTAATAGACAGTTTTTTTTACAAAAAATAAAAACTTAAAAAAAAACAATATTTAGTATTGTAAAAATTTACTTTCGACTCAAATAGCTTTGCAAAAATTACAAATATTGGCTCCAAAAACTTATTTTATTTCACAGAAAATATTGTTTGCGATATTCAGCAAATTTTTTTTATAAAAATCCAACAGTCCGTTTTTTCATAAAAAAATAAAATCTACAAAAAATAGTACGCAAATTTGGTAAAAATTGATAGGTACATATAGACAAATCTTTTAAGCAAGACTAATCGACAGACGGGAGGGGAAGTTATCAGTGTGGGTCGCACCGCAGCCTCTTTTTCCTTATTTTTGTATATTTAAAACGAAAATCTTCTAACTTTTTTTGCTATTTGAAAGTTTAAAAATTCCTATTAAAAAACTAGTAGTTTCGATTAAAAGAAGGAAAAAATCGCTCTGAAACCTTCCTTGCATTTCCTAAAATTTGTATAAACCCTCGCTTCCTGCGGTTCCTGGTTGCAAAACGAAGTCAGGGCGAAAATCTGTTTATACTCTCTGCTATAATATCTTAACTTGATATAATTTAAAGGTAATGGCGGTAGATTGAGCACGTGTGGAATTTATTTCTCCACCCAATATACCCAAAAGATGCTTGTGGTTATTAATGGCAAAATAACATGGAGATAGATGGAATCGAATAGAGAGGAGAAGAAGCTGAAGGAGATTGGTATAGAAGCAAGAAAAGATACTACTATTTAATAGCAGATACTCTCAATTTACCCTCCTCCCACCCCTTCTTCTCCATCGCTTTGATGAAAAAATTATACAGCGGAAGATTCTATCTACGCAAGAGTACATATGTATATATATAATGTAGAGCAATGCGGTTTTCCTATCATAAAAATAGTCTTAGGTTAGGTTTGTGTTTAAAGGTGTTTTCTAAGCCTTACAAATACATATAGATTGTTGGCATATATATATAAAGTTACCTATAAAAGAAGCACCTTATATGTGGCTTAACCTACTTATTTGCAAAACAAATTTATTTCATAAGTCGTTAGGTATTTTTTTGTTGGCTTCATTCGACAGGAGAGAAGAGTGAAGTAGTCAAAACACACAAAATTAACGCCATTATAACCGTCAGGTATACCTAGATTTTTACCTACCTACGCACGTGATCAATTTGAGTCCTAAAAATAAATCGTCTTGAGAGAAAGATGTGCGAATGTCAAGTTGGCAAATGTATCTATCAACAAAATGTTATCATAATCTAGGTATAGGTTCAAGTGCGTAGGTAATTATGGACAAATTAAAACATCATCATTAAATTTTATTTGAAATGGGTAAGGTCTATGATGATAATGAAGTGTTGTTGAAGTGAAGTAAATGCGGTTACCTATCGTGTTTTATAAAATGATAAAGTATCTGATGGTGTGATATTATTACATCAGGCAGACATTTTCCATTAAATGTCTAGATACTTTGTAAAGACAAAATAAATGGAGATTATTTTTTTTTTAAATTGATGATGTTACATCACTTTGAATATTAAATTTAGTTTGTTTACTCTGACTGCTGAGGATGCTAAGCTTATTCTTGATTTAATTAAATGCATATCCTATCCATGTATAACACCTAAGAGCTTAGGGCTTACCTTTTAGCATAAAATGGATTAAACCAAATTTTGGTAAGCAATTTAAACACAACTATGCATTATGACGTATCTTTCAAACTGTAATGATGGACTATTTCAAAGCTTGACTATATCCAAAGGCAAAGATAAACCTTATAAACTTTGGAAAAAAATATATCAACATGGGTAATTAGACTAATAAACACTTCGCTATAACTATTTATTATAAATAAAAAGTTAAGAATAATTAAAAGTACAAACAAATATTAAGTTGTATACATATTTCACAACTTCTTTGTTGTTTTTAAAGGTTTTCGTGTTTTGTAAGAAAAGTTGTCACTATAATTTTTGTACAAAAATAACTTAAAGTCAGCAACAATATTTTGCATATTATGATAAAATAATTTCTATTTGAAATTAAGAATCTTATTTTAAAAGTTTTTATTTTTTATAAAAATAAATGCTGATTGAATTATTCTAAGAACATTACCTTACATTTTTTACATAGATTGAAATAATTTCGAAATCAATACCATTATTCTTTCTGGAGACATTTGAATCTTATCTAATTTTCTAACTAACTTTGCCTTTTATAAAAAAACGAACATTCAAACGGACCTATTAATTGGAATTCAAACATTCTATAATAATTGTACAGATGTCATATGGATTTAGAAAATTGCTAAAATTTAAAGTAGCGATTCCGTGATTTTTTAATTTGTAGGCAAATTGTTTAGATAGTTATATGTTAAAATCGTTTAAAATTAGCTAAGTCACCTTTTAAGCCTAATAAATTGCTAAAAATGGGTTTAAAAGTGTACTAATGAAGCGTTGTTGTTGTATGCAACAGTGTGTATATAAGTATAAGTGCACAGGATAGTTTGAGCACGAAAGTGTTCCAGAGCCAGGCGACCAAAGGAGTTCAGCTTATTTACTGACTAATAGAAAAACTTAGGAAGAAAGCAAACTTTGAAAAGAAAATCAACTCCAACTAGCGTTGTATGTTTACTGAACAACTTTATGCAAACGAATGCTTGATGTTACAATTTTGCTTCGCCTTTTATACTCTGAGCTGGATTCTTTTACTGTTACAATTGTTACAATTTTTATTTACAGTGATGTGAAAAAAATATACTACGTTACATACATTGTTGTGCAAAAAAATGATTATGGATGTTACAAAATTATTTATGTTGTTAAAAAAAAATAAATGTTAGGATCTTGATGTAAGATGGGTGTTACACTAAAAATAAATTAGGTGGCGCAACAGTCCGTAGAGAACCAGGGCTTAGTGACTTACAACTCTCAACCATTCCTGTGTGCGAGTAATTGGCAGGAATGGAGGGGACCTACAGTTTATATGCCGAATCCGATCGGCTAATTTGAGAAAGCACTTTTCATGACAAAAATTACTCTTGGAGAATTTGTCAATTCCTCGCAAGAGGCATACCCGTGAATAAAACTTTTAGGTGGCACAGGCAGGGTTCGAACCCAAGACCTCTCGCATGACAGTCGCACTAACCATCATGCCACGGGTACTACGGGTGTTACACTAAATAGTTTAAAATTTTGAGCCAATATCTTGAATTGTTCTTTTTATTTTTATTATTTATTTTTAGGAGTGCTTTTTTAGTTTGGTTGCTTCGACTGTTCTTGAAATTTTACCAGAACTCAAAAACGTTCTGCGTTCGTAAGATATTCAAAGTGACAAATATTTTTGTTCAGTTTTTTTTTTTTTTTTTGATTTAATTGGGAATAACTTCAAAATTTATAAATGTAAGAAAAATCACGAATGTTAATATATGGAAGAAACTCCCTTTCCAACATTTTAAACAAATATATTTAACGAAATAGTACAAACAAAACAAATTCTAGAGCAATGGAAAGAAACAACGACAGCATTAACACACAAAAAAGAAAGAACAACGATATCAAAAATTATACACCCATAAGTAACATTTGGACAATTTAAAATGTCTTCTCCAAAACGCTTGACAGGTCCATCAAAAAAGACTTTAATAACAATCAACCAAGAGAACAAGCTGGATTTAGAGAAATATTCTAAACAACAGACAACTAGCAGACAATGAATCAACTAATAGAAAAATGCAATTAATTTAGACTACAGGTTTATTTTTATTTTTCGACTTAAGCAAATCTTTTACTTCGTTGAACACGAAATGATGTGGTCCTCCATGAAAAATCAAAACATTAATGCAAATATAGTACAAACGATTTAAAACATGTACAAAAATAACCCCGCACGAATAAGACAGAGAGTTAACCAAGGAGATCCGCTTTTACCACCTTTATTTAGTTCAGTTCTAGAAGACATTTCCAAAGAAAACTAACTGGAAGAGAAAATATGGAATAAAGATATGTGAACAAGTTCGAAACAATTTAAAATTTGCAGATGATATACGAGTATGTATGTATGTAGTTCTTATTTCTACAAAAGCTACACACATTAAAGACATGTTGACGGAACTAGCTACTTTGTGTACAAGTATAAAATATATATTTGAGACAGCTGAAATCATTTGAGGACCACGAAAATAAAGAAATTAACAGACGCATGACAAATAGCTGAAAACAATTCTTGAGCCTTAAATATATTTTACAATTGGACCAAAGTGCAGACACAATGAGAACGTCCGACCAAGTCAAAGGGTACGAAATGAATATTTTAGCAATAGAACCGGAATTATTAACGTCAAAAATAGAGCAATAAAACTAAAACGGAGCTGGGCAGGTCATCTTTCTAGACTCCAGGGGTGGAATCGGCTAAGGTGATAGTTGACTATCATATTTTTGATAGTCAAATTGACTATCATTTTCATTCCGTCTGTGTAAGATGATTTAACTTAATTCAATTCCATTGAACAATTTCAGATTCAAACTGTCAAAATTCGTTGTTGCCTTGGTGAAATTTTAAATTGATTCTTATAAAATATCTAAATAAAAGTATAAAATTGGCTGATTTTGAATAAAATTCTTTCTTTTTTCGAATGTCGTAAGCTTTGTCGGTCACAGGAATGTGTTTTTTTAAAGAAGCAAAGTGAACTAAGAAAATTTTCCAATCGTTTGTGTAAGCGTCTGGTAGCTCTATTCGGAATAAACGAATTTGTTTGAAATTGACTATCACATTTTTTTGTGACAGCTTTTTAGGTATCAATTTGACTATCACCTTACGTAGATCAAATTCGATCATTTTGATTGTCATTTATCAAAAATCACCTTAGCCGATTCCACCCCCCCAGGATCAAAAAAAATGGAGACCAGAGAACAATACCCAATAAAAGACGGAGTGACGATCTATCTTAAGTAGGTACAAATTGGTACAACGAAGCCAACAATAGAGACACATGGATAGCCTTGGAGAAGGCTTATGCCAATTACAAATTTTATTAACTTTTAAAATTTTACTTAATTATTTTTAACTTCCCATAGATAGTTATTGCAATCGGTCCGATTTGTCGAGTTGAACATTTTGACATTTATCGACGTTCCAAGGTCTTTAGAGTAGAAATATAAGATTTTTAGAGAGATGCATGTGCGGGCGTGTGAAAGTAAGATCGTACGTCCGTACGTTCGCGAAGAATTTTTCGTCGTCCATAGCTCAAGAACCAGTAAAGATATCGACTTCAAATAAATTTTGTTATAAAGACAATAATTCAGAAAGGATTCTCAAACAAATTGAATGGGTGGTTTTTTTACCATAGCAATTTAAAAGAAAGTTGAAAATTTTGGTTAAACCTAAATATCTCATAACCCAATGAAGCGAGAGACTTGAATTAAATTCTATATTATACATTGTAACGTGATACAAAAGAATTATATTTTGGAAAAAAATCCAATTAACGGTTTTTTTATAAATCAAAAAAACTGAAGAAAAAAATTTCTCACCTCGAAAATTTTACGACTAAAATATGATTTCATCTCCAAAACAATTTTGTGCAACGAAAAATAATGTTCTTGACATCTGATAAAATTTTGAGAAAAATCTAATTGACATTTTTTTTTATAAAAAATAAAAACCTAAAAAAACATTACTCAATGTTGGTAAAAATTTAATTTCGACTCAAATATCTTTTCAAAAACTTGAGATTAAGGCTCTAAACTTATTTTATAAAAATTATTATTATAAATATTATTTTTATAAAAATTATTGTTCCTAACATTCTGAAAAATGTTGAGAAAAATTGAATTGAAAGTTTTCTTACAAAAAATAAAAACCTAAAAAAAATTAATAAAAGTTGGTAAAAATTGAATTTTGACTCAAATATCTTTTCAAAACTTTGAGGTATTGATTTTAAACTACTTTTATCTTTAAACAAATATTGTTGTCAACATTCAGTAAAATTTTCGAAAAAAATCTTAGTGACAGTTTTTTATAAAAAATAAAAACCTAAAACAAAAACATTACAACATTACTCAAAGTTGGTAAAAATTGAATTTAGACTTAAATATCTTTTCGAAAATTTGAGATTATGGCTTCCAACTTATTTTATTTTATAAGAAATATTGTTTTCAACATTCCCTAAAATTTTGAGAAAAATCAAATTGACAGTTTTTTTTTACAAAAAATAAAAACCTTAAACAAAAAATGAACAAAAGTTAGTAAAAACAGATTTTCGACTCAAATAACTTTTCAAAAATTTGAGACATTGGCCTTAAGCTAATTTTATTTTTTTTTTTAAATATTGTTTGTAACATTCAATTACATTTTGAGATAAATCGAATTGCCAATTTTCTTACAAAAAATAAAAACCTAAAAAAAATTAATAAAAGTTGGTAAAAATAGATTTTCGACTCAATTATCTTTTTTAAAATTAAAAATATTGTCTTCAAACTAATTTTACTCACAGAAAATATTATTTTTGACATTCAGTTAATTTTTTATTAAAATTCAACAGTCAGTTTTTTTCATAAAAAAAAATAAAATCTACAAAACATAGTCAAATTTGGTAAAAAATGATGTTCGGTTCTCGATATCTCGTGAAAAATAGAACGTATTGACTTTAAATTCATTTCATTCATCCAGTTTGTATTTGTTTATTTAAGAAATAAAAACTTTTTAGAAATGCTACTAAATTTGGTTTTCGACTAAAAATCTCGTTAACAAAAACTGATTTTGAAATCAAACTATTTCGTTATATGCAAAATATTGTTGGTAATTTTTAAATTTTTAAGAAGCAAAACACGAAACCCTACAAACTTTTGAGTAAAACAAATCGACAGACGGGATGGGACGTTATCAGTCTGGGTCGCAGCCCAGCCTCTTTTTCATTTCGGTATGGTAAGGCTACAGTGATGAAATTCTCAAGTCCTTCAAACCTGGATTATTTCCGCTTCTGTTATCCAAACACTCCCAAGGGAGGCCACCCTAAATTCCTTTAAACGCGGACATCTGGCCAAGAAGTGCTGGATGTTTTCTTCCTCCCTTAAGCGGCACACAGTACATAATAATGATTCGTTCTGGGAAAATCCGTTTCCATTAAGCTTGATTAAATCACATCTTGCCTTAAAAATCCAGGTGATCTTGTTCAGTTCGAAACCATCGTTAATGTAAATCTCTCCTCTTAAATGATCTAGATGTTTGTAGATACGTGTACTCAGATGCCCTCCATAGGTTTTCTTGTTGACTCTCTGATTTCAACAGCCGCAATAGATTATTGCCTTTTTGGATCCAATCAATTTGAGAAATAGATCTCTCATCCCAACGCAGTCGAAAACAATATCCAAGATTGTTCAATTCCTTTACCCTCAAAAGTATTTTTGTTAGCTGATGCGGTAGTCTTGTTGCACTGTATTTGAATATTGTTTTTCATATATAACTGCGGTGAAAATTGCCCCAGTTTCCATTGCCAAAGAGTAGTTTGGAGTAAATGTAGGCAATTTTAAAATTTGTTTCAAAAAATAGCGTTGAAGTTTATCCACTTCTTCGAACATTCCAAAGCCCCAGATCTGAGCACCATTAGGTTTGAATAGCTCTACAAACCGCCTGATATAGTTTTCATTTGGTTTTTAAGTTGATATTTCTTTTTGCTAGAAAGCATTGCCACGTATCGAGTTTATGCTCTTCTTAGCTGCATTGTTTTTCTTTTCAACGTGCTTTGAAAACGACATCTTTGGTGAAAGTAAAATTCCTATGTAAGTTTAGTTTGGAGACAATTCGAATTCTTTGTCCATTTAATGTCCAATTGTCTTGACTAGATAACCTTCCACCATTTCTGAATACCATTATCTCGGATTTGGATAGATTTATTTCTAGGCTCCATTTAATGCAGTAACATTCCAGTTGCGTTATCATCTGCTGCAAGACCTTGACATCATCCGCCAGAATAATCATAACGTCTGCATAAAGCAGCAACCTTATGTTAAACAAGTCAATAAAGAGTCCTCCTCCTAAAGATTCATGCAAATCGTTTGAGATTATGATCATTCTAGTTTTATTTTATAAGAAATATTGTTTTCAACATTCTATAAAATTATGACAAAAATCGAATTGACAGTTTTTTTTACAAAAAAAAAAAAATAAAAGAGGCTGGGATGCGAGCCACACTGATAACTTCCCATCCCGTCTGTCGATTTGTCTTTCTTAAAAGGTTTGTAGGTTTTCGTGTTTTGTTAAAAATGTTATCAGTTAAATTATTCTAAAAAATTTCAAAATTACCAACAATATTTTGCATATGATGAAATAGTTTGATTTCAAAATCTATTTTTGTGAACGAGATTTTTAGTCGTTAACCGATTTTTACCAATTTTAGTAGCATTTCTTTAAAGTTTTTATTTCTTATATAAACAAATACAAATTGGATAAATGAAATTAATTTGAAGTCATTACTTTCTATTGTTCACGAGATATCGAGAACCGAACATCAATTTTTACCAATGTGGCGTAATATTTTTTGGAGATTTTAATTTTGTATGAAGAAACTTACTGTGAGATTTTTATAAAAAACTTACTGAATGTTGAAAACAATTTGTTTTATACAATAAAATTAATTTGAAGTCTATATCTCAAATTTTTGAAAAGATATTTGAGTCGAAAATCAATTTTTACCAACTTTTGTTAATTCTTTTTTTAGGTTTTCTAATTTTTTGTAAAAAGAAACTGTCAATTCGATTTTTTTCAAAATTTGACTGAATGTTGACAACAACATTGATTTTTCTCAAACTGTTTCTGAATATTGAAAACAATATATTTCATAAGATAAAATTAGTTTAAAGCCATAATCTCAAATTTTTGAAAATATATTTACGTCGAAAAACAATTTTTACCGACTTTTGTTTAATTTTTTTTATGTTTTTAATTTTTTGTACAAAAACTGTCAATTCGATTTTCTTCAAAATTTTTCCTAATATTGAAAACAATATATCTTATAAGATAAAAGAAGTTTGAAGCCTTAATCTCAAATTTTTGAAAAGATATTTGAGTAGAAATTCAGTTTTTACCAATTTTGAGTAATGTTTTTTTAGGTTTTTATTTTTTATAAAAAAAACTGTCAATTGAATTTTTTGCAAAATTTTATCATATATGTCAAAAACATTATTCTTCCTTGCACAAAATTGTCTTATAGATGAAATCATATTTTAGTCGTAAAATTTTCGAGATGTCAAATTTTTTTTTTCAGTTTTTTTGATTTATAAAAAAAACTGTTAATTGGATTTTTTCCAAAAATATATTTGGTTTGTATCACGTTACAATATACTATATAAAATTTAATTCAAGTCTCTAGTGTCATTGGTTCATGAGATATTTAGGGTTAACCAAAATTTGCATCTTTTTTTTAAACTGCTATGGTAAAAAAACCACCCACGCAATTTTCTTGAGAGCCCTTTCTGCATCTTTCTGCCTTATTATCTGTATAACAAAATTTATTTGAAGTCGATATCTCTTCTAGTTCTTGAGCTATGGAAGACGAAAAAAACGTCGCGAACGTACAGACGTACGGGACGTAAGGACGTACGGACGTACGTACACACGCACGCACAGACATCTTTCTAAAAATCTTTTATTTCGACTCTAGAGACCTTGAAACGTCGAGAAATGTCAAAAATTTCAATTCGACAAATCGGACCCATTACAATAACTTCCTATGGGAAGTTAATAAAAACAAATAAAAAACATTACTAAAAGTTGGTAAAAATTGATTTTCGACTCAAATATCTTTTTAAAAATTTTAAATTATGTCTTCAAATTAATTTTGTCTTATGAGAAATATTATTTTCAACATTCGGTACAATTTTGAGGAAAATCGAATTGACAATTTGGTAAAAATTGATGTTCGGTTCTCGATATCTCGTGAATAATAAAAGATATTGACTTTAAATTAAATTTCATTCATCCAATTTGTATTTGTTTATAGATATAAGAAATGAAAACTTTTAAGAAAGGCTACTTAAGTTGGTAAAATTGGTTTTCGACTTAAAATTTCGTTAGCAAAAATAGATTTTGAACTCAAACTATTTCTTTATATGGAAAATATTGTTGGTAGTTTTTAAATTTTTAAGAATAATTCAACTGACAACTTTTTAACTAAAACACTACGATAACGTACAAACTTTTAAGCAAAACAAATCGACAGACAGGATGGGAACTTATCAGTTGGGTCGCATAGCAGCCTCTTTTTTTGTATTTGCAATATTTTTCAAAATAGTTAGATTGTTAAGAGAACAGCTTCGTTATAGAAAACAAAAATTATAAGCATGTTGCTGAAATGTTTCAGCTATTCTTTAAGATTTAAGCAAGACAGGTGAAATCTATAGCAACTTATGAAGATTTATTGAAAATGTTATGTACATAATATACTTTTTTCAAGAGAATATTGAGGATAATATTTAAGAATTTTGTAAATCATCAAGAATTGTATATAATCAAAACTACTTATAAATGTCGATACCCTCAAAAGCATTACATTAGTGTTTTTAAATTTTTTTAGAACTTATATCTCAGAAACCTGACGTGATAAAAAAATAATTTCTAAAATTTGCATCAATATCAATAAAGTCACTAAGATTGCGCTGAATTATACTGAATTATCTCTTTAAAATACTAATTTCAAGAGTACTGTGCTGGTATGAAACTATGTATAAAATCAAAAACTATAAACAGATTAGTTCCATTGCCACTGCCCTGTCCAGTCCAGTGGTCCACTGGGCAGTGCCCATACGAGTACTCATTCATATTGATTAACGTACATTCACGAACAATGAAATATTCCCAAGCCGAAAATTAAAAGTTCCACAGAATAATGGCTTGAAGGCTTTGGCATTGCCTTCGATTTTTGTTTCAGAGAAAAACAAAGTTTATCCAGAAAAGGGAAAAATTTGATACCGATGGACGTTATTGTTTTTTTTTTTTTTTGATGATTTGTAGCTCTTGAAACTGAAACAGAATGATGTTTTGAATTCGAGGAAAAACAAAGTGAGTTACATAAACTTTATGCGATGCAAAAATTCTCTATTCTTTGATACTCGTATGATATTAAATACCTTCTGGTGAACTGGGCGTATACGCAATATTTATAGTTTGAAAAAAAAAGTAAATTTAGTTCACTGTTGGGTATAATCTTAAAAACCTTCAAAATATCGATACAAATTCGTTGTGCTTACAGTGCATAAACGTTGTAGTGTTCTTGACATGTAAATGATTCAATTTAAGTTCTATTAGTCTGTCTAAGGCCTCCGGCATATAAAACGTCTTATCAAAATCTAAAAAAAAAAAATGATAAATTTTGCAGATTGTGTGCTGATGCTACAAGATACGTGCTTCTATATAATGGAAGCCTCATATAATCTTAAATATATTTTCCTATTTACACTTTAAACACGTTAATGTTCTTTTAAGCCCTGGATTTTGAAATAGATGTAAATTCACACTTTTACGATGAATGTCTTCATTTTTGTTTTCTTCTTTTTCAAAAGATACTTTATATGATTTCTTATCAAAGTATCTCTCTATTATACATACGTCTGGGTAAATCTATAAACTTTAACAACTTCGTGAGAAACTTCTCTGTGTTTTCTTAAACGAACGGTAAGTCGGAAAGGCTTCATGGAAATGGATGATGCTATTTAACTTAAACGACAGCATACATATAAATCACAAAAACATTAAATCGACTAAACAAGCGAAAGTACAAAAAAGGGATATTCAATTTTTTATCAGTAAATCGCATGACGTATTGTTGTAAGGCTCACCCTAAATCTTAACTTAAAACCTTTGCTTTTCCAGAGGCAAGGTTATAGGAACGCAACGGTACGAAGGTAGGTACAGGTTAAAGTCTGTATAACAAACCCCGCTCGTGCTCGCTCGGTAGTATTATAGCTTCAACATCCCATCAATGCTTTAAGAAATGGGATATTTAATGTGAAAGATATACCACGTAGGTATTTCAATCCCATCAACTGATGATGAATAAATCCATTTTTGGTTGGCATCGCATCTACGTACAGTACATCATTCATACGTATATATGTACATTGTACATATGTACGTAAACTCGAACTCTTTTTACGCATGGAAAGAAGGTATTTGATGGTAACTGTACTGTGGAGGGTGGGTGGTTTTGATTCTGATAGAATAAGTCCTTTTTTTACCTGTTTCAAACCAGAGCTCCGTGAGTATATCGTTTCCAACAACCTCAAGCCCGCTTGAAACGTTGCACGTTATGTGTGATTACGGAGATGTCACCTTGAGGCAGAATTGTAATGGAAATTGTGGCTTTGACAAAAATAGAAAAAGAAAAACGTTCGCGATTTGTTTTGTGTTGTGGCGTCTTTTTTTTTATAAATTATTATTTAAAAATCTGACGCGGTGACGACGATGAGGAAGGGGTACGGTTTGCTCTTGGGAATGACGATGACGACGAACGAACAGTGGCAGCAAATAGAGAAGAGATAGCTAAAATTGAATTATTCCTTTTTTGCTTTTTCAAAGTTTGGATATAAGGAAGTATGTATGTATAAGTAACTCCCCGAAGGAAAAACGTTTGTAATTCTAAATCCTGCAGGGAAATATATTTATGTAGGTTTTTATGATATAAGGAAGCGAATTATATCGAGGAAGGAATTATGCAGGTATCAGTTTAATAACTAAAAAATTTAATGTTGCTGGGTTCCTATAGGTAGGAAGGTATCTAATTATTCCTAGAAGTCGTTTCTTGTTTGATTGTCATTTTATACCGACCGATAAACCTCTTAGTCCTTTAATAATTTGACTGGAAGTGAGTGGCAAGGGAAGATATGAACCAACAGAGAATTAATATATTCAACGTAAAACAGTTTTGTTACAAGCAAAAAACGTTTTTTTAACATATTGCTTTCTTTTTGGAACTAGCAATTAAAATTTTAAAAACATTGAGGTTTTTTTTTAATTTCAGTTTAACTTTGAGTTAAATAGACGAATGGATCTCCTTGGTATAATCTTGTGGCTTAAGACTTTAAAGTTGTGGGTTCAGTCGTTAATAGTTTATTAATATTACTATGAGGAAAATTTCAGCAGTTAAAGGACTTAAAAGAGTTACTTTCACTACGAAATGTTTTGGGTTTATAAAGAACTTATCTTATATTTTAGTAAGATTTAACGTTACGATTTAAAGAACAAGAAATTATGTGTACTATCTCTTCATACGTCATTATTCTTGGTAATGTTACTGATGGAATATACTTTAGTTGCATCTGGAAGGTTAGGTTAGGTTATAGTGGCTGTCCAAGATGGAAACGGACACACTTAGGCCAGTTTAATGGCCCATTGTGATACCACATGAATCTTGATGCTTCCTCCTAAGCTCAATGGAACCAGTTTGAGTCCCTTACGAAACGTGAGAGGCTGATTATGCTGATATGATTTAGATTGTTTTGATCGTTAAAGAAGAATTCTCCTAAGTAATTCTTGCGTTTTCGAGCCAGAGCAGGGCATGTGCAGAGACGATGAAAAACTGTTTCTTCCTCTGTCCTCGTCCATACAGCTTCTGCAAAAGTCATTTGAGAATACGCCTAACCTCGTGGCGTGCTTTCCTATTAGATAGTGTCCGGTTAGGACACCTATTATCGAGCTTATATGCGATCTGCTTAGAGAGAGCAAGCACCTTGAACGTTTTAAATCCAGTATTGGCCAGATGATTTTTGTGACTTGACACGTGGTGATGTTGTTCACCTGGTGCCTGCCCTCCTTTGTTTATTTAAATATACATATATTTATTTGTTTGTCTATTTATTTATTTAGATATTTATTGATGTATTTATTTAAAATTATTTTATTTTATTTATTCTTTTCTGTTATTTTGTTATTTTGTTGTTATTGTTATTATTTATTTAATTACTGAGTTATTTTCTTAATTTATTTATTTATTAATTTATTTATCTTCTTTTTTTATTTATTTATTGGTGTATTTATTTTAATTATTTTAAAAATCTGTCGATTTGATTTTTCTCAAAATTTTACCAGATGTCAAAAACGTTATTCTTCGTTGCACAAAACCACTTTGGAGATAAAATCATTTTTTATTCGTAAAAATATTTCTTTTTCAGTATTTTCGATTTATTAAAAAAACAGTTAATTGGATTTTTTCCAAAAAATATTATTTGGTATCACGTTACAACAAATAATACAAAAAAAACCACCCACTCAATTTTTTTCAGAGTCCTTTCTGCATTATTATCTGTATAACAAAATTTATTTGAAGTCGATATCGCTACCGGTCCTTGAACTATGGACGACGAAAAAACTTCGCGATCGTACGGACGTACGGACACACGCACGCACAGATATCTCTCTAAAAATCTTTTATTTAGACTCTAGTTGACATTTCTTGATGTTTCAAGGTCAAAACGTCAAGAAATGTCAAAATTTTCAATTTGACAAATCGGACCGATTATAATAACTTACTATGAGATGTTAATAAAATCCCCAATATAAAAACAAAGCGAATTGTGTATGTAGGTAAAACTGAGTTTTCTCGAGTTTCTTGAAAATATGCTGTTAGTTCTTTAAGCCAACAAATAAAAGGCCATCGTGTATAGCACCTACGAACGTGTGATGTTGACAATGTTGTCTTACTTTAATAAGAGTAAATCGTCAATTTACCGATATATTTTTATTCTTAAAGTGAAACATTTTTATTATTACTTTTCGTTGCATTCCATTATCCCACGTTTAACAAAAGTATACCCCTTTAATAATCCATCACTTGGATGAATATTAAAAATATATTTGGGTTTTTAATCGAAATTCTAATTCCAATAAAAATCAACGGGTCTATGAAATAACTCCCACGAAATAAGCCCCACTTTTAAAAACGAAATAAGTCCCACCAAAAATTGCTATTTTGAAAGTGGGAGTTATTGCGTTTTTAAAAGTGGGACTTATTTCTTCAATTGGTGGGACTTATTTCGTTACGCGTTTTTATTTTAAGTGGGACTTATTTCGTTTTTAGTGGGAATAAATTCGTTTTGTAAAGTGGGAGTTATTTCATACCCCTACATTTATATTTTGGTGTGGGTGGCCCGCTTCGCGGGTTCTCAGGATTTTAACTCCCTTTTTCGGGGTCACACCCGCTCACGCAACTCCGTTTCTCCGCTTAGGGTATGTAAAGTCGCCAGGCAGGCGCCTATATCAACAACTTCTTTCAATAAAAGCACCTGTGGGTGGACCGCTTCGCGGGTTCTCAGGATTTTAATTCCCTTTTTCGGGGACACACCCGCTCACGCAACTCCGTTGCACCGCTTAGGGTATGTAAAGTCACCAGGCAGGCGCCAATATCAACAGCTTTTTTGAATAAAAGGCCATTATGGCTTTATTTCTCATTTTTTTCTTATGCAAAAAGTTATATATTGGACATTTCGTAAAAGGGACAACCATAATTTTTTGTTATTAATTACTTTATCCTTACTATAATAAAAAAAACTTTAAGGAAATGTGTACAAATAGGTACCGATGTTAACTACTGGAAAAACAATATTAAAAAAAAATTGTTGACGTATAACGTATGTAAGTGTTTTATTATATTTTTAGTAGGAAATTGGAATTCGTGTTCTATGTTTTCTAATATCACCATTACAAAATACAACTAATCCCAATGCCACGTTAAATCTATAATACCGTCTACCATGTACTGAATCTTCAAGCCATTTATAAAGGTCGATAATTTTAATCTGATGGTCCTTCCGAAACGGTTTCCATCTTAATAATAAGAACAATTGATCTGTACTTAATCCATTTACGAATCCAAACGTTGTTACTAATGGGACTTATTTCGTTTATGAAAGTGGGACTTAATTCATTTATGAAATATATTATTCAAGGGGGAGTTATTTCATTTTGAGTGGGAGTTATTTCATTTCAAGTAAATTTTTAAATCATTTCATTTTGGTGGGACTTATTTCGTTTTCAAAAGAGGTACTTATTTCGTGGGAGTTATTTCATAGACCCAAATCAACAAATTGAAAAATAAGAAAACACCGATTAAAAATAATGAATAATTCTTTTATAATTAGCTCATAATACTAAACTAAATAATTAATTTTAGGGTTAAGTTCTTTTTTTTAACCTTTTCCATCTTTTTAGCAAATCCATCCATCCATCTCATTACTTTGAATTATATATTTTTGTTTTTGCAGATATGGCAGATGGGTGACACGACGAGTTGCTGTTGTGACGATAGCAGCCATTTGGCTGCTGGCAGCTTTTGTTTCGTTCGTTCCAATTTCCTTAGGACTCCATCGACCCGAACAGCCACTGATAGTGGAGGACAATGGAAAGAAATATCCAACGTGTGCTCTGGATTTGACGCCAACTTATGCTGTCGTATCCAGTTGCATAAGTTTCTATTTTCCGTGTGTGGTTATGATTGGAATCTATTGCAGGTGAGTTAATTTTAGGGAGCCACTATAGCCACATAATTATCAAATGAAGACAGCAAATAAATAATGAATATCTCTGCTGTGTCATGTTGTTTTCATCGACGTCGTCACTTTATGCGTCGTCGTAGTCGGTGAGTCTTTTAATCCATTGAATTAAATAAACGTGAAAACAATCTTTCAACAACAACGTAGTATAGAACTTAGTATAGTTGCGAACTCATTAGGGAACAATATTAGTTTCTGGTGGTTAGTCTGGTCACAGACAAGAGAACATTAATATAAAGGTTTCTCTTGTCTGCGGTCTCGAATAATACCTTAACGATAACTACCTTTCATTACCATGAATCATTTTGGAGAAACTGTATAGCCAAGGATGCGTACCTACCTTCTGAGTAATTAATAATATAAGTGCGGTATCTATGTGCATAGGTAAAGATGGCGAGTGATCAATCACATTACCTTATAAACTATTTGTTTGAAAAGATGTAGATACTTATTCTCAAGTATATACATATGTATATGTATATAAAATACTTACATAATATTTTAATTTATTAATTAGAATCTTTGATCAGCATTTTCAAACACCCTTCTGAAGCTTTCCCTTGGTAATTAAAGGGGAACGTTTTAATATTGGGTTAATTGATTCTGAAAAATATTGGTATCAAATTCTAGATTTTAATGAAGTTATGGTTCAAAGATGTTAAGAGAGGTCTTGGATATTTGACTGTAACATAAGCCTGTTACAATTGTATTCATGGAGCTGATTTTAAACATACGCAATAATTCCTGAGATAATTATAAAGGAAATTATAGATTTTTTTTTTTATATAATTAGCAAACACTAAAAGGGTTTTGTATACCTTTAATATGCCAAAGACACCAGTGTGAGCATTAGGAAAAGAGGGAAGGGTTGGATAAGAGGTGTCGGTGTACACTGATTTTAAATTTCTGAACATTGCAATGACAGGGAAAGATAGAGCGTGGCAAGGCGTTCCACATTCGCGTAGTACGGCTAAAAAAAAGAATCTCTGTACTTCATAGTACGGGCGAAGTTGGGCTCAAGGGTAAACTGATGGGCATTCCTAGAAGCGCGGGTATTACGGTTAAATTGTTTAAGGAGAGGAATGCAACTGGCTATTTCACTAGAGCATAGTCCGTTAAAATAACGGTAAAAAAGGGTGAGGCAAGAAACCTTGCGTCGATGTTCGAGTGACGTAAACGAGTTGATGATGTTAATGTCACCAATCATTTTAAAAGCTCTTTTTAAAATACTGTCCAAGAGGCTTAAATAAGTTACTGGAGCACCAGTCAAGAGATGAGAGTTATATTCAAGTTTCGGACGTATATAGGTTTTGTAGATTGTAGCCAGATCAGACGGAGAGAAAAATTTCTTGCAACGTCTCAAAAACCCTAGACATCTTGCGGCATTTTTGGCAACATCGCGTATGTGATCTCTCCACAAAAGGTGGTTGCTGATGCACATTCCGAGGATGTTGAGATTTTCCGTTTCGTTGATGCAAGTGCCACTCATAGATAGTGGCAAAGAGGGTTTATCTCGCTTTAACGATGCAAGACAGCATTGCGTTTTCGAAGCATTAAATTCCACGCGATTTTTTATTCCCCATTGTACAATGCTGTGTAGGTCGGAATTTAATGAGCTAATCATATTTTGCCGTTGCAGTTCCACATCCGAAGAGGAGGGTTGTGAGTCTGGAAACGAATATGAAAAGCTAAGAGTGCTATCGTCAGCGAAACAATATATTGGATTAGAAGTGGCAGACAGGAGATCATTTATAAAAATGAGGAAGAGGGTCGGAGACAAAACGGAGCCCTGGGGCACACCAGCATTTATTTTATGAGTTTCAGACTTAAATCCGTCCATAAGAAGATTATAAAAAAGGGATTATAATATTTTATTTCAGTACCTTCATGTTATTTACTATACAGAACATAATTTTAGCTAACCGAAATAACATATTGATATTGGGTATAGTATAAGAAATAGATCTGTTAAATTGATTTTTTGGTTACATTTGACGAACAAATCTAAGAATCCAAGTAAAATAGAAGAGATTTAGAGGTGCAGTTTTTACTTAATCTATTATTGAAAAGATGCAAAAATATATTTGATAAATTTTTGTAAAAGTATCAATGTTAATGATTATTTAGCACTACCAATTACTTAACAGAAGTAATTACATGCGATGAAAAATTATCGTTGCAATAAAATTGATGTTTTCTTACACTTCTTTATATACTAATTGGGTTTAGTTTCCAATCAGATAGAATCAGCTTAAGACACAGCCTATTGATGTAGTCATAAGGACAAATACTAAATTATTAGTGTAAGTAAGTGGAACATATTGGGTCTGATAAGGCATTAAACATTCGTGTTTCAAGAGTAAACTGATGAGCTTTAGTAGAAGTACGGATATTTGCGTTGAATTTTTTGAGGGGGGAAATGCAACTGGCTTTTTCACTTAAGTAAGTTATTGAACCATCTGGTATATTAGTAGATTATAAGATTCAGGAAAACAACATTCATAAAAATGAAGGAGACCTTGGGCACACCAGCGTTTAATTTGTGTATATTAAATTAAGATCCATCCAATACTAATATATTAGACGGTCCGAAAAGTAATTACTAATTCAACGAAGAAAAGATTCATCGAAACCTAATGCACGCATTTGCTATACGAGAGCTTTATACCAAACTCTATCAAATGTCTTTGAAATATCAATTGCAATAATCTTACTTTCTCCAAAACGATGTAAAGATTTGTTCCACTGTTCGGTAAGATAAACCATGAGTGGACCTATTGCCTGTCATAAGGAATATTTCTAGCTCAGAGATATGTCTTGAGCTGATAATGTAGTACCCGTGGCGTGGTGGTTAGTGTGTAGGGCCATCACGCCAGAAGTCTTGGGTTCAATCCATGCCTGTACTGTGCCAGGTACTGCCTCTTGCGAGGAATTGAAAAATCCTCCAAGAGTAGTTCTTGTCATAAAAGGTGTTTTCTCAAATTTGCCGTTCGGATTCGGCTTAAAACTGTAGGTCCCCTCCATCCCTGACAACTTTACTCGCACACAGGAATGGTTGAGAGTTGTAAGTCACTAGGCCCTAGTTCTCAATGGACTCTTGCGCCACATAATTTTTGTTTTTGTTTTGATAATTAATAAGCGTTTCCATGACCTTGGAAGAGAGGATGTACATGCAATGGGGCAGTAGTTACAGAACAGGAGGATTTGCCTTTTTTAGTGACAAGCTATACAAAAGCTGTTTTCTATCCACTCGAAAAAAGACCTGTAGAATATTGGAGATTGAAAAGCTTACGCAGTGGTTTTGCCAGAGTGAAAAATACCTCTTCAGAACAATAGGAGTGATACTATCCGTCCCAGTGGATTTGTGTATTTCAAGTTCTTTTTCAACTCTGGGTACTGTAAAAATGATGAAGAAAATTTGTTCCATAAATTGTTTACACTTTAAAATACAGAATTAGGCATGTCTCCCCTTGGCAGCATGGAAATAACAGCAAATTTTGCTGCAAGAAAATTGGTTTTATCAAACGGACAAATTTGGCAGGGATGGCTCTATATAGTTCATCATATCCGGGCTTGAAATCAATGAAAAGATAATGTTGCTGACGATGGGTTTTAGACATTCACATATAACGCAGAGAAGATTTTGTAAGCGATGTTTTAAAAGGGGCTCAGTATCGGGCAAACAATACTTAGGTTTCATTCATCGGACATACTTTCTTCCGACCATATATTACAGATAAGTTGGTGCATGCTCATAACCAAATTATCTCCAGCTGCTTTGAAGAGCTCGACATTGAAGCCATCTGCTCCAACGGTTTGGTTAGACTTCAGCTTAGATATGACTATCTTTACTTCGTCTGAGTCAGGAAAACGGAATTATTGGCTTTTGTCTTCTATTTAGAATGGATCGGTTCGTTGTCACCATTATACAGTCTGCAGTAAGTCCTTCCATATTCTCAGCATTAACTGCCGTTCCACTATGATGACAAATATTCAAAATAGACATTAGACATTGAATATTTGACAGACACTCAAACCGACATCAAGTTTCATGTGACGACGCTAACATTTTTGAACGACTTAATTTCTATAGGTAAACATAGGGCTAACCACAAGACGAGACTTTCCTCGTCTCGATCTCGTCAAAATCGAAAAATTTCAGTCTCTTTTCGTTATCGGTCTCATATAGCTAAGTCTCATCTCATCTTGTTCTTGCTTTTTTTTGTACTCTCGTCTTGTTCATGAACTTCATGACTTAATGTGTAAATAAGTAATCAAAGAATTACAAAATCTTAGATTTGATATAATGTTTGTTATGTTCATATAAATTTTCACAAACATTTTTGTTTTCTAATCCGGATCGCAGGTTTTCAGAGGGTTTTTCCAGAGTACTAAATGAATGGAAGAAGCATTAACACAACACATTTTTGCATTTTTGTTTTCTGTGTAGCAGAAAAACATATGACCCTTGAAGACTTACGAGACTCTCAGCAAATTTCGGTTCAAAATATACAATCGGTCTCGTCTCAGAAGCTTTAAAAGTAGTATACCATCTTGTCTCGTCTCGGTTAGACGAGATATAGGACAAACATCCTATTATTATAATTAAAATCATCCTTTATTTTCCTGGACCTTATATCTGAGCACTTATTTTTACCCTAAGACTTTTCCTTATTAAAAAGTCAGAACTAGTAGCAAAGGTAGTACAATAAAATTTAATTTTGGAATTTATGAAGGGAGACACAGCACATGTGTTTTTTTCTAAAAACAAAATCATTTTCGTGCTTAATATCCACAATTTCACTCAGTTGTTGGGCTTAGACCACCAAAACTAAGTAATGTTTTATATTTTTCAACAATTTTCTTTGAAGTATTAAAACTTAAAGCCTTTACATTTTCTAGCAAAAACCGTCATACGGAGCATTGCTCTCTCACTCTCGTCGTCGTCCTTTTGAATTTAATGTTTTTTGTCAATTTACAAACTGTAACTCCTTTCATATTCCTTCTTTGCTATTCATTTTAACTAGTCCCATCATTAAGAGTTTTTGCATATAAGGCAGCATAAAGTCCTTTTAATTGCTCTCAAGTGAAATGTTCATTTTTATTTTTTGAATGAAAACCCAGGCATACATGAAAGTATAAAGCATCAGTTATATGAAATAAGGACACAAAAAATACATAAGAACTTTTGAATTGTTTTTTTTTTTTTTTTTTAATTCTTTGTGTTTTCTTTAATTAAGACTTCTTTCCATGTTAATTTCTTATTCTATTCAATTTCACAGGAACGACATTCAGAGTGGAAGAAAAAAAGAAAAGAAAACAATTTAAAAAATAGGTTCTTTTAAAAAATTTAGGAAAATGCAATTTGTAAAGTCATCATGGATTTCCTTGCCTGTATTCGTTTGCCTCCTCGTTCTCGTCGTAGTTTCCTGTAACCGGGGCTGTAATTTAATCGAATGCATTTTTTATGTTTTTATATGTTTACCTTACCGCCACCACACCTCGCACAATCCCTCTCGCCACAATATCCACCACCCAAAACAATCATCATTCGGGTGTGTTTTTTAAGACTCCCTGCTGATTCCAATTTTTAAAAAGAACTTTAACTTCTTGCTGTGCTTAAAACATAATCCAACTACCAACACTCGCTTCTTCTCCCAGGACCTTTCTCTTCTTCTATTTGCCATTATAAAAAGGAGATCTTAAAATCAGTAAATAAGGAGCAGCAGCAGGAGGAGGAAAATGTTTCGAAGCAAAGTAGTTTGGAACTTAGTCAGGCGTTCACCAATATCGAACACAGAGGCCTTCAACTCCTAAAATAGAAAAAATCATATACCTCGATGTTGAGAGCTATACTGTAGATAGGGTACTCGTATTTGGTCCTTGCAAACAGCAAACACAAGCCCGTATAGGCCATTTTCATCACTATAACTATGTGCAGTTAGCTACACTATTTATTAACTTTCTCTGTACCAACTACAATTTCCTGCCCGGAAATGATGGTAGGTACATTCTCTACATATGCAGGTGGTATGGGGCTGGGGATGGAAAAAGGTTCAAACCTGCCACCCGGACGGATGCAAGGAATGAATTTTTATTCGCCTGTTAATCTTCTAAATAATTCAGATTCATTTACTCGTGTAAAGAGGATATAGAGCTATAGATACGGATATGTTCTGAACAGAAGTAGATGGAGCAGCAGAAGCAGCGTGCTCTGGCTTGGCCTGGCCTGGCCAGTGGTGCCAGATGTTTAAGGATAATATAAAATGTATATCCACTCTACAAATAGTGTGCAGTTTTTATCTTTTTAGAATTATTTTATTTTTTAAGGTTTAAAATTCTAAAATCTTGTAGGTTAACCCATAAAACCGCTGTTGGTCATTTTTTGAGTGTACTTGTATTTTAAAAATGTATTTTCATTGAAATAAAATAAAAGCGCTCTAACGAGCATTTCGCATTTCACATTTGATGAAAAATTTTGTAGTTAAGTTCATTATTTTTATATATTGTGCAACTGTGCAATAAATTGAATTTCTTATATTTTGTTAATAGCTTGTATGGGGAAGGTATAGTTATTCCAAAAACCATTAAGTTTTTAAGAGACTTGAAAAATTAAAAGAGAAACTTAAGAGTTCCCTAGAAATGAAGAAGGTTAAGGCTATATAAATGTTGAATGAGGAACTAAATACGAGTAGAATAATACATATATGTGGTTTTAAACATGTTTTCGTAGTATATCCGTAGTGTGATGGTTAAAGCAGAGGACTGTCATGCCACAGCCCATACGTCCAAAAACCTCTTGGACATTATTCAAAGACGTGATTCTGAAATGATTGATTCTTTAATTACAACAATTTATACATCGGGCAAAAAAGGCAGAAAGTTTCTAACTATAATTCCAAAAGTTTTTGAAAAATTAATTTATAAAAGATTAACTCCATTATTAATTTGATGTTGTGTATACGGATTTCTCTTAAGCATTTGATCGGGTTAATCAGGATTTATCTAATATATAAAATATTACTGTCACAGTGTTAGTTGCCATACTCCTCCGAAACGGCTGAACCAATTTCAATGAAATTTTGCATATACATTCGGTAGATCTGAGAATAGGTTTTTATCTGTTTTTTATATTCCTAAGTGATATGGTTTAATTGCATCAACATCGTATACGGTGCAACGATCTTACGATAGTATTCAGTGACGCTATGTACAATGAAGCATTGATTGCTATTGAGGATCTTTGCATTATCAGTGCCAACTTACCACTCAGTCAATTCGGTATGCATTCACCTAAATGCATCTGATTTAATAGACACTGAATTGAATCGTGAACTACAATACAAAATTGTAGAAATGGCAGGGATTGTTGCTCGCAATGTCCCACTAATGAATGAAGAACAAAGAACCATTTTTGACCACATCATGCTCGCAGTTTCCGCAGGACAAGGTGGATTATTTGGATGCACCAGGTGGAACTGGGAAAACATTCCTTATTTCGCTAATTCTTGCTAAAATACGATCAAATAATGGTATCGCATTGACTGTTGCGGCAACTTTATTGGATGGATGCAGAACAGCTCATTCGGTATTTAAACTGCCGCTAAATATTCAAAATAACCCAGACCCGGTGTGCAATATAAAAAAACAATGATCCATGGCCACAGTGCTGAAAAAGTGTAAAATTATCATCTGGTATGAATGCACTACGGCACACAAACATTCGATTGAGGCGTTGAACAGAACATTAAAAAAGATATACAAAACAGCGACACACTATTTGTCGGAACTCTATTACTCCTTTCAGGTGATTTCAGACAAACACTTCCCGTTAATCGATCAACGTACGCTGATGAGATCAACGAGTGCTTAAAATCATCGCCACTGTGGCGTAATGTTGAAAGAGTACAACTGAAAGGAAAATATGCGTGTTCAAATGCTTTAAGATCCATCCGCTGAAACATTCTCAAAACAACTGTTAGATATAGTCGACGGAAAAGTTACTTTAGATGAAACTGGATGCATAAAATTACCGGTCGATTTCTGCACGTTTATTGATTAACTAGATGCTCTCATTGACCGGATATTTCCCGATGTGCACAGACAATATTCAAATCATGAGTGGCTGGCAGAAAGAGCAATTTTAGCAGCAAAACGAATGGATGTCAACGAATTAAATCTCAAGATACAACATTTGTTAACAGGAGACTTGGTTTCATACAAATCTATTGATACTGTTTTTGATGCTACCGAAGCTGTAAATTATCCAACTGAGTTTTTGAACTCATTAGATTTACCAGGTATGCCACCGCATAATTTACAATTGGACCTCCGGTAATTTTGTTTCGTAATTTGAACCAACCACGGTTGTGCAACGGCACGCGATTAGTAATTAAAAATTGATGAAAAATGTTATCGAAATCATATTTCTAAATGGAAAATTCTGAGGTGAAAATATATTATTACGGCGAATCCCTATTATACCCACAGATGTGCCAATTCAATTCAAACGCCTTTAATTTCCAATTAGATTGGCATTTGCATTGACTATCTATCAATAAGTCTCAAGGCGAAACGATGCCTGTCTGCGGCTTAGATTTGAGCACTTCAGGTATTTCACATAGACAATTATACGTGGCATGCTCTCGAGTACGCAAACCATCCAGTTTGTTTGTATTGGCGAAAGATGGGATCACAAAAAATATTTTAGGTACACTCTTTTGTATTAAGGGATTGATATTATTTTATTTTTGAAGTATTGTCATAATTAGCGGTTAGTATATAATTTTAAAGAATTAATTTTAACAAAGTACACAAATTTGTTTGGTGATTTGTTATTTTAATATTTTGTCACCGTTTCCAGTGCCCTATACCTCTCCCACTTATATACCACATCCTTACACACTTACAATAAGTTATTTGTTCCTAACAAAATATTCTCTAGAAATTATTTATATGACGAAGCAACGTTTGTCGGGTCAGCTAGTTAATTATAAAATTTACTAAATTATTATTGAAAAGGCTTAATTAGAATAAAAATATGCCTTCCTTTGCCTCTCAACATTCGAAGTGAGTTCTCTGGCGTTAAGTTCATCGTAACGTATTGACCAATCTTACCGACTGGTTTTTAAGATTCCATACTACATAACAAATTGTTCAACCGAGTAATTAAAGCATTTTGCGATATGATCAATTTTAGTCTGAGTAGATTTTGATTTAGGAATAATTTGCTTTTAATTCTACTCGTAAGTAACCTTTATGGTGGCAATGATTAATTTAATTATAATTTTGTTTTTATATTATACTAGCTTTTACCCGCGACTTCGTCCGCATCAGATAGTTTTTTTTGGATAGTAGTATGAAAAAACCTGAGCTGTACTTTTTTGTACTTATGTTTGAATTGTGCCGAGATGGGATGAGGCCATACTAAGTGTGATTGTCATAGGTTAAATTAGGTTAGGTTAATACATTTTAAGAAGAAGATAGGTTTTTTGTTTTTTCTTCCTTGGCAAGAACGTAAAGATTTTGTGGGTTTGAGACTCGTGAGCACGCTACATATAATTGTCCATGGGAAAAACAGTTTTTTTTTCAAAATTTACACCTGGAACTTTCAGCGTTTGCCCCTGAGCTTTATTTATTGTTATTGTAAATGCTGGTTGGTAAGTTTAACATGCTCGACAACTTATTTCAAAGGGTTGGGAATGCGTTATGTTTTCCCGTTATACTAATTTTATCCAAATATTATTGAAATCTTTGGTAATTTATGAGTGAAAGCGATCAGATTCCCCGGAAAGTAATTTTTCCCATGGGAATGCGTTGTTTTCCCGAGGTCAAAAGTAACTCATGTCCTTTCTTAAGCCTCAAATTATCTCCTTACTTAATTTCATTTAAATCTGTTCAGTTGTTTAGGCGTAAAAGCGATCGGCCACCTGAATTTTCCCATGGGAATGCGTCATTTTCCCTGGGAAAAAAGTAGCCTATGTCCTTTCTCGGGTATCAAAATATCTCCATATTTCATGCAAATTGGTTCAGTAGTTTAGGCGTGATTGAATAACAGACAGACAGACAGAGTTACTTTCACATTTATAATATTAGTATAGATTATTATCAAGTAATCATTAAAGAATTTTAACTTTGTTTGATGAAGTAAACTAAACTAGACAATAAAATCATTAACTCGATTTTGTCAATTAAAACATGTCACAACGTTTCTTGCCTCACCTTTTTTAACAGTTATGTGAAGGGACTATGGACGAGTGAAATAGCAAGTTGCAATCCTTTCTTTTTAACTGAAATACTCGCGCTTCTAGAAATGCCAATAAGTTAACCCTTGAGTCCAATTTCGACCGCACTATGAAGTTCAGAGATTTGTTTTTTTTTTCGCTGTACTAGGCGAATGTCTTTCTGTCATTGCCAATGTCAAACACTTTTCTAATCCTGACATTGCTGTCTTTGGCATATTAAAAATCCCTTTTAAGGTGTGCTTATTTTTTAAAAATTTAAGAAATTACTCGAAAATGCAATGGTTGAAAGTCGTAAGATACTAGGTCCTATTTCTCATCTAGCTGTAGTACCACCAAAGTTATTTATTTGTTTAAAAATGTTTTCTTGTTTAACGATATGATGTTTTGAATTTGAACTCTTCTTTTCTTCTCCTTCCTTTCGGCTAACCACGTTCTTCAAATTATCCGGATGTTTAAGAGCTTTATTAACAGAAAGAGCTTAGTTTTAAAGCTTTGTATATTTTGTATTTAAATTTTCAGATTTTCTATACAAATATCTCCTTCGAAAATGTTGAAAGCTAAAAAATATATAAAGTGGTGTTTTTAATTTTGCTTAGTGCTTAAAACGTTGACTGATGACTATATCACACGAGTGACACCTGTCGGCCAATGCTGTTCGAAAATGCGTTGACGAATATGTGAAATTACGTGATTATTAATTATAATTTTTATTATTAATTCGTTGATTCGCAAAACCTTGAAGATCACACAATTTCTAAAAATGAATGTAACATGATAGGTGTGAATAATTATTCTAAATCTTTATTAAGCACATTCGGCGCAACAATAACCAAAAAACATGTCATATAACATGTATGTTTTAATGTTATCTTTATGTTTTAATATCATAGAAATATGTACATACATTAAAAATATTCGTTGATTCTGTATTAAATTCTGCCAGTTTAATGTTGGGACATTGCGATGAGGGATAGTCCTAAAATTGAGCCATCATGTCCCAATAACATTCACCTACATATAAACAAAATAGAGTCAACCCGTTGACTCAAAAATGTGTGTAAACGTGAGCGTCAATTTGCTCGTCAACGCGTTGACAGCATTTTTCGTTGACGATCACAAGACGTGACAACCTTGGGACAAATTGTGACGTAATTTTTATGTCAGAAGGTTAAAGTTTTGAACCTTAACGTTGACCGTCTAGAAGTAGCTTAAAGTTTTTCTTTTTGATTCTCTATAAAATAAAAAAAATATATTTCATAAAAAAATTGTAAAACTTTTTTAAATGTTGATGATATTTTCTATGTTTCGAAAGAATTCGGTATTTAAATCACTGAGTCATTGACAAAATTGGGTCTAAAGAATCTGTTCTGTTTTCTTAATATTGACGAACAAAACTTTTTAGGGCGTAGATTTCATGATCTTGAGACTTTTATTTTTCGGGATCTTGGAATTCTTAGCTTTTAGCATTTTGGGTTTTCAGGATTCTGGATTGTTGCGATGCAGGATTATTGGGATTTTGAATTTTAGTGACTTTTTTTTTTCAGAATGTCTTAGATTTTGAGTACATATTTCAAGCTTATAACTTGTGTTTATGGGAAATTCGAATCAAGTTTAAGAAGTATCGTGTTAATACGTACATATTTGAAAATGTCTTAATTTAAAACTTATATTAAAATTACAAATTTTGCAAAACATAACTCGAAAGGGATGTAAAAAAGTGTCACTTCTGAAAAGAAGTGCAAGAAGTGCGTTTTTTTCTTTATAAATTAATTTGATCATAATTATATTTCGAAATATGTATAGTATCAAAATTATATATTGCCACAAACACGGATTTTTTGAGATGGTTCAGTTTGATTTGCCCAGTGAGACAAATATTGGTTTCGGGAACAAAAATCTTTAGATGAATTTGAAGTCAGAAAATTATTATTATCGTTTTTTGGCTTAGGTATCTTGAAGTGAAAGAAGAAGATTAAATTTATTTTTTCCTCATTTTCCTTGAAACTAAAACGATTTTTTTGCTAGTAAACCAAAATTGTAACAAATCCGAACGGGTTATTTGTGAAAGCACTTTTCATGACAAGAATTACTCTTGAAGGATTTGTCAATTAGTTGCAAGAGGCAGTACCCGTGAAGAACTTTATGGTCAAATACGTCAGGCATGACAGTCCTACGTACTAACCATCACCACGGGTACTACTGATTTAAAATTTGGTTTATTAAATTTGACAAACAGTTCAAAAGAACATTGAATAAAAAAAACTTATTTGTAAGTAAATCAAAAATTGTATACAAAATTGTTTTGAAGAATTCTAATTTTTTAATTCTTATAGTTTGAAATGTATTTTCTTATATCCGAAACTATCGGATCTCGTTTTAAAAACATTATGGATTTCTAGTCTTATGACAAGCTATACGTGTATAATTCATGTTATTGTTAACCACTATTATGTTATGCCAAATTTAATTTTAATTCAAATTAATATTCCATTTGAGCTTAAGGACTTTTTATTTAGAACTTGTACATATTTTGTTGAATATTTGTCTCGGTGGTTGTGAGGTTTGTAATAAAATAACCAAGAAAAGTTTCTATTTAAAGATATTTTATCTCGTTTAATTGTATACCCTACATTGAGCCACTATTAGTTAATGCAGCCTGATGATGAAATATATTCAGAAATGCTTTTCCAAAGTTTAGATATGAATATAATACCAGTGGTTTTCAAATTACTGGTCGAAAAAATTACGTTTTTTCTCTGTCCCACAAACAAATAAAAGGTACGACTGGATCGCGCGAACTTGCTCCTTTATGCAAAGAGTCCGTTTAAAAAAGTACCTATATACGAGTAAGATTTAAAAATATACCTGTAAAATAAGTTTGTCTTCAAAAATATAAATGCCATTTGATTTGTCAAAAAACTTCCATTTTTCAATGTTTTTGTTTGAAAATCGATAGACTGGTTTTATTTAAATTAATTTTCGTATATATACAAATTATATACAAATTTTCCATTTTTTCTTAAAAATATTGATTGAAAAGAAATTTAGTCTGGACGAATCATCATCATTATATATTATTTCGTTAGCATGTCTCTCTTTTTCGGCTCTCATACGGAACTAATTTTAACAAATAAGGTTTCAAAACAAAGAAAATTTTCCGAAGCCTATGCGAATTATATTTTATTGAATATTAATTTATAATATGTTGAAAAAACATAACTTTTTGATAATAAAATTATGAAATACTCGGAAAATATTATGTTAAGGGAAATGTTTTGTGTATTTGAATATCCTTACCGAATACACACCATTTTTTGTCGGTAAGCTAGTTTCCAGGTATTTCCTTTGTATATACAAAGGCACGATTCATCCCAAGACACAACTCAACCTAGGACAACTCATCCCGCAAATGAAAAATACTTGTAAGCAAACTTAACGAAAACAATTGTTTGTGTATTCAACTAGTTCGTTCAAAGCTTTTTCCTTTGGATAGCTTTATTTTAATTTCATAATTGAAGAACCAGGATGGAAAATAAATAATGTGAAGATAAGAAAGAGGAAGAACATGTATGTTTAAATTGTAAAGCGATCGCCTATTGGTTGTGTAGTTAGGTAGGTGTCTAAAACGAATAAAGAATAGCTCATTGGCTTGGCGTGCTCAGCTTTATGCAGATAGATAGATAAAGACGTGTTTATGATGATAATGAAGGAATGAAGGTACTTACTACAGTCCAATCACATTCCTTCTTTCCTACAAGTTTTCAGCGCAAACATCGAGTTATTACGTTCAGTTTATTTTTTTCGTTAAAGTTTAAAAAAAAAACAAGCATACGAACAGGTACAAGAAATTGCTGTTGTTTACAGTCAGGCTCTTGTGCGTTACATTTAATACAGTTAAAATAATTAAAAAAAAAAAAACTGTTTTAAGATTCAAAATTTTACGTTAAAAATAATTTTGTCTTCAAAAATTTAAATGCCATTTTTAAATCAAAAAACCCTTGATTTTTCAATTTTTTTTTTTGAAAATCGTTATAGCTTTTTTTTTAAATTAATCTTCTATATATAAAATTGCAGTTGTTTAGTGATTGTAAATACACACTCTACATTTGAATTTCGTAAAAAAATGTATAATAGAATTTTGAAAAAAAAATAAATATTTTTTTTAAAAATCCAAACAAACAAAAATTGCACTTTTGATAAATCAAATATTGTTAAGGCAATATAATAGCTTGTTTAAAAAAAATTATTGAAATCGGTTTATAAGTTGCTAAGAAAATTAAAAAAAAAACAAAAAAACGGTTCTATGAGCGGTACCTTTCCGGAGCAATACAAAAATATGTTTTTCTTACTAAAAGAAGCCAAGTTAAAAATTAAAATTTTAGGAAAAATTAAAAAAAAAAAAATCTATCGGTTTGTTTTTGAGAAAATTCGAATTTTCGTTTTTTGACCAAAAAATTGTATGGGGGCCACGGTTAGTTTTGATCTTAAAAAAAAAATGAAAAAAACGCCTAACGCGAATCTGCTGAAAACCTTAACTTCCAAGTTTGAACTCAATCGACCCAATGGTTTAGGCTGTAGGAGCGTGGACAGACAAACAGGACAGACGGTCGGAATCGCGAGACCCACTTTTTTCGACTTCTGCACCATCGTAATATCATTTTTGATTAAAATCTCGAGTTCGAAATTTTGAACGAATGCAAAACTTGCCATCTATGTAGTTCCTATATGTCGCAAGTAAAAAATGATTATTTAAATTTAAAAATTTACAATGTCCATAATTCGAATTTCGCTTTAAAATGTTGTTATCACATCAGGTTTTAAAAATGTGTCCCTTTGAAAATGCTAAAAACACAACATATCTCTTAACAATAAACTGTATGGTGATTTTCAAAGTAGGTACAAATCTTTTTCTTCTAGATACAATTTAAATCATTTAAGTATCTTTTCAGTTTCTGGTAATTATAATTAGTTATGAGTTTTTAATTGACTCAATTTAAAGTTTTGAGCAAACCTTCAATTTGTTACTTTCAGAGTTTTAAAATATACATTTTGGAGTCAATTTTGTTAGTGCTGATTTCGAATCCAAACTTTAATTTTAACTATTTGCACAACTATGTTCAATATACAATATATACATATTTCAACAACTTGATATTAAAGAATTGTTAAGACAACAGATTCGAACAGATACAAAAGCGAAACTTACTTTTAAACCGTTTTACTTTTCTTTTTCGAACCCCGTTTTAGCATAAATAATTTAGCGTTTTTTAGATTTTTGAAAGACAAGAGAAATTTAACAACTTATGTAGGTTTTTCGAATGTTACACGTTATACTATAAATATTTCAACTGAATATTGAAGAAAGGGATTTTAGATTTGGGAAACCATTACGGATTTTATTGAAAAAAAATCTACTTCATACATTTAGCTTCTTACACTTTTCCTTAAGAATAACTTTTAATTCTATAATTTAAGTTAATAAATGATTTCTAAATCAATATTCATGTACATAATGTTTAAATAACATTTGAATTATTTAAAACTCTTTTTAAATAATTCAAATGTGATTTAATAAGTTTAAAAAAAAACTGAACTTGACATACAAAATTTCGAAGTAAACGTTCTTGAAATTAAGGGACTAAGTAATTGTCCACCATTTAACTTAAAGCAAAGGATGAATTGCTCTTGAACAAAATTCGGACGCTAGTTTTAGGTACCACGTCAAAGTTAAATTTTAAATTATTTTCGATTTATGAGATTATGATTGCATTTTTTGACTTAATAAGGCAGACATTTTAAATTAAGGTAAAACAAACAATACAGACACAAGAAGATTCCGCGAATCGTTTAAAATTGATTCATAGATTTTTTTTTTTTGGTCAGGTCCATTGAACTTTGGTCTTCTTTCATCTCATCTGCTGTACCCTTTTGATGTTCATTTTAACCTTTTTCATGTGCACAAGTAGGACCATGTTTCTGAGAAAGTATAAATATTTATTCTTGTAATTAAAAATTTTAATTAAATTTTCAATCTGGCAATGCTTTTTTAAGTGAATATCTATTTTGTATCTCTTTATTATCCCTTACAGGCTATATTGCTATGCACAGAAACATGTAAAATCAATAAAGGCTGTAACTCGTCCAGGAGAAGTAGCGGAGAAGCAACGCTACAAAAGCATCCGTCGACCGAAGAACCAAAAGAAGTTCAAAGTTCGTAACCTGCATCATTCCTCACCCTACCATGTATCCGATCATAAGGCTGCTGTTACAGTCGGTGTTATTATGGGCGTCTTTCTTATATGCTGGGTGCCGTTCTTTTGTGTGAATATTGTAGCGGCCTTCTGCAAGACCTGCATAGGTGGACAGACATTCAAAATACTCTCATGGCTTGGCTATTCGAATTCAGCCTTTAATCCAATTATCTATTCAATTTTCAACAAGGAATTTCGAGATGCATTCAAACGAATTCTAACCACGAAAAATCCCTGGTGCTGTCGACGTGAACCAGGCAACATCCATTCCAGGAATAGTGACCGTTTTGTGACCGATTATGCTGCCAAAAACGTTTGCATGAACTCTGGCCGTTCATCGGCTGAACTGGAACAGGTATCTGCAATTTGACCAAAACGCTCTTTGGTCTGCTGTATCTCAGCATCGGCCTCGTCATCCTTATCCTATGTGGAGTGAGACGAGGCCGATACCGAATTGGACACACAGGTATGAACATAATTATATAGACTACTCGTATATAAATGGCAATGGGACACAAATCAGATACACTCAAAATTCGTAAGGGAAAATTTTCAAAATTTTATTTTTTATAACAAAATATTCTTTTAAATGAGCTTAAAGTTTAAGTATTGATATTGATTGATGAGCACACACCATATGGCTGAGGTTTAGAAAAATGAAAACCCTCCTTCTCCTCCTCCTCCTGTGTAAATCAGCAAACAAGTTAAAAACTAAAAATAATAATCATCTGATAGATACTTTTTATTGCTGCTCGCGTAAGATTGCGAACCTACGAACAACTTTAATAAATGAATTTACCATTTGTACAAACAAAAATTTAAAACAAAAATATAAAACATAAAACTGTAGAAAAAAGATTGTATATGTATAATTCTATCGTATTATCTGGATTAGATAGTTTTTAAGAAGAAATTCAAGTTCCCTAATTAGTTTTAAGAAAACAAAAACAGAGACAGAGATGATATTTAAGTGAACTCAAAAATAAGTATAATAAAAACATAGATCAAAAATAAAATATATACATAAAAATAGTTATGTATGAATAATGAAAATGAAAAATTGTGTAAATGTTTAAAAAAAAGAAGATATTATCAAGACTGATTATTTATTTTTTGAATTTTAAGCTAAAATCGTATCTAAGAGAAAAAAATCATTTTTATTATTTATAAAATACAAAAACATAGATTTAAAACAATTTCCATAAATGACTATGATGTTAATATTCCTAAGTTTGTTTAGTTTGTTTTTTGTTTTTAAAAGTGCAACAGAGATTGATTTTGATTGTATATATTTATCCTTTTTCAACTGAAGTTTCAAATGTTAAAAAATAATGGAAATTTCATAGAAAACTTCGAACAAAAAGCTATTTTTTGAAAGTACGGTATACACGGTTCTTTGATTCACATGCATCAGTTTCAAAAAATCGATACATAAACATTTTGTATAATTTTGACCTACAAAATTGAGAAGCATTAATAAGCGGTTACACCTTAAACTAGTTATAACTATCATTGAAACCAATCATTGAAACCAATCATTGGATTTTTTTTGACAGGTTGGGTATAGCTTTTATTGAAAATTTCTATGAAGAATTTAAGGTAAGAGTTGATCATTGAAAGAAAAATTACAGATGCCAATACATAGAAAATGAAATGATTTCAGTGGAACGAATATGTTCCGAAATAATAAATCAAATGAACTAAGAAAAAAGTTTTGGGTTAGATGTATTTTTTTAGTAGAAAAAATATACAACTCATCAGCTTCATTTCGACACCAAACATACAAAATTTCCGAAACAAAATTTTCAATGATAGCTATAACTGGCACCTAATAATATCACCAGTTTTCAAATATCTAAGTTCATATTTGTAGTATTTGTTGCAGTTTTAAATTCTTCGTCCTTGAAATTCTTGTAAGTTGTTACTTACTTACTTAAGGTGACGCTACAGTCCTGTGTGAACTAAGGCCCCACCCAACAAATTTCTCCATTAAGCTAGGTCCCTAGCTAGATGTCTCCAGTTTCGTGCTCCAAGTCAAGTTGGGTGAGGTCACGTTCTACTTGTGCGCGCCACCTGATTCGCGGGCTTCCTCTACGCGCTGTCCTGTGGGTGTGGATTCGAAGACTTTCCGAGCCGGAGCATTGGTTTCCATATTATGCACTACGTGACCCAGCCACCTTAGTCGTTGGACTTTTACACTTCTTCTATGCATACCGGGACCTTAAATCACGCGAAGAACAATGATGGTCAATGATTGGCTTTCTTAGCCCAAAGAAACAGCGGTTAGCAAGAGTTATTTTTTTATTGATCTCAGCGCTGGTGTTGTTTTCTGTGTTCATAGCGGAGCCTAGGTAGATGAAGCCCTTAACTACCTCAAAGTTACGTCTGTCGATGGTGATGTTTTGACCGAGACGTCGGTCGGTGTTGACGCGTGGGTGTTGTAAGTACTTTCTTGACGACAGCATGTACTTTGTTTTGCCTTCATTAACCGCTAAACCCTTTTTTGCGAATCTGCCTCAATAATCGGCCTTGAAATCGATGAAAAGATGGTGGGTGTCGATTTGATGTTCTTGGGTTCTTTCCAGGATCTGCCGTAATGTGAATATTTGATCGACTGTGGACTTTTCCATACTGATAAGGACCTATCAAGTTGTTGACGATGGGCTTTAAGTTGTAAGTGCACATTTTTATCGTCATATTTCTACATTATTAAACCCCTAGTTAAACTTGATCTATATAATTGTGAATGAGAACCCATAAAACCTTAAAGGAGTCTTGTTGAAGGTTTAGTTATTAAGAAAGAAATGTTCCGCCAACAAATAAATCTAAGGAAGTCTTAACTTTTTTTTATTTGTCCTCTTGATTGATGAAAGTGTCCTTCGGTTTTCTTATATACTTGTCGATATTTATATTCCTCATTCAAAGTTTTGCTTTGTAGGCAAGACCATGGTTGTTTAAGCTGATTAGTAATGGGCTTTCTCCCTTCTTCTTTGAAAATAATTCTTTGGAACATCATCATGAGTATCATTTTATGCAAGGTTAACCATAGTAAAATGGTAGAAGTTAAGTGGAAGTTGTCAATGATTACAAATTCCAGCAAAACCAATTAATGAGCTTTGTTCGAGTGAATACAATCTATACATTTGATGATGAAAAGCCTAATTGAGTTGTAATATTTCCTCAGAGATTTTGTTTCGTTGGAAAAAGTTAACAGCGATTTGTAATCAACCATGAGTATTGAAATTCAGGTTTTTTTCTCATAATGTCTTCAAGTAAATGTCTTAGTCTTTTTTTATAAAAATACGATGTATGTTCTTTTTTTTTAAATAAATTCTTATTCTAGTAAATTTGTCTGTATCCTAAGCTTGTTGGTGCTTCGCAACTGAAGGACCAGGTTTTTGACGCTTAACCAGAAAGAGAGCCGCCATAACCACTACTTACAAGCCAGAGCTCTGAATATGTCATAGAAGCTCTAAAAGGTGTTCATAAAGTAGTTCAACATAACTGGAACTGTAGACGCCACCATTGATTCTATTTCGAGAATTGATCCGGTGTAGTGTGGATAAAAAGGGAGGTGCCTTAGTGGGAGCTTTTCGCCCCATCTCTAGTTTGCTACCCCAACAATTTCCCACTTGAGATAAAATATGTTTTTATAGAAAAACATTGTTGGGCGCCAATTAAAAAATGAGAACTTAAATTAATTTGAACAATGTGTCAGATAAAAGCCAAACAATGTATAATTGAACAGAAAACAAATTTTAGTTAAAAAAAAAAACTAAAATTAAAACACAAATCAGTAAATGTATGTGCTCCTTTTTTTTTGAATCCATTACAAAGATAAAAATAAGTTGCCTTATCTTTCGCCAAATATTTCTAGTCGATTCAATTGACAAAAAAGGCTATTTAATATTTTGCGTTTGATTTTTTATTTTATGAATGCTTCAACTAGTGCAATAGAAAATTATCTAAAAAGCTTTTACCAGCCAAAAAGCTTGAGAAAAATTCTTGCATTTTGGATTCAGTTCCAATTTAATAACTTCACATATTTAAATACATATTTAAATACATTTACATTTCTTAATGGAAAGATATACGAGCCAACAAAGAGTCGAAATTATTAAAATTTACTACCGAAATTCGGAGTCAGTGGCCTCAACGTTAAGAGCGCGACGACGTCCAAGTTATAGTCGTCATAATCCTCCTAGCAGATCAGTGGAAAAATTTGAATCCACAGGCACAGTACAAAATGTTCCCATGCCAGTGAGGCACAGAATTGCCCGTAAGGTTGAGAATATTGCTGCCGCTGAGGCTTTAGTTGCAGAAAGCCCAAATGTGTCTCTCACACGTCGTTCTCAAGCATTGGGCATCTCTTTGAAGTCGTCAAGATAAAATCGACGCAAGAACTGAAGCCGCTTGACCACAAGAAGCGTCGTATGTTCGTGAATTGGGCTGAGCAATAACTTGACAATGATTCGGATTTTAATCGAAAAATCGTCTTCAGCGATGAGGCTCATTTCTTGCTGAATGGCTTCGTCAGTAAACAAAATATGTGGTATTGGTCAGGCAGCAATCCACACGTACTCCATGAGTCATCATTGCATCCCGAAAAATGTACGGTTTGGCGTCATTGGGCCGTACTTCTCTCGTGATGATCAAGACCGGTTCAATGATAACCGAATATTTTTGGCCCTAATTGGATGATATGGACTTTGAGGACATGCGGTTCCAAAAGGACAGCGCCATAAGCCCACAGCGAATTTCACAATCAATTTATCCATTCGCTTAGCCGCCTCGGTCGTGCGATTTGACGCCTATTTAGACTATTTGTTGTAGGGCTACGTCAAGTTTATGGTCTATGCCAACAAGCAACCGACGATTGAAGAACTTCGTACGAATATCGAACGTGAAATTGCAGAAGTATCGACCATTTATGCTTGAAAACCGTCGAAAATTTGGTTCAGCGTCTGAACTTCTGCAAGCGTTCCCGTGGTGGCCATACAGTGCCGCAGATGGGGTCGTGCGAAGCGATCCGCTTCTACATAGGCAAGCTGAACATTGGACTTTATTGATTTTGTCGCTGTTTATAGCTTTTTCTAAAGTAATCCACCATACTGCCGCACCGTACACTAAAATCGCTCTGATTTATCGATGGGTTTAACCAATGTGTAAGGCTCGTTTCACACTATACGGTTTTGACCGTACGGAAAAAAACCGGACTATCATCATTCCTTCTTAAGACCTTAGAAAGATTGATTGATATCCATTTAAGGCTTGTTTCACACTATACGGTTATGACCGTACGGCAAAAAAACCGGACGGCGACATTTTGTTAGAGTCGCTAAGAAGAGCATATACGCTTTCATATTATACGGTCAAAACCGTATAATGTGTTATTAGCCATTGATCCGGTTTATGACTTCCGGTTTTTTGCCGTACGGTCAAAGCCGTGTAGTGTGGAACGAGCCTAATTCGTGGTTGTAAGCCCCGTCTGTAACCAATAGCTTTTTTGCAAGAAAAGATTTGTATTTGTAGTAGGCATGTTGAGACATAGACAGAAGTCTTGTATCAATACTTGCCCTTAAATGGATATCAATCAATCTTTCTAAGGTCTTAAGAAGGAATGATGATAGACTTATATTTCGTAGATTTTTAGGGTTGACTTGCTAGCATTTTCCTACTTCACTTCTCTCCAAGATACTTGAGAGAAAATTACATTACATTACACACTACTCAGCACATAAATGTACAGAGTAGAGAACACGGCACCTTGAGCGACCAGACTATATAAGGTGATAACAACACAAGACATTAATACAAGACAGAAGGACAGACGAGAAAGAACAACAGAAAGAAAGAACACATGACAACAGCACGCGGTAGGTTTCGAGACGGTCCCCCATCTGAGTACTAATCACGCTCACTGATGCTTGATTTCGGTGATCGATGTGAACCGATGCTTTATCAGTGACTAGGCCGTTGCCAGAGAAAATTTATTATTACCAGTTCCAAGTTGTTTTCTGCAGGTTTTCGTTTTTTTGTTGTAAAAAGAAATGTCAATCTGTTTTGTTCTTAAAAACTTAATAAATTTCAAAAACGATGTTTTGTGCAGAATCACCTAATTTTAAATTTTCCAATGTGTTCTCGAGATATTTTTTTCATTTCATTTCATTTTGTTTTTTATTCATTCATATAAATTACTTAAAGCTAGATACAATTATACAAATTAAATTAAATTGAATGAAGTAAAAAATAGTAATCATTCTTTAACTTATTAAGTTAGTGTTGAATGACACGTTTCAATAAATAATTTCAATAAAGGTCTGATGTGGGGTGACAATCAGTACAAAGTAAATTCGTTATTTTAATTATAATTATAATTCGATATTCGAATCGGAAATAATTGTTTACCAGTTTAGAAGTCATTTTTTGTATGTTTTTATTTGTTGAAAAAAAACTGTCAATTTACAATTTTCTTAAAAAAATAGCAGATGCTTAAAACGTTATTTTTCATGGTAAGAAAATATTCTCGAATTAATGATATTAATCTAGTTCGAAAAATATTCAAGTTAAACAAATTTGTTTTCAGTTTTTTTTTGAACAAAAAAAAAATCGTTAATTTATATTTTTCCAAATAGAGGGTTTTTCAATAAGGGCGGGTAAATGTGTGTGAGGTATTAAATTTTGTTGTTTCTATATGAAAGGGACATTCATTATTGATTATATGTGGAATATGAATGACATCATTCAAATGCCCGCCTCGGCTTCGGCACAGATGCGAGTGATCCAATTTTCAATGATTCTTCCGCATAGATCCGGCTGAATTTGAGCGATGGCCTGTGTTATGTTCACCTGCTGGTACCACATGTCGTCTAGGTCCAAATGGTTCAATTTGGGCCATAAGAAATTAGTTATCATCGTTATGTAGTGCTCGCTGTTGACGGTAACCACCTCACTAACATAAAAGTACGGACTAATTATGCCACCGCTGGCCAAAAATCCACACCAAACCGTAACTTTTTGAGGATGCATTATCACCTGGTGAACCTCGTGTGGCAAAAATGCGTCTCTTCACTAAAGATGATTTTTCGGCCAAAATTGGAGTCCTCTTCCAAACGATTAGAAGCCCAGTCAGCGAACAAACGGCGTTGTCTATGGTCATTAACTTTGAGCTCCTGGGTCAGTTGGATCTTGTACGGGTGTAGGCTCAAGTCCCGACGCAAAATTTGCCAAGTTGGAGTTTGCGAAAGTCCGAGTTCTTGTGCACGACAAGGAATAGACTGCCTCGCGTTCTGCTGTACACTTTCACGGACCGCGGCGATGTTCTCGCCCGATCTTCCGTTCCTTGAACGTACGGGTGTTGGTTGATTGTTTGCCGAACCGTTCGTCTAAAATTTGGCCACCAAATGTTGATGAGTCGACTGTGAAGAGCCACCACGTCCACCGTAAAATGGGCCCAATGCGCGCAACGTTTGCGTAAACAAACACTCATTTTGATAATAAAGTTTTATCATTTGAACGTGCTGTTCAATGGTGAAACTTGCCATGAGGATTTGGCATAAACAACTGAATAATAAACAAAAGATTTGACAGATGTCACCAAAACGAAATGGCCGCCACGGGGCGCCAAAATCTACCCGTGCCAATTGAAAAACGCTTTAAAACCAAAAAAAAATAGCTCATAAAACAATTTTAATAGATTAAATGCACAACAATCCAATATTTTAACGGTTATTTTCTTAGTCTTTCAAATGTACAGACTTATGTATATATTTGTTTGGAACTATGTTATAGTTTTGCGTTTTGAGTAAATAGATATTGAAATGAACCCAGTGAAGTTTCTAAAGTAAAAATATGAATTTTCGGAAAGAAAACTTAGGCGAATTTCTTCAGACAATTAAATTTTCTTTTTGATAATTTTTGGTATGATTTACGACGGAACCTGTAAAAATGAATGGCGCTTGTTCGATCAGTACCTACTTCAATGATACGTGTACGATTAGACGAAGATAAACGCCTAGCAATTGCATCGTAAAAGCCCAAAATGGAATATTGTTATGTTGGGGTTTATACCTTCATTGAAGCTTGTAAATTCCTTGTTTTATTAGTCAATTTAAGGAGTAAGAAGCGCACTTATTTTTTTTTTGTGTACACATCACATATCACACGCCTATAACATAGCTCGATTTTATGTATGTTATCCTGTCTTTTTTAACTCTTGTTTGTATTGTAATTATTTTATTTTCTTTATCTTTGTCGAATCGTAAAAATGATGTAACTATGAAATTGCCATTTCCTGGTCTGGAGAATTTCAACGTTCATATCCATACAAATATACACCTTGATTGGCTGTTAGCACACATCAATTTTATGTTCAGATATATTATTTTGTTGAGGAAGGTGATAAAACAAAAAATGTACTACAAATATTGAACATAATAAATCACTACCTTTGGACTCCTCAGCCTCGACCTCATCCTCAATCCTCACACTCTTATCAAATGCAATTTCCAGACTACCAAATCAAATACCTATTTTTTATTTTTATTTTTTGTTTGTAAAAAAGGACCCTCATCATCATCACATATAGCAAGGTCCTTTTTCCCACATACCACACCTACATATAAACGTTTCTCATATGACTTTGGTATATTTTTGTACTATACCTTATGTATCCCCGATTCCCGTATTAATGTGCTAACTTTTTGTCGTAAAAATGTCAGAAAAGTTTTCATTTCCGAAACTTTATATGAGGTAATAAAATCGGGTGAGGGATCAATCTTCAATAATATACCCCACTTATCATCCCTTATTCAATACATCCCCCCCTCATGCTCATCACAAAATCAGAATCACGTACCTTTCAATTTTTGGTTTCTTTTTTTTTTTTTGATTATAAATTGGTTTATCCTGCCGCTCCTCCTCCCTCGAGAGTATATAATTATTTTAAACTTTTTGATAAGAAATAAAGTTCTATTTTATACAAATACAATTTATCATAGGACAAAATCCGACACCTTCATCAGCATATTACCTAAACAATTAACTTAACAACTTATAAAACATAATGTAAATCTAGAACTCCCCAGATCCTGCCTTGGTCCTGAATCTTGATGGGGGGCTGTAATTCTGTTAATTCAGTAAAATGTTCGGTCAAAAAGTTTTAATGTCTGCCATAAATCAAACCTCCGTTGCTAATGTGGCTTCGGCTTTAACTTTAACTTTAGCTTAGGCTTTGGATTTGGACTTCCCTTGCCCTCTCTTGTATTTTTTCGTAGCGATGATAAGGTGGACAATGGACAAGGATAATTTTATCCACGAAATAAAATAAAAGTATTTTCATGTTTCTTCTTCTTACCTTCCTATCCCAGTTTCAGGATATACCCACACCTACCACCAACTTTATGTTCAGGTATACCTATAGGGCTTGTGATTAGATTTATGCCTCCATATTAAGTTACCTAAGTCTATATAAATAGTCTGTGCTGGACACAGCTTGTTCTTAGGCTTATTTATGACACCAAAATAAATGATCAAAAAATTCGTTCTTGCGGATTGCGCTGGCCGCAATCATAATACTCGTAAAAGAAAACGACATCACTACAACAAATTTGAATTAATTTATTAATTTTTATTTACACTGCTGGTCAGTGTAAAGTTGGTGTATTTTATGGAGGTATTTATGTAAATAAATGGCATTGACACGCACTACATCATAAAATAAAAACATTAGTGTGCGGTATAATAAAGCTCGGATGTATAAACTTTTGTTGTGTACTTCAAATAATTTAATTAGATAATTAATTTTATTTTCATTAAAATTCTTCCTTAATGTAAATTCATAAAAATGTGTTATTTGTGTGTCAAATAGTGCGGCTGGTGCCACCGATGTAAACCACTTTACGATACCACAATAAATATAAATATCTATAAATTTTACATATAGACAAATCATTAAAATTGCGGTTATGTTATTTGCTCGTGATGGTGACAGGACAGTGATGGTTATGGGTTTGAAAAGTGTAGGTTTATGTGACATAGGAATTTTATATGCTTTTGGGTGATTTTGTTGAATTGACCATATATTATAAATATTAAATAAATAAATGATACCACTTTAGTTGGTATAGGTTACTAATTGAAAACTTCATTACGTCAATTGGATATAAAATATTGATTTGCATATATTTTTTCAAATATAGAGTAGAACACTGCTTTTGATAGATTGCTATTTAAAAGAATCAATAACAGCTTACATTATAATTTGAATAACTAAAATTATTAAATTGATTGAAAATTAGGTACTGGGTGGTTGATTATGTAAATTTCATTAGATGATTTTGATTATTTTTTGAGAAATGACCTTTATATGAAATGAACTTGTAATTAATGTTCAAATTATTTTTATGAATTCAAAAATGTACATGACTGATTCCACGAATTAGTTGAGAAGATAAGATTTATCTCTTCCAATTGAAATAATTCTATATTTTTTGAATTCAATTTTATTTATTGAACGTGATTTTCAGTAACCTTGATCAGCACCTGTTAATAAAAAAGGGGTATTTTTTAGCAGCATCACAAGTTTCGATGTGTTGACATTTCTGTTCAATTAGTTTTGGCAATTCATCATGAATCGTTTAATGTAGAAATTTACTTTGAAAAAGTGTTTGGTGATGCTTACACGTTGGCATCGAATGAAGAAGCTACAGTAACTCTGAATATCGGCCATAAGTGACAACTTTATTTCCAGAAGTGGTCATGGTAATTGGCTCCCTCGTTCGTGTAACTTAAAGACTCTGTGTTATGCACAACTTTGGAAGCATTGAAACCTAATACTCAAGACACCAATGTATCCATATAGCCCGATTATAATAAAATGACTAACGATTATTTTATTGGTGTGCTTGAAAATTAGCACCTGATATTTTGTTGCAATAAAGAAATAGTCTTTTGAATAAATTGACATGTATACAATAAATTAAAGTTCCTTTTTTCGAGGCATACAAAAATGTTGTGTGCCGATTATATGCTTTCAAATTTGTATCGTTGGCATTTGACACCTGTGAAACTCAGCTGTCATTAGAAGAGTCATTATAGTATTTGAATCTTTGCTTTTGCTATGATGGAGGGCTTTACAATCAAACAATCCGTAAATATATAAACTTAGATACCACAAAAGTGGGCATTCAAAAGTAGCTGCTATGAGTGCAAGTTTTGTTTATTGTTTTTTCACACTTAATTACAAGGCCCATACCTTATGTTCTCTGTTAACTTCCAATTGCCCGTCCGTACGGTTGTACGTTCGAGATACCATTTTTAGTCGTCCGTCTCCCATATTTAAAAACATTTTTTGTCGTCCCAATCGCAAAAAAATGCAGAAATGACTTTCCAAAAAAATTTGTTTTTTTTTTTACTACAGCAATTCAAAAAAACAATTGAACATTCTGGCTCACCCTTCATATCTAACAAACCAATAATGGTAGTGACTTTAAATAATTTTTAACTTCCCATAGGAAGTTATTGGGTCCGATTTGTCAAATTGAAAATTTTGACATTTCTGGACGTTTCAAGGTCCCTAGAGTCGAAATAAAAGATTTTTAGAAAGATGTCTGTGCGTCCGTACGTCCGTACGTCCGCACGTCCGTACGTCCGTACGTCCGTACGTTCGCGACGTTTTTTTCGTCCTCCATAGCTCAAGGGATATCGACTTCAAATAAATTTTGTTATACAGATAATAAGGCAGAAAGATGCAGAAAGGGCTCTCAAGAAAATTGCGTGGGTGGTTTTTTAACAATAGCAGTTTAAAAAAAGGTGAACATTTTGGTTAAACCTAAATATCTCATGAACCAATGATGCTAGAGACTTGAATTAAATTTTATAATATATATTGTAACGTAATACAAAATAATTACATTTTTGGCAAAAAATCCAATTAACAGTTTTTTATAAATCAAAAAAACTGAAAAAAAATTTGTCACCTCGAAAATTTTACGACCAAAATATGATTTCATCTCCAAAACAATTTTGTGCAACGAAGAATAATGTTTTTGACATCTGATAAAATTTTAAGAAAAATCTAATTGACAGTTTTTTTTTATAAAAAATAAAATCCTAAAAAAAATTTACTCATAGTTGGTAAAAATTGAATTTCGACGCAAATATCTTTTCAAAAGCTTGAGATTAAGGATTCAAACTTTTTTTATCTTATAAGAAATATCGTTTTCAACATTGTGAAAAATGTTGAGAAAAATCGAATAGACAGTTTAAAAAATAAAAGTTGGTAAAAATTGATTTTCGACTCAAATATCTTTTTAAACATTTGAGATAATGGCTTCTAATTTTATCTTATAAGAAATATTGTTTTCAACATTAGGAAAAATTTTAAGAAAAATCAAATTGACAGTTTTTTTTACAAGAAATAAAAACCTAAAAAAAAAATTATAAAAGGTGGTAAGAATTGATTTTCGACTCAAATATCTTTTTAAAACTTGGAGATATTGGCTTAAAACTACTTTAATCTTTAACAAAATATTGTTGTCAAGATTCAGTAAAATTTTGAAAAACGTCGAATTGACAGCTTTTGTACAAGAAATTAAAAACCTAAAAAAATTTAACAAAAGTTGTTAAAAATTGATTTTCGACTCAAATATCTTTTCAAAAGTTTGAGATAATGGCTTCTAACTAATTTAAACTTATAAGAAATATTGTTTTCAACATTCGATTAAATTTTGAGAAAAATCGAATAGACAGTTTTATTTACAAAAAATAAAAACCTAAAAAAAAAAACAATACTAAAACTTCATAAAAATTTACGTTCGACTCAAATAGCTTTTCAAAAATTAAAAATATTGGCTTCAAACTTATTTTATTTCACAGAAAATATTGTTTTCGATATTCATATATCATTCGATATAAGAATCCAACAGTCCGGTTTTCCATAAAAAAATAAAATCTACAAAAAATAGTACGCAAATTTGGTAAAAATTGATACATATACCAAACAACATACATATAGACAAAGTTTTAAGCAAGACAAATCGACAGACGGGATATTTTATATTTTATAATGTGACGTGATACCAAATAAGAATAATAATGAACAAAAATTCGACTAACAGCGTTTCCCTATAACCAAAAAAAAACCAAAAATTGTTTTCAACATTTGGTAAAATTTTTAGAAAAATCCAAATGACAGTTTTCCTTTAAAAAAAAAAATCGCAAAAATATTAAAAACTAAATGTATTGACTTTAAAATTTTTGTATTCTATCCAAAATATTTTTTATAACTTTAAGTTATTTTTGTAGAAAAATGCAATTGACAACTTTTTTTTACAAAACACGAAGTCCTACTAAATCAACAAGAAATTGTTTAGTAAGAAATAGTTTTTGAGTCAAGTAATATGAGAACAAAGAAAGATATATACCTACTCTAATTTTTTTTTATCTCACACAAAATATTGTTATTGATTTTTCGTTAAAGCCTCTTTTTCTTTTTTTTTTTTTTTGGTTTTAATAAACGGTTTTGCTTTAATCAGCCCAGATTCATTTTTAACAATTTTTTTTAAATTTTTGCAAGTCGATGCAAAAAGAAGTTAAATGATGCTCAACAGATGAGTTACATTTTCCAGTTTTTTTGGATTTAGATTTGATTTTGGATCAAAGTTAACTTCTATGTGATTTTCACAAAACATAAACTTAGTAATAGGAACTCAAAATACCTAAATTTTGCCTTTGCTTACCATCTAGATCAAAAAAAGTAACATCAGATACAAAACAAATGTATTAAGGCTATTTCTAGAATTCTTAAAAAATTTTCAAGGTTTAAGTTGTTTGTTATTTGGGGTTTTATGGAAAAAAGGTTCCAGGAGTGATTACACCCCTTCGCACGGATAATACGTATATGACAGTGGTGATTGCTTTCTGAGACCACCCTTAGTTATGATTGGGCAAAAAAGACGGCCAAATAAACATGGTATCCCTACAACTATGCAAATCTTCGTTTCGTTATCTTAAGTCTTTATTTAAATAAATCTTAATGGTAACTTTATAGTACAGAGAAATTGAAAATTCACTTCCAAAAACATTCCGATAAAGACGATTGTTGTTGCAAAGTCTTATTTAACTTAAAAGACAATTTTCTGCGATTTAGAAATTTGGTGAATTGAGCCATGCTTTGTCCAATATTAATAAAACGTCGCTCATTGAAAATATAATTTAGAGCTCCATGCTCTAAGCATTGAAACGGACTTTGGATTCATATAACTTAAGAAAAAGTTTCTCACACAGAAAAAAAGTTATTAACAAATCGTGCGCTGCTTTTTTATACTTATACTCAGTTAAAAACCTTACTTTGTTTTTACATAGCTTTACTACCTACTGCATGTAAATACAAACTTACAAGAAACATAAGCTTATCGTATTTGCACGAATCAAACTTTTGCTTGAATATCTTTGTGAAGCGTAGTTAAATTTTAAGGGCCGAATCAGATATCAGCCAAATTGACGCCGCCGGCCGCCACCGTGACCTCGGCGGCACACATCCATCTGAAAGTCCAAATTTTCGATGTCACCGAGGCATAATTGAGGTTCTAGGCCGTTAGTTTTCTATTCCTTCAGTTCATAAATTGTTGCTGACTTATTGACGTACACCTTTTCTTTTAAATAACCCCAAAAAAAGAAGTCCGACGACGACGGTGTCAAATCTCTTGATCTTGGCGGAAAATTGACATCGAAACCACGTGAGATAACACGGCCATTAAATTTGACGTCCAAAAGAGCCATTGCAAGTTTTTAATCATAATGTTAATAAACGACGAGCGTGAGAGGTGCGCACTACGACGAGTTGAAGTGGACGGCTTATCCGCCACACTATTGCAAACAGCAGCAAGATATTCTGCAGTACGAGCTGTACGGGCTTGAACTATTCTTTTAACATCTCCTACAGACTCTGTTTGCTCAATTTTTTCATGATTTTTTCGATTGTACGCACATTAAAAAAATAAAATCAGTAAATGCACGATATGCATTTTGATTTGAAAGCCCATTTTTATAATAAGCCTGAGTAACTTTATCGCATTGCTAGATTGTGTATCTTGCCATTGAGAAATATCAAATAAAATGCAAAAATATTTTGACGATTAGGTGTGGTTCACATTCAACATCGGCCCTTATAATTTAACCACGCTTTATTAAAGTTCAATATTTCTTAAATTAAAATGCTCATTTAAATATAGTCTTTCTTTTAAACCCATTCTTTTTAAAGTTATACTCCAAGCAAGACAATATAACAGTTCAAAAAATAGTAGTTGGCTTAAGATTTAATGTCTACTATGATTAAATTTTAATATGAACTAATTACAATGACTTCACCCCCCTTTGAACATTTTTTCTTGACTTAAGTAATCACCTTTCTGAACACAGTAATTCCTTTGATTGCTTATATAATTTTGATTTCAGAAGAGCTAATTTACTGCGGTTGTCTGAAGATTTAACCATTTCTGGAATTGCTGATACATTAGCATTTTCTAACATTGACGAAGCAGTTTCAACTGTATATAAGATCCTTAATTATTGTTTGGAAAAAAATGTACCTTTAAAGAAATCAAAAAATACAGACTTTAACCACCTTTGGTACACGAAAGAATTAAGTTTACTGCGTAACAAAAGAAAAAATCAGATGGCTTTCCAGTTAACTTCACTTACAAGAACCTTTCATTAGATAAAACTGTTGATATCTGTAACTCTTTCGCAACAAATTTTCGTGAGTCATTTGTTACTAGCCCTGAAGAAGTTGATGAAGTATGTATATTTTCAAAATCTTCACTCCTTTTCGCAGCTGTATTCACATACCTGTGCTACAGAGTACAGTCCTTGATCTTTTATCCGCGTTGAATGATGACTGCTCAGCAGGTCCCGATGGTATTCCCCCGATAGTATTAAAAAAGTGTGGTAATGCTTTAGTTGAACCCCTTACGATCATATCCAAACTTTCTCTAAAAAACAGGAACATTTCCCAGTATATGGAAGAACTCATTTCTAGCACCAATTTTCAAGAAAGGTAACAAGGTAGATATAAGCAACTACAGGCCCATTGCAAAGCTTTCTTGCATTCCTATATTGTTTGAACAAGTTGTTTGTGAAACTTTTTAGTAAAAATCTCATTTGCGAACAGCAACATAGTTTTGTGAGAAAAAGATCAACCGTTACAAATCTCCTCACATTCTTAAACATATGTTCAAACTCTTTAGAACAAGGTTATAAAGTTGACTGTGTATACAATGACTTTTCTAAACCTTTTGACCAACTTAGCCACGAAATTATTTTATTTAAACTTAAAGCTCTTGGTTTTCCACCATTTTTCTTAGCTTCGATCAAATCATACCTTGAAAACAGATCATATGAGGTAAAATTTAGAAATTGTCATTCTGAACCTTTTGTTGCTCAATCTGGTGTTCCCCAGGGAAGCCATCTTGGCCCTTTTTAACTTCCCATAGGAAGTTATTGTAATGGGTCCGATTTGACAAATTGAAAATTTTGACATTTCTCGACGTTTCAAGGTCCCTAGAGTCGAAATAAAAGATTTTTAGAAAGATGTCTGTGCGTGCGTGTGTACGTACGTCCGTACGTTCGCGACGTTTTTTTCGTCGTCCATAGCTCAAGAACCAGAAGAGATATCGACTTCAAATAAATTTTGTTATACAGATAATAAGGCAGAAAGATGCAGAAAGGGCTCTCAAGAAAATTGCGTGGGTGTTTTTTTTGCCATAGCAGTTTAAACAAAAGGTGAAAATTTTGGTTAACCCTAAATATCTCATGAACCAATGACGCTAGAGACTTGAATTAAATTTTACATTATATATTGTAACGTGATACAAAACAATTATATTTTTGGAAAAAAATTCAATTAACGGTTTTTTTTATAAATCAAAAAAACTGAAAAAAAAAATTTGTCACTTCGAAAATTTTACGACTAAAATATGATTTCATTTCCAAAACAATTTTGTGCAATGAAGAATAATGTTTTTGACATCTGATAAAATTTTGAGAAAAATCGAATTGACAGTTTTTTTACAAAAAATTAAAAACCGAAAAAAAAATTTAACAAAAGTTGGTAAAAATTGATTTTCGACTTAAATATCTTTTCAAAAATTTGAGATTATGGCTTCTAACTAATTTTAGCTTATAAGAAATATTGTTTTCAACATTAGGAAAAATTTTGAGAAAAATCGAACTGACAGTTTTTTTACAAAAAATAAAAACCTAAACAAAAAAATTAATAAAAGTTTGTAAAAATTGATTTTCGGCTCAAACAGCTTTTCAAAAATTAAAAATATTGGCTTCAAACTTATTTTATTTCACAGAAAATATTGTTTTTTATATTCAGTAATTTTTTTATAAAAATCCAACAGTCCGTTTTTTCATAAAAAAAATAAAATCTACAAAAAATAGAACGCAAATTTGGCAAGAATTGATACATTTAGACAAACTTTTAAGCAAGACAAATCGATAGACGGGATGGGAAGTTATCAGTGTGGGTCGCATCCCAGCCTCTTTTTTTTATTTATAGCAGAAGTTGACGATTTATATTTGAATTAAAGTGCAGAGGAACCAAGTACTTGGAAGCCATTGCTGTATGAGCTGATCAGAGAAGCAAACCTAAGATATATATCTAAATACGAAGAAGAAGCTCAATATATTTTCGTCTTGATTATAGGTACTCTTTAGAAAAATAATTATTTTTGAGATGAGAACATCAGACCTAAAATCTCACTGATGTTCCGACTACGAGGGGAGTTATTAACTTCCCATAGGAAGTTATTGTAATGGGTCCGATTTGTCAAATTGAAAATTTTGACATTTCTCGACGTTTCAAGGTCCCTAGAGTCGAAATAAAAGATTTTTAGAAAGATGTCTGTGCGTGCGTGTGTACGTACGTCCGTACGTCCGTACGTTCGCGACGTTTTTTTCGTCGTCCATAGCTCCAGAACCAGAAGAGATATCGACTTCAAATAAATTTTGTTATACAGATAATAAGGCAGAAAGATGCAGAAAGGGCTCTCAAGAAAATTGCGTGGGTGGTTTTTTTGCCATAGCAGTTTAAAAAAAAGGTGAAAATTTTGGTTAACCCTAAATATCTCATGAACCAATGACGCTAGAGACTTCAATTAAATTTTATGTTATATATTGTAATGTAATACAAAACAATTATATTTCTGGAAAAAAATTCAATTAACGGTTTTTTTTATAAATCAAAAAAACTGAAAAAAAAAATTTGTCACTTCGAAAATTTTACGACTAAAATATGATTTCATCTCCAAAACAATTTTGTGCAACGAAGAATAATGTTTTTGACATCTGATAAGATTTTGAGAAAAATCGAATTGACAGTTTTTTTTACAAAAAATAATAACCTAAAAAAAATAAAAAAAAAGTCGGTAAAAATTGAGTTTTGACTCAAATATCTTTTCAAGACTTTGAGATATTGTCTTTAAACTACATTTATCTTTCAAAAAATATTGTTTTCAACATTTAGTAAAATTTTGAAAAAAATAGAATTGACAGTTTTTTTACAAAAAATTAAAAACCGAAAAAAAAATTAACAAAAGTTGGTAAAAATTGATTTTCGACTTAAATATCTTTTCAAAAATTTGAGATTATGGCTTCTAACTAATTTTTACTTATAAGAAATATTGTTTTCAACATTAGGAAATATTTTGAGAAAAATCGAATTGACAGTTTTTTTACAAAAAATAAAAACCTAAACAAAAAAATTAATAAAAGTTGGTAAAAATTGATTTTCGGCTCAAATAGCTTTTCAAAAATTAAAAATATTGGCTTCAAACTTATTTTATTTCACAGAAAATATTGTTTTTTATATTCAATAATTTTTTTATAAAAATCCAACAGTCCGTTTTTTCATAAAAAAAATAAAATCTACAAAAAATAGAACGCAAATTTGGTAAGAATTGATACATTTAGACAAACTTTTAAGCAAGACAAATCGATAGACGGGATGGGAAGTTATCAGTGTGGGTTGCATCCCAGCCTCTTTTTTTGTTTATGCAGTCCACCCATGATCGTATTCTTTTACAAGCCGACATTTATAGCCTTGTCCTCAACCCTTTAAATTTAAAATGCCAGACGATAACTTTTACCAAAAAACGAATCGGTAGTGTATTTGATTATTATATGTATATCACAGCAAAAACTCTGTTGCGTCTAAACATTTAAAGATTTAGGTGTTCATTTCTGTTCGAACTTAGAATTTACACATCACATTAATTTGATTGTTAATAAAGCAAGTTCTATGCTTGGTTTTATAAAACGCTGGGCAAAGGAGTTCAATGATTCCTATGTTACTCTTTCTTTGTACAATTTTCATGTTCGTTCTCATCTTGAATATGCTTCGCATATCCCTATTACGAAATTCAATCAATTCATCATAATTTCATTCACTTTGCCCTAAAGGGTCTTCCTTGGGATGATCCTTATGATCTGCCTCCCTATGAACATCGTATTCTGCTTCTTCAAATGCAATCTCTCCATCAATGGCGTGTAAATAATTACTTAGTATTTTTTCATCAACTCATTAATGGTGAAATTGATGCACCTTATTTGCTATGTTGTGTACATTTGAATTACCGAGGCGGAACTCATCACCTGCGTACATTTAATTTAATACATATTGACTTCCATAGAACTAACTATGGGAAGAATAAAGCTTTAAGTCGAATAAGCATTTTATATAACTTAAATTGTTCATCGATAGATTTAAATGATGAGCCTCTGATCGAATTTGAAGCTTGCTATAAGCTTACTACTTTCTGAAGTGTAAAAAGAATTTTTTAATATGAACTTATTACAATGACTTTCATTTTCATAATAATCATGTATTGGATCTTAAAACAAGACAAAATTGGCTGTATTAAAAAAGAGTCTGGAAATAAAATAATTCTCATATTATTAATCAATACAAAATGTATGCATTAAGCAAGTAAATTTTATATTTATCACACAGGATTAAATAATATTTTATTAATTAAGATTTAAACTTCAGTGAATCGTTTAAATTCATCTTAAATTTGACACTTTTACCCAAGTAAAAAATTGCTCATAACTTTTCTGAGAAATTTAAACTATTCAGTGGAATGTGTTAATGCATAAAAATTAATATGTGTGCCCACTGAACAAGAAATTGCGCAATTTCGTTACATTAAATTAAAATTTTACCAAAGGATTCACCCTGCCAGACAAGTGAAGACATTTTCTTTATGGTTTTCATTGAGCTTTTTGGGTTTTGGATATCTTCCAACTTACTTCATATCATTAAATGGTTCTAAGTTAAATTTTATTTTAAAGCTTGATTGATATTAATTTTTCTAATGAATTATTAAAGAAATAAAAACATCAATATTTTTAAATTTGAACATTAATTTCATAAAGAACTAAAGTTATTCCTTAAAAAAAACCCTTTTTCAAATTAAGGATGTAAATTAACTTTATCTTTTTCGTCTATCTAAAAATTTTGAAATATAAATCTCAAGTTTTTCTTTTCGAAGTAGATTCATTCAATTATACTCGATTTGATATGACTTATTCTTCCCTAAGGAAGCTCATCAAGTTCATTATTTTTTGTTTTAAATTAGGTTCATATACTTTGCTTTTCTCCATAAGGCTATAGCTATATAAATTGTATCTAGATTATAGAGCTCATCGTCGTCTATCGTTCTTATATATTCATTGGTTTTAATGCAATTTCAACGAAAGTCTTCGTTCTAATTGATAAATTGAGTTTTAATAATATGAGTATATCAGCAGGCGAGATGAGATGTGATGAGAGAAAACTTTTTCTCTCAAACTTGTTCCGGAAAACTTTCAACTTTATTTTTCATCTTATAGATAGAGCGTTATGCTGTATATACTTTTGTATCCATATACATGATATATTATAATACCTACAGCTATGGTACACAAAAACAGATATGTATCTGATGGGTGTTATTTTTGTACTTGTTTTAATTCCATTGACAATAAGAGAACCTTCTTAGTTTTTCGTCTTTTCAATTGCATTTTCAGAAAAATGGGAATTGCATGTCTTTTCTTCTTTGAATTACGAACGAGAAAGTTATTCCTGCGAAGGAACAAAGAAGAAATTTGTTTTTCATTTTGATATAATTTGTTTACATTGAAAGTAAGAAGTTTGTATTGTTAAGAGAGAAATAAGAAAACTTTAAACCCAAAAATAAAAGAAAAATTACTTAATCTTTCTTCGCACTGCATTTAAAAAAGGCTTAACAATAACTGATGCGGATTTTTTTGGAAAATTCAATTTCAACGATGATAATTTTTATTATTTTTATTAAATCTTTATTTATAACTAGCGGACCCGACAGACTTCGTCCTGTCATAAAGATTTGTAAAGTGGCAGTTTTTGTCGTGGCTAAACATTCTCCTGAACAGAACTGTCACCTTGGTGATAGGGCGTTGTGAATAAAAAATAATTAAATGAAACATATATATGGATTTAAAAGTAAGAATAATCGCTTTATTGTTAAGCATGTGAATCATAATTATTAACATAAATCAGTTTTTTAATAATTGTAGTGCTTTGTGATATAAGATGTTTTTGGTTTGATTACTTGGCGCATAGACAAACAAATGTGATGGTTTTCTAACACGGGAACAGGCAACATACAATTGACCATGTGAGAAACATGGGTTTTCTAGATTAATACCACAAACACTTAATGATTGTCCCTGGGACTTGTAGTCATAGCAAAAGCAAGCCGCACTGGAAACTGTAGTCGTTTAAACTCAAATGGCACATCAGACGGAATCATTGGGATGCGCGCTATAAGAACATCTTCTCCTTTATACTTTCCTTTGATTATAGTTGCTTATATCACCTTGTTTAGTAATTTTTTTATCGCTAACCGTGTACCGTTGCCAAGATGTGGTTGGTTGATATTTCCCAACACCATAACTATTGATCCAACCTTTACTTGAAGATTGTGAGGTGGCAATCATGGCAAATCCAGCGAGTTTAAAAATTCCGGTGGATAAATGACTACTCGTCTTGGTTAGTAGTCGAATCAACTAATTTATATATCCTCGATTCGTCTGTAATTTGTTCTTGAATTTTGAAATTCAATTCATTTACATCAATGTTTTTTGCAGCCAATATAGCTCGTTCGCTCAACCAATCATGGTTTGGTTTCTGAATAAGTTTATCTTTTGATTGCGTTAAATGACAAAAACTTTGAGGAAAGCAGCTATTCAACATGTCTATAGGAAGTTTGCCATTGCCAATATCAATGAGTTGTTTAGATAATATGTTTCCAGATTGGTCATTTTGCAACTCGACACACATATTCTTGCTTAAATGAAGCACTTTAACATATTTCCACAAATTGGAGGACTTTAGACATGCATTGATTTCATCAGCTGGCGTTGATCGTGGAATCACTGGAAATGTTTGACGAAAATCTCCTGCTAATAAAATCATTGCACCACCAAATATGATATTATTGCTTCGTAGATGTTTAAAGGTTCTGTCTAAAGCCTCCAAAGATTTTTTACAGTACATTTATCCCAAACAATCAATTTACATTGCTGCAAAACCTTTGCCATTGCAGAGTTCTTCGAAATGTTGCAGGTTGGAGTTTTATTGCTTTGCATATTTAATGGCAATTTTAGTGCTGAATGGGCTGTTCGACCACCTTCAAGCAAAGTTGCTGCGATTCCCGACGAAGCGAGTGCAAGTGCAATTTTATTTTGTGAGCGAATTGTTGCTAATATTACCTATTTAAATCAAACAAATTTTTCCTGTACCACCAAGTGCATCTAAGAAGTAAATCCCTCCAGTTTCATCATTTGTTACTTTCATAAGAGTATCAAATCCATACATACTTCTGTCGTTCATTCAACAGTGGCACAGATTTGTTTGAATTAATTCTTTCAAAGTGTTGAGATCATACAGTTTTTCTCGATGCAACTCTTGGTTAAAAGCATCATGCATTGGACGATCGATTAGATCGGTAATTAGCTTGTTTTGTAGCAGTTCGGGTTCGGGTTCTACCTAAATTGCTTCGTCTTACAGGAGGCATATAAAATATAAATTATTTTGTCACTAAACACTAACTAAACAAACACTTACACTAACACTCTGCACAATACACGATATACGGATTTGTTTCAGCCATTTATCAGTTGACAAAATCAAACTCAGTAGATAAGGTAACAGAAAATCCAAGAAAAACAACAGCAAATCGACATCAACACTTTTTTCTTTTTTTTAAATTTGATATGACTTGAAGTCAAATTCTTTAAGCCGACTACGTTTTAGTAAGAAAACAATTGTATGGGAAAAAGAAAAGGGCTGTTTTTATGGTTTTTCCGGAAATTATTGGAATTTTTCTCGCCGTAAAAGCCATCCTTGAGCTTCAACGAACATTTTAAAAAAAAGAATTGGCCAAATTGGTCCAGGCGTTGTTGAGTTATGCGCTTACCATCACATTTTGCGATTCATTTTTATATATAAGATAAAGAATTGAGCTCTAACAAATGCCTTGAGCTAATAATAATGAGGATTATTTGTATCTTAGTAAGCAGAACTGTAGTATTAAGAGCTCCGAAATTGATTGTTCATAAGCCACTCCTTCCTGAACATATCACTATTTGGTGAGATTTAGGTCCTGGCGGTATGACTAGACTTTAATTATGCAAAATAAGGCTAACACAACTGTTACGTTGATGATTTCTAATGGAATCGGAATATATTGATTTGGAATATGTTTGTTCACAATTGGCCATAGAATGCTTGTGACTTAAGACCAAATTAATTTATTTTATTTTTGGGTAGTTATGCTAATGCTGCAAATTAATTTCAAAATCGCTAATGATAGTAGCCTCAGCTTTATGCATTCTTATGTAATGATCACTTTCTTAATTGCCAAAAATGTTTTTACCCCTTCTGATGTGCCTGATGTAATCTACAAAGCCTTCAAGAACATAGAAACTAGCATAATTGGACAGAATCTCTTTGGCAGAATCCGAAAAATATTGTTTTTCAAATGTTAGGTGATAGAATTGCAACCGAAAAACTTGTGTCGCTCCAAAAATTCCGTCGCAATCTTAAATCTTTGGTTGTTGTACTGATAATTCAACGAAAAATATCCTGCTGAATTAATAAGTTGCATCCACCCATCAAACAATTAAGCCGTAATAGTTGCTCTTCCAGGAGTACCCACCAGTTTAGCTTTGGAAGTACTATCAAGTAAAGATATTCTTTTCTTTACTGCACATCAATAATGTGAAATGCTTTAATCAAATTTGTTTTTCTCTGCAATTTTGATATTAAAAACTTTAAGACTAATGTGAACCAGTATATCCTCTTAAATACTTCCTTATTTTCCTAACCGCACATTAATTTATGGGTTATTGGAATGATTGGTCCATACTTATTTAAAAACGATCCTAGTCAGAAAGTATTGATGTTTCGTTCATAAATTCAACAACCATAATTTGTAGGAGGTGTGGTTTCAACAAGAAAGCGCCACAAGATGTTACACAGTTCGTGCCACAATTGATTTATTAAAAGAAATGTTTAGTACCTGCATATTTTAACGTTACGACTCCGTGAATTGGGTTACAATATCATGTGATTTAACGCTTCCTTACTTATTAAAGGTGGAAAGTTTGGACATCCATGATGCTGGAAGCGTGTCTAGAGTTGATCGCAATATGGTCAGTCTGGTGGACGGTAGATTGATCTGGAGAACTCCAAGTTCCATTGTGGATGTTGAAGTGTGGAAAACGCGTACTGGCTACCATAACGTTTCGCCCCGCAGTAAAACCTAAGAGTCTGAATCCGTTGTCGGAAGTGTTGTCGTGCAAGCCGTTTTTCCGGATTATTCAACCAAAAATGTCTTCCCTTTCTAGCTTGGCATTAAAATCACCGGGACAATTTTAATATCGTAGCTAGGACACTGCTCATATGTTTTGTCTAAGAGCTCAAAGAACATATCTTTTGTGTTGTCATCCTTCTCTTCTGTGGGAGCGTGCGCGCATATCAGGCTAGGTCAGGTTAGGTTGGTATTCTCGGTAGCAGACACCATAGTAAATTTTGCATCGGATTTCCTGGATGGCGGTGATGTCTGATTTATCTAGGGCCTCCGCTTATTCTTCGGCTGCACGTGGTTTTTAAGGAATCTAACATTCCACATGCTTATCCGAAGTTCGTTGTCCTTAATTCGTTTGCGTGGCTTGTTGGTGCTTCGCAATTGTTTTTTTTTTACATTTTCAGGAAGTCACCCTGACACATGAACTTCAACTTGAAGGACCAGGTCCTTGATATAATTCCAATGGCAAGAGCCGGCATGAACTGCGCTCCGAAAATGTCGAAGTAGCACTGTTAGGGGTTCACTAAGTAATTCAACCTAATCGGAACTTTAGACACCACCGTTATTGATTCCATCTTAAGAATTTCTGTGCTGCCGCCTGGATGAAAGGAAAATTGCCTTAGTGGAAACACCAATGCCCCTCCTCTTTCATTTGCTACTCCCAGCAAATTTATTCTGGGGTTGGAACCCAATCTCCAGTTGAGTTACTATGCACCCGATGTTCAACGCGGGAAGGTGAGAGTAGTAGTTAATAGACAGATTTGGATTTTCGAAAAAAAACCTGTGGACGGTTGTGTACTCTTAAATGTTAAATAGTGTTTAAAATGTCTGTGACTTAACGCTGCTTGACTATTAACTCTCAGGATATGTTAAGTCTTCGCTGACATGTCCGATAAGATTATCTTTATTTTCGATATACAGCCACAAATACTAGTAAAAAGTCATCAAAAATTGAACCTCCAGATTAGACTACCACCGAGTCAGCTGTGGCGGTCATATGGCAAATATATTTTAGAGCCAGAAGATTATCTTTTAATAAGGGTAAATTTTATGTTGATTTCATCTTTGTTTTATTCCATTTCGAACCCTTAAACCTCTAAAAAACACTCTTTATGTTAATTAATATCGATCAATATTATTGATGAGTCCTTATTTGCCATTTCCTAAACATGACATTGTTCTTTGTTGGCCTTAAAGAAAACACTTAAGTTTTTTATTTAAATATGTTTATAGATTGCTTCGAATACAAATTTCTTACGTACAATACATTCTTCTTAAATACCCTACAAGTTCTAATATATTTTGCAACTGTACAGAAATACAGTTTTATTTCAAACCCATATCAAACTGTATTTTATCTTGCTCAATTGTCCTTGAAATTGATAGGTACAATGAAAAAAAAACCATGAAGGAAAACCTTCTGCTTTCATACAAATGTCCAACAAATTTATCAGACCAGACTTCATTTAAAAGCTACTGGTATGTTAGTTATGGGCCAAAATGCTGTCATGAAATAAAACTTGTTCAGGTTAAACCTTAAGGGATGTAAATAAATAAAAATATCTGTCCATTTTATTCATGTTCACAAGAAAAAGTAAACAGAAAATGGCTCATCAAAAATTCATTTATTTGTACTACAAAGAACATTTTAAGATTCTTGATGGCATATTGATAGTGCTTAAGGATATACTATATAAAATACATACATATATGTATATACAAAATATCATAGAATGAAATTAAATTGACAATTGATTTAAACTTCAAAAAAGAATAATAATAACAACAAAAATAATATTTGAAGGACAAAACGAATGAATTTATGGCATAAATAAAAAATATATATGTATGTATGTGTAAGTCTCTAAAAAGTCTGAAAGCTATCCAAATACTATTACGAGATGACAAAGCCTAAAAGAGATATTATAGACTTATCATATTTTAAACTTTTCTTTTTTCTTTTTCGTCCTCAAAATGAAAAAGAAAACCCAAATGATACTCACAACAATACGAAAAATTCAACAATCGAACCAAGAAATAATGATTTTGTATTTTTTGAGAATTGCGAGAGAAGAAAGAGAATAAAAGTCCTTGCAGAATTTAAATCAAAGTAAAACACACACCAAACGAAAAATAAAAATAACCACCATCAGCCTCAGCCTCACTTAATTCAAGTTAAAGGGATTAAGTTCTTAAGTACAGTAAGTATTTCCTCAAGAGTACTTTTGTTTATTTTGAGTGTCTCTGTTTTTATTTTTCCTTCGTTTGAAGTAAACAAGGAAGTGTACAGGAGATTTTGATTTAATGTAAACAATCATTATAACAAAAACTTTGCAATACTTTTTGCATTTTGCTTATGTACTTTTATTTTATTTATTTTTATTTTTTTAGAAGAAGGTAAAAACAAAGGTTCTTGCTTGTGTAATCAAAACAAAAATTAGATATATTTTTTTCAATTTTTCTACAGTTTTAAAGAGTCATGCCAATTTACATTAATTTCTTCTGAATTTTAGTTGAAAGCTAGAGATTTTACAACTAGAAACTATATTAGACATCCTTAGCAATGCGAAGTCAATTAAACATTATTTATCTGTGTAAATCATTAACTCATAAGAGATTGAAATATAATAAGGGTCCTAGAGTTCATCCTTGTGGAACCTCTGTTCCTTTTTAAATACGATATTTAAAATTTGAATCATCCAATAAGACGACTTGGATCCTTCCCCAAACTTAAATTGGAAAACTAAAACACTATTTATTGACAGAGAATATCAAGTCGTAAAATTAAACACAAGGTCTTTCTTTAAGTGATTTCTACTTTGAAATTTAAATAGAAGAGTGCGTAGGCGATATCATACATATGTGATAAATGTTTTATTTAATTGAAATGCCTACAACTAATTACAATTACAATTATTAGGTAAGGTTGGGTTCCAAGCTGTAATCAGCACTGTCAGAAAAACATCTCACTCAAATCTCTGTATATCCATTGTGTTCCACAGAATATGCTCAGGATTTTGGAAGATGAACGGTAAAGAGAAGGTACATATGTGTAAATTTCTGAACACATCCTGATGTAAGAAGAACTTCAGGATTTCCTTCAGTGAGAAAGACCAGATTTTTTAATGAGTGTTGTTTAAGGGATTGTATGAGGAATTGGAAAGGACCATTCCTTTTTTCTAATTATTTTCAAACTTTTTGCAATAAAAAGTCAAACTGATATCCATTTTGTTCGTATACTTATTAAGTTGGGACCTCATAGAATAATAAACAATAGGGAAAATTAAACTCTGTTGTTACAGTGGTGTACAAATAAAAACAACGGTTTCGTTCTGATGAAGTTGTGAGCAATTTTCGACAAATTGTTCTGCTCCTTTATTTAAGTCAATATGCAATAGGACATCATTCAAATATAGCCGCCCGCAACTTTGGGTAACGCGCATTAATAAGCTTAAAAATCTCATTTCTCTTTTACTTAAATTAGACTAAATTTAAGCAAAAGTGGCTGTGTAGCTTATTTTCATATACCCGAATTTCCGAAAACTCCACAAGAAAAAGTCTAACTGGCAGTTCACGTCATTTCTAAGTGAGATGACCTGACTTTACCATAACTTTAGAAGAATAATATACGGCGGTGTGATCTGTGTGGAACATCATTTATCGTTTCGTTCCGTGTGAAGTTGGCAGTTATTGAATTAGAATTCTGTTAACGGAAATGACCTAGACAACGTTATTCTTATTGAAATACGGACTGATAACTCTGCTAATCGAAAACCTACATGATAACTTTTTGGAATGTATCGAATAGAACTGGAAAGACGAAAGACTTATGTAACTAAAAGTTAAAACTCGTGATTTGACTTCAATTTTTAACACAAGAGCTAAAAGTCATTTTCATGATTTTAACTTAAAGTTAGTTTAATTTTATTGACTCAAAGTCAACTTGACTACAGTCTCTTTGACTCTATGTCTATAAAGTCTTAAAAGTCAATTAAAAGTAAATTGACATTTTGAAAGTTTTGAATGCATTTTTTTGAATTTTTAAAGTCAGTAAATTATTTGATAGTAGTCTTTTGACTTAAATCAATAATTTTGACGTCAAAAAATTGATGCTGGTGAACATAATATAAATATGTGTATTTTGTAGATAAAATTATTATTTTAAAAACTCAAATCTAATACATATTACCATTTGACATTCGGTTACATTTGGAATTTGTAAGAATACAAAAATCAGTCTTATCAGTTCATTTAATTGACTCATTGACTATCAAAATTGAGTTGCATTTAAAATACTGCAGTCAAATTGACTTTAAATCAATTGAATTAAAAAATTACATCAAGTCAAAGTCATGATAATGACTTTCAACTTTTATGCAAAAAGACAGTTATTTTTTCAAAAGACTTTAAAAAAAGAATGCGTGATGCGACATACACTGATAACATACCATACCATCTGTCTTGCTTTTAACTTTTAACAAAATATTCATAGCAATATTTTGTGTTAGATTAATAATTTAAAAGCAATATCTTTCTTTGTTCTCCTAAAACTTGAGTTGAAAACCATTTCTTATCAATTTTGTGTTTTGTAAAATAATTGTATGTTGAATTTTTTTAAAAAATAAACTGAAAATTACCACAATATTTTGCGTATGATGAAATAGTTTGTATTTCAAAAACCATTTTTGTTAACGAGATTTATATTCGAAAATCAATTCTTACCAATTTAAGTAGCATTTCCGTCAATGCGATCTTTCCAAAAATGTTACTAAATGCTATAAAATATGTTTTGCATACGATGAAATTCGAAATTTGAAGCCGATATTTTGAGTTTTTGAAAAGATATTTAAGTCGAAAATTGTTTTTTTCTAATTTTTAGTATTTTGTTTGTTGTAGGTTTTTAGTTTTTGTAAAAAACCGTCAGTTAGATTTTTCTCAAAAACAGGTGTCAAAAACGTTATTCTTCGCTGCATAAAATTAGATTGGATGTGACGATTATTTTTTTAAGTTTTTAACTTCCCATAGGATGTTGTTGTACTAAGTCCGATATGTCGAATTGAAAATTTTGACATTTCTCGACGTTTCAAGGTCCCTAGAGTCGAAATAAAAGATTTTTAGAGAGATTTAATTCCAATTAACGGTTTTTTTTTTATAAATCAAAAAAAAAACTGAAAAATAAATATTTGTCACCTCGAAAATTTAATGATCAACAAACGATTTAATTTCCAAAACAATTTTGTGCAACGAAGAATAACGTTTTTAACAAAATCGAATTGACAGTTTTTTTTATAAAAAATAAAAACCTAAAAAAAACATTACTCAAAGTTGGTAAAAGTTGTTTTTTGACTCAAATATCTTTTTTTTTTTGAGATTATCGCTTCCAACTTATTATTGTTTTCAACATTCCGAACAAATTTGAGAAAAATCGAATCAAATTGACAGTTTTTTTTTGAAAAATAAAAATCTTAACAAAAAGTAATAAAAGTTCGTAAAAAGTGATTTTTGACTCAAATATCTTTTCCAAAAATTACAAACATTGGCTTTAAACTTATTTTATCGAACAGAAAATATTGTTTTTGACATTCAGTAAATTTTTTATAAAAATCCAACGGTCAGTTTTTTTCATAAAAAATTAAAATCTACAAAAAATAGTACGCAAAATTGATAAAAATTGATGTTCGGTTCTGATATCTCGTGAATAATAAAAGATATTGACTTCAAATTAATTTCATTCATCCAATTTGTATAAATAAAATACAAAATAAAAACTTTTAAGAAATGCTGCTAAAATTGGTAAAAATTGGCTTTCGACTTAGAATCTCTTTTATAAAAATAGATGTCGAAATAAAACAATTTCTATGTGCAAAATGTTGTTGGTAACTTTTAAGAATAATTCAACTGACAACTTTTGTAACAAAACACGAAAACCAACAAACCTTTTAAGCAAGACAATTCGTCAGACGGGATGGGAAGTTATCAGTGTGGGTCGCATCGCAGCCTCTTTTTTTGATTTATAAAACACCGTTAGGTTTGATATCACGTCACATTTTATAATATAAAATTTAATTCAAGTCGCTAGCGTTATTGGTTTGTAAGATATTTTTTGGGTTAACCAAAATTTTCACTTTTTTTAAATTGCTATAGTAAGAAAACCACCCACTCAATTTTTTTAGAGTCTTTTCTGCATCTTTCCTTTCTGTATACAAAAATCGTTGAAGGTGATATCTCAGCTGGTTCTTGAGATATTTACGACGAAAAAAGCTTCCCGAACGTATGTACATACGCGCACACAGACATCTCTTTAAAAATCTTTTATTTGGATTTTAGGGACCTTGAGACGTCGAGAAATATCAAAATTATCAATTCGACAAATTGAATCGATTACAATAACTTCGTATGGGAGGTTAAAAAGTAAAGGTTATGACTTAACTGCAGTTCCTAAAAGACTTTAGTTATTACAACTTTAATATTTGATTACGGGTCTGATGTGGATTTATGGGTTCATACCCAATTTTACTGTTGAAGTATTATTCATACAAAAATGAGGCTCATCGCTGAAGATAATTTTTCGATTATCGTCAGTTTCAGGCTGGTCCAGAGCCCATAAAGAGATTCAATTCTCAACAAACCTTCTAACTCAAATTTTCCAAAAAACACGTTCCAACTATAAATATAACTGTATGATAATTTTGGCTCTTGGTGCTCATGAGTATTCAGGCATTTTCATTAGCTTTCAAGAATTTTTGAAAGGGGATTTCTGGACAAAATTCGACAGCTATCCATACCACGCAAATAAGCCAATTTAAGGGTTTTTAAGAACTTTGGATAAGCTACTCAGGGTTAACGGGTGTGTCGAATTCCAACCTTAAAAAGACATAAATTAATTACTTAGACTTTCGGGTTAAATTTTAGCTATTCTTTCCGAACTAATTGTTATTTTCTGTTATTTTGTAGAACTTATTTCTAAATTAATTTTTGAGGTTTTGAAATATTTGTACTTGAATTAAGCAAAAGTCGACCTTTCACAGTACGAATACAAAATTTAATTTTTTTAAGATTTAATTTAACAAAACCGAACTGTCATCACTTTGAATGTAATTAAATAAAACAACAACCATTTTCTTTTTTGCTAAACAACTTCAAAATAACTTTTTCAGTAAAACAAAATTAAATCAAAGGTAATTTAAAACCACAAAGGATGATGGTATTCAATAAAGAAATTCTTTGACTTGTTCCATTACAAAAGAAATAAATGGAAAGTTCAGAACACTCAACTCAACAAAATTCTCCAAAGCATATTAAATGAAGTTCTTAAAACTTATTTAAAAGAACGAGTACCTAGACCTACCTATTTCAATAGTTATTCCCTGCTGAATTTTGAACTTAAAATATTTTCCTCTTATAGATTATAAATATTTTACTTTATTCCGAAAAAAACTATATTAAAAGTTTTCCCTCTTTTTCTCCTTTCCATCATAAGTCTAAGAGTCAGAACCTGTGATGCATAAATTATGATAACCTAACTTAGTACAACAACAAAAAAAATCACCTTCATTGAACCATCTCATTTTAGTTCATTTACTTCAACTTTCCAACTTTTCGAAAACTTTCACTATCAAAGGACTTCAAAAATGTCGATGTTAGAATAAATTTCAATATTTACCTTTCTTTCATATTGAAAATATTTTATTTTATTTGAGTCTATGTATAAATGGATTTCAATTATCCTTTTTTATTTATTTTTTATTCTTAACATGAATTAAAGAAAAAGGCTACATAAAAAAAAACATATAATTCAAAATTTAATGGCATTTATTTCTTTTCATTCATTCAATTCAATTTTATCACGTGTCCCTCCCTAGATCCTCGCACAAATTCTCATAAATCCACATAAATCTGTGAGCCCGGCTGTTGGCAGACAATTCAAATAAATCACATTTTTCAAAATCAATTTCTCATTTCTTTAAAACGGGGAGAAAAAGTAATACACCAAACACCTCTTCCGCCACCCCGCAGTGACTAAGTGACGACGACGTTGTTGAATGTCGCATTCAAAACATTTTTTTTTTCGTCCTTGTATAATATCTGACAATCATAATCGCGTCTGCAATATCACCCACCATATTTCCCAAACTTCCTTTTTTAAAGTCGATATAGAAAAAGAACCATCGGAATAAAAAATTATATCCTACCTTTTATCCCAACAACCAGGACGAGCGACGCATGGTACGGGCCGGGCGGGTGACGAACCTAACTACGGCACAAAACATTGCCTCTCGCAAATTGTTTACTTGCTAAAAGTTAAATTGCTTCCGAAGTATGAATTTTGTTCAGTTCTTTCTTCTTTATTTTTGTATAAAAATTTCACAAAACCGACAACAATAAAATAATAATAAGAAAAAATAAATAAATAATGGAATAAAAAATTCAAAGTTAACTTTAATAAAATTTGCTTATGGAATTATTTGTGTCGGCCTAAGCGTTATAATGTGACAGTGGCTGCCATTTTTTGCCACCTCATGATTTACCACGAGCGTGACACCAAAAATCTGTGGTTAGCTGTTTTTTTTTTTTTTTTTTTTTTTAATTTTTATGTTGTTCTGATGTGTGTTATTATAGGTAGGGGATTAGTGGCGGTTTAAGGGAATATGAAATTTTGTTTACCTAATGTTAGTTTTCAAAATTAAGAAATGAGACTGAGAATCGGGACATGTACATTTTAAATATGGTATTTGCAATAATTTAACATGTGAATTATTTCAAATGACAGGGATGAATAAAAGCTTATTAATATAAACTTTAGAAGTGATGTATAGGTCATTTCCTTCGAAAAAAATAGTTACATAATAATTTAATATATAAATTACGTGTTACGATGTTTGTTCGCGAAGGACCCCTAAACTACTTAACCGATTTTAATCAAATTTGTACACCGTGTGCAGTTTGATCCAACTTGAAACATAGGATAGCTTAGCCCTCAATATATGATCGAAATATTTGTCTATTATTTGACAGTCACAATAATTATCTTTTAACTCCAAACGATTCTAACAGATGGCAAATTCTGTTGACTGGATTAGGTAATTATTCAATAGATGGCGCTATGCCAAACTTCTCAACGTTTCATATTAGCTACAATTTAATGCAAGATTTAAGCCATAATGATAAGCTTTTCTGTAATGCTCTTTTACTTCTGCCTAGTGATTTCCGCTAGAACTTACCCGTTATACCTCGCTCTACTTTCACGGATGAAATTAATGCATGTTTAAAATAATCATTCTTATGGCGGAGTGTTGAAACACTCCAATTGATCATAAACATGAGCGTACAGTTGCAAAATGATTCATCCATCCGCACAAATATTTTCCGAACAATTACTAGATACTGGGAACGGTAACATAGAACTGCCAGAACTGATCCATTAAACTGCCAGACAATTTCTGCACTGTTCTTCAGGAAAAAAATAAATTGATTCAGAATATTTTTCCAGATGTACAGAGTAATTACTTGAATCATAACTGGCTCAGTCATCGGGCTATTTTGGTAGCCAAAAATGTTGATGTTGACGAAATTAACTTCCAGATACAACAGTTGTTTAATGAAAATTGAAGTGTATATTTTCCAATTGAATTTTTAAATTCACTAGATATACCTGGAATGTCACCACATAGTCTTCAATTAAAGATTGGTTCACCTATTATTCTCCTACGTAATTTCAATCCACCTTAGTTATGCAACGGTACACGTTTGGTCATTAACACGGTCGCCGGAAATATTTTTGAAGCAATCATTTTAACTGTAAAGTTTAAAAAAAAAAGTGGTCTTGTTGCCAAGTATTTCAATAGTACCGTCAGATTTTACCATACCCTTCAGAAGGTTACAGTTTCCAATTCGTTAAGCTTTTGCCATGTCTATAAATAAGTCTCCAGGCCAAACAATGTCCATTTGTGGTTTAGATTTGGAAAATCCATGTTATTCTCATGGACAGCTACATGTTGCATGTTCACGTATATAGGAAACAGTGGCGAGGCGTGACTTATTTCCAAAGGTAAGTCGGAGAAAAATGAGCGACTAGAAAAGAATATCAGAAATTTACTTACTTTTTTTCGGGTAAAGTGTTTTCTTTAAGTAATATCCTTTTTACAAGTAAGAGACAAAAAAAAACAAAGTGCATTTTTGGTAATAACGCCTTACAAGTTTGAACATTTAAGCCCATTTTGTTACACCTCAAGTCATTTCATATTTAAGTTTCAATGATTTCAATGCAATGTTTTGAATAAATTAAACTAATAATTTTAATGAGAAGCTGCTTTTCTACTGAAATTAATGCTAGATCGGAAAGTCTATTTTGTCCTTGGACGTTTCTTAAATTAGTATGTACATATATTCTTTTGAGAGCTGAAAAAGATCTCTCAACTGAAGCAACAATTATTATCGGAAGTGTTAAAAAAAACAATCTACTCAAATCAAATGTGTCACGTAACATTTCATTCTTTAAATGTTTATGGAGTGGACAGTGCTACAATTTTAAGGTGACAAAGGGATGGAGTTGTATACAAAACTATAAGTTCATTTTTTAAAGCCGCAAAATCGAATATTCCAGGAAAAATATTTATTAAAGAAGATATTTTTTCATCCGGCATTGCTGTAAAAGAATCATATTTCGATTTATTAAGTAAATCTAAGAATACTAAATTAGTAAAATATTTATATCTTATATTTAGTCAACCTATAATATTGTCTTTAATTTCTATAAAAAGGCGTTAAGTAATCTTCTTTTTCGTGGCGGTTCTGCGCAACCGTTTAAACTTTCGAAAATTGATTTAAATTTCTTTAAGAAATCAGAGCCAAGCCAAGACTCAAAACATTCTATTTCTCTTTTGGCGTTTTCAACATCCGTTTGTTTATTTTGTATCAAATTGAAAAGAACACCAGTTTTCGCAAAAATTTCGGAGAGAGTTGTGAGAAAAAAACAAAAATCTTTGCTTTCTAATTTGATAGATAACCTCAAAGGAGGGGTAGAGCGTCCCATTTCTATCACTTTTTTTTCTTTAAGTGGCAACCCCTACTTCTTAAACTTCATCCGCCGAAAATGAAGGAACATGTCCTTCATTACACATACAAATTCAGCAAAGAAAGTCGGTGGACATCGGGTTATTTCTATGCTTAAGAAAGTTTGGTTGAATAAAGAAGCACACGCGTAGCGAGAAGTAGAAACGGAAACGGGAGAGAAAACAAAATGTATTCTATTCAGCGATAAAATAATAACCCGGCATACCTTTAAAGAAGAAAATACATGTTGATAAAGTAATATCGATGTCACAAGCGTTGCTGTTGTAAGTTTTGTTTATATACATGTTGCATGAAGTTTGTTTGTTGATATTGAGGTTTACAAAAGGTAAGTCGATGGGAATAGACTTATATGGTGCCATCGCCACTGATAGGAAAACCATCGAACCTATTTTTGTTACCGAAAAACAGTTTAACCAAAAATATTGTCAACCGATTAGTGCTAAATTAAATTGAAATTAAAAGTATTTATAACTCAAAATAATAAATATTATTGTTAAAAGATTTCAAACTATCCGCCCTATATCTACCTCATTTATAAGTTTAACTGTCAGATGTTATTTTTTACTAAGAACTTTGTAATATACTCATTTGTTACAAACTTGAATAAAAATAATGTTATCCTATCGTTCCCCTTAAATATTTTACAACAATGTAATATCACAAAAAATGTAAGCCACAGCAACCCGTAGCCGGGTCAGCTAGTTTAATTATATTGTTTTTATAACAAATCTGTTGTCTAAACAAATCTATTATATCAAGTTTTTGAAATATATTTAAAAATATAAAAATAATTTAAGTTTTCTTGAAACTTCAAATAAAGATACTAAAATTCTTCAAATTGTATCGAAAAAAGAAAGATTTGTATTTTTCAAAATAATCATACAATTTATTGTAAAGAGATTATTTGAGATTAAACTTATGCCCAAAAACACCGTTTTTGCTTCAATTTTAACATTTTTAAAGAGGTATATTTTAAAAACCTGTTGTGATAGAAAAATTTAAAGGTGATATTCGAATTTAGGACATCTTTATCCTTTAAAAAAATATTGTTTTGTTTGTGAAACAGAAAAAAAACGTAATTTTGTCGAACAGTAAAATGATTTTTTTAATCTTCTGGCATTATAATTAATATAACTTCTGGCCAGCAGTGGCTGTTGCTAGCATATGTAGTCTAATCTGGAGGTCCAATTTTCGATCAATTTTCCCAACATTTGTGGCCGTAAATCGGTAATGACGCTGCGTATGTTGTCCTAAAAGTATTCTTTCCTTTTTGTGAACTCGAAATAAGCGACGTTAAATCACACGACCTTGGAGGCCAATTCACTGTTCCGTAACGTAAAACTATGTGGCACGAGCTTTGTGATATGTTCTGCCGCCTCCTCCGTTTTGTTGAAACGACAGCTTCTGCACATCACGGTTGTTCAGCAAATAAGTAATCATAGCTCTATAACTCTATTTATATTAAGGTGTTAGGTTGAGGACTGACTAAGTCTTAACATGTAAATTTTTAAATTTGTAAACCTTAAAATTAATTAATTAAATACATTTAATTTTTAACTAATTTTGAAGACATCCGAATGTTGTTTCTAAAAGCTCTAACAACATTAATGTTTTATTTTTTAATGGGACGAGGCATTAAAATTAAGAAAAATTTGATTACGAAGTAAAGAGTTTTAGAACATACAATTCATCATAAGTCACCTTTTTACATTTGACAAATAAAAACTATGCTATTACTTAAAATGGAACCGTATAGGCCAGCAAAATTGAAAAAAATTCAGCTTTTAATGTGAAGAATCAAAATTGTTTAAGTGCGTCGCTGAAAATATTCGTGAAGTGGTAACGGAAATCCATGTTTAACGATTATTCGTCCATCTTTGGAATAAAACAATTCACAAACAAAATTATTCTTTTGTTTTACATAATGGCTTACGTTTTAAGGGCTTTAAGTTTAGTTAACGTAAGAACTAAAGCCGGTCAATCAACAATAACGTCGTCGTATCCTTGTTGATCGAATTCTTAAAATGCATCAAATAAAGTATTTGTTTAAAAATCAAAAAACAAAACAATAGCATTTTTAATTATGAAATATCACTAAGACAGTGTATAAGAACTATTGCTGAAATTATTGAAATCGATAAATTAGTTCTTGAGAACACTTAAAACAAATAACGGTTTCCAAAGCAATACAACAATATATTTTTGAATTGAAAGGAGGCAAGTTAAAAAAATATTTAGGGAAGTTAACGGTATGTTTTTGAGAAAATTTGAATTGAAAAAAATTGAATTGAAATTGAAAATTTGAATTTCGATTTTGACCAAAAAAAAAGAATTTGCTTTAAACCTTTTCTTCCAAGTTTGAACTCAATAAGTTTAAGTTATAGGGGCTAGGACAAAAAGACAGACAGTCGGACGGAATCGGGGAACCCACATTTTTTGACTTCTTCGTTAAAGTAAAAATGGGATAAATAACGAAGTTGGATTAAGCATTCCACATTCTTGTGGTGCGGCTGTACATCCCAAATCAGTCGTGAAATTGACCATTCTCCATGCATGCTTCCCTTGCTACTCCCTGCTTTTAATACCGTAGGATTTGGGTTGGGTTCGAAGTTGGTGAATGTAAAGTTTCTTCTTTGTTAAAATTTATTTTTTTTTACCTCCAAACAATTAGGTTTGATGACGTTCATTTTATAGACAATATTTTTTTTTTTTATTTTTGTTGCACCTTAAATTTGTTATGTAGTCAAGTAACTACATATATGAAATTATGAAAAGTTAAAAATTAAATTTCGTCTAATCCTTTTGATTTAGTTCATAATTTTTTTTTGCTAATAAGTTTAGAACAAATATCATGCGAAATAGTAATTGCTGGTCAATTTTTCGCATGAAAATGAAATTTCTTTTTTTCTTTTTCTTCCAACTCCGAACAGTTGATTTATTTTGAATTTAAATGTCTCTGTCAAATTTTCCAACGAAAGTGTAAAATCTCAATAACAGAAATAAATGTGTCCCAAATTTTTAACTTGTTTAAAAATTATAAACCAACTGTTTAAAAATTGTTTAGTCTTTCATGAATTTATATTTTTCCATATGTGAAATAATTGCTGGTCAATTTTTCGCAAGCAACGAAAATTTAATAAGTTGATTTATTTTACATGACATATTTACGAGTAGAAGTTTTTACAGAATTTACTTGTCATAGATTTGAATTTTCTTAAAATATTTTCAAAGTTCACCAAGGACATTCACTTTTCAAAAACAAAACAAAACAAAAATATTTACTCCCTCTATGCCCTTATCGGCTAACATATGTAAATGACGTTACCCGAGATGAGAATTATTTTCCACACACAGGTCACAAAATTTATAAAGTGAAGGTATACTTTTATTTTATTTTTAATGAAGGCCTGTGAAGTTAATTTAAATTCAAACTTTTTCTTGCACAGTTGAATTTAATTTGAAAATAAAAAAGTAAAACTCCTTACTTAACGCAATAATTATTATTTTTGTTTCGCCTGCTGTTAGTTTGTGGGTTTTTTAATTGGATTATAATTTTGCATTCATTTTTGTATAAAAATATAAAAACGAGAATATTACGGATGAGGACGTGCGTTGGCCGATCGTCGTTGGTGGGTGTAGAAACTTGGGTATTCAAATGAATAATTGAAATATTTCAAAAGTTTGTCGTGAAATTATGATGGTTTTTGAATAAATTTTCAAGTTAAGTTGTTTTCGTTTTAAAAAGCAAATTACTTAGATTTTAATTGAAAAAGTAGAACTTTTTTATTTTAAGGAATGTTGTTAGAGTGTCCGAGAATTATATACTTCAAGATTTGAAAATTGTCACTGTTGAAAAAAAAAGTGTTGGGAACTCTCAAAAAACAACTTGACAGCTGATTTAAGTTGTAATTTGTCTGTTTTTCACTTGTATTTTTTCTTAGAAAATCTTGTTCGAATAAGAAAACGTAATTCAAAATGTTTTTCAAATAGAAATAAACTATTCAAATTTCTATATCTATCATATTTTCAAAGAAAAAAAGCTTATTGTTATAACTTAATCTCATTCGCGTTTGTCTAAAGGGTTATCAAAATCCCAAAATCCTCAAAAATAATTTCTCAAAACCATCACCATCATCATCTAGGGCCGAGAATAAAAAGATCCTTCAATTAAATAATTTCTTTTGATTATCACCTCAATGTATCATACTTTAGTTTAATCCTTTAATTGAATTAGTTTCAACAATCAAACCAGTCAAAACAAAATCCCCAACCTAATTGTTCTTTCGCACCCAAGAAACATATTTGTTCTCATTTGAAATGTCTTGTCTTTTATAAATTGCTTTGAAAATATGTTGTATGTTTCTTTTTAATTTAATTATGTTTCGTTACCCACCCGTATACCCTAACAAAGTGTTTTCTTGTGATCTATTAACCCAGTTAGCCTCAAAATTCTTTAATATCCTTGGCTAAATGATTTCACCTTCTCTTCCGCCTTAACCCTTTTAATACATTTATACCATCCCCCCAGAAGAAAAAAAATTAAGACGACAAAAAAGGCCTTTTCCGAACGATGGAGTTTCGAAGTAATTAACGTCTTACATCTTTAATGGCCCACAAATCTGTGTGTGTACGGCATTGCTGAAATTTTTCGACGCTGAGATTTATGGATTTTCTGTTCTTTTTTTCGTTTTTGTTGTGCCTCCTTCCCGACACGGGAATATCCTTGTGTCATCAGCAAAAAAAAAAGAAGACTGCGGGCTGGTTCCGCAGCTGAACACAATTATGAAATTCAAACGGAGAAACGGAAGGAAATGCCTTACAAAGTATACGGTATTTCCGCTGGTCGGAAAATACACCGTCTTTTTAAGGTAAATATTTTATACTATACTCGTATAACACAAAACTAATGTTCACGTTATTGTGCCACCTAACCTAACCAACCTAAACCTAAATCTGACATTAAAGAAGGAGTGGCAGGCGATGCCAAACGAAAGGACTACGACATACAATATACATCCTCCCCGACTGCAAGGCGGGTCACTACAGTATGGGATTGGGTAATTTGAAATATTTTTTGTAAGCTTATATCGGGTGATTTTTTTGAGGTTAGGATTTTCATGCATTAGTATTTGACAGATCACGCGGGATTTCAGACATGGTGTCAAAGAGAAAGATGCTCAGTATGCTTTGACATTTCATCATGAATAGACTTACTAACGAGCAACGCTTGCAAATCATTGAATTTTATTACCAAAATCAGTGTTCGGTTCGAAATGTGTTTATCGACAAATTTTGTTCAGCGATAAGGCTCATTTCTGGTTGAATGGCTACGTAAATAAGCAAAATTGCCGCATTTGGAGTGAAGAGCAACCAGAAGCCGTTCAAGAACTGCCCATGCATCCCGAAAAATGCACTGTTTGGTGTGGTTTGTAAGCTGGTGGAATCATTGGACCGTATTTTTTCAAAGATGCTGTTGGACGCAACGTTACGGTGAATGGCGATCGATATCGTTCAATGCTAACAAACTTTTTGTTGCCAAAAATGGAAGAACTGAACTTGGTTGACATGTGGTTTCAACAAGATGGCGCTACATGCCACACAGCTCGCGATTCTATGGCCATTTTGAGGGAAAACTTCGGAGAACAATTCATCTCAAGGAATGGACCGGTAAGTTGGCCACCAAGATCATGCGATTTGACGCCTTTAGACTATTTTTTGTGGGGCTACGTCAAGTCTAAAGTCTACACAAATAAGCCAGCAACTATTCCAGCTTTGGAAGACAACATTTCCGAAGAAATTCGGGCTATTCCGGCCGAAATGCTCGAAAAAGTTACCCAAAATTGGACTTTCCGAATGGACCACCTAAGACGCAGCCGCGGTCAACATTTAAATGAAATTATCTTCAAAAAGTAAATGTCATGGACCAATCTAACGTTTCAAATAAAGAATCGATGAGATTTTGCAAATTTTATGCGTTTTTTTTAAAAAAAAAGTTCTCAAGCTCTTAAAAAATCACCCATTATTTTGAAAATGAGTTAAGGAAGGAATAAAATGGAGGTTATGCAAGGACTTGATACAGTTAAGACTCAAGAGTTAGTTACTACGACACACAGTTAAAGGAAGAGATTTTTTTTTTAATTTGATAAAATTGTATTAGTTCTTTTTTGGAAAACGTTTTTAGGCCAAGCATAATAAGAATGTTGTGCTTTATCGAATTAAGAGAGTGATTAGAATGAATCGTTTTGAGCACATGCTATTTAAGTGAAAACAGGCAACACATTCCGGAAGTAGTGCTGATTTATGCGATTTGACTGTTTTAGGAAACGGAAAAATAACGAAACATTTACTATTAATTCACTATTTTTAATAATTCTAATACTGCATACTTTCTGTCTTTCTGGAATTTATGGGTTTTAGGTTAGAGATTCAAAACATTTTGTGGAGTCTTTTTGAAATTTTGAGCTCGAGTTTTTATCAAACGGATGAAATTACAAGGGCAGATAAGTGCAGCGATCCCTTCCCTCGGTCTGTCTTTCTGTCTTTGCCTCTAAAGCCTTAAACATTGGGTCAATTAAGTTCAAACTTAGAAATAAAGCTAATTCGGGTTAGGGTTTTAAATTTAGTTTTTGGTCTAAAACAGAAAATTCAAATTGTATCTTTAACGGCTCGATATATTGGCTCTTGTTCTTCTTTTAATATTAGAAATATATTTTTACATTGCTCCATGTACCATTATTTTGATTTTAAATTTTCTTAGAAACTACTGAACCAATGTATTTTTTTGGTAGCGCGCATTCGGAAGGTCCAGTTTTCGACGACTTTGGCGCATAAATCAGGCTGAATTGGACCGATGGCATCACTTTTGTTGTCTTTGAATGTTGCAGAGGATTGCATCTTTTTCGCATAGACCTGCGACTTGAGAAAGTCCCACAAGAAAAAATCTTAAAGGGTCAAATCAAACGATCTTGGTGGACAATTCACGTCAAATCAGCGCGAGATAATCATGCCTAGAAACCGATGGCACAGAATATCGATTGTGTCTTGAACTACGTAGCGCCATCTTTCTACATCCATATGTTACGGTGTCCAGTGTCCATATCATTCAATTCCGGGAACAAGAAGTTGGGTATTTCGATCGCCTTTGACGGTGAGATTCTGATCAGTATCATTTTTGAAGAACTACGGACCGATATGACAGCTTTAGCCCAAAATTTAAACCAAATAGTTACTTTATTTTTATAATTTGTATCTCGTGGATTAGTGTCGTCCCAAATCCGTTGATTTAGCTTACTCATCTAAAAATAAGCCTCATCGCTAAAAATGATTTCTCGAATAACGGCTCTTCAGTCAGTTAGATTTTTTATGGGTGCAGGCCTAAACCATGCCGCAAAGTTCACCATGTTGTGCGGTTTGCGACAAGCCAAGTTCTTGTGAGCGACGCAGAATTGAATCACTTGGATTCTGCTGCAAACTTTCATAAACAGCAGCGATCGTTGCTTCTAGAGAATACCTATTTTCCTATTTTGATATTGTTCTGAAGAGGTGTTCTTCAACGCTGGCAACCAATGCGTAAGCTTTTTCATCTGTCCTACTCCTATGGTATCTTTCCGAGTAGATGGAAAACAGCATTTATCCAGCCCATTCCCAAAAAAGGCGAATCCTCCTTCCGCTCTAATTATCGACCGATTGCACTTACGTCCCTTCTTTCCAAGGTCATTAAAACGCTGATTATTTATCAGCTCAAGAAATATCTCGAAGATCGGAAGCTTCTTAATGAGGGACAGTAAGGCTTTCGCAGGAATAGGTCCACTTGTGATTTCATGGTTCATCTTACCGAACAGTGGAGCAAATCTTTACATCGTTTTGGAGAAAGTGAGATTATTGCACTTGATATTTCAAAAGCATTTGATAGTGTTTGGCATCAGGCTCTTTTATCGAAAATGTCTAATTTCGGTTTTCATGAATCCCGGCTTCATTGGATTAGTAATTACCTTTCGAATCGTTCAATACAAGTAGTATTGGATGGGTTCAGGTCTGAAAACCACAAAACCAGGGCTCTGTTCTATCTACAACACTCTTTCTCATTTTTATTATTGATCTCCTGTCTCCAACTTCTAATCCAATATATTGTTTCGCTAACGATAGTATTCTTAGCTTTTCATATTCGTTTTCAGATTCACATCCCTCTTCTTCGGATGTGGAACTGCAACAACAAAATATGATAAGCCCATTAAATTCCGACCTAATTAGCATTTTACAATGGGAAATTAAAAACCAAGTGGATTTAAATGCTTCGAAAACTCAAAGCTGTCTTTTATCGTTAAAGCGAGATATACCCCCCTTGCCATTATCCATGGACGGCACTTGCATCGAGGAGACTGAACATCTTGATATTCTTGCTATGTGCATCACCAACCACCTTTTGTGGAACGATCACATACGCCATTTCTCAAAAAATGCCGCAAGATGTTTGGGTTTGAATATAACTCCCATATCTGGGCAGGTGCTCCTGCAACTTACTTAAGCCTCTTGGACAGTATTAAACGTAGAGCATTTAGGTTTATGATTTTTTTTTTTGATTTCTAAGGAATATTACATTTTTTTTACTAAATTTGACATCTCAAAATTTTTTCAAAGCTTGTTGGACAATTTCAAAAGTAAATCGTTTATTTACATATTTATATGCACTTAACAACAGCATACAAAAAATATTAAAAAAAAAATAAAGCATTTAATTTTTTCACGATTTTCGAAAAAGAAATTTTAAATTTTGTGTGAAATTAAATTAAATTTAAATTTTTGAAGATATAAAATAAAATAAGTATTTTGCCATTATATTTTTTAACCGACCTTTTGGATACAAGGAGTATAAGAAGTTTTGATGGTGGTTTTAATAGTGGATGATGTCAAATTTTGTTTTAACTTCTATTCAGTAATGTTTGGCAATTCATCAAAAATCCTTTAATGCCAGAATAATTCTTCCAAATTGCGAACAATTATTTAAAACAAAAATTATGTTTTCCAAGTCATAATCAGCAATACATCCAATAAAATTTTCCAAAAATTAATCAACTAAACATCATCGAACACATTTTGTTATAATAAGGCCAAGGAACTTATCGTGCAACGTGCTCAACCATCAACTTTTTATAAAATCACTTGGTATAAACGCTATTTTTAGAAATGGATCTGTTATCAGGGTTTTCGTGTTTTGTTAAAAAAATTCTCAGTTGAATTATTTTAAAAACTACCAAAAATATTTAGCATATAATGAAATAGTTTGATTTCAAAATCTATTTTTGTTAACGAGATTTTTAGTTGAAAACCAATTTTAGTAGCATTTCTTAAAAAAAATTATTTCTTATATAAACAAATACAAATTGGATGGATTAAATTAATTTGAAGTCAATATCTTCTATTGTTCACGAGATATCGAAAACCGAACATCAATTTTTTTATGAAAAAACTCACTGTTGGATTTTTATAAAAATTTACGGAACGTCGAAAACAATATTTTCTATGAGATAAAATAAGATTGAAGCCAATATTTTTAATTTTTGAAAAGATATTTGAGTCGAAAGTAAATTTTTACAAAGTTTTAGACTTGTTTATTTTTTTAAAAAACTGTTAATTCGATTTTTCTCAAAATTTTCCGAATATTGAAAACAATATTGTTTATAACAAAAAATTATTTAAAAACCAATATCTTTAAGTCTTGAAAAGATTTTTGAGTCGAAAATCAATTTTTACCAACTTTTATTAACTTTTGTTTAGTTTTTATTTTGTTTGTAAAAAACTGTCACTTCGATCTTTCTCAAAACTTTACTGAATGTTGACAACAATATTTTTTAAAATATAAAATTAGTTAAAGATCAATATCTCAAAGTTTTGAAAAGATATTTCGGTCGAAAATAAATTTTTACCAACTTTTATTAATATTTTTTTTAGGTTTATATTTTTTATAAAAAAAAAAAACTGTCAATTCGATTTTTCTTAAAATTTTACCAGATGTTAAAAACATTATTCTTCATTGCTTTTTGTTCGTAAATTTTTCGAGGTAAAGAACATTTTTTTTCACTTTTTTGTTTATAAAAAAAATCGTTAATTGGATTTTTTTTTAAATATATTTGTTTCTTATCACGTTACAATATTTTATATAAAATTTAATTTAAGTCTCTAGCGTTGTTGGATCGTGAGATATTTAGGGTAAACCAAAATGTTTACTTTTTTTTAAACTGCTATGGTAAAAAAACCACCCACGCAATTTTCTTGAGAGCCCTTTCTGCACCTTTCTGCCTTATTATCTGTATAACAAAATTTATTTCTGGTTCTTGAGCTATGAACGACGAAAAAAATGTCGCGAACGTACGCACGTACGTACACACGCACGCACAGACATCTTTCTAAAAATCTTTTATTTCGACTCTAGGGACCTTGAAACGTCGAGAAATGTCAACATTTTCAATTCGATAAATCGGACCCATTACAATCACTTCCTATGGGAAGTTAAAAAAGAATTCCAAAAGCCTGGTACCAACTATATTTATGTTTTTCTATTTGCAGAATATTGTTTGTATCGATAAAACCCTTTAAACAAGGTTGAGTTTATATTTAGGTTATTATTATATTTCATGACATGAACAATTATTATTATTATTAGTCGAAGCCTGTGGCTAATCGGATAGGTGGATGGTTGGTTATAAGTTTACTGAAATTGAGGAGACAAAACAAAAGAAATAAACTACTGAATTATTTATACATTTACATAAAAGAAAAGTTAATTTTGGGGTTTCTTTGATATGCCACAGGGTTTCTATAATCTGAATATATTCTGTTTCATATGCAGCGCTGTTTCCTGTGGAAGTGATAGAATTTACTTTGTATGTTTTTTATGTGACTTAACTTGGATTTTAATCTTGAAGTTGTTAAAATGGTTTCTTAAATTCACATAATTACATTTCCATTTTAATTAAATCAAAGAATAACTTATAATGAAACTCGGTATTTGTATTTGTAATGTGTGCATATAAAGTTTTGCAGCCTAAGGCAAGGTGTTTGTATAAAATAAGCATGTTTCCGTTAGATGTAAATTTTATTTCAAAGGGTTGACTTTAAAGAAGATGGTTTTGTTTATTTCACTATTGTTTTAAAAATATTTTGCAATGTATTATTTATAATCCAATAAAGTATTAAAAAGGAAAACTGAAATAATGTTCTTATATTTCATGTCTTTGGTATTTGATCTAATGAACATTCGTGTGTACTTTTTGATCAATATAGAAATAAATTAAAAATAAATTTCAAAACGAAATTAAATGACGAACCTATTTAAGAAAGAGACGAACATTTAAAATTTTCCAATTATAGCTTTTATAAGCCAAATTGTAACATAAAGGCCTTCAAAAAGTATGATATAAAAATTGAGGCTTACACTGTTTTCTGTCAAAATATTTGAGACTAAAATCAATTAAATAATATTTTTAATAGCATTTTTATTTTCGCCAATTCTTTTTTTTTTTTGTTAGAAATTTTATCAAATTTTACTTACAAATTTTTTCATCATATAAAAAAATAATAAAAAAAAACAAATTTGAACAACAATAAATTGTATATGACGAAAATGAACCTTAAGTCAATATACACTCTGATTCTAATAAATACACACACAAAAAAATGATAATAATTTTTAAATTTGTTTTCAAATTGATTGATGGCTATTGTGCCTGTTGGTGCTAACTACTACCTTAAGATATTTTGAAAAGAATTTAAAAAGAATTATCCAAAATCATCCACTAGTTTTTCTTTCACCAACTAGCAAACCTTTCTACTACGGTATAAAAAATTAAATTGTTATTGGATTTGAATAAAACAGACTTTTCTAAGTTTGGTAGTTGCTACTTCCGCCTTAACTTTGAATCAGGAATTAGGTAAGACATGAATTCTACATCCTTTTAATAAAGTTCAACGATCAACGCTTAGTTAGTTGCAGAAATCAAGGATTATTATTTATCTTCAAACTATCGACTACCCTCATTAACTATGGGTACTAACCATCCCCAAGTATATTTAATTATGACTAGATCAGATGAGCACTGCTCAGTCGTTGAAGGAAGTGCAAATGTTGCTCCTCTGTTCTGGCTTTTATTATGCGCACCTAGTGAACAGGCGCGTTATCATGTTAGTAAGCCAAGTTTATGGGTAAAAAAATGTTAGATTATTATTAATTTAGGATTAGATTAATCTTTCTGAGATTCCCTTATACCTAGCTGCGGCAATTTTTGATGTAACAACCTCAAATTTAACTGTTCCCTAATAACAGACAGCTTTCAATATAACAACACCTCCTTCACAGTTGTGTTGAAGCTTTTAGGCCCTTTTTATTTTCTAAAATCGTTAAAATAAAAGGTTTATCGTCTGAAAAAAAAACACGTGATACCATTCTTTTTTTCAAAAATTTCAGTTTGGAAAAATTCTAATAGCATAACTTTCCTTTGTTCGTCAAGTCGCGGCTCTTCTCTTAAGTTTAATCTAAAAAAATCTCGATTTATTAAGCAAGAATAAAAGCCATTAAGATTTCGGCCAATTTTATCAGCTTCTGTCGATTTTAGCTTTTGAAACACTGCTAAGGCATGTAGATTCACTAAAAACACTAAAATTGTTGATTGTTGAAATTGATAAAATGTTTACAAAAATTAAGAAATGCAAACGTTTTATAAAATTAATACAAATTTTTTGAGAATGAATGAAAAAAATTTACTTCATGTAGGTAATAATAAAAATTGTTTTCAACATTTGTTTTTTTTTTTAACTTCCCATAGGAAGTTATTGTAATGGGTCCGATTTGTCAAATTGAAAATTTTGACATTTCTCGACGTTTCAAGATCCTTAGAGTCGAAATAAAAGATTTTTAGAAAGATGTCTGTGCGTGCGTGTGTACGTACGTTCGTACGTCCGTAAGTCCGTACGTCCGTACGTCTGTACGTTCGCGACGTTTTTTCGTCCTCCATAGCTCAAGAACCAGAAGAGATATCGACTTCAAATAAATTTTGTTATACAGATAATAAGGCAGAAAGATGCAGAAAGGGCTCTCAAGAAAATTACGTGGGTGGTTTTTTTACCATAGCTGTTAAAAAAAAAAGGTGAAAATTTTGATTAAACCTAAATATCTCATGAACCAATGACGCTAGAGACTTGAATTAAATTTTATATTATATATTGTAACGTGTGACAAAACAATTATATTTTTGGAAAAAAATCCAATTAACGGTTTTTTTTATAAATCAAAAAAACTGAACAAAAAATATTGTCACCTCGAAAATTTTACGATCAAAATATGATATCATCTCCAAAACAATTTTGTGCCACGAAGAATAATGTTTTTGACATCTGATAAAATTTTGAGAAAAATCTTACTGACAGTTTTTTTTATAAAAAATAAAAACCTAAAAAAAAAAATTACTCAAAATTGATATAAATTGAATTTCGACTCAAATATCTTTTCAAAAACTTGAGATTAAGGCTTCAAACTTTTTTTATCTTATAAGAAATATTGTTTTCAACATTCTGAAAAATGTTGAGAAAAATCAATTGACAGTTTAAAAAAAAAATAAAAACCTTACAAAAAATAATAAAAGTTGGTAAAAATTGATTTTTGCCTCAAATATCTTTTCAAAACTTTGAGATAATGGCTTCCAACTAATTTTAACTTATAAGAAATATTGTTTTCAATATTAGGAAAAATTTTGAGAAAAATCGAATTGACAGTTTTTTTACAAAAAATAAAAACCTAAACAAAAATTTATAAAAGGTGGTAAAAATTGATTTTCGCCTCAAATATCTTTTTTTAAAAGCTGGGAGATATTGGCTTAAAACTACTTTAATCTTTAAAAAAATATTGTTGTCAAGATTCAGTAAAATTTTGAAAAAAGTCGAATTGACAGCTTTTGTACAAAAAATTAGAAACCTAAAATAAATTTAACAAAAGTTGGTAAAAATTGATTTTCGACTCGAATATCTTGTCAAAAATTTGAGATAATGGCTTCTACCTAATTTTAACTTATAAGAGATATTGTTTTCAACATTCGATAAAATTTTGTGAAAAATCGAATTGACAGTTTTTTTTACAAAAAAAAAACAATACTAAAACTTGGTATACCTAAATTTACTTTCGACTCAAATAGCTTCTCAAAAATTACAAATATCGGCTTCAAACTTATTTTATTTCCCAGAAAATTATGTTTTCGATATTCATATATCATTCAATATAAAAATCCAACAGTCCGTTTTTTCATAAAAAAATAAAATCTACAAAAAATAGTACGCAAATTTGGTAAAAATTGATACATATAGACAAACTTTTAAGCAACACAAATCGACAGAAGGGATGGGAAGTTGTCAGTGTGGGTCGCACCCCAGCCTCTTTTTTTTTTAAATTCAATTGATTTTTATTTTATAATAAAGAAAAACTTGCACAAAATACTACTAAAATGTATTTTGACTCAAAAATCCTTAAAAAAATAAAGGTATTGACTTAAAACTTATTTAATTTTTGTACAAAATAATGTTGTTTACTTCCAGTTTTACTTAAAATAAAATTCAATTGACAGTTCTTTACAATTATTCCTTTAATTTAAGCATTAAAAAAAATGCTACTCAATTATAACAAAGCTTGTGCTGGAAAAAATTTGTTATTTTCAAAATCACGAATCGAAAGTAATCAGTGTGGGCCGCATCATTGCTTCTTTTTTGTGTCTTTTTATTGAACTTGTTAATTGTTATAAGTTGTTTTTCTGTCTCTCTATCTTTGCATAAAGTAGTCAATGTAACATTTATAAGACATGAAGGAATTTTTTAATCAATTCAAGAAGGAAAATTACGTATTCACCCCATTACACATTTTGTGTTATCGCCAGTTTGATTAAAATTATTTAATCAAAGTAAAGGTATTTTTAGAAACTTTAAAATACAAGTTCAATCATTATTCGCCATCGTACATTGCTTGAAATTTTGAGTTTAAGTTCTTGAGACGTAATAATTTGTAGACTATCTTTAAAAAATCAGAACTGGCATATAGTTTTAAATGGACAACTCCATTAATATGTCTTTAACACCTAATTTAGGGATTCTCTCATTTTGATTTTAACAAAGCATTATAGAATGAGAGGTGGTATAGGAGCTTTTGATCCAAATTACTCGAAAACTTCATGTTTTAGAATTGTACTGGTAGGAAAATTAGACCATATTTTGAAATATTATTTTCACTGGAGTTAAAAGTATATATACATATAATAAAATGAAAGCAAAAATAATGTTTGTTTTTAATGGTGTCTGATGATCCTTTCAGTTCCACTTTTAAACTTTGTTTTCTTAATAGAAAATATATGTATTTAGAAAAAAATAAACTAAAAATTTAAACTACTCCACCTTAAAATATTGATTTATTAATTCTTGTTGGGTTTTTACTACTTTATTATTTTTTTGCATGATTCTAAAACTTGAAGAATGCTTTAATTTAAAAATAAAAATTAAAAAGAAATAAATTCATATTTTTTTATTTCTTGCGTACAAACTCTGTTCTAGTAGTTAAAATTGAACGTGAATTTTTACATTTTTGAAACATAGTTTTATTATTTGCTGAATTTTCTACAACTAAAGAACCAGAATTAAAAAAAAAATGAATAATTAAAATAAAAAAAAAAAACATTTTGAAAAGCATCGAATAAAAAAAAGAAGGATTTTGATATTTCCAGCCATGTTCAACAAATGTCATTAAATATTTCCCTAAAACCGAAATATTTAAGTTTTTTTCTTACAAACAAACCAAGATTTTAGAGTCTTTTTAAAATTAAGAAGAATATTTACGATAATTTTTAAGCTTCTATGATAAAATATTTTCGTAAATTAAATTCCTAAGAAAACTTTTATTAAAAAATTAATACAATTTTAGATTGCATACCCGCCTGAATTCTGAAAAACTGTTGTAATTCGCTTTATTGTCCGTTACTCATTATCCTTAATAAATCTTTTTCAGAAGCTAACTTCTTATATGAGTGGAAAATTGCATACATTGTTCCCATTCATTATATTGAAAACTATAGAGATATTTTTAAACTCTGTGCAATTCCCAAGTTATTTGAAAGTGCAGATAAGTAACGTATGCTCTAAGGATATTTTATGAATGTCACTACTTTTCATTAATTTTAGTGATGATATTCTATCATTGATTAATTACTGCAACTTTCTGATATATGCTGATGAACTCAAACTGTTATTAAAAGTAAATAGTTTTAAAGATTATCAGAAATTTCAATCTGACCTCAATAGTTTATCCTATTGATGTCATGTCAATGGTCTTTAACTTAATATAAATTGGAGTGCCAGTTGTTAAAATGCTTGTAGATAAAACTAAATAAATAAATACATACATGTTTTTTTATTGAAATTCTGTGAGTCAATTATTAAAAAAGTATAAACATTTTTGTGTTTTATTCATCAAAAACATATCATCTGAAAATCTTAAAACGGTTGCCATCAACCTCGTTCTTCACTTCTTTCAATGTCAGTGTGTTGATATTAGCCTTGTCATTTAAATTTAGTTTTGTCGAAAAGAATGAAATTTGCCTCAACAAAACATTTTGAAAAACATCCAATGGATTTGGAAAGTATCTATTTTCAAAAGCTGTGTCTGAAACTGTAGTCATGTACTTGTCAGTTCCATATAAAATGTCTATCATCAACACAAATAAAACCTTAGTTGAATAGTTAGTACATTATTTAAAACTGATTTTAAAACAAAAGAGAAAGATTCTTTTGTTCAAATTCCAAGTAAAGATTCAAACATAATACTCTCACGTTGCCGAGAATTTAGAACTTCAACTTCCTTTGTTTTCATGAAAAAATAAAATGTTCAATGTTCATCCACAACCAATCCTTCAAAACTATAAATAAAATGAAAACATCCTTCTATGTATTAAGTACATAATTCAAGGAACTGACTTTTATGATTACCATTAAATTTCTATTTACAAGCTAATAAATAGGTACATCATCTAACATCCATAAAAATAAAAACCTATCATTTATCATTATTTATTGCCATTTTTAATTTATTTACAAATTCATTGATATAAAAGGATCCAAAATAAATTAAAAAAAAAAAACAGAGAACATTAATTTCAATCCAAGTTTCTTAGACTTATTATTCTTTCCAAAAAGAAGACAAAATGTGGGTAACATTAACCTTAAAAAATATACTTTCAAATTTCCCATAAATCTGTCTTTTTATTTTAAGAAATGGTGTGAAACTTAATTAAATTTAAGGCATTTTAAAAATATACACATACAAATTACAATCTCTGTTACACAAAAATAAACTCAATTTAAAATATAATATAGAATGAACATATCGATACAACAAATTTCACGCATAATAAATGTTTTCCTATCACAACAATCAAAATATTAATTTTTTCTTTTTTGAAACTCCAAATACCGTTATAAAATTTATATGTATTTATATACATATTTGATATTTGACAGAATTGCATTTTTGACTAATCCAACTGTAGATAGCCAAATTAGGTAAAAGTTATAGACGTAAGGCACCTGACCTAAAGGTACCATCTATTGTATATAATATATTTTTAATTAAATTATTTATTTAAGTTTTAAATAAAAAAAAAATTAAAGTAAAAATGCAATTTCTAAAGAATGTAAATATTAAAGTTTAAACAAAAATTGCTTTTAGACATTACATACCAAAGAAAATCATTGAGGTACCTTTACCTAAACTCCTTTATCATCTTTCCTAGGAATTTTCCATTCTTCATTTCAAAACATATCTTCTCTCAAATCAAAAATGAATATTGTAAAATACATATTTTCTGAAAGAAAACATTTTATTTCTTATTTATGTGCTTTATTCACAAATCTATATTGAAACCATGTACCTACCTACCTTTAAAAAATATAAAAATATGAAAATGTAAAAATAAAATAATAAAATTAAATTTAAATTAAATACAAAACAAGAATTAGCAAAGTATCAAAATAAATTGGACAAAGAAAACAAAAGATTTGAAAAAAAAATAATAAAACTATGAATAAAAATTGGCATATAAGTGTAAAATTTAATAAAACAAAAAAAAGTATATATCGTTATTTAATTGTACCTATCACTAGAATAAGATAAAAATAAAAATACAAACATAATGTTCTATGAGCAATAAGTATTAAATAGGAGATTATTTATTTATAAATTATTATACTATGTTATGTTATTATGTTGTTATTAGTTTATTAAAAGAAAACAAACAAAAACAATTCTGAATTGTCATGTTAATTATTTTAAATAAATAAATCTTATAATCCTTCCAAATAATTTTTAATTAAATTATTATACTTTTGTATGCATTACACATGATGAAATTCAATACCTTTTAAAACAATCAATCATTAAAAATTGTAATATTTTTCAAACTTTAAGTTGAAAATATTTCAAAAACAATCATTGTACAGTTTTATATTTTAGAGAAAAATAAAAAATACTATAAAATTGTTAACTATTATTATTATTGCATGGCAATTTCTTTTTTTTAGAGAATTAGTATTTAACTACTGTTTTCCAAAAATTTATTTAAATCCTTTTCTTAATAAGAAAACAAAAAAAACAGAAAGCGTATTTAATAAAAAAAAATAATAATATGAAAAATGGTTTATTGTTTTAATTTAAATTTAATTGTACCCCTAGCAGAAGAAGAAGAATGAAAACGTGTGAGTATAAAAATATCAGAGATGGGATTGTTTCCAAGGCTAAAGAAAGTTTAAAGAAAAGCATGAATTTGAACTATTTAGATTACTGTTTATATTTGAATATTTAGTAAAAATCAAATATAGGAATATGGTTCGAAGTGTTTTACAAAAAAAAAAATAACTAAACAACAAAATATATTCAAGAAATTTAAACAAAAACCGTCGCCTGGATAAATTTTGTCGTATGTTACATTCGACTACTTTTGGGAAAACGCAATCAAAGTTCTGATTTTTTTCCCGAAAACCCAACGTTGGATTTTTTTGAAAATTACATGATTTATGCAGAAAACATTTGTGAATTGAATCATGTTTAAATTATTTTAATATTACAATCCAGAAACAAATAATAGGCGATTTTCTCCAATATGCCGTTGTCGTATGTAACGTTTTCACCAAAATTATTTGTCAGTCAAACTCATACGACAAAATTATGACACATACAACAAAAAATAATCAAGTCCAATACGACAAAAGTGTATAACATACGACACACTGAAAATAAATTAAATATGAAAAAAAAAAAACAGAGTAAAACCTTTTTCTTAAAAAAAGTTAAAAATTTATTTTGATAGGTACTTTCAAAAAAAAAAAACTTAAACTTTTAATTCTTAAAAAAGTAAATAAACATTTAATTCAATACATAAAATATATATTTTATGGTTTTAACGAAAAAATTAAAAAATCACATTTAGTTCACAGCAAAATTCAATTTTTAGTCTTTAACAAAAAAATAATATATTATTATAATAAATATTTTTAATTTATAATTCAGGTATCAGTACGGGTATCAGGTAAAATTTTAAAATTTAATTTAATTTTAAAATAGCCCGATAAAAGCTTCTATCCTCATTATTTTCCAGATAAGAAATCATGCTCTTTAAATCGTTTTTCTTATTACTATCGGTTCATGTTCATTTTCCAAATGGTAAGTGGGATCGTCATCCTCATCGTCTGCCGAAAAGTCGTTGTCGCTCGCACAAGAGGTACCCAATGGATCAGGATTAAGTGATATATCCCCCAATATTTCATTGCACGACATCTTGACTGCGACTGTGAAATTACACTAGACTGTGTATTTCCTTATGGGACATACGACAAATGTTTACCAGAATTTCAATAAAATATTGTTGTATGTGCAGTAAGAACATCACATACGACAATTGTTTACCGAACGAAAAAATGACAGATTTTGTATGAGACAATTGTTGTATGTTTTTATTTTGTCGTATGTGCAGTATTTTGGTGCACATACGACAATTAACTACCGAAACGATTAAAACCTATACACATACGACAAAACGCAAGTTGATTATCTCGGAAACTAGGACAGATATCGAAAAATCGATTTCACAGGTTTGTAGAGAAAAATTGAAATAACAAAACTGCATTCAAATCTCAAAACCTCAATTTTGCAAATACGACAATAGTTTATCCAGGCGACGAAACGTAAAAGTTATTTAAAAATCCTTCAGTAATTCAAAAAATTCCCAGAGCTATGACCACTGTTTCATTTTTATGAAAAATGGGGAAAATTCTTTTAGGGGCTTTTAGTTGAGAAAAGGCATGTTTTCTTTTAAGCACACATATCTTCAATAGTATTTGATTGGTAAAACTCTAGGACTAAACGAATTTTTTCCAAATGAATTAGTTAAAAGCTAATATTAATCAAAACTGAAATGTTTCAGACTTGATGCTGCACATACATTTTTTAAACTCAATTTCCCTAACATTACTAGTGGACATGAATACGAGTAGTTGAAAGTTTTAACTCTTTCTTCAGACCATCGATATGTTATTTAATTAATTTTTACATTTTTGAGAATTTAAAAATTATTGAAATGGTAACTTCTACTATTTATTGTTGATTGATCCTAAATTCAATATTATTTGTTTAAAGAGAGAGAAGTGATGTTCACCATACCAATTTTAAATTAAAGTTAACATTTTGTAGGACGATTAGTACCGCTTTTAAGTATCTGTTTAATCCTATTTCTTTAGTATCTTCTTACTATCACATAAAAGACACTTCCTTTATTTCATAGCACACATTTGTTTTAATTTTTTAGATATTTGAATATCGGTTAAGTATTGAATTATTTTGTTTATTTTAAGAATACGTTTTCCAAAAAAAATTATTGATATTTTATCGATTTATAAAACCAATTGTATTTTTTTAAACTTACTTTTAGCTTTAATTTAATAACAGCTTTCACAATAAATAAAATTAATAAGTTGGTGCAACAGTCCGTAGGGCTAGTGACCTAAAACACTCAACCATTCCTTTGTGCGAGTCATGTTAGGAATGTAGGGGACTTTTAATTTTTAAGCCGAACCTGAACTCTTGCAGGATTTTTTGATTCCTTGCAACAGGCAGTACCGGAAAAAAAATGAGGCCAAGGGTACCACTGGGTTATCCATTTTGCGGTTTCAAAATTAAACGTAAATAAAACACATATTAAATATTTGTTAACATCATATTTTTTTTTATTATAAAGTTTGAACATTAACATTATGTGTGAAACACTACATCATTTAAATGACCACCACGCAAACTGTGGCCAGCATCGATTCTTTTGACTAAATTTTAGACCATTTTTTGACATATATTGAGTGATATCTCAGCCATAACTTGACGAGTTAAAGGTCTATCTGCATAAACACGGTCTTTCGCGTAGCCTCACAAAAAAAGTCCAGCGTTGTAAAATCGCATGATCTTGGTGACAAGTCGATATCGCCAAGACGAGAAATTACGTGGACAGGAAATGTCTCTTGCAATAAAGAGATATTCGCTAGAGTTGTGTTGCATGTGACATCGTCTTGCGGAAACCACATATTCTGCAAGTCGTATTCTTTAATAGCAGACAAAATAAAAATCAGTTATCATATGACCATATGATATCGTTTTCGAAGAAGTAAGGTCCAATCACACCTCCGGACCAAACAGTGACTTTTTGTGGATGTAACGACCTTTCTTCAATTACTTAAGGATTCTCAGAACCTCAAATACGACAATTTTGTTTATTAACATACCCACCAAACGAGAAATGTCCTTCATCGCTGAAGAAAATTTTGTTCCAAAAATCGGCGTCCACCGCCTGCTTGTTGTTCAAGCACTCATTCGACGTACCTACGACGTTGTAAATTGTCAGCTAGCTTCAGTTGTTGTGTGAGCTGGAATTTATATGGATGTAGGATTAGATCCAAATGCAAAAAAAGAGGCTGGGATGCGACCCACACTGATAACTTCCCATCCCGTCTAACGATTTGTCTTGCTTAAAAGTTTGTCTAAGGCCGCGGCCACGCAGTAAGCGGCTGAGCGGCTGAGCGGAAAAAAAAATATAAAACATATGAAATCACATAGAAGCGGCCACCCAATGAGCGAGCGGCGAAACAAAATTCTGAGCGGCTAAGCGGCGCCGCTCAGCAACCAAACCTGTTTTAATTTTCTGAGCGGCAAGAAGTAAAGATGGCCAAAGTAAACATTGAGTTGTTAATTTGGTGTGTGCAATCTCGACTTTAACTACTAATCGCTCAAAAGCAGTCGCTCAGTGCCTGGCCATACGTCGCTTAGAGTTGCCTCTCAGCCGCTTGCCGCTCAGCCGCTTACTGCGTGGCAGAGGCCTAAATGTATCAATTCTTACCAAATTTGCGTTCTATTTTTTGTAGATTTTATTTTTTTTATGAAAAAACGGACTGTTGGATTTTTATAAAAAAATTACTGAATATAAAAAACAATATTTTCTGTGAAATAAAATAAGTTTGAAGCCAATATTTTTAATTTTTGAAAAGCTATTTGAGCCGAAAATCAATTTTTACCAACTTTTATTAATTTTTTTGTTTAGGTTTTTATTTTTTGTAAAAAAACTGTCAATTCGATTTTTCTCAAAATTTTTCTAAATGTTGAAAACAATATTTCTTATAAGTTAAAATTAGTTAGAAGCCATAATCTCAAATTTTTGAAAAGATATTTAAGTCGAAAATCAATTTTTACCAACTATTGTTAAATTTTTTTTTCGGTTTTTAATTTTTTGTAAAAAAACTGTCAATTCTATTTTTTTTTTAATTTTACTGAATGTTGAAAACAATATTTTTTGAAAGATAAAAGTAGTTTAAAGCTAATATCTCAAAGTCTTGAAAAGATATTTGAGTCAAAACTCAATTTTTACCAACTTTTTTTTTTATTTTTTTAAGTTATTATTTTTTGTAAAAAAACTGTCAATTCGATTTTTTTCAAAATTTTATCAGATGTCAAAAACATTATTCTTCGTTGCACAAAATTGTTTTGGAGATGAAATCATATTTTAGTCGTAAAATTTTCGAAGTGACAAATTTTTTTTTCGGTATTTTTGATTTATAAAAAAAAAACCGTAAATTGAATTTTTTCCAAAAATATAATTGTTTTGTATCACGTTACAATATATAACATAAAATTTAATTCAAGTCTCTAGCGTCATTGGTTCATGAGATATTTAGGGTTAACCAAAATTTTCACCTTTTTTTTAAACTGCTATGGTAAAAAAACCACCCACGCAATTTTCTTGAGTGCCCTTTCTGCATCTTTCTGCCTTATTATCTGTATAACAAAATTTATTTGAAGTCGATATCTCTTCTGGTTCTTGAGCTATGGACGACGAAAAAAACGTCGCGAACGTACGGACGTACGGACATACGGACGTACGGACGTACGTACACACGCACGCACAGACATCTTTCTAAAATCTTTTATTTCGACTCTAGGGACCTTGAAACGTCGAGAAATGTCAAAATTTTCAATTTGACAAATCGGACCCATTACAATAACTTCCTATGGGAAGTTAATAAGCCATAATGTGCCGTAAGACAGTCCTAATTAGTGAGAAACGACGAGGAATCCACACATTTAAGTCTTCGACAACACTTTCACTTACAGCAGCTATATTTTTAGTGGTACAAACCAAACGATGATGCACAGAGCTTACAATATCTGTAAGCTATCGAGTGTTTTCAAATGTTTTATTTAAAAAAATTCACTTTAAACAAAATATGTATATTTAAGTAACAAATCTTTAAATAATTCAAAAAGTTTAGAAAAATTAACTCTTTTTCATTTTTATTTAAATTAAGGAAAAATCGTTTAAGAAAATGCTTATTTCCACTTAAGGATACTAATCTTTAGTTGTACTTAAACAAAATGATTTGAAATATCTGAAAGTATTTAAATGGTAGGTATAAGTCTAAAGCGAATGTCAATTTATTGTGCTCAATTCAATTGTTCCTTATACATTTTTAAAAATAACATCCTTAAAATTACTAGTAAACAGAAGTGGTTGAGAGTTGTAATATTTTAGACCCTGGATTTTATATTTTATTCATTTTAATTTTATTTAAATTAAGTTTTTCCATTTTCTAGTATAATTCAAAATTATTGATATGAAATTTCAAACTTCGTTTTTGACTTTAAAATACATCATTTTGCCATTTTCCACAAAAACTACTGTTCTATCATGCGTATGGATATTAAATTCAATTTTTAAAAATATATTTTGGTGATTATACAAAAGTTGGGTAACTCGATGTCATCATCATCAACCAAACCAATATATATATGTACAAAGTCTTATTATATTTTATTGAGATTACAATTTATTTTAAAACAATGGAAAGACCATTCTTAAAACGTCAGTCCTCTGGCATGTCACAACCCTGAAAACCAACCATTAAGTAACTGTCTTGTCTATTAAACATTGTCATTGATTTGAGAATACTTATTAATTTAATACAATCTGCGATGTACATATATAGTTTAATATATACTACAACTTTCATAATGCAGTGTTCTCTACTTTATTTAAAAAAATAAGAAATTTTGTGTTCAGTTTCATTCGTCAGTCCCTTGTGTGTTATTTAAATTTGAAATCCGTGCGAAATATCGCCGACTCACTGTCAAATCCCACTTTGAATTTTAATGTTGGTAACGAAGTTAGTTGCGGGTTGCACAATTTGACGGCCATCATATCTGTAAAAGAGTTTGGGTTATGTTTGTTGTCTGTACTCGTGCTAAGCCAGTAAACACGTCAGTTTTATGGTGAGTCGTTATTTTGTTTGTTAATCTAAAGTTTATTTTTATTTATTTGTATTAGACTTTGATTTGTTAAAATGTAGTTTGTTGATATTTGAAATTACAAAAAAAAACATTGGTCCAGATTATAATCTCAAATAATCAGGTAAAATGTTATTGTTCTTCATTTCTTGATCATTAGTACTTTTAAGATGAATATTGTTAGATTTTGTTTATATTGTTTGTTGATTACTTTGAAATATTTAGTAAAACTATGTGAAAGTAGTAAAAAATAAGTGAATAACGTTATGTCAAATGTCAAAAGTCTGTTTTGAAAACTGATGTAATATTTTCTCCTAGTATTACATATTAATAATTATTTTTAATTGTTACTAAGTGATTTTAAGTGATCATTATTAAATCCAAAGAGATTTTTACTAATTTGTATTAAATTTCATTATAATACTTTCAAAACTGTGTATACTCGTCAGTTATCTGGCAGTCAAATTCTGAAATTTTTAAATATCTTACAATGTACTCAAAAAAGTGACTGGCCCGATTGGGAATAATATATTAATTAGATTTGCTATCATATACACCCGAATTTATAGAAATTTGATTTAAAAACTATCGGAAACAAAATATCCTCAAAAGTTACACAACTTTTGTATAATCGCCCATTTGTATAACTGTTTAACAGGTTCAATTAAATTCTTCCGTAGGAAATTAAATTAAAATTTAAATTAACATTTTGTAGGAAGACTATAACCACTTTAATTTTTTTTTTAAATTTTAAACCGATGCGACGCCACAGAACTCCAAAGAAATGTTTGGAAATTTTCTTAAATTCTTTCAAAAATCAACCCAAAATATTTATTACTTTTTTACTATGTTAATGAAATAAATACATTACATAACTTACAACTAACTTACTGGTTCCATACTTACACTCTACACAATAATACTTAATTCTAATGCCTTTCGGCCCTAACATCTATTAGTCTTACGCATTAATCATCACTCCACGGATTTTATAACAACTTCAAATATGACTTAGTACAAGTCAGGTATTTCAACTTCGATAGGAAGTTAAGTACCTGAATATTTTTTGTGAAAAAAATTGATATAACATTCAGAATCATTTTTAAATTGAAGAATAATATTTTTGACATCTGGTAAAATTAAAAAAAAAAAAAACAATTTCAAACTATACTGTACAAAATTGTTAAAAACTGATTTTCAACTCAAATATAAGTGAAATAAGAAAGAAAAATCTAGTCACCAATTATTTGTATAAGAAATGAAAACTTGTCAAAAATGCTACTAAAAATTGTTTTTTAACTAAAATATCTCGAAAACAAAAACATATATTTTAATCAAACTTATTTTATCATATGCGGATATTATTATATCATATACGATTCTTCTTCTTAATTTTTAAAGTTTAATTTCTGAAAAAATTGTAATTTTCTTAAGTCATTAGCTCAAGAGCTTTTGATGCTTCAATTTTGTATTGATTATTCATTCATTTGCCTTTTCAAATATTAAAAAACCTGTTTATTTGACTAAAATATAATATAATGTAATATATAATATAATATTTCTTAAAAAATTCTGGACTTATGACCGACTTTCATCTAGAGTGTTTGTCCACTTTTATGGACTTTTAATCCAACAAAGTGCACCAAAAATCTATAAGGGACTTTCAAACTTACGCCGATACTTTGGTTTTCGATAATCCCTTAATGCGAAGCCCAACCAACTTACAACTTTTGAATATGTTTTGCAGGTCAACTATTTCAAAAACAAAAACAAATTTTTGTTGAAAAAAATTCTTCAATGACGGGTGACTGTTGGACCATAAACAACAAATATTTCATTACTTTAGGTCACTTGTCTTATATATAAAAATGAATCGCAAAATGTGTTGGTTACCGCATAACTCAACAACGCCTGGACCAATTTGGCCAATTCTTTTTGAAAAATGTGCGTTGAAGTTAAAGGATGGTTTTTACGGCAAGAAAAATTACAATAATTGCCGAAAAAACCATAAAAACAGCCCTTTTCTTTTTCCCATACAATTGTTTTCTTACTAAAACGTAGTCGGCTTAAAGAATTTGACTTCAAGTTATATCAAATTTAAAAAAAAAAAAAAGAAGAAAAAAGTGTTGATGTCGATTTGCTGTTGTTTTATTGGATTTTCTGTTACCTTATCTACTAAGTTTGATTTTGTCAACTGATAAATGGCTGAAACAAATCCGTATATCGTGTATTGTGCAGAGTGTTAGTGTAAGTGTTTGTTTAGTTAGTGTTTAGTGACAAAATAATTTATATTTTATGTGCCTCCTATAAGACGAAGCAATTTAGGTAGAAGAACCCGAACTGCTACAAAACAAGTGTAGTAGTTATATATATATGTATATAGGTATATGTTAAGATATCGCATGCTATCAGTGTCTATGATTATATTGTTACATTGTTATTTATTTACTATCAATCTTGAAAACACACACATTGTCATTATATAAAATACCTTAAACCGAACGTTATTCTTGCTTTATATAATTTCCCCTACCGATCGTTATTTCTGTTATTATGTATATACTATTCTCTTTTCTTCTTTGTTTAAAATATTGTTCACCCTAGTCTTAAGAATAAAGTTTGAATAAAGTCAGTTGAAATTTAGAAGCGAAAAAGTAGAGACGTATTTCATTTCATAGTCGGCCGAATAATCCATTATATAGGGTGTCCCAAAATTAACGCAAGATTTCTTGCGTTAATTTTGGGACACCCTATAGTACAATAAGCTACTATACAAGCTAATTACCGATCTAATCGATCGTCCAATGCATGATGCTTTTAACCAAGAGTTGCATCGAGAAAAACTGTATGATCTCAACACTTTGAAAGAATTAATTCAAACAAATCTGCCGCTGTTGAATGAACGACAGAAGTATGTACATATGTATTTGATACTCTTATGAAAGTAACAAATGATGAAACTGGAGGGATTTACTTCTTATATGCACCTGGTGGTACAGGAAAAATTTTTTTGATTTCAATAATATTAGCAACAATTCGCTCACAAAATAAAATTGCACTTGCACTCGCTTCGTCGGGAATCGCAGCAACTTTGCTTGAAGGTGGTCGAACAGCCCATTCAGCACTAAAATTGCCATTAAATATGCAAAGCAATAAAACTCCAACCTGCAACATTTCGAAGAACTCTGCAATGGCAAAGGTTTTGCAGCAATGTAAATTGATTGTTTGGGATAAATGTACGGTGGCACATAAAAAATCTTTGGAGGCTTTAGACAAAACCTTAAAACATCTACGAAGCAATAATATCATATTTGGTGGTGCAATGATTTTATTAGCAGGAGATTTTCGTCAAACATTGCCAGTGATTCCACGATCAACGCTAGCTGATGAAATCAATGCATCTCTAAACTCCTCCAATTTGTGGAAATATGTCAAAGTGCTTCATTTAAGCAAGAATATGCGTGTCGAGTTGCAAAATGACCAATCTGGAAACATATTATCTAAACAACTCATTGATATTGGCAATGGCAAACTTCCTATAGACATGTTGAATAGCTGCTTTCCTCAAAGTTTTTGTCATTTAACGCAATCAAAAGATAAACTTATTCAGAAACCAAACCATGATTGGTTGAGCAAACGAGCTATATTGGCTGCAAAAAACATTGATGTAAATGAATTTAATTTCAAAATTCAAGAACAAATTACAGGCGAATCGAGTTGATTCGGCTACTAACCAAGATGAGTAGTCAATTATCTACCGGAATTTTTAAACTCGCTGGATTTGCCAGGATTGCCACCTCACAATCTTCGATTAAAGGTTGGATCAATAGTTATGGTGTTGGGAAATATCAACCAACCACGTCTTTACAACGGTACACGGTTAGCGATAAAAAAAAATTACTAAACAAGGTGATAGAAGCAACTATAATCAAAGGAAAGTACTCGTATAAAGGAGAAGATGTTGTTATAGCGCGCATCCCAATGATTCCGACTGATGTGCCATTTGAGTTTAAACGACTACAGTTTCCAGTGCGGCTTGCTTTTGATATGACCATATAAACAAGTCCCAGGAACAATCATTAAGTGTTTGTGGTATTAATCTAGAACACCCATGTTTCTCACATGGGCAGTTGTATGTTGCCTGTTCCCGTGTTAGAAAACCATCACATTTGTTTATATATGCGCCAAGTAATCAAACAAAAAATATCGTTTATCACAAAACACTACAATGATAAAAAAAAAACTGGTTTCTGTTACTAATTATGATGCACATGCTTAACAATAAACGATTACTTCCTTTTAAATCCTTATATATGTCTCATTTAATTATTTTTTATTCACAACGCCCTATCACCAGGGTGACGGTTCTGTTCAGGAGACTGTTTAGCCACGATTTTAAAATACGTAGGAACAAAAACTGCCACTTTACAAATCTTTATGACAGTACGAAGTCTGTCGGGTGTGCTAGTCTTATATATTTTCATATATAAACAATATTAATTGATAGATGATTTCGTTTCTTAAAACAGCAAAAAAAAGCAACAAATAACATTTTACATTTTTTTTACACTCTTAACTACTCAATATTTTTTGTATAAAGAAACACTCATATTTATGCGTTAGCCTCATATATCTTCTTAAGATACCATTTTCATTTTTGTCATAAAAAAGCTTTTTTCATCTAATATTTTACTTAAACTCTTATAACTTTTTTAGTTACCACATTTTTTGCAGAAACCACAAAAATAACTTTTTATTGTAATGACCAATCATTTTTTTTTTCTGTACAAATAAAAACTTCGGCTATTTTTATACAAGCCCTTGATATAAATTGGTTTTATTAATTCATAAGCCAAATCATAAGCAAAATCATCTAAAAAAGACTTAAAATTTTTGGCCCATCCTACAAAATAAACATATGCCTTTTGTAAGATATAATCTTCAAAGCATTCTTTTTCTTCTTTGAAATTTGTATCTGCCTTTTTAGATAGCTTGAAAGCCACTCTTAGAAAATAAGTGATGACTTTGCTTTTAGGAGAAACAAACAAACAAAAAGTTTACTTAAATTTCACAAAACATGCCTACCCCGAAATGCCTTAAATAATACATAGAAATGTATGTACATATGTACTGTATGCACAATGTTTATACGACAATATAACTTTTACAAAAATTTCCGAGTTCCAGAAAAACTCTGTAGTACTTATTACAAAAATAAATCATTTTAAAAAGCAAAGGTTAAAACAATTTTAAGAATTCAAAAGTTAGCACATAACTCTATTGTCGAATTACATAGATCTGTTTTTCGTCTTTCCCAGGAAGTTCACTAGGCCGTATGTGTAACCTTCTTCTTGTTTAGGATTTAAAAAAATAAATAAAAATAAAAACAACATAACAGAATGCTTAAAATTGTCTTATATAAATCTAGTTGCAAAGGGTACAGCTTAAATGGCTTTGACGAGTGGAAAACCCTTGTCAAGAAAAGTTTGTTTTTTTTCTTATTGTTTTTATTTTGCAACTTTCAACTTGATGTGAAGTCTTAAAAGACCAAACAAACACCAGATGTTTATGTATTCTATAATGCCATTTAACTTAAAAACTGAAAACAGCAACAAACATAAGGAGCAGGAGAAGAACAACAAACATGAGGCTTTTGACAAAACTTAAGCCGACTGAGAATGTGAATCCTTTTTAATGTACGACAACATACATACGTCTCGTCGTTGTAGTCATCGTCCTCATTCGTCGTCCTTGTAAAGGAGATTGAAAAAGGAATACAAACGTTGTCACTTGGCATGGAACTCGACAAACAAGATTTTCACTCAGAAATTTGTGTAATTTATTCGCATACGCTTTGAATTTCATGTAAGGATTACACTAAATATACTTTCAATCACAAGTGAAATTTCATGTCAAAGAAGCTCTACCACTGCCATTGCCACTGCCACCTTACTAAGTTTATATATGTAAGTAGGAACATATCTATGCCATCAAATGGTTCTGCATTTGATTATACTTATTATTACTTTGATTATTTGGAAAGCAAAACCAAAAGTTCGTTCATATTTTATGGTCTTGTTGTAAGGACAATTATTATAAACTTTCAAGAATTTGACCTTTTTTGTTTGTTTTTTGAAAACTGCATGAGAAAATTTACGATTTCATACTCATTCCCTCTAGAAACAATAATATTCCAACAAAATATTGAAGGCGTTTGCATATTTTTAGTTGTGAGTTTGCAGAATCAACTTTGAACACAAATTCATATTTGTTTTTAAAATAATGAATGAAATTCTTGTTCTGCAATGGTAATACAATATTTTGAATCGTTCCCAGGATAAAATACAAATATTTTTTCAACTGAAGTTATGGCCAATTTGAATAGAAAATACTCATACGTGCAATATGTTTATTTTAATTGTATTAGTTATTCTGATGTAATTCAAACTTAATTACAAAAACACAAAATCACCAAATATTATGTTTTGTTTTAATATTTATTATTTTCAAAAAATGTAATTAAGATTACTACGTTTCAGTAGTTTTCGACCCATTTCTTTTGCGTTATCGGAAATATTTAAAAAACTACTTTTTATATGTGGCTGTTTTTTCATGACTGTGTTTCATGCACCTTTATGCATCGAATTCAAGCTGTTTAAGGTTTAAAAACTAAGTTGACCATCATTTTTTTTTTTTGTTTTTTGAATTTATGTGTTTTCTGTCAGATTGGGTCCTTTTCGACCCGTAATGTGAGAACTCATTTAGTTTTGAAATTTCGTTGTGATTTGAATGTTTTTTTTCATCAAGTGATGACGATTTTTCCACGGGTAGCGATGAAGATTTTGTGCCTGATATTGGAAGTGCTAACAATTAAGAGTTCGATTCATCTGTATCAGAGAATGAAGGTGAAGAAACATATGTAAATTCCGATTCCCAGTTTGTCTTTAAGAAAGATATAATTTGGAGCCCAAATCCACTGAATCATAAAAACATATGAGCCATCTACATGCATGCATAGTTAAGTGTTTTGATAATCGTGGGTGTTTTACAATTTTTGTCGGCTCTCTTCGAAGACATGTGGTTTTTTTATTCAGATCTAAAACAGAAGGTTTGACGAAGATTTGTATGGCCCAATATTTCGAGCAATACTGTCCAAGAGAAAGGGGGTCTAACTGACTCCCGTGTAGATGTAGGGAAGTATTGTATGCTTGTCTGCAATATGGGATGAAGAAGTACTTACTTGCACCTCCCCGTGGTGACCCCTGGGCACAAGTAATGAGACTTCAGTGTATATTCATTGATGAGCCGATACTGTACAATTAATTATAATTGATAAAGGCACTCTGAGAATTGCACTGTAAAAAGGTTTCTGCTTGTGAGCGAACGCAAGAAGTTATTGTTTTGAAGGAGGGACCGTCGTCCTGCCTCAAGGGTTCTGAGGCTGACTTACTGACAAAATTATAAAAAACCACACATACAAGTCAGTAAAAACGAAAATCGACCTCTTCTGTGAAAGTCGATGTTTAAGATAAGTTAAAAGTTCGGAGTGACTCCAGTAAAAATCATTTTATAAAAGAATGATGTTAAATGTAGATAAAGCTGGTGGATTGAGGTCCCAATCATGAAGCCGAGCGGTCACCCCTAGGGTTATCTTCCCTAGATCCGTCCTATCAAAGATTCGAAAGATTGTGAGCCGGACCAGGCTATAAACGGTGCCACGGGATATGATACAGCCCCATGATGCAAGGCGTCATGATCATATATGGGACGGCCCCCGTAGTGGGAGTTTCGTGGTGGTTGTGGTTTATCCTAGAATGCATAGGGTTTGGTTTCTTCGTACCCTAGAAAAATCAAATTATGATAGAAAAAACCATGACCAAAGGTTAACAAATGGGCCGGCATTTGTTAGGTCTTGGAAGCTTAGAAAGAGGAACTCACTCAAAGCGATTTGATTATAGAGAGAGGGTACTCTTATGAAACCACTTTTGGTAAGTTTCAAAAACTAAGCGAAAAAGCAATGTCTTGGGGCAGCAAGTTTAGTAAGCTTGCCAGTGAATAAGGGTTTACTACTAGGTGTCGCTGTTGCGAGCAAATCTTTCTTATCTGTCCAAGAGAAAGTCTAATATATTACAAATTTGCCCCAAATAGGTGTTTATGGGACAATTGGGTTGAATTGCTACCATTCTTCTATAACCCATTATCCAGTGTTATTGTCGATGAGAAACTTTTTGGTTTTCATTGTCGATGCTTATTCAGTCAATATATGCCAACAAAATCAGAAAAGTATAGGGACGTAAGTCTTGGATGTGTACTTGTGCCGAAACTTTCTACATACATATGGAAAATTAAGCTTAAAAGAAGTTGGAGGTGTTGGTGAACGCAACCAAGGTGAGAGTGTCGTCCTAGACAGAACATCACTATGGAAAACTTTTTTACGTCTTATGAATTCAACCATAAACTGCTACAAAAGAACATGTACCTATATGGTTGGCACCCTTATGAAAAATAAAAGGAGTACGCTATAGCTTTTACTTAAAAAAAAAAACCGCTGGCCAATGTGCGTCTTTGTTAATATAATTAATATTTCGAAATTAAATGCTATTATTATCTATTCGCAAATTGATCCAGGATATCAGGCTTCAAAAAGGAAGCAAAGCCGAACAAAGGAAGCAAAGCTACGTCTTTTATCCAAAGATTTGCTTAAAAACCCCGCGATTTTAATTGCGTGTGTCTGGAGAATGCTGCCACCTACACGTCTATTATATACATATTCGAACTTAGGATGGATTTTCAAGAGCTCGATTGCGACGAATCCAATTGGTTTCACAAAGTTCCAAAACGCCAAAAAACGCGTTTTTAGTGACCTTTGCAGAATAAATGCGGCCACCTAAAAGTCTGTAGAAATCATATTTGAGCTGACAGACGAAATTTTCTCTTATCACCTTTACTAAGACTACCTACAACTCTAAAAGCAAATGTTTCGAATATTGAAAACAATTTTTGTTTATAAGTTAAAATTAGTTGCAAGCCATAATCTCAAATTTTTGAAAAGATATTTGAGTCAAAATTCAATTTTTATCAACTTTGAGTAATGTTTTTTTAGGTTTTTATTTTTTATAAAAAAAAAACTGTCAATTCGATTTTCCTCAAAATTTTACCAGATGTTGAAAACGTTATTTGTCCTTGCACAAAATTGTTTTGGTGATAAAATCATTTTGTATTCGTAAAATTTTCGGGGTGACAAATTTTTTTTTCAATTTTTTTTGATTTATAAAAAAACCGTTAATTTGATTTTTTTTTCCAAAAATAAACTTGTTTGGTATCACGTTACAATAAATTATACGCTGAGTTACAAAAAAAGTGGCGCATTCATACTTTTTGATGTGTTGTTATTATTTTGATAATTTACCGCTATGTTTTTGCAGAGATTATTTTTTTTTTCGTTTAACTGTATATTTTTTTTTGTATGTTTGCATATTATTTTTCGATTTTCCTTATCACATTAGTGCATTAAGTGCACTATATTTAGGAAAGCCGCAACTTTATTATTTGTTTATAATAGACGCAAGTTATACAAATTTTGGCTTCGTGATTCCGTAAATGTTTTAATTAGTTTATTGGAATGGTTTTATTTTAATTTGATTCTTTATCAGTTTTTTAGTGATTTTTGTGAAAAAAATGCAAATAACGGCATAAAGCGCTGGCTTTAGTAAAGGATGGACGAAGTGCGTGGTATGCCGCTTTAATGATAGGAAAACCGGAGACGACGGTTAGAAGAGCCATTCAAAGGCACAGGGAAACCACTCCTGCAACCGGCGGAAAGACTCAGTTCGCCCCAGAGCAACATCTGCAAGGAATGATCGATATTTGGTGCTTCAAAGCCTTCGAGGTCGTCACCAAACAGCGGTTGAGCTGTCTCACAGACTTCGATCCGTTAGGGGAGGAGCTGTGAAAGAGAATGTTTAAACGGTGAGGAGGCGATTAGTGGAGAGCGGCCTGAGGGCAAGAAGACCTGCTCGTATACCAAGACTCACGTTACAGCACAAGCGACGTCGGATGGAATTTGCTCAACTTTACCGAGATTGGACCGTGGCCGGTTGGGGTAGAGTTCTTTTCACTAATGAGTCCAGGTTTTGTCACCAGATGGACGAAGCAGAGTGTGGAGACGATTGGGTGAAAGATACTCTTCGGAGGTTCCGTCATGTGTGGGCGGGAATTTCCATGCACGGAAAAACCGAGCTGTGCATCGTGGAAGGATCGGTAAACTCCAGTTACTACATCAACAACATTCTGGAGGAATATGTGGCTCCATTCGCACCATTTATTGTAGAGATTTTCTTGCTAATGCAGGACAATGCTAGACCACACGTTGCTAGGTGCGTTACTGACTACTTACAAGAAGTGGATATCGATGTAATGGCTTGGCCTGCGATGGCTTGGCCTGCGTTTATCAGAAAAACGTTTGATTGTTAAAGTTACTTCAAAATGTTGAAAAATTTCAAGGTGCGCCACTTTTTTTGTAACTCAGTGTATAAAATTTAATTCAAGTCTCTAGCATTTTTGGTTCGTAAGATATTTAGGGTTAACCAAAATGTTCACCTTTTTTAAAGAAATTAATTTATCTGATCATCTGGAATGGTGAGTAACACTGAAATTGAAGTGATTAACCCCGAAGATTGTTCTGAAGAAACAAAAGAAAACAGATCTACAAGAAAAGTAAACAGAAACACCGGAAAAGATTATACAAGACGCACTGGAAAATTGATTAAAGCCAGGAAATTCAAACCGTTGCGTTGGTAGAGTGCCGACAAAATGTTATGACAAATATATCTGAAGAGGATCAGAAAAATATTTTCGAAAAGTATTGGGCACTTGGAGATTACAATTTACGACAAGCTTACGTGTGTGGCATCATCATTGTGGAAGGAACAAAATCAAAAAGAACTTCAAAACATGGCACAAATCCAAGAAATAGAAATTTTTCAAATTATTATTTCTTAGAAGTCCATGGAAAAAGAATTACCGTTTGCCAGAAATGTTTTTTTTTTCGATCAACTTTATCTGAAACAGAGCCATTTATAAAAGCAGTTAGAAAGAAGGTGGAATCAAATGGAACAACAACACGACCAGACCAGCGATTAAAAGGATTATCCAACAAGATTGAAACTGGAATGGGAAAAGAGATCCGCGATCATATCAACAGTTTTCCTTCGTATGAGTCACACCAAACCCGAAGAGACACTGTCCAAAAAATATGTACATAGCAGCCTGGAACTTTGTACTATGCATAAATTATACTGTGAAAAATACGAATCAGTGGCATCATTTTCTACATACTCAAAAAGATTTAAAACTATGAATACAAATTTAAAAAACCTAAGCTCGATACTTGCCATAGATGTGAGATATTAAAAACTAAAATTGAAGTGGAACCAGACGAAGAAGAAAGACTTTTATTAAAATCAGAGCAGGAAGATCATCATAAGGCTGCTGATCTAGCATACGAAAACAAGGCCAAGGACAAGGAGTTTGCTAGAAACAGTGGTTAGACAAAAGTTTTTTCTTTCGATCTTCAACAGTGCCTTCCCACACCATTTCTTAGAACTAATGTATTTTTCTATAAGCGACAACTGCGGACTTATAACTTGACCATTCATGACAGCCGACCGAGGTGGTAAAGAGATTGCTTCTTCTATTTTCCAGCATCTTCAAACGATTCCGCCAGACGTAAGACACCTAATTTTGTACAGTGATTGTTGTGCGGGTCAGAATAAAAGCCAATATGTTGCCAGCATGTTTGAGATTTTTTTGCAATAAATCGCATAATAATGTTATCGACCCACATGGAGTGTGATGTTGATCATGCAGCAATTGAGAAGAAAAAGAAAGCATCAACTGTTAAGATTAATCATCCAAGGGATTGGTACCAGTTGGTTAGAAAAAACCATTCATTGTTCATGAAATGATCCGGACCGACTTTCTTGACTTTGCAAAAATTTCAAAAAAAATAAATTTGTTTGGCGTAAAATTGCTGACGATAAAAGTAAATTTGTATGTAAAAATATAAAATAATTGCTATTCATCAAAGAATTCAGAATTGTTCAATTCAAAACAAGTTTAGATAAAAATGAAGCATTCAAAGACTTGAACATAAGAAAACGAGGCAAGAATTGTGTTGATATAGTTGAAGTTCCATACTGTTACACTGGACCCAATACCATCAGCAAGGAAAAGAAGAAAGATATGTATATTAGAATTACTGCTAGTGATCGAAAAGTCATATCACGACTTTTATTAACTTCCCATAGGAAGTTATTGTAATGTGTTCGATTTGTCAAATTGAAAATTTTGACATTTCTCGACGTTTTAAAGTCCCTAGAGTCGAAATAAAAGATTTTTAGAAAGATGTCTGTGCGTGCGTGTGTACGTACGTTCGTACGTCCGTACTTTCGCGACGTTTTTTTCGTCGTCCATAGCTCAAGAACCAGAAGAGATATCGACTTAAAATAATTTTTTTTATACAGATAATAAGGCAGAAAGATGCAGAAAGGGCTCTCAAGAAAATTGCGTGGTGGTTTTTTTTTACCATAGCAGTTTAAAAACGGGTGAACATTTTGGTTAATCCTAAATATCTCATGAACCAATGGCGCTAGGGACTTGAATTAAATTTTATATTATATATCGTAACCTGATACAAAACCAGTATATTTTTTGAAAAAATGCAATTAACGGTTAAGAATAATGTTTTTGACATCTGATAAAATTTTGAGAAAAATCAAATTGACAGTTTTTTTTACAAAAAATAAAAACCTTAAAAAAAATTAATAAAAGTTGGTAAAAATTGATTTTCGACTTAAGTATCTTTTCAAAACTTTGAGATATTGGCTTTAGACTACTTTTGTCGTTCAAAAAATATTGTTGTCAACATTCAGTAAAATTTTGAAAAAAAATCGAATTGACAGTTTTTGTACGAACAATTAAAAACCTAAAAAAAAATTAACAAAAGTTTGTAAAAATTGATTTTTGACTAAAATATCTTTTCAAAAATTGGCTTCAAACTTATTTCATTTCAGAGAAAATATTGTTTTCGATATTCAGTAATTTTTTTATAAAAATTCATAAGTCCGTTTTTTCATAAAACAAATAAAATCTACAAAAAATAGTACGCAAATTTGATAAAAATTGATACATATAGACAAACTTTAAAGCAAGACAAATTGACAGACAGGATGGGAAGTTATCAGCGTGCAACGCATCCCAGCCCAGACTCTTTTTTAAATAAGTTTAAATCCAATATTATTTAATGTTGAGAAGATTTTTGAGTCGTAAATAAGTATTTATTTATTTTTGGTTTTTATTTTTTGTAAAAATATGTCAATTCGATTTTTCAGAAACTTGTATCTGATGTCAAAAACGTTAGTTTTCGATGCATTCAATGTCAGTGCTAACCAGGATATTCACAATATCCAATATTTTGCATATCAAGAAAAACAACAGTTTTCGAACTTAAATTAACGTTTTATTTCCTTCTTTTTCATTTTAAATATTGTTTTAAAGTTTTTTTCTTTTAAGCGAATTGAATTGGCTAGTGGCGACCACTTTTAGGAGTTTCTTATAGCCAAAATTGTTGATTTAGCCACACTGTATTCCCGGGATAAAATTAAAGTGGCTACACCTCTTTCTAGTTTCGCGATAATATCACCTTTTTCTTTTAATAATAAAAACTTTTGCAGAGAAGAAAAATTAACTTGAAATTCCGAAAAATTAACTGCAGTAAAAAGAAGCAACAAACAAACAGCAGCGAGTTTCACTTTCACGTGTTCAAAGCAAAAACACTCCATTACCAAGACCGGAATCTTTCGTACGTTTCACTCTCCAAAACCCGTTTGTTTACATTGTTGTATTTGTAATTTTGACAATTAGTCCATGAATAGATGTGAGCACAAACAAAAAAAAACGATGCCGTGGGCTAGCGGTATTTTGCACAGCAAAAACAAAATGGGGTTGTTAATAAGTTTTTTTTCAGGTTTTTCTTTTTACTTTTTTTCGATGAAGAAGTCAGTTTTAAGCTTTAATTTTGCAGTCATTTTTTTGATAACGAACCAATGTACATTTTTGTCTTCAAAAAAGCATGTAAACCATCAGTTTATTATAATTAATTCCCTAATTTACAAAAATCACTACGAAATTCTTCAAATTTCATAATTAACCTCGGATTTTTGTATGAAAGATGCGTTCGAAGAACCATCAAGTTAAGGGTGCGAGCGCAGTTTTTGTATTGAATTCTAATAAATGTTCGTTAATGAACGGCCCAAATTTTTTTTTTGCAAGTAATTAAAATCTGTATCAATTTAATTAATCCAAATGTATTTATAGTTTGTTTTTAATGATTTAAGCTTGCAACTATTTTTGAATTCCATTTTAATTAATAAATATTATATTTAAAAAAAATAGTTATAATCGAAAAATACCTTATAACATTCTTGATTGATGGAAGCATATGCACATGTTTTTGCTATCAAAAAAAAAACTATGCATCAAAGGAACACTAATGTTTTAAAAAATTAATCAAAACGATTATAGCGAACCTGTGGAATAAATGCAGAGCAAATAAAAAACAAATTTTGCATATATCACAAAATGAAAACGTCTTAAAATCGTTCTGAATTCATGCACAACTCATTCAATAGATCAAGTAATCGACATTAATGTTTATTGTTGACGTACAGAAGTTTTTTTTAGTGAATTCCCACAGTTTAACGAAAAATGTAATTTTCATTCATTCCTTAAAAATGTTTAGTTAACAAACTTCGAATTTACTTATTATTGTTTGAAGGGTATGTTTAGTAAAAGTGTTGCTAATAATGAAAAAATGAATGAGTTTTACGTATGTACATGTTTTTGTTTTTGTTAATATAATAAATACTTCCATAGATTACATTTTATAAATGCAGAACATAGAACATACACAAACAATAGTTATAAAGCAGATATAAAGCAGAGGTTAGTGTAGAAAAATGTTTTTGAGAAAGCCAATAATATTTTAGGTATGTTCAATTTTCATTAAAAAAATTTCCGCTTCAGCTAACCTTCATCAACTTTTTAGAAACAAAATTAGCATTAATAGCAGCATTTAGTTGGTATTGTGTGCAACCATATTGCCTATTTCTATTTCTTAAAGATGCTTTACACAAAGTAACTTATTTTTAAAACATGGTTCCCTCAAATTTGTATTCCAAAATCTAACTACAAACAATATTCTAACTCTAACAAAGTCCCTCAAAAAGAAATTTTTAGAAATATTTCTGCAACAAACAAAACTAAAAGTTGTTCTTGCAATTATCGAACTGCTTAAATGATGAAAATACTAATCTTATTGAGGAATCTGAACTAGCTAAAGTTGTCAATGGAACTTAACAAGTATGCTTCCCGTAGCATTGTCTGTACAAAAAAAAAATACGGAGGCACCCGCCTATTGTTTCCACCTGAACTTCTAACGTCGCCAAAAAAATGCTCTAAGCAAACTACAACTGAAAAAATTGCCTGTTTTGTTGTTTTACAAAGTATTGAGTTACACTTTTGTCCATTTGCAATAATTATACTTAACCAGTTGCAGTGCATGTTGCGTTCGCAAATAATTTAAGTAAACAAAATAAATAATAATAAACTAATAAATCATTAAATAATATGTATTTGGTCAATTTTATTTTATTTAATATACATTTACAACATTTATTAACTTCCCATAGGAAGTTATTGTAATGGGTCCGATTTGTCAAATTGAAAATTTTGACATTTCTCGACGTTTCAAGGTCCCTAGATTCGAAATAAAAGATTTTTAGAAAGATGTCTGTGCGTGCGTGTGTACGTACGTCCGTACGTCCGTACGTTCGCGACGTTTTTTTCGTCGTCCATAGCTCAAGAACCAGAAGAGATATCGACTTCAAATAAATTTTGTTATACAGATAATAAGGCAGAAAGATGCAGAAACGGCTCTCAAGAAAATTGCGTGGGTGGTTTTTTTACCATAGCAGTTTAAAAAAAAGGTGAACATTTTGGTTAACCCTTAATATCTTACGAACCAAAAATGCTAGAGACTTGAATTAAATTTTATATAATATTGTAACGTGATACCAAACAAGTATATTTTTAAAAAAAAAATCCAGTTAACAGTTGTATTACATAATTTATACATATCCAATGACGATAACATCACATTGGATGAAGAAGTAACACCACAGGAAAATAACTTGGGGCACAACACAAATCCCGAAATGAATACATCCCGGAATCGTCGTGAAACATTGTTTACATACATATGTATCTGTGTCAAAAAAAAAATATAATTTAGTTATAATTAAAATTATAAGCTACCCACCAAAGTTCGATTTCTTTTTTTTTGGGCGAGACTCGACAACCTATTTACATATTTTTTGCGTTAATTCACAAAAATGTCTTTGCAGAAATGATTCACATCGCACCATCAATTTCGGCAATCATTCATAAATGCATCAAACCAGCATCACTTTTTGAGTTCACTTGAGCAAACTTCCATCAAATGATACTAACGACCGCAAACTTCAAACCTTTAAAACTCCAAGAAAAAAACAACTACAATTCAATTTTAATAACGAGTTTTTTATTTTGATAACATTTTTTCTATCAACTCGTATTTCTTTTTACGGTCCTCCGCTTTTTTTAGCTGTAGCTGTGCCCTGGCCTGTTGACGCTCTTGGAAGCTTGTTGTTGGTGGTGTTGTTGTTGTTGGTAGTGTTGTTGCTGTTGGTGGTGGTGTTGTTGTTGTTAATAAAGATGAATAGGCAGCAGCTCCTTCTAAAATAAATTCGACATCCACATCAAAAAAATCGGAATCATTTGAGCCAGGAGTTGCTTCTAAGGATGCTGAGAAACCATCGAACTCAAAAGTTTCTGGGGGTTGAATAATGGTGCTGCTGAGGACGTATCCGGTGATGAAACCGTTGCACCTGAACTCTGAAAGAAAACAGAATAATTAAACTATTTTCAGATTAAAAATGACCCTCTTTCCAAAACACTTTCGGCACCTAAGAATCGCTTTTTGAAAAATTTGGCTTTTTAGCAAACAGCTCGTCCATTTGCTCTAAGAACGGTGCAATGCAAGGAGATGCATCAGTTCTGCCATTATTACCCTTAGCGTCTCTGTACGCCCTCAGCGGCGTCTGCATCTTCACCTCAAGATTTCTCGATGTGAAGCCCGAGTCCTGAAAAATATTTTAAAAATTTATTAGTTAATCAAATTAAGTTCATAATCCTATTCTTACAAAGCCAGCAGCAATCATATCTTCAACAACGCTTCCATACGCCGAACGTTTTTTTTCTTGGGTGGCTAAATTGCTCCTTCCTGGCAGTGTAAAAATGCAAAAACGCTTTCATTTCGTCCGTGGTCCAACGTTTAGATCTGAGAATAAAAATGTGCTTTATTATTAATACGAGTATATGTATGTAAGTATGTATACTTTTTGTTTGTAAAATGTTTGTTTACCTTTTCTCCATTGTCCACGAATTATTTGTTTTGTTTTGTTTTGTTTTTACTCAGAGTCGGAGCCACCAAATACCAGTGTTGAAAATACGTACTCAAGGGATGTGTTGAAAAAGTATTATTGTTTTTATGTAAAGTTGAATAAAAGTTCAAGTTAATGTGTACATGCAGGTCCAGTCAGAATAGAGTTGAGTATGAATTGGAAGATTGAAATGACATAAGAGTGCCTGTCCACATTAAATTTTTAATGTTAGGTGCAAGCAGTGAGACAGGTAGATTATTATGTGAGTGAAAAAGAGAGAGATTGGTAGATTACAGCCCAAATGCAAACAATATTCTTGGATTCAACATGAAACATTTTATATTGTATGAGTAAAAGATAGATAGATTTCAAGGGTGTGAGATAGGGATGTTGTTAAATATTACATTCGTTAAGTGACAACACTTTGTTATTATCACTCTATACAAAATATTAAATTATAATCACTTGATCAGTTTATTGAAAATCAGAAAATTTTCTTTTTGTTTTTCTGTCTGAATAAAATATCGTTACCTAGAAGACGTTGTTTTACTTATAAAGGACCTTTATAAATCTAATTAGCCAATAGGTTATGGGCCCAGATTTCTAGAAGGAACAACGTAACAGAAAATAAAAAAATGGCCGAATCTTTAAGGACTTCAATAACAAAATTGGGTCAAGATAACTACCACATTTGGAAGTACAAGCTAGAGCTTTTGTTGAGAAAGGATGGCCTTTGGGAAGTGGTTCTTAATCAAAAACCTGAACCACCAACAGCAGAATGGACCAAAAAGGACAGCGATGCGAAAGTTCTCATAGGCTTGTCTGTTGAGGACAACCAACTTCACCATGTCAGGAAGGCTGACACAGCAAAGGCTGCGTGGGACAAGCTTAGACATCATCATGAAAAATCGACACTAAGCAATAAGGTACAGCTCATGCGAAAAATATGTAGCTTAAAATTGGAAGATTCAAGCATGGAGGAACACATTCAGACAATGACGACACTTTTCGACAAACTAGCAGCATTGGGTGAAGATCAGTTGTCGGAAAGTTGGACTGTTGCAATGGTTTTAAGCAGTCTGCCCAGGTCATACGATACACTTGTTACAGCTCTTGAAACCAGAGATCAAGCGGCATTAACTTTGGATCTAGTAGATGCAAAGTTACTGGAAGAGTTTTCAAGGCAAAATAAGGGGAATGATAATACTGCACTAAAGGTATCTAATAAATATTCGAACGAATCTACTAAATGTTTCTTTTGTAATAAAAAGGGTCATATGAAGAAAGATTGCCGCAAATACATCCAGTGGAAAAATTCTAAGAAACAAGGAAAAGTCAACACCGTAACTTCGTCCAATGAATTTTGTTTTGGTTTGAGTGACAGGATGTATAATGGTTGGGTTATTGATTCAGGTGCAACAGTTCATATAACCAGAAGTACTGAAGCTATTAATATAACAGAAGTATTGAAGCTATTAAAAGATTGGCCAAAGATAAAATGGTGAGTGATTTTAATATTATTAATTGTAAGCACAGTAGAGACTGTGAAATATGTGCCCAAGGAAAAATGACTCTTTTGCCATTCAAAAAATCATGCAGTGAAAGTCATTCACCTATGGATTTAATTCATAGTGATGTATGTGGGCCAATGCAGACAACTACACCAAGTGGAAATAGATATTTCTTGACGTTTATTGACGACTTTAGCCGTTATACTGTAGTATACCTCTTAAAAGATAAATCTGAGGTATTTGAACGGCTTATTCAATATGTTGAAACTGTCAAAAATATTTTTTCGCTAAGGCCCAAAGTCATAAGATCTGACAATGGCGGTGAATTCACTGCAGGAAGAGTTTTAAAATTTTTAGAAGGACAGGGTATTAAGTATCAACATAGTGCACCTTACACTCCTCAACAAAATGGGACGGCTGAACGCAAAAACAGATCTTTGGTAGAGATGGGTAGGTGTATGCTTCTGGAGGCGAACCTAGGATATGAATTCTGGGGAGAAGCAATTATGACCGCGAACTACTTGCAAAATAGACTGCCCTCGAGTACAATTCCAACAACACCCTATGAAAGATGGACTGGAAAGGCACCAAATATAAGTCATCTTCGTATTTTTGGAACAAAGGCTTTTGTCTACATCCCTAAAGAAACTCGAAGAAAGTTAGATGATAGAGCTGAGGCTAAGATTTAGTTTAGTTTTTAGTTTAGTTTATTCAATTTATCGATATGCTATACACATTAAGATATAATATCTTATTAAAAAGTGATAGCTTTATAATGTATACATGAGCAAGAAAAAAGTTAACATTAGTTGGAATACAAAAGCAAGATCAAAATAATTAAAACAATAATTAAAATTAAGTTAAAAGGGAAAACTGAGTAGTTTACAAATTAATGACGCTATAGAAATTAAGTTAACTGCAAAGTTTAAATTATAAATTTATTAAAGGTAAAACCGCACATTTAAAGCAAAGAAAAGTAGTCAATGAGTTTGCTCTGGAATATTTTAACATTTCCAAGCCTTCTTATATCACTTGGCAAAGAGTTCCATAAGCGAATGGCGTTGACAAAGAATTGCCGCTCAGATGTTAGGCATGTATGTCGTGGGATGTTAAGCTTGTTTGATCTATTTGAAGTAGGAAATTGTAATCTGTAATAAAGGTTATGTGGTTGATGCGTCTGTTTAATACTGAAGAGAAGAAGAAGTGTTCGATATTGTAGAAAATACTTAAACTGCATGTTGAATAGAGAAGAAGCAAACTCGGAGATATGGTCATATCTTTTAAGACCGTAGATGTATCTTACTGTGTTGTTGAAGGCAACCGTAAGCTTTCGTCTACTCTCAGCATCACAGTTACAATAGATTTCACAACCATATGTAAGGATTGGAATAATCAAAGTCTTAGCTAACATTTTTCGAGTTTCAATGGGAGTTAAGTATTGGGAATCTGGAAGAACCCTAAGAGCACCGTACACTTTACCAACAGTTGAATTTATGTGGTTTTCCCAAGTTAAAGATCTGTTGAAAATGACACCAAGATTTTTAGCTGTTTCCACATAGTCAATAACGATATCATTGAGCATTAAGCGAGGGAAATAAGAAAGATCAAGAGACTTTTTAGAGATAACTAAGCATTTAGTTTTCGACGGATTTAAGAACAGGCCATTTTTTTGGGACCAAATATGGATACTTAAAAGGTCCTGATTTATGTTATGAACGCAATTTTCAATAAGACCGAGTGGACTACTCAAGTAAAGTTGCACGTCATCAGCATACATTTGTATAAGCGAAAATTTCAATATCGATGGCAACTCATTTATATAAAGCGAGAAGAGAATCGGGCCCAATATCGATCCTTGAGGAACACCTTTCAAGACCGGCAAACAAGAAGACAACCTTTTGGAGAGACTTACAGCCTGTTTTCTCTCACTTAGATAAGAAAGAAGCAAATTAGCAGCAGAAGATGAAAAATTAAATTGATGAATAAGTTTACGTATGAGAATCGAGTGTTCGATAGTGTCAAAAGCTTTTGAAAAATCCAAAAGAACCAAAAAACTTACATTATCGACATCAACAGCTAGTCTAATGTCTTCAGACACATTCAATAGCGCTGTCAAACAATTATGTTTTGGACGAAAACCGGACTGAAAAGGTGTCAGTAAATCGACTCTACTTAGGTATGTATTTATTTGTCTTTGCATAATCCTTTCTAAAACCTTAGAAAGAAATGGAAGTATAGAGATTGGACGAAAATCCTTGCCATTAGATGATTTTGGTACGGGGACTATCTTTGCTTGCTTCCAAATCGTTGGAAAAATACCGGTTGTTAGTACTGTATTAAACAAATGTGTAATATAAGTCAAAAGAAGTGGTAGTAAAGCTCTAATAAAAACAGGGTGTATACCATCAATTCCAACTGCATTGGATTTAACTAACATAAAGCTTTCAACCACTTCAGTACAATCAATCCTAGAGAACTCAAAAGCAGATTGGGAGGCTAAAGAATTACCTTCGTTAAATACTTCATACAGATCCACTGAAGATGTAGAGGGCAACGTTAAAAATTGTTTATTCAACTCATTGATGTCAATGTCATGACACTTAGAACTTTTTTGCTTACCAATACCGATATCACGTAGATTGTTCCACAGTTTTCGACCATTAATGGATAAATTAAGACGATTTTTGAAAACTTTTGATTTTTCAGTGCGTATCTTGCAAACGACTTGGTTTCGAAGTAACCGGTATGATCTGTGAAGATCTTCTAACCTATATCTTTTCCAACGAAGGTATGCTTGATTTCTACGGTACATGAGAGAGGAAATTTCTGGAGTAAACCATGGTTGAGACCGATGTGTTAAAAATTTTTGTTTAAGGGGAACATACGTGTTAAATAGATACTCAATGCTAGTTTGAAAAAATTCTACTTGATCGTTGGGAGAAGGCATAGAGTAAATTCTATCCCAATCAATCATCGAAACATTTCGCTCAAGAGCAGAATAATTTACATTTTTAAAATCTCGATACTCGAAAATTGTTGGGGGTCGAATTATATTGAAATTAAAAGTGAGAAAAATCAGATCATGTTTTGAGAAGGCAGGAGCAACAAGTTGGTCATAGAACAGAACATCATTCATGTTACTAACAAAAATAACATCAAGTAGTGAACTTGAACTACTAGTAAAATGAGTTGGCTCATGTTCATTTACCGGTGATAAATTAAACGATCTCATTGTGTCAACTAACGTGCTTTCTACTAACAGATTACTATTAATATCCCCACATAAAACAATTTTAGCTGACATCACAGCAATTTCCTCCATAAGAGATACGAGAGGTGAAAGATCAACGAATCTATTGGGTCTGTAAACTGTACCAATCAATAGCTTATCTTCCCCACATATCATGTCTACAAAAATATACTCTATTGGACTACCGGGGCTAGATGCACAATTAATCCTACAAGTAATGCCATCACGAACATAAATTGCAACTCCACCTCCTCTATCACCTCGATCAGCCCTAAAAAGTCTATAACCATTTAAATGAAACATGGTGCTGGGAAAGTTAATGGGAAACCAAGTTTCAGAAACACATATAGCATCAACTCCAGAACCTTCAAACGCATATCTAAACTCGTCAATTTTTTTTCGTAAGCTTTGAGCATTAATATGGCAAACTTGAAAACCCATACATTGACTGCAAAGCACCCTAATCATTGAACGCAAAACCAAATCATAGCCAACACCAGAGGAATTCATACTTAAAATTGAAAATAGTATTTATGATATTATGATAAATTATGTAGGTAATTAAAAAGAGTTTGACCAATAATTTACATAAAGAGAAAAAAACAAAAAAAATAAATAGAGACAAGAAAAGAGCTAAAATAAAGATTAAAGAATGTAGATATGTATGTATGTATGTATGTAATTAAAAAAAAAAAAAGAAAAATAAAGTAGTACTACTCAGTTCAAGAAAATAAATGAATTAAAGTGAATTAAAAAAAGAAAATCTTTAGCAAATAATGTTTAAAAAATTATTATGTATTTACAGCAGCAGTCATGGACAAGTCTTCATTTTTGTCAATAAGAACCGCAGCATCATCTGGTTGACGTTTAATGTATACTAGTCCCCTCCTTGTAAACACCGATGATAGTTTATTTTGTTTTTTTAATCGAAGTGCAGATTGTAGCAAAGAATGTTTTTTTTTCGTCAAACACTCGCGAAGGAAAATAGGGCTTTCGGCATTGCGTCCAAAGTTAACGTCACGAAGGGAGAGTGGTTTGTTGTTATTTTGCTTACAATGCTCAGCAACGGATCGAAGCACGGTGTTGAGAAGAGTCTATATGGTTTGAAGCAAGCAGCACACGTGTGGAACGAAGTAATTCATAATGTTCTCATTGGAAGTGGTTTCATCCAGAGTAAAGCAGATCTATGCCTATACATTAGTTTAACGAAAGGTGAATGTTGTTATCTACTGGTGTATGTCGATGACATTTTAGTTGCTAGTAAGGATGAATCACTTATCAAGAAAACAGAGGCATTGCTAAATCAACATTTTGAAATGAATAATTTGGGAGAGATTAATCACTACTTGGGGATTGAAGTCTCCAACGACGCACGGCAATATGAATTACAGAATAAGGCAAAAACAATACATTGATAAACTAATTCAAGACTTTGGACTTACAAATGCAAAGGACTCAAAAGTTCCTATTGAACCTGAATATGACAAGTCAACTGAAGGAAGAGAACCATTACTACAAAACAAGGAATACCAAAGACTAATCAGATGCTTATTATATATAGCAATTAACACCAGACCAGACATAGCAGCAAGTATATCAATTTTGGCAAAAAAGACATCGTCACCAAATCAAGCTGATTGGATCGAACTTAAACGGGTTCTTAAGTATTTAAAAGGTACATCTAATTTGCAATTAAATCTCAGTAAGGACAATACAACTAAAAATAATTTAATCGGATATGCTGATGCTAATTGGGCAGCAGATAGAGAAAACCGAAAATCAAACTCAGGATACATATTCTTCATAAACGGAGGAGCTATATGCTGGTGTTGTAGAAAACAAACTTGCGTATCCTTATCCACAACTGAAGCAGAGTTTATAGCTTTATCGGAAACATGCAAAGAAGCAGTTTGGCTAAGAATGCTCTTAAGCGATCTCGAAATTCCCCAACAACAACCAACTTTAATCTACGAAGATAATCAGAGCTGTCTCAAGCTTATTTGTCAAGAAAAATTAAGCAACCGATCCAAGCATGTTGACACCAAATTTTATTTTGTTAAGGATTACGTGGACAAGAATTTTGTTAGGTGTCAGTACTGTCCAACAGAAGACATGCTTGCAGATATGTTGACCAAACCACTGGGAGCTGTGCGAATTAAACAACTTAGAACTAAGTGTGGTCTCCAAACGAATGAGGAAGAGTGTTAAATATTACATTCGTTAAGTGACAACACTTTGTTATTATCACTCTATACAAAATATTAAATTATAATCACTTGATCAGTTTATTGAAAATCAGAAAATTTTCTTTTTGTTTTTCTGTCTGAATAAAATATCGTTACCTAGAAGACGTTGTTTTACTTATAAAGGACCTTTATAAATCTAATTAGCCAATAGATGTGCAGACTGATTTCCTCTTCATCGTATGGACACAACGAACATAATAAAACCCAGCATTAAAAATCCAATGTAGTCAGGCACTAAAAGCCAAAAGAAGGGTGTGAGGGGAGATTTTGTCCTTCCCCGTAAGCCCGTCTTGCCAACAAGCTCCCAGTTGCTGGCAACTCAGTTTTCCTGTGTGAAAGGGGACAAATCAACGCGAAACATTCAGCGCCACAATTAAACTTTCTCTTCTCAAAATAAACTTACACTGCGATAACTGACTCGAAGCGAATCAGGGCAAATCATTCAGAATGATAATAAAAATGACAAATAAACAATGCCGCGTCGGCGAATGTGCCACTTTCGCGTTGGTTTGGGAGAGCCTTTAAACCCGACCAATGACGAAAGTTTTGTTTTCGCATCAAATGTTTCGCTTTGGTTTTGGGCGAGTCCTAACACACATCACATGTCAATAAATTTAGAGATATCACTGTGATTATTGATGATTTTTGGGTGATATCAAGTAGTCAACGCATTGAATATTTACTTTGACAGTCTAATCGTAGAATAATATTTCAAACCAATTTATTTTTATTCTAGTGAAAACAGAGCACAAGAAAAATACGAACGCATCTCCAAATAATAAAATCCTGTCAACCTTTAAGTAAAAAATATTTCTGGAACTGGATGAAGTGTCATTCTATTCCAAGCATTCCAAAACTTTATCTGAACTATTTATATGCACTATTTTTGCTGCCTTATTTATCCGCACTATTTCTTTGTTGTTGTTTAGTGTGTAAGATTTTGCTGCGCTGCGTATAAATTTACCAATAAAAAACGCCTATCATTATAATTTAATGAAATTCGCTAGCATTATTATTTCAAAAGAGATATTTTTGGTCCACCAAATTTGTAAGAGTAATAAAACCACCCGCTCAATTCTTTTAAGAGCCTTTCTAATGCTATCATTTGTAAAACAATATAGGTATCGTTGCCGGTTCTTGAGATATAGCCACCAACTTTGGGCTCTTGCTTAAAGTAATTTACTTAGATATTTTAGACATAAGAGTGTTCAAAATGTGCGAGTACTGTTATCAGGGATGGAGGGGACCTAAAGTTTTAAGCCGAATCCGAACGGCAAATTTGAGAAAGCACTTTTCATGACAAGAATTAGTCTTGGAGAATTAGTCAATTCCTTGCAAGAGGCAGTACCCGTACAAAAATTCAGATGGCATAGGCAGGGATCGAACCCAAGACCTTTGGCATGACAGTCCAACGCACTCCTTTTTTTTTTAATTCATTTTTATTGCTGCAATCTTAAACCGATCTTAAAGCTAGACAAAAATTCATAAAACTAGCCTAATTAACCATAACTTACCACTAACTTATTGGTCCCATACGGACACTCTAAGTTAAACAATAATACTTAATTCTAATGCCTTTCGGTCCTACGATCTATTTAACTTCAATTCAATTTTATTTATTTTTTTATTCATTAGAAAATAAAAAAAAGATAATATCAATATCCTTTTTTATTTTAACTTAAAAACTACTTAAAATTAGGTCCTAAAATAAAACTTTAAACTAACTTAAACTACCTATTCTAACTACTTAAAACAAGAACAACCACAGCAGCAAATCTAACTATCTAACATACAGTCCAACGCACTAACCATCATGCTACGGGTACTACTATATACTATGGTGATTATAGCTTTGTATATGAAGTGGATTATATATACAAAGATTATAGTATCAGTTTTTAATTTCAATATTTTATTTAAATTTTTAAATCAATTTTGTATATATTTGTCGGTACAATATTTTAAAATTTTTGGAGTGGCTTGAAAACATAGGAAACATGTTTTCCTTATTCCACTCTAATTCGGAACTCGTTTTTAGAAATGTATTACGTTAAATATTTTTTGATGGGTCATATTTATGGTTTTTATCCTACAAATTATTACTAATCTCAGTAATTATTACGCTGACGCTGAAAAAACACAAGTTACAGTCCATTCATTCCACATTATTTTCACATACATTATTAATTTTCTCTATTGAACATATTTCATTTATTTCCTTCTTCCTTTTTTCCAGTTGATCAAAGAATAATTAGTTAAATTGGCATTTATTCTTCTGTTCGACAGTCGTGCTTTTACCAAGAACTAATTTCAAGATCCGTCTTATAGCTTTTTGTTTATATTTTTCTCGCACTCCGAAATAAATCTAATATAACATCCCACACCAAAATATGTTTTCTTTGAAAAATCGTACCCTAAAAAGCACATTCTAAACGAATTACATATTTATAGTTACATAAATTCAAACATCCAGCTGTTGGAGATATCGCATTATCCGGGGTCTGGGTGTTGTAAACACGTCCCAACTTTTATTAATTACTCCTCAACAAGCTGGACTCTCTCACACTTCGTTTACACGATGTATAAGTTTGTTTTTTCCTTATCATACATATTTAGTTATAGAACAACCCTGCACAATAAATGAATAGTATTATTTAATTATTTTTATTTGTGAAGAAACCATAAGAAAATAAAATTATAAGCACGCATTCATGCCTTAAATTATTATTATTCATCCTTGTTTACCTACAATACAGTACACAGGATGACCCAGAAAACGTGACTAGTTAACTTAATGCCTTCCGGCTTCCACGTTCCAAATTTTATTAATATGGTTTTCCTCTCTTCATATAGAAATCATGTGTTTAGTTATGTGCTAAAGAGGCCCCTGTAAGAACGTTTGAATTTATCTTCAGTCGAATTATGCAGAGGAAATCCCCACATAGTTCACTAAAATGTAATTTTACTTCATTTCCATCACCCAACCTAGACAATACACTTTACCAACTAACTGCAATCTGAATCTGAATGCCTCAGACATCACAACAATAGAACACACCCTTACGACATATGACATACCAAAAATAAAGAAGGTTAAGAACTTTCGTAATCATAATCAAAAACTAAAGCTATTACCCACAATACACATGTTTACGTGACAAAACTGCCCAAGGACTTCTTAGGATTTAAAATCTTTGCTTTAAAGAGGTGGTTTTCCTCTGGAATTTACACAAGATTACTTGAATATTTGAAACCAGCTTCTCAGAAAGGATCAGATTTGCAAGGTAAACAATCATTTCCATCAATCTTTTCTTAACTCGACAATAAATGAAATCCCACACGACCAAAGTTGGTATAGTAATTACTCTTAGTCAATTGATATCCTTTTATTGTTCCCACGTTGGGCGCCATCATACCTGTAAACAAAATCCTTATGACTCTATTTTTAAGCACGGTACCTGGTAGAAATATGAATATTACAACGAGATAATACCCCAGTATCACATTTCCCTATTTGTATACACAACACGACCGATATGTAAGCATATTGTGGATCTAATGGTCATTCAGTACACACACCCATAATATACTGTACACTTGTTTGTGTACATTTATATGAACAGCATGAGTTCGCCGGAAAGAGGACAACATTGGTCATAGAATTTATTTATGCACAAAGAAAATGCGGCTCGATGTCGATAGGGACAAAAAGTACAAACTATAGAAAGGACACATATGCATCTATGTACAACACATACACGTATAACTCGAGGACACAACATGCATTTGCCTTGATAAACTTTTCGACGATGGATAAAGTTTGTGCTCTCAAACTAAAACGATGACGACAAAACGCGCCCTGGCTGATGTAAAACTTTCCTATTGCAAAAGAGGGGTACGCAATGTTTTGTAAATTCGTTTAGTACAGTAGTACATCAGGATATGGATTGTGACCCTCAAACTCTTATTCCGGTTGATGCAACTGAAAGTATATACACACAACTTATGTACATATTTAGTATTGTATAAACTTTGTATGTTTAACATTTCAACTTATTAATGAGCTTTTAAATAAAAGAAATATTAGTTCGTCAGTGATAGGTTTGGTTTTCCATTAGATGTTAATTTATGTTATTTGAACCTGATGTACTATTTTTAGTATACATGGAATAAGGTGCAGATGTTTTGAAGGACAAAATACTGGTGGACAATATTCACCTAATAAAATTGACTTAATTCAGTTTAAAAGGATTAGGAAACAAGGATTTCCAGTATTTTAAATTAAATATTTCCCATTTTGTAGTTTCTGTTGCTAAAATGTGTTCAGACAAATATTAGGTCAAATGTTTTGAGGTGATGTAAATAGAAGTTTGTGGATTTGCTTTAATGAAGACTTTTTCAAAGCATTTACAGAAAATTTACTCTTGAGATTACCTAGAAGAATTTGCAGTTATGAATATGTGGATCATTCTCAAGTAATTTTTTTACTTTAAGATTAAAATGATTTTTGTATTTTCTGACCAAATTCAAGTTCTTTCCAAAAGAAAACCTGCAAATAATTTGTTTAGAATTTTTAATTTTTTTGGATTTTGGAAGCTTGCGCGACAATTTTTTTTTTTTTCAAAAACTACCATTATTGAAAAATTTAAAAGAACTTATTTATTAAAATTGGATCTTGGAAACTTTAAATTAGAATAATAAATTATCCATGGGATGTAATGTAATGGGATAGAAAACTAATTTTTCCCTAACTAATAAGCATTTAAAATGATTCAATTTTGTAAATAAAAACAATTTTGCTGGTATGTTCGTCTGCTCACTTCAGTCTTATTTTAGTTGATGGTAGTAGCTAAAAGTACGAAATTTTTGCGACTAAACACTTTAAAGAAGACTTATTTTAGCGGAAAATTCAATATTGTTTGCACAACAAATTAGCATTTAATTAGCTATAATTTCTCAGATTATTTTTTTTCGATTGCGCCACAAAAAGTCCGCCAAAAGCTGAAATTGAACACCGGTTAACTTGGTTAACCTTGCTGTTTTTCCTTACGAATAACAGAATCATTTTTTTTAGATTAAGTGTGTCCCAAAACAAACTTCTAATTAAATTTAATTAATCATGTTGGCTCAACAATAGGGGCCCGACATACATCTTGTGACTTTTGTAAAATAGTTCGTTTATGATGGCTCATGACTATAGGTACCTGTCACTATGTTCTATTTGTTACTCTAGGTGTTCTTGAACTTCTGCGTTTGGATTTCAAGATTCATGATGATGTTTCCGGAAATCTGCAACAAGAATTGGTCTAATGGTATCAGTTAAGCCTCTTCATAAAGCTTTGTTGATGATACGAATTTGTTTGACAATCCGTTTCGGAATATTCCATAATATTCGTTAACCAAAAGGGGAATCCATATGCTAAGATGGGTCGGATCAGCTGTTTGTATACAAGCAGCTACGTTTTTTTATTTAGTAGAGAACGCTTCTTAAGTAGTGGATGGACCAAATGCAGAGAAAAGTTCAGGTCACCATGCTTCTTGAACTTTATTTTGTTAGTAAAGTTGATCCCTAAGTATTTAGTTGTTGATTTGGTGTTGTCTGAAAACGACATACCTATTTATTGCATCAAAGTGTGTTGCAAAGGAGTGGCTTCTTCTTACGACTGTAACTGGTGTCCCGAAGTATATGAGTTCTGTCTTGCTACTGTTGATTTTCAGTCCCCATTAAAAGAAGTATTCCCGTGGTATAAATGTTAAACAGCAAAGGTCCTACCTTAGATCCTTTTGTTACTCCAGCTCGTATCCTTATGGTTGATGATTCTTCTTTCTGAACCTGTAAATAAAAAAATCAATTAAGAAGAAAATTTTGTATTTTTTATAGTAAATAATTCGATAGTCCTAGCTCAGACACTTTGAATAGAAGTCCTTTTATCCAAACACTGTCAAAAGCTTTTTTAATGTCTATCAAGCACACTATGGTCGTTTTCTTTATGTTAAATCCTTGAGTAATGTCACTGTGAAGTCGCAGCAGTGGATGTACTCGTTTAGTGGAGAGTTTATTTTGAAAGCCATACTGACACTCCGAAAACTTTGAGTTTTTTTCAAAATGAGTGTATCTTGTTCTTTGCTCACACAGGATAGTTGTGAAACGCTCCACGTTTGAGCGGTTGGTCTTCTTTGATGAGGATACAACTTTTGTCGTTTTCCAGTCGACCAGGAAATAACTGTTGTTTACACAACTGTTTTCCGGGTTGTGGGAATAACAACCCTCAAACTCTTAATTCAAATGGCGTATCGACGGCGGATATAGACCACATCGATACCTTAATAAATAATTAAAATAATGCTTGGGAAATCAACACATTTTCCCCGTACAAGTCTCCAGGCCTGGACGGCATAATGCCGATCATGCTTCAGAAAACGCAATTTCTGGCGATTCCTTGTCTTGAGATGATCTTTAAAGGATGTCTCTGTCTAAATCATATTCCCGAGTCTTGGAGACATGTTAGAGTAGTTTTTATCCCGAAGGTCAGCAGGCGAGGACATGAATCCGCGAAGGATTTTAGACCAATAAGCCTTACTTCCTTCGTGCTTAAGACAATGGAGCGCATTCTTGATTACCATATCAGAGGCATTTTAGATGTATGTCCTCTTGAGAGTTCTCAACACGCTTATCTTAAGGGCAAGTCTACGGAGACAGCCCTACATGAGGTAGTGCGTACAGTTGAAAAAACTATACATTACAAAGAATTTACTCTCGCTACCTTTTTAGACATAGAAGGAGCTTTTAACAACGTCTTAACAGAATCTATTCAAGAATCACTAGTTGATCAGGGTGTAGAGGTCTACATCAGAAATTGGATTGTATCCATGCTCAGTGATAGAAGAATTCAAGCTACCTTAGGTAACACTTACTTGACCAGGTGCGTAAACAAGGGAACACCTCAGGGGGGTGTTCTGTCCCCCCTTCTTTGGCTTCTGGTCATGAACAAAATTCTTATTAAACTGGAAAGTTGTGGTGTGAAGGCCGTTGCTTACGCAGATGATTTGGTGATACTGGTATCAGGAAAGTTCACTTCCGTGATTAGTGCGATTACGGAGATGGCATTGCTAAAAGTAAGCAACTGGGCTACAAGCTGTGGCCTGGGTGTCAATAATAGCAAAACTGAAATGATGCTCTTTACTACAAAAACAAAAGTACCACCCTTCACCCTCCCCCGCCTCAACGGTGAAACTCTTTCCTTGTCTTCCGGCGCTAGATATTTGGGAGTAATACTTGACCCAAAGTTAAAATGGAAACTTACTTCATTTACTTCGCTTGAACATCGTCGTAAGGTCTCTTGTCTGACCCTTTCTTTACCGTTATTTTAACGGCTTATGCTCTAGTGAAATAGCCAGTTGCATTCCTCCCCTTAAACAGTTCAACCGTAATACTCGCGCTTCTAGGAATGCTCATCAGTATACTCTCGAGCCCAACTTCGGCCGTACTGTCAAATACAGAGATTCGTTCTTTAGCCGTACTACGCGAATGTGGAATGCCTTACCACACTCTGTCTTTCCTAGTCATTGCAACGTTCAGGAATTCAAAACCAATGTGCACCGACATCTCCTTTTAAACCCTCTATCCTCTTCCTAGTGCTCACACTGTGCCTCTGCATAATAAGGGTAGTAATATCCCCTTGAGTGTGTGCTTATTATAAAAAAAAAAAAATCGAAGAAAGGGTCAAGAAAGAAAGAAACCGACTACTGCACCCCTACTGTGGACCTCAGTGCGGATTTTAAAGTTATCATCCCATCTCAAAATGAATGGGATGATGACTTAGTGACGAGAGGCTTCGACACAACTATTTTCACTGACGGCTCGAAGATGGAGTGTGGGGTCGATGCTGGAATTTTTCCGAGTCTTTAAATGTCTCCAGGTCTTTGGGACTTCCTGACTTTGCTAGTGTTTTTCAACCTGAACTACTCACGATCAAGGAAGCATGCAAGTTACTAAAACTAGATCCAAATCAAAACCGCAATACAGCTATTTTTTCGGACAGTCAGGCGGCTATTCAAGCGATTGGCTCGTCCACTTCATCCTCCAAACTAGTTCAACAATGCCGAAGTGTGTTAGCGGGCATGAACATTGGACTCAGGCTCACTCTCATCTGGATTCCGGGTCATAGAGGCTTTGAGGGCAATGAACGAGCTGACGAGCTGGCTAGGCAAGGATCAGCCCTTCATAGCTCACTCGCGGAGAGAGTCAACATTCCTCTTGGTGCTATGAAGGGCAAGATCTTCTCAATTTTCCTCGCTGAATCAAACCACAGGTGGAACAGCCTAACCAACTGTATCATATCTAGAAGGATATGGCCCACCTACAACAAATCCCGTACTAATAATCTTATTTGCAGACCCAGGCAAGACATAGCCAGGGTCGTTGCTACATGCACCGGACACTGGCCTGTTGCAGAACACGCATCTAAACTGGGCATCCCCCACAATACTTTCTGTCGTAGTTGTGAGGACCAGCGAGAAAAAGAAACTGTTCTTCACTTCTTATGGAAGTGTCATGCCTTAGCCAAAACGAGAGCCAAAACATTGGGAAAGTCCTCCTTCAACGACCTCAATGAGCTCTCAGAACTAGAGATCAAAAATTTGATCTCCTTTCTAAACGCAACAAAGTGGATTTGAGGCGTATTTTTTCTTTATAATCCCTCTTTTATCTTTATAGGTCAAGCAGCGAGTATTTTATGGTATCAAAACGGCGCAACTCAGCGCTAATTGTGTCACCGAGCTAGACTGCTCGTGGCCACCATTTCTACTACTACTACTACACAACTGTTTAATATTATTGTCAGCAGAAGAACAACAAAATTTGGTAACTTTTTATGAGCGCAGTCGGAAATCTTGTAGTTTCCTGCAGACTTTTAGGAGTTTGCAGGAGCCAGAAACTTCTGAATTGGAACTAAATTTTCGAAACACAAATTAGTTTTAAAATCTATTTGATATGCGAATTTGATTGAGCCGCCGATCAGAGTTCGTTAAGAATTAAAATATTCAAAGCGGTCTTCAAACTCAAGAAATTAGAAGGAAACTTCGTTCTCGTTGATTCTCATTCAATGGTGTTATCATAATGGAAAAAAAAATCTACACAGTCGTAAGAAAAAATGTTCAATTCTTTAAATAGAAGATTCAAATATGTACGTATGTTTTTAAGTTAGGTTAAGAGCATTTTGTTTTCCAATCTGAAACACATTTTTAGGGATAAATTGTGCAGTAAATTCATTTGAGTGATATCGTATCTCTTTTCAAGAGATCAGACCCTCTTTACATTTAATTTCTCAGGTAGCAATTTATATTGAATATAATATACATTTATTAACTCTAAAATGATTCATCTTATGTGGAATGTTAAATGAATGAGTTGAATTTTCTGAAGTAATAGTACCTCTATTCAATCAAAAGACTTATACAAAAGTACATTTTAGCTTTTAATCATGATTTAATTTTTTTAATTCGTGTTAATTTTTTTTTAATGCTTAGTCCTTTACAAACTTGTCAATAATATGGTATAGAAGGAAGTATATCAGGATCACCTCATTTAAAATAAAAATATTCTAAAAATAACACAAAAGTCTATTACAAATTCTGACTTATGTTAATTTTTTGTATGTAGCTTAATTCGACTAGTGTCCACATGATAAAAATAAAATAAAAAAAGAGGCTGGGATGCGACCCACACTGATAACTTCCCATCCCGTCTATCGATTTGTCTTGCTTAAAAGTTTGTCTAAATGTATCAATTCTTACCAAATTTGCGTTCTATTTTTTGTAGATTTTATTTTTTTTTATGAAAAAACGGACTGTTGGATTTTTATAAAAAAATTATTGAATATAAAAAATAATATTTTCTGTGAAATAAAATAAGTTTGAAGCCAATATTTTTAATTTTTGAAAAGCTATTTGAGCCGAAAATCAATTTTTACCAACTTTTATTAATTTTTTTGTTTAGGATTTTATTTTTTGTAAAAAAACTGTCAATTCGATTTTTCTCAAAATTTGTCCTAATGTTGAAAACAATATTTCTTATAAGTTAAAATTAGTTAGAAGCCATAATCTCAAATTTTTGAAAAGATATTTAAGTCGAAAATCAATTTTTACCAACTTTTGTTAAATTTTTTTTTCGGTTTTTAATTTTTTGTTAAAAAAACTGTCAATTCTATTTTTTTCAAAATGTTACTGAATATTGACAACAACACTGTTTTAAAGATAAAGGTAGTTTAAAGCCAATATCTCAAAGTCTTGAAAAGATATTTGAGTCAAAACTCAATGTTTACCAACTTTTTTTTTATTTTTTTTTTTAGGTTATTATTTTTTGTAAAAAAACTGTCAATTCGATTTTTCTCAAAATTTTTCCTACTGTTGAAAACAATATTTCTTATAAGTTAAAATTAGTTAGAAGCCATAATCTCAAATTTTTGAAAAGATATTTAAGTCGAAAATCAATTTTTACCAACTTTTGTTAATTTTTTTTTCGGTTTTTAATTTTTTGTAAAAAAACTGTCAATTCTATTTTTTTCAAAATTTTACTGAATGTTGAAACCAATATTTTTTGAAAGATAAAAGTAGTTTAAAGCCAATATCTCAAAGTTTTGAAAAGATATTTGAGTCAAAACTCAATTTTTACCAACTTTTTTTTTATTTTTTTTTTAGGTTATTATTTTTGTAAAAAAACTGTCAATTCGATTTTTCTCAAAATTTTATCAGATGTCAAAAACATTATTCTTCGTTGCACAAAATTGTTTTGGAGATGAAATCATATTTTAGTCGTAAAATTTTCGAAGTGACAAATTTTTTTTTTCAGTTTTTTTGATTTATAAAAAAAAACGTTAATTGAATTTTTTTCCAAAAATATAATTATTTTGTATCACGTTACAATATATAATACAAAATTTAATTCAAGTCTCTAGCGTCATTGGTTCATGAGATATTTAGGGTTAACCAAAATTTTCACCTTTTTTTTAAACTGCTATGGTAAAAAAACCACCCACGCAATTTTCCTGAGAGCCCTTTCTGCATCTTTCTGCCTTATTATCTGTATAACAAAATTTATTTGAAGTCGATATCTCTTCTGGTTCTTGAGCTATGGACGACGAAAAAAACGTCGCGAACGTACGGACGTACGGACGTACGTACACACGCACGCACAGACATCTTTCTAAAAATCTTTTATTTCGACTCTAGGGACCTTGAAACGTCGAGAAATGTCAAAATTTTCAATTTGTCAAATCGGACCCATTACAATAACTTCCTATGGGAAGTTAAAAAGAGGCTGGGATGCGACCCACACTGATAACTTCCCATCCCGTCTGTCGATTTGCCTTGCTTAAAAGTTTGTCTATATGTATCAATTTTTATCAAATTTGCGTTCTATTTTTTGTAGATTTTAGTTTTTTTTTATGAAAAAACGGACTGTTGGATTTTTATAAAAAAAATTTACTGAATATCGAAAACAATATTTTCTGTGAAATAAAATAAGTTTGAAGCCAATATTTTTAATTTTTGAAAAGCTATTAAGTTTTAGTATTGTTTTTTTTTTAGATTTTTATTTTTTGTTAAAAAACTGTCAATTCGATTTTTCTCAAAATTGCATCGAATGTAGAAAACAATATTTATCATAAGATTAAATTAGTTTGAAGCCAATGTCTCGAAATTTAAAAAAGATATTTGAGTCGAATTTCAATTTTTACCAACTTTAAGTAATGTTTTTTTAGGTTTTTATTTTTAATAAAAAAAACTGTCAATTAGATTTTTCTCAAAATGAGATCAGATGTCAAAAACATTATTCTTCGTTGCACAAAATTGTTTTGGAGATGAAATCATATTTTAGTCCTAAAATTTTCGAGGTGACACATTTTTTTCAGATTTTTTGATTTATAAAAAAAAACGTTCCTTGGATTTTTTCTAACAATATACTTGTTTTGTATCACATTACAATATATAATATAAAATTTAATTCAAGTCTCTAGCGTCATTGGTTCATGAGTTATTTAGGGTTAACCAAAATGTTCACCTTTTTTTTTTAACTGCTATGGTAAAAAAAAACCACCCACGCAATTTTCTTGAGAGCCCTTTCTGCATCTTTCTGCCTTATTGTCTGTATAAAAAAATGTATTTGAAGTCGATATCTCTTCTGGTTCTTGAGCTATGGACGACGAAAAAAACGACGCGAACGTACGGACGTACGAACGTACGTACACACGCACGCACAGACATCTTTCTAAAAATCTTTTATTTCGACTCTAGGGACCTTGAAACGTCGAGAAATGTCAAAATTTTCAATTTGAAAATCGGACCTATTACAATAACTTCCTATGGGAAGTTACAAATAAAAGTTTGCCATTTTAAAGAAAAATAGTGACAAAATTAATTAATTTACCTGCTTGAACGCTGTGAAAATTGAACATGCACCGTAGGCTTAACTAAGGAGTTCAGAAAATTTGGGCTCTATTAAGCTTTAAAACCATTTTTTTGTTCATAATTTAATCGGTTCAACAATCGGTTTTTTCAAAATAAACAAAAATTCATTGTTCCTAAGAAAGAATATTTCAGAAGGGGATTTATCTTATAATATACTTCTACTTCTTTGATAAAATTTTCTATGAAAAACCAATTAGGGATTTCGTCGAACCTTTTTGAATATTCTATTGAGGATAAACGAATTTTATTGAATACCTTCATTATATATCCATTTTTTTTATCAATATTATGTCGCCATAATAATCTTTTCAAGAAAATTTATTTTTATAACCAACGAAATTTTGAAGCATACATATATAACTTTCTCAGAATAATAATTTTTTTTTCTTTACTTATTTTTCACTGATGCACACACTCTTGATCTATGGAGGTCTTTAGTTAAAATCATATTTATATCCTTATTCGCACTAACTTTCAGCTGCACTCTTAACACGAAGATGTAAGGATATTCAGCAGCAAGAAAAATCAATTTAAGCTCCCTACACTTTCATCTTCAAAAAATAACAGAAAAAGAAAACAAGAAAAATACCAGAAGAGAAACATAAAAGTATAAAAACTATTTAATGCTATTTCAACCTCAAAGGCATTTTTAGGAGCATTGAAAAGTCAAGGAGCATGTTTAAACGTCAAACTATCCACACACATATTTTCATTTTTCAAAACAACATTGTGTTTTATACTCTTTTTATTTTATTGTTAAGAAACGAAAAATGAAAGAGAAAAATAAAGAAAAAGAAAAAACAAAACAAACTTTGTATAAGAAGAAATTTATCTGTCTTTTAACTTGCACAGAAAGTTTACTTCAACATCGACCAACACTAGATGTCAGCACAGGGCTGTATAAGCTGTTTAAAGTATATGGTAGCTGCGAAACATCAATATTTTTAGACTAAGGGGCGTTATCGTATCTTGAAAAGTGCTAAGGGTTCGAAAGGAATGCAAATTAAAATAACTCTCGAGCTCGAGTCGTATTGTTTAGTAAAGATATTCGTTCTTTGGCCGTACTGAGAGAATGTGGAATACCTTTCGAAACTCTTCTTTTCCAAGGAACAATCCAGCCCTGTTTTAGCTTCATCAGACTTTGACAAGTATATACATATATATACCCAACAAAGAACTAAGTATACTTATGTGGTTTCAATATAAAGGACTACTTGTTTCTGTACAAACGAGGGCTGTCCTGAATTTGGCTTTTGGAGATAAAACAAATGATTGCTTTTATACTCGATTTATATATGTTCGCAATGGATACCTTTATTTATAACGTTTTGTTTGTTGTTTTCTTTTTGTTACTTTCTCAAATTACCTGACTGCTTCACTGTCGGTTTTTAGAAGGCCACAGATAAAATCAGCCAAGGATCCTTCTGCCTTTTTTTCCTTTATAACTTCCCTGGTCTTAAATCCTCGCACTAACATATACACAATCTCAAAATAACTCATTTCACTTTGTGATTTCGCAATATAAAGCCAAAGAACTGACTTAAAAACAAAAATATACAAAAAAATGTAATTTACTTGATAAATATTTATCTTTTGGTTTCACGATGTCCTGTGGTGAGATGTTTGTTTAAATGTTAAAAAAAAAAGCTTAGATGGACATCAACGTAGTGGGACGTGGTTTGGCATAGCAGCGGTTGTCCTTACAACATTAAATTTAGCTACGTTTAATTTGAACCTTCAAGGAATTTCCATAAAATAGCAGATAGTAGAAGCTGGTTGTGATGGTAACAAGCTGTGCATCTTAATAGACGAATTATAATTCTATCCAATTCCATTTATATCTTTTCATATTTTCGTAATGAAAATGTTCACATCGTGAAAGATTTCAAATTTATTTGATAAATTTCTAGCTAAATTTGTATGCTAATTAAATTTATAGTTGTTTAGTTCGTATTTTAAAGAAGAATTATTATAAAAATAAAAAAAAATTCTTAATTAGAATTTTTAATTATTGTCAATTTAAGTTTTAGTATTGGGAAAAGAAAATCTATAGGTTGCTCAGAAGAAATCAGATGGGTGACTTCTGGAATAATATTGATATTTTCGGCGAAGTAGTAGCAACGTATTAATTTGTTAACAAACTCAATTTACAGAAAAATACTTATCATCTTATTTACTTAAAAAAATCAAATTTGTATGAATAGATTGTTAGAAATCACAATGGTGGCCCTCAGCGCTCAACTCGCTCAGAACAGAATGCATTAATCTCTTAAGCCAAAGCCACAGGACAAGCTGATCACTGGTATTTTTAAAAAGAATCCGAGAGAAGTTTGTAAGAAGGCACTTAAGAAATCTAAGCGATCGTTCTGGCGGTCCTTCTTTGGTACAATAGAAGAAATTTCCGAGAACTCTAGGTTACGAACAATTTTTTTAACTAATCCAGCGATGCGAAGCTGTCTGAAAAATTCAAATGGCTTCTGGACAATTTCAAGTGAAGAATCACTGAACTTGTTACAGGGTACTTACTTTCCTTGTCCCCTCTCTTCTGGAACCTGGTGGTAAAAGAAATCCTAACTGGTCTGAAAGCGGAAGTTTTTTGAGTGATTGCATATGCGGAGGACGTTGATATAGTGGTTTCAGGAAAGAATCTTAATACCCTAAAAGAACTCTTACAAAATGCCTTAGGCCGCGACCACGCAGTAAGCGGCTGAGCGGAAAAAAAATATAAAACATATGAAATCACATAGAAGCGGCCACGCTATGAGCGAGCGGCGAAACAAAATTCTGAGCGGCTAAGCGGCGCCGCCGCTCAGCAACCAAACCTGTTTTAATTTTTAGTAATGTTCTGAGCGGCAAGAAGTAAAGATGGCCAAAATAAACATTGAGTTGTTAATTTCGTATGTGCAATCTCGACCAGATTATGCATTTTAACTACTAATCGCTCAAAAGCAGTAGCTCAGTGCCTGGCCATAGGTCGCTTAGAGCTGCCACTCAGCCGCTAGCCGCTTAGCCGCTCAGCCGCTTACTGCGTGGCCGAGGCCTTAGACAAACTAATACTTTGGGATGATCGATGTGGACTGCGTGTTAACCCACACAAAACCGATTTAGTCCTATTTTCGAGAAAATACAAAATTCCATATGTTAAACCCCCTTATATAAAAGGTATCCAATTAAAGTTCCGAGACGAGGCTGGGTACCTTTACTACCTACTTTCGCTCCCTTTTTTTTAAGTTTTTTTTTTGTAAAAAAACTGTCAATTCGATTTTTCTCAAAATTTTATAAATTGTTGAAAACAATATTTCTTAAAAGATAAAATTAGTTTGAAGCCTTAACCTCAAGTTTTTGAAAAGATATTTGAGTCGAAATTCAATTTTTACCATCCTTGAGTAATTTCTTTTTTAGGTTTTTATTTTTTATAAAAAAAAACTATCAATTAGATTTTTCCCAAAATTTTATGATGTCAAAAACATTATTCTTTGTTGCACAAAATTGTTTTGAAGATGAAAACATATTTTAGTCGTAAAATTTTCGAGGTGAAAATTTTTTTTTCAGTTTTTTTTTTTTGATTTATAAAAAAAAATCGTTATTTGGATATATACTTCTAATACTTCTTTTGTATCACGTTACAATATAGAATATAAAATTTAATTCAAGTCTCTAGCGTCATTGGTTCATGAGATATTTAGAGTTAACCAAAATGTTCACCTTTTTTTTAAACTGCTATGGTAAAAAAAACCACCCACGCAATTTTCTTGAGAGCCCTTTCTGCATCTTTCTGCCTTATTATCTGTATAACAAAATGTATTTGAAGACGATATCTCTTCTGGTTCTTGCGCTATGGACAACGAAAAAAACGGACGTACGGACGTACGGTCGTACGGACACGAACGTACGTTCGTGACGTTTTTTTGTCGTTCGTAGCTCAAGAAGCAGAAGAGATATCGACTTCAAATAAATTTTGTTATGACATCACCACGTGTCAGGTCACGGAAAACATCTGGCTTTTACTAGATTTAAAGTGCTTAAGGTGCTGTTATCTCTAAGAAGATCACGTAATAGCTCGATAATCGGTGTCATAACCGAGAACTGTCTAATAGGTAAGCACGCCATGCAGCTAGGCGTATTCCTAAATTACTTTTTCAGGAGGTGAAGATGAGAAATAGTTCTTCAACTCCTCTGTACATGCCCTGATTTTAAGGGCCTATTATGTAAGACAACTAAGAACAAAGTTGGGTTGTAATCCGGCAATCGATATTACCGATCACAACTAGTTGACTGTCACAAGTCAACCAGTAGTCAATTAAAAAATGGTTGACTTTTTAAGTGTGTTCGGGGTATTATGTAAGCCAGTTGAGTTGTCTCTCAGTTGTGATTGTTGTTAAAATTCAACAACTGATATTTACCAGTTGTGTAGTGCATTTGTGTGTACGAAAAAAAATAACAGTAGGCATCAACAGTTAATTAAAAACCAATTTTTTTAAGAAAATGGAGACAAAAATTTAAGTTTTATAAATAATAGCGGCCCGGTACGTGCTTCGCTACGTATAAGGCATATTTTTTTAATTGCTAGCTGTTTAAAAGTCCAAATGACCCAAATGATATATTGTTTATATTATATTTATCAGCAAAGAGTAAAAACTAAAAAATATAAATAAATACTATGGTGGATCTATATGGGTTTGTCTAAAACAGTAGGATAAACAATATTTTTTGTTTTTCCATTTTGAGCATGAATAAATAAACAGTTGGCCTTTTAAAAAAATGATTCCTCTAAATTGACACCACAAACGTGAAGTGTTTGTTCTTGGGCCTTATTTATGGACATCGCAAATGATAAACGCACAGGATATTGTAATCTTTTTAATTCAAATGGCATATCAGTTGGAATCATAGGGATACGCGGTATCAAACACACTTCTCCTTTTGATTTACCAGTTAAGATTGTAGCTTCCATCAAATTTGGCAATAACTTTTTCACTGCCAATCTGGTGCCATTACACAGTTTTGGTGGATTAATATTTGCAATCAAAGAACCAATTTTCAGATTCATGCGGTGGTATACCAGCCGGTTCCAATGAATTTAATCAATTGGATAATTCGTTGCCTCATCTTGATTCATAACACTGTCAATTGATTTATATGTCGTGAATACACTTGGCAGTTTCGGTTGAATTTGAAAATTAATGGCATTGATATGAATGTTCTTTGGTGCTAAAATGACGCGTTCTCTTAACCAATCATGATTTCTGTAATTCTGAAGAATATTCGGAAAAACACATTCAATCAACTCATCTATAGATTGCGCAATTGTACAAAAATTGTTCGGTAAAGTGATCAATCCGTTGGCACTGTCGATTGGTATTTTGCCATCACCAATTTCTAACAATTGTTTTGAAAACTCATGGACACTTGCATCATTATGTAGGTAAATACGCATATTAATGTTCAGTGTCAATTTTCGTACATATCTCCAAAAAACTGATGACTTCAAACAGGCGTTTATTTCATCAGCAGGAGTTGATCGAGGAATGCAGTGTGCGGTCCGACCACCTTCTAATAATGTAGCAGCAATTCCCGAAGATGCAAGTGCCAAAGCACTTTTCTGTTCCGATCGAATAGTCGCTAAAATCAATGATACAACGAAAGTTTTGCTTGTGCCACCAGGTGCATGCAAGAAGTATAATCCACCTGCATTATTGGAAACGGCTTGCATGATTCTGTCATATATGTACATGTTTTTGTTGAATATTCAATTTGGTGCTATTACAATTTTGTGATTATCAGATGGCATACGATAAAGAGCAATTTTGAACAATTGAATTAAAAAAAACCTTTGTAGCTCACGAATAATTTCTCGTTTTGTATTTAAAACAATTGCAGTTGCACAACGTTGATCCAATTCATGATTTTCGTCACCAATAAAATAAATTTGCAAAAATTGATGATCAGCGTCGGGGTATGGCAATAACGAACAAGCTTGATGATAAATCTGGCCCTGAATCTGTAACATGTATGCAATTTTAGGTAGATGTTGAATCAGAATTTTTAAGACTTTAGAATTCAGATTGAAATAAACATGGGACAATCCTGTTGAGGTATTTACCTTAAAAGTCGGCATAAAATTATCTCTAATAATTTTAGTAGCACCAAAAGAAGTCATTTGAAATACCGAATTGTATTGTTGAATATTACCTACTCAAAAACTGCTTCGACGTTTGATTTGAGATTTCCCAAAAATAAATTAATACAATAGTTCGGGTGGAGTTTCTAATGTTGGCAATCTCACTTTATCATTAGCACAACACATGCCGGGCGTTTCACCTGGAAAGTTAGCCGCATCACAATGTGGACATATTGCGTCCATCATTTCAATGTATCCGTACATACTATAATCAAGCCGACTACTATTGTAATTAAAAGCAGCACGCAGCATTTCATCCAAAACAGCACGACGTATTCGTGATCTCCGTGCAAGATTCAGTACAGATACAGGCCAACAGAACTATTCTGTGCAGTACGTTCACGCTGCGATGCATGAGCTTGTGCGCGTTCATCAGTAGTCTGAGATCGTCTTAATAATGCCACTTGACTTTATTGTGGCATTTTACCTTCACTCAACAACTCAACAATATTTTGGAAAATATAAACACAAAGCAATAACTCAACAATATTTTGGAAAATTACAACAAAGCAATAATTATGGCTGATAAAATGAAATGACATACGATGACATTAAATTTGTTTGACAGAACTAACGTCACTTTTTTTGTCTTCGATTGTTTTGTCAAAGGTTCAAATTGACTTTTAAGTATTAGTACAAATTGTTTTTATATGGGAATATAGAAAGATGTTGATTTAAAACTTTTTAACGTACCAACCAGACCAACCACCAACAAGAACAGCGAAAGAATGGCAAAAGGTAAGTTTAACTGAATGAAAAAGCCATCATTTTTTTACAAAGTATATACACATATACAGGTATGGATCCATTACAAAGGGAATTTAAAAAGAAAGCTTGCCAACAACAAGCTAAATTTAAAAACCACAGGGGGCGGTCCATCGCAGAATATAAGTTTAACCACACTGGAAGAGAGCGTGGTTGGGTTGATTGAACTGCAAAAATCAGTGAATCCAACAGGCACCGCATTTGGACTGAGCGGTTTAGGATACTCATCCTCACCTCAGCTGTGCAGCAACGGTGACGATGGTAACTTTTCACCACCTGAAGATGAAATGGAAAACGTCTCAGCATCCCCATCATTTTCCAGGAAAGCTACGAAGACAAAGCCATTGCAGTCAATTGAGGAAGAAAAAAGAGGCTGGGATGCGACCCACACTGATAACTTCCCATCCCGTCTATCGATTTGTCTTGCTTAAAAGTTTGTCTAAATGTATCAATTCTTGCCAAATTTGCGTTCTATTTTTTGTAGATTTCATTTTTTTATGAAAAAACGGACTGTTGGATTTTTATAAAAAAATTACTGAATATAAAAAACAATATTTTCTGTGAAATAAAATAAGTTTGAAGCCAATATTTTTAATTTTTGAAAAGCTATTTCAGCCGAAAATCAATTTTTACCAACTTTTATTAATTTTTTTGTTTAGGTTTTTATTTTTTGTAAAAAAACTGTCAATTCGATTTTTCTCAAATTTGTTCCTAATGTTGAAAACAATATTTCTTATAAGTTAAAATTAGTTAGAAGCCATAATCTCAAATTTTTGAAAAGATATTTAAGTCGAAAATCAATTTTTACCAACTTTTGTTAAATTTTTTTTTCGGTTTTTAATTTTTTGTAAAAAAACTGTCAATTCTATTTTTTTCAAAATTTTACTGAATGTTGAAAACAATATTTTTTGAAAGACAAAAGTAGTTTAAAGCCAATATCTCAAAGTCTTGAAAAGATATTTGAGTCAAAACTCAATTTTTACCAAACTTTTTTTTTATTTTTTTTTAGGTTATTATTTTTTGTAAAAAAAAACTGTCAATTCGATTTTTCTCAAAATTTTATCAGATGTCAAAAACATTATTCTTCGTTGCACAAAATTGTTTTGGAGATGAAATCATATTTTAGTCGTAAAATTTTCGAAGTGACAATTTTTTTTTTCAGTTTTAATGATTTATAAAAAAAACCGTTAATTGAATTTTTTTCCAAAAATATAATTGTTTTGTATCACGTTACAATATATAACATAAAATTTAATTCAAGTCTCTAGCGTCATTAACCAAAATTGTCACCTTTTTTTTAAACTGCTATGGTAAAAAAACCACCCACGCAATTTTCTTGAGAGCCCTTTCTGCATCTTTCTGCCTTATTATCTGTATAACAAAATTTATTTGAAGTCGATATCTCTTCTGGTTCTTGAGCTATGGACGACGAAAAAAACGTCGCGAACGTACGGACGTACGGACATACGGACGTACGTACACACGCACGCACAGACATCTTTCTAAAAATCTTTTATTTCGACTCTAGGGACCTTGAAACGTCGAGAAATGTCAAAATTTTCAATTTGACAAATCGGACCCATTACAATAACTTCCTATGGGAAGTTAAAAAATTGGGTATCTTAAAACTCAGACGGAAAACCATACCCAAATGCTGCAGCTGTTGAAGAACATTGAAAAAAAAGAGGCTGGGATGCGACCCACACTGATAACTTCCCATCCCGTCTATCGATTTGTCTTGCTTAAAAGTTTGTCTAAATGTATCAATTCTTACCAAATTTGCGTTCTATTTTTTGTAGATTTTATTTTTTTTTATGAAAAAACGGACTGTTGGATTTTTATAAAAAAATTACTGAATATAAAAAACAATATTTTCTGTGAAATAAAATAAGTTTGAAGCCAATATTTTTAATTTTTGAAAAGCTATTTGAGCCGAAAATCAATTTTTACCAACTTTTATTAATTTTTTTGTTTAGGTTTTTATTTTTTGTAAAAAAACTGTCAATTCGATTTTTCTCAAAATTTGTCCTAATGTTCAAAACAATATTTCTTATTAGTTAAAATTAGTTAGAAGCCATAATCTCAAATTTTTGAAAAGATATTTAAGTCGAAAATCAATTTTTACCAACTTTTGTTAAATTTTTTTTTCGGTTTCTAATTTTTTGTAAAAAAACTGTCAATTCTATTTTTTTCAAAATATTACTGAATGTTGAAAACAATATTTTTTGAAAGATAAAAGTAGTTTAAAGCCAATATCTCAAAGTCTTGAAAAGATATTTGAGTCAAAACTCAATTTTTACCAACTTTTTTTTTATTTTTTTTAGGTTATTATTTTTTGTAAAAAAACTGTCAATTCGATTTTTCTCAAAATTTTTCCTACTGTTGAAAACAATATTTCTTATAAGATAAAATTAGTTAGAAGCCATAATCTCAAATTTTTGAAAAGATATTTAAGTCGAAAATCAATTTTTACCAACTTTTGTTAATTTTTTTTTTCGGTTTTTAATTTTTTGTAAAAAAACTGTCAATTCTATTTTTTTCAAAATTTTACTGAATGTTGAAACCAATATTTTTTGAAAGATAAAAGTAGTTTAAAGCCAATATCTCAAAGTTTTGAAAAGATATTTGAGTCAAAACTCAATTTTTACCAACTTTTTTTTATTTTTTTTTTAGGTTTTTATTTTTTGTAAAAAAAACTGTCAATTCGATTTTTCTCAAAATTTTATCAGATGTCAAAAACATTATTCTTTGTTGCACAAAATTGTTTTGGAGATGAAATCATATTTTAGTCGTAAAATTTTCGAAGTGACAAATTTTTTTTTTCAGTTTTTTTGATTTATAAAAAAAACCGTTAATTGAATTTTTTTCCAAAAATATAATTGTTTTGTATCACGTTACAATATATAATACAAAATTTAATTCAAGTCTCTAGCGTCATTGGTTCATGAGATATTTAGGGTTAACCAAAATTTTCACCTTTTTTTTAAACTGCTATGGTAAAAAAAACACCCACGCAATTTTCTTGAGAGCCCTTTCTGCATCTTTCTGCCTTATTATCTGTATAACAAAATTTATTTGAAGTCGATATCTCTTCTGGTTCTTGAGCTATGGACGACGAAAAAAACGTCGCGAACGTACGGACGTACGGACGTACGGACGTACGGACGTACAGACGTACGGACGTACGTACACACGCACGCACAGACATCTTTCTAAAAATCTGTTATTTCGACTCTAGGGACCTTGAAACGTCGAGAAATGTCAAAATTTTCAATTTGTCAAATCGGACCCATTACAATAACTTCCTATGGGAAGTTAATAAAAACTACCTATAAAAACTAGTTTAAACAAAAAAAAACTGGAATTGAAGAAAAAATCCATGGAGCTAAAAAAGAAAAAATGTGAAAAAGCTTCGGAGCTCCATGCTTTGAATGTGCAGATCAAAAAAAGGAAAATCGAAATCCTGCAACTTCAAACAACCTTCTCAAAATAGCTTTTTTTAAAAGAATAATTAGTTTTTTTAGTTGTAGTTTTATGATTTCAAATTCTGTGAATTTTTATAATTTTTGTTTTATGAGAAGTTTTCTTTATTTAAGTTTTACTTTTTTGTATTTACGCAATTTTTATGTAAATTAAAAATACGTTAACTAAAATGAATTAAATTTGTTGTTTCTGATTTCTCTTGCTCCTGATTCAGTCATTGACATCATGATCATTTGAATCGATCGCGTCATCATTTTGAATTTTACCGACATATTATAATACTTTAAAAAGTTGACTTATGTTATGTAAGGCACAACTTGCATTGACAAATTTCGCAGCTCTTTCAGGACTGTAATGCAGTCCTCGGGCAGATAGAAGGCACCTGAATTTACTTTTGATCACGCTAATCGTGATTCTGGACTCCCACTTTAAGCCAATCGAAATGGAGTCATTAGATGTTTCTCTAAAGGATATCCAGCATCTCCCAAAATAAAAGTGTTCTCATCATGTAACATTTCCTTATATTCACTTAAATTGTAAACGAATGAATCGTGCTTAGCACCGGAATATCTCGAATCCATGAAACGCACATTTATTTTGTAGTCACATACCTGTCGATGATAAATGTTCTTATAAGAAAAATACTAAAGATGTGATATACAGTATACACTTACAATCATGACATTCAGACTGTTACTTAACTACCTTATAAGATTTATCTTAATATGTTAGTAACAATTACCAATAAACTATAATTTTAATTTTTTTTTTTAATTTGTCATATTAGCCTTAATCCATTGTGGACAGATACGATCTTCTATTACGTCTAGCACTTCTCTTAATACTACCGAAACTGTTGGCTGAGCAAGGCCTAAATTAAAATCATTACCACTGCACTTTTGGTAACTTCCTTCTGTCATGAAACGTAGGGCAGTGCAGAGTTTAAAAATTGGTGGGATTGCGGAGGAACGCTGTGGTTGTTTCAAATAATCTTTGATTTCGTTTAGCACATAAGCAAAAGCGTCTTTGTTGAGTCTAAAATAACTTATAAATCTGCAACAAAACGAATACATTAAATCAACACTTCTCATCAAAGAATTTGTTTACAAATAGTACTTTTTGTTTGGAAGTTCGAATGGATTGGAGTGATCTCGAATATTTTTTCTCATCAGCGCAACATTGAGAGGATTTTCCTTTTCCGAATTAACAAGAAACAAATCAATAGAACTCTGCATTTCGTATTATTTTGTCTTTTTAATAAAATTTTTCTTTGAGTTCAAAACTTTGAAATACCTACGTATGTATTTTACTTTACACAACTGATTTTGACACAGAACAAGCACATAAAAGTAGGCAATGTATTTGGTCTACTCAACTGAAAAAAGTTGTCTCCTACAATACGAATTTTTTTGTAGTTGTCTTCAAATTGAATTGTCTTGATTACAACTCAACTAAGTTGAGATGTGATCCATAATAGGCCCTTTAAGCTTCATTTTACAGCGGTAGATCTGCCACCTGTACCAATTTCGATATTCAATAATAATAATTACTAGCATATCATTAGGTGCTTCCTGCTGTTGGTTACGAGTATATCGTCGTTGCCTATTATAAGGTGTTTTTATAATGTAATTACCTCAGGAAACTATACTGAATCGCTACTTAAAATAGTAGGTACATGTTACTTACTTACTTAGGTCCTCAGACCTGTTAAGTCCGTTGGGGACCGCACCGCATCGTGTTCGGTTTCTGGAGATATGTTTCAGCTCCCTCCAACTCTTGCCTAGTGACGCTGATTCCTCCTCGACTGTCCTGCGCTATGTGCTTCTCGGTCGTCCAGGTCTTCTATCTTCCTATGTAAGCGGATTCCACGTCGTTGCTTGGCCTGCAATGCATTCCTTACTTTTTCGAAGCGTATGTCCAATCCATTGCCACTTACGCCTTCGTATAATAGAGTCTATAGGTTGCTGACCTGTCCTTCTTTAAGGACCTCATTGGATATTCGGATGGGTTGTTAAAAACCGATGCATAGAGTAGTTCTGAACTTACTGCAAATGTTTACACTGATTTACAAAATCACATACACGACGATCATTTCATCTGTCATCCAAGAAACGATGTAGTTTTTAAAATTAAATACAATATATTGGATAAAGTAGTAGTAGATATGAGGTAGTATATGTCTGTAGACATAGTCATTGTCTCAAAACAGAGCACTTCATATTTAGTTGAGTTTCTAAACTCACTTGTCCAGTGTGTTCATACATGAGTTCCATTTCAAATAAGGCGTGCCTGTAATGCTTATGCAAGATTTAGATGCACATTGATTATGAAACAGTACAATACTCCGTGTTACATAACTTGGACGAAACATTATAAGTGCTAATATTTGAACCGTCGCGGTCGTCGCAACGCGTCGGCGGCGGCGGCGTTGGAGAGGGTGAAAATGTAATTATTCCTAAAATCCCAAAAATTACTAATATTCAAATGTTATGGTTTTAATTATTATTTACCATTTCGTAATCCCATTATTTCAGTTTTGACAATGGCTAAAAAGTTTAAGTGCAAGACATCAGACTAGCTAAACTTATTACATCCACAACTCTGGTTTGTTAATTCTTCTTCCAGTTTAGTCTAGTCTAGTGTAATAAATGGAAAACACTTAATACTGGCCCAAAAAGTTAACGATTCAAACATTTCATTTGCATTAAAAGTTAACTGCAATTTTAAAGTCGCTCTCATAAATTACAAACAAAAAGGAATAAACAAAATCTCTGTGTTGGCGTCCACAGGCCCGAGGGTATAATTTAATAAGAATTTAATAAATTACACCAAAATTATCCTCTGAGCCAAGCAATTAATTTTGACTGGCGGGCGAGCGGTTTTGTTGTTATATTCTCACACTTAAATCGCGACAAAAACTACTTAGCATAAATGTTGCCAAATATATTTATTACTCCAGCACAGCCCTGCCACCGCGCACCAACGCCGCGCCGCCGACACATCAACAAGAGAAAAAATATTTTTTTTTTATTTTTTTGTTAAAAATCATGCAACAATAGAATGAACAACAAAAGACTTTCAGTAAAAAATAAATAATTAAATACAAAACCTCATGATAGAAGTAAGTCTTGTGTTCTTCTTCTTACACTCCTCAATTCTGGAACAAGCACACAATTCCTAGCAACCCTAAGATTTTTATTAGATTTCAAGTTAAGTTTAGGTGCGGGAGACGGGAGTTTTATTTTGTTTCTTTTATTAAAAATTTGAAAAACAGAGAAATTCATATCCCAGCCACGAAAAAACACGAGTTTTAAAATTTGATACAAAAGAAGATTGCCTTAAGGATGAAAATATTCAAAAAAAAAAAAGGTTATTAAGAAACACGCATCCTTATATTTGAGTTCTTCGTCAGCAACGCAACAATTATGTGTGATCTAAACAATAAACATATTATTATAATAATTGTGGCATCATTATAATAATTCCAATTTATAATTTCGGGAAGATTTGTTCTCTGGATGATATTACGGGGAAAAAACGTCCATTGCAAAAGAAGGTTTATTTTTAAATTTTAAATTATATTTTATATACAGGGTGCAGCATCCGGATGTTTTAACATCGAATAACTCGGCTATTTTCAGCCATTTTTCTTAAATGAAAAATATTTGATTTTTAATAATGTTTTCCAAATATTATAAAGGGTTTTTGAATAAGGGTGGGTTGATGTTGAAATGGAATAAAAAAAGAGGCTGGTAGTGGGATACGACCCATACTGATAACTTCCCATCCCGTCTGTCGATTTGTCTTGCTTAAAAGTTTGTCTATATGTATCAATTTTTACCAAATTTGCGGACTATTTTTTGTAGATTTTATTTTTTATGAAAAAACGGACTGTTTGATTTTTATAAAAAAATACTGAATATCGAAAAAAAATATTTTCTGTGAAATAAAATAAGTTTGAAGCCAAAATTTTTAATTTTTAAAAAGCTGTTTAAGTCGAGAGTAAATTTTTACAAAAAAGTTTTAGTATTGTTTTTTCTAGGTTTTATTTTTTGTAAAAAAAACTGTGAGTTCGATTTTTCTGAAAATTTTTCCGAGTGTTGAAAACAATATTTCTTTTAAGATAAAATAAGTTTGAAGCCTTTATATCAAGCTTTTGAAAAGATATTTGAGTTAAAATTCAATTTTTACCAACTTTGAGTACCTAATGTTTTTTTTATTTTGTATAAAAAAAAACTGTGAATTATATTTTCTCAAAATTGTATGAGATGTCAAAAACATTATCTTTCGTTGCACAAAATTGTTTTGGAGATGAAATCATATTTTAGTCGTAAAATTTTCGAGGTGAACATTTTTTATTTTTTCAGTTTTTTTGATTTATAAAAAAAACCGTTAATTGCATTTTTTTCCAAAAAATATACCTGTTTTGTATCACGTTACAATATATAATATAAAATTTAATTCAAGTCCCTAGCGTCATTGGTTCATGAGATATTTAGGGTTAACCAAAATGTTCACCTTTTTTTTAAACTGCTATGGTAAAAAAATCACCCACGCAATTTTCTTGAGAGCCCTTTCTGTATCTTTCTGCCTTATTATCTGTATGACAAAATTTATTTGAAGTCGATATCTCTTGTGGTTCTTGAGCTATGGACGACGAAAAAAACGTCGCGAACGTACGGACGTATACGGACGTACGCACTTACGAACGTACGTACACATGCACGCACAGAGATCTTTCTAAAAATCTTTTATTTCGACTCTAGGGACCTTGAAACGTCGAGAAATGTCAAAAATTAGTTATCATCGTTATGTTGCGCTCGCTGTTGACGTTGACCGCCTCACGTCGTTTTCAAAAAATTACGGACCAATTACGCCACCACCGCGCCGCCGCGCCGCGCCAGGCCAAAATCCATACCAAACGGTAACTTTTTGAGGATGCATTATCACATGGTGAACCTCGCGTGGGTTGTTGTCTTCCCATATACGGCAATTTTGCTTGTTAACACATTCTTCCAAAAATGCTATGATTTTTCGGACAATTGTGGTCCTCTTCCAAACGATTCGAAGCCCAGTCAGCGAACAAACGGCGTTGTCTATGGTCATGAACTTTGAGCTCCTGGGACAGTTGGATCTTGTACGGGAGAAGGCCCAAGTCCCGACGCAAAATTCGCCAAGTTAAAGTCTGCGAAAGGTCGAGTTCTTCTGCACGGCGAGGGATAGACTGGCTCTGGTTCTGCTGTACACTTTCACGGACCGCGGCGATTTTCTCTGCCGATCTTGAATTCCTTGATCGTACGGGTGTTAGCTAATTGATTACTGAACCGGTCATCTTAAATTTGACCACCAAACGTTGAAGAATCGACTGTAAAGGGCCACCACGTCGTAAAATGGGCGCAATGCGCGCAACTTTTGCGTTAACGAACACTCATTTTGATAATTAAGGTGTATCATTTGAACGTGCTGTTCAATCGTGTAACTTGCCATGATGATTTGGCATAAACAACTGGATAATAAACAAAAGATTTGACCGCATTTGGCCGCCACGGGGCGCCAAAATCTACCCGCGCCAACTGAAAAACCCTTTATATCAAGATTCAGAAAAAATACAATTTTGACTAAATGACAATTGTATTTGATTTAGGGCTGGTAACGAGAAGAGACTATAGACGATACTAGTTTTAAAGGTTTCGTGACGAGACCGGGACAAGATTGTATATTTTGTTTTATATTCTTCTTCTAGATGAAAATATTTGAGAATTGCCTTTCTCAGTGAAGTTAAGTTTTTGTGTGTAATATTAAATTCCATTCAATATATCCAAAGATATATTACATGAGGATTTTTAAGACTATCTTCATTCTATAGCCTTGCTCGTAACTAAATGACAATTAAATTCCCTTAGATATTTCCGATATAAATACCATTTTTTATTTGCAACATCCGAATCAAATTATTCAAATCATTAAAATAGACATTGTAGTAGCCGTGCGTGATAGCGTAGGACTGTCATGCCAGACGTCTTGTGTTCAATCCCTGCCCATCTAAAGTTTTTGTTCACTTGTACTGCCTCTTGCAAAGAATTGACAAATTCTCCAAGAATAATTCTTGTTATGAAAAGTCCTTTCTCAAATTAGCCTTTCGGCTTCGGCTTGAAACTGCAGTGGGTCCACCTTATTCCTAACAACATTACTCGCACACAGGAATAGTTGATAGTTGTAAGTCACAAAGCCATAATTTATTTTTAAAAATAGACATAGGTGAGACAAGGCTGATGAGAAAAAAGTATTATAAATGATGATTTTTTTAGCAATTATCTTTTTGGCAACACTAGATTAAACAGCTGACGAACGTTTCGTATTTTGTTTCACAGTCAAGTATCTTCAGTTTGGTCTATAATTTAACCATGAATCGTCTTACAAACGAACAACGATTGCAAATTATTGAATTTTATTATCAAAATGCATACTCTTTTAAGAAAGTTCATCGCGCGCTTCTTCCATTTTATGGTCAGTTTAACCGACCCACTGAAGCGGCTATTCGGTCTAGTGTGACTAAATTTCGCACAAAATTTAAATTGTTGGACATTAAACCACCAACACGCTTACGTAGAGTGCAAACTGAAGAAAATATCGCAGCTGTATCGGCCAGTGCTAATGATGACCATCAATTATCGATTCGTCGCCGTTCGCAGCAATTGGCCCTCTGTTACTCAACAACGTGGAAAATTTTGCGGAAGGACTTAGGTGTGATGCCTTTCAAAATACAGCTGGTGCAAGAATTGAAGCCGAACGATCTACTGCAACGTACAAATTTTGTTGAATGGGCTCTTGGAAAGTTGGCCGAAGATCCACTTTTTTACCGAAAAATTGTGTTCGGCGACGAAGCTCATTTTTGTCTCAATGGGTACGTAAATAAGCAGAATTATTGATTTTGGAGTGAATATCAGCCAGAAAAATGTCAACAAGACGTTTACACACAGCACGCGCAACAATGGACTTATTGAGAGGCGAGTTCGGTGAACATTTTATTTCACGTTCGGGACCGGTCAATCGGCAGCCTAGATCGTGCGATTTAACGCCTTTAGAATATTTTTTGTGGGGCTATGTTAGGGCTCCAGCCCGCTTCAATTGACGCATTGGAAGACAACATTGAAACATTTATTCGTGAGAAGCCGAAATGTTGGAAAGAGTATGCCAAAATTGGACTAAGCGGATGGACCATTTGAGGGGCAGTCAAGGCCAACATTTGCATGAAATAATCTTCAAACATTAAATTATATGGACCATACTATCGATTCAAATAAAGATTTCATGCATTTTTCTGAATTGTATGTGTTTGTTTTAAAAAAAAAACTTCTCATAGCTTTTAAAAAGCACCCTTTATAATACTTTTTATTCTTCTGCAATCAGCCGGAACTCTTATATTTAGTCCAATTTGTAATTTCATGCATAGAGAGAAAGAAACCTTTCTGAGCTATAATTGTAATATTTAACTTAAAACCAGAGGAATTCTCGGGAAACGTGATTTTCAAGGCTAAACACATACATATTTAAGTTTTACACTAAAGTCACTATTTCTGCTTAAAATAATTTCTAACCTCAAAACTAACATCAACATTACATTTCTTTGTTAAACAAATTTTGTGTACTCATAATAATTGGTGTTATGAGTATTGTGGGAAACTTTTTTTTCGGAATCCTGCATTATCGTAAATTTATCAACTGTTCATTTTATCAGTAATGTTTTCGACTTTTATATTTTATATTATATATTATGTAACGTCTCTTTTTCGACATGGCAATGCTTTTTTCGGGGTTGTCCGTTTAGATAGCTGTCTCTTGATTTTACTGTCAGTTTGGTTTCATAACAAATAGAATTACTCTTGAAAAATGTTTTCGAGGCAACGACACGTTATTGCTGACATACGGCAATAAAGTGGCCAAAAACGGCAAAAAGTAGTCGAAAATTGGGATTCTCGGCTGGAATTTATTTGAGCCAACCAAGGTAGCCACTTTAAAAACAAATTTGCAAACCTTTATCTCTAAAATAAAGCTATATTTGTCTCCTTAAAATTAAATTGCATATATCTATCCGTAGTACCCGTGGCATGGTGGTTAGTGCGATGGACTGTAATGCCAGAGGTCTTGAGTTCGATTTTAATTATAAATGCATTAGTAAGATTTTCTTAAAAAAATTAATAAAAACTGTTTTAACATAAATCATAGTCCGAACATATTAAAAAAGGACCTTTCCAGAAAATTTGCCATCTGAAATGTTATATTGAAGTTTAAAGATAATAAGTTATAACATTTTACAAACATTTTTGTCATTCCGCCTTCATTTAATAAAACAAGCCAACAGGCTCCTTTAATAAATTACCAAAGCAATTTAAATTATCTTAAGAATCACTTATGTGGCATATGGTTAATTTATATCAACCACAAATTTCTGATCCTTAACGAAATACATTTTATATTATTTAGTTAGTTTCTCATTTTATTGTCTAGACGCCATTAATTAAATCAATATTGCTATCAATTTTCGTTCCACGCACATAATGTTGCATAAGATTTGTATATTGTTCTGTGTTCAACCAAGTCTCAAAAGCTTATTTAACTCAATATTATAAAGGTGAAAAGTTGTTTTTTTTTTATTTTGGCTTGAACTTTAAAAAGAAATTTATTTTAATAATATTCTCTAATGTATACAAAGTGCCATCATTTTATCATATCGACGACGTAAAACACACATTTATTTTTCTCCTTATCAATCGATATTTTTTAATATTATATTATGTGTACCTAACCATAAATTGCATTAATCAGAATGTCCTTCGGAAGGAAAATCCATCAATCTATTCTGTGGTTGTTGATGGTACATGTCATCAATCGATTTAAGATGGATGTAAGATGTGGACTTACAAATTTTAGGTAACCGGATTGTTTGAAAATTTATTGTTGGGTATTGGGTAAGAAAAAAAAATTATAAAAGGTGTATCATAACTTTTCCAGCTGTGACCGTAAAACGTTTATAAAAGGAATTATTAAAACTTAAACACAGTGCCAGTGCGAGTGTTATAAAAATATGGAATTATTTAAGAATTTACATCTGTTTGAATATTTTGAATATCAAAATCAAAGTCGAAAACGGAGTTATGTAAAGCATTCTACATTCTTGATGTTCGGTTAGAAAAAAAAACATCTTAACTTGGAAATGCGTTTGAAATTGAGCTTAAGTGTAAACTATTGGGCACTTCTAGCAGTGCGAGTATTAACGCTGAATTTTTTGAGTTTTTGAGGTGGACAGGACATTGTTTATAAAAATATAGCTAAAACAACAAAATGTTTCTGTTACTGTTCTATCACCTTTTATTTTAGAAGTTTTTTTTTTGATTTTCATCAAAAGACTTAAACTTGTTATTGTTACAGAAGGGGTGAATAATATCTTACACCATGGGAGAAGTCCTAAAACTATTTTTGTTAATGTCAAATAAGTGATCAATTCATTTGAGCTGATCTTTACAGAAAGTGAATTAGTTTCCCCACGGTTAATGATTATTGATTACCCAGTAGAATTTATTGAACTTATCATACGCTGTCGTTGGTACTCCACATCGGAAGATCAAGGATTAGAATCCAAGAACAAATATGAAAAACTGAGAATACTGTCATGAGTGATACAATTTTGTGGTTTAGAAGTTTCAGATAAAGAATCATATAAAAAACCATTACTACTTGAATCGATCAGTCCGGAAGGAAATTTCTAAGCAAGCAAAGAAGACATTCATCAATACTAAATGTACGGATTTTCGATAAGAGAGTTTGTTGCCAAACGCTTTTAAATGCCTTTGAAATATAAATTGCAATAATCTTACATTTTTTAAAACGATCTAAAGATTTTGTTTACTATTTGCTAAAATAAACTATAAGATCACCATTGAAAATATTGCTACTAAAGCCATAGCCAGTCATTAAGAATCTTTCGTTCGTTAAGATGTTTCTTAAGCTGAAAATTGATCAGCGTTTCAATGAACATGGATAGAAGGGATGTACTTAATAGAATGATAATAAGAGATTTAGAAGGATTCAGCTTTTTATGGAGAGGCTGGAAAAAGTAAGTTTTCTAGAATAGGACAGATTGAAAAGCTTACGCAGTGGTTTTGCGAGCGTTGAATGACACCTCCCCAAACATACTTTCTATATTTATAATGTACCATATTTGCTGATAATTAGCTGCCAGCTGTTAAATTATTTGTTTTTTAGGGTTGCTTACAGGGTTTCAACCCCTCAACATCCACAAAGGAACTTGGAGTTCCCCAGATCAATCTACCTTCAATCAGATTGACCATATTGCGATCGACTCTAGTCACGCTTCCAGCATCATTGGTGTCTGCACTTTCCGAGGAGCTAACATTGACTTGGACCACTACCTCGTTGTAGCCAAGGTAGCACTTCAAGTTTTCATACCCAAGGTAAAACAGGAAGATGCTGGGAGAAGATATAACGTCGATACAATCGAAAAAGATCGCTAAATCCTTCTCCGACCGAGTAACAAGTAACGTGGCAACAAATATTCACATAACGGCAGTTCCTGGAAAAAACCCAAGAACATCAAATCGACACCCACCATATTTTCATCGATTTCAAGGCCGCATATGACAGAATCTACAGGAACGAGCTGTACAGAGCCATGTCTAGTTTTGGCATCCCTGCCAAACTCTTCTGTTTGTGCAGGATGACCATGGATAATTCACGCTGCTCCATAAAGGTTGGAACAAACTTAACAGAACCTTTCGATGTCAAAAAAGGTTTTAGATAAAGTGATGCGCTGTCATGCGATTTTTATAAAAACGTAATTGGAAGAATATTGCAGAGCTCCCACGTCAAGACTAGAGGCACTATCTTTCAAAAGTCTGTCCAATTACTAGCATATCCTGATGACATTGACATAATCGGAAGAAATCAGCGTGATGTTAACGGGGCTTTTGTGAGTATTGAGGCACAGGCGGCAAAAATGGGTTTAACGGTTAATAAGGGCAAAACAAAGTACATGCTGTCGTCAAGAAAGGACTTACAACACCAACGCGACGCCTCGGTCAAAACGTCACCATCGATAGACGTAACTTTGAGGTAGTTAAGGACTTTATCTACCTAGGCTCCCCTATTAACGCAGAAAACAACACCAGCGCTGAGATCAAACGAAGAATTACTCTTGCTAACCGCTGTTTCTTTGGGCTAAGAAAGCAATTGAGTGGAAAAGTCCTCTCTCGAAGAACCAAAGTGTCGCTATATAAGACCCCTATCATCCCCGTCCTGATATACGGTGCAGAAGCATGGACTATGACAAAAGCGGAAGAAAGCAACTTGGGTCGTTTTGAGATAAAAGTTCTTCGTGTGATCTACGGTCCCGTATGCATCGAAGGGGAGTGGAGGAGAAGATGGAATGACGAGCTGTACGGGCTGTACAGCGACACGTAGACTTAGCCAGAAGGGTAAATGTCCAACGACGAAGATGACTGGGTCACGTAGAGCGCATGGAGACCAATGCTCCGGCCCGGAAAGTCTTCGAATCCACACCCACATGACAGCGCAGTAGAGAAAGACCGCGGATCAGGTAGCGCGCACAAGTGGAAAGTGACCTTATCCAACTTGGAGCGCGAAACTGGAGGCATCTAGCTAGGGACCGAGCTAGATGGAGAAGTTTGTTGGGTGAGGCTCTTGTTTACACAGGACTGTAGCGCCACCTTAAGTAAGTAAGTAAGTAAGTAACACGTTACGGGACATATGTTGTGCTGTTATTTGTTGGTAAGACTTGACATCTTGTCTCAAACCAAAATTTCTTCCGAGATATCGAAAAATCTTAAACTTTAAATTAATCTAACTCAATTGACCCTATATGTTTAAAACTCCTTACTTAACTTAATTTCTCATTTTCGTGATTTCTACTTTCTTCCTTTTGACCAGTTTCTACAAAAATTCGATTTGTACCTCAATTTTAAGCCTAACTTACTCGTTTTTCCTTTTATACCCACCTTTTGCGATGAGGACAACAATTAGAAAGATAATTCAAAAACCGTTTTCCACTTGAAAAAAAATTCGAAAGCTTTATATCATTTTTCCAGTTCTATGGTAGAATTTAATTCAATCAATTAGTTGCCACCCTCTTGCTCGATGATATTGAACATTTATTCGACCTGGCTTTCTGTTCACAGGACAGCGCTAGCGTCCTTGTTATCAAGTCGTGTCGATGTCGGTCGGCTTGTTGGTGACGAACATGAAATTGTACACAAACAAAAATACACTTCTATAAAAAAGTTTAAATACAAAATAAAACTTCATTTTTCCTCCTATACATGTACCTACCTACTTTCGTTTAATTTGCGATTATTCAATTTCAATATTGAAACTTGCTTGAAAATCAAATCAAATTAGAAGCACTCGAACAGTGCTTTAGCGCAAACTAACTTTGTCAGCAACCGAACAAAGTTCAGGCACCATTGTCGGTGACCGCATTGATTCACTTTCTGAATCTGGAATTCAATTGTACCCCCATCCACACTGATGATGCTTTCAGTTTAGTCCTAAGGTGAGAGCCAAAGCCGAAGCAGCCAAGGACGAAGTAGAGCTAGTCTTGATACATTCATCAGAACCACAGTCATCGTCGTCGTGGTCGTCCTCGTCATTCTCGTCACCATGGATATTACCTTGCAACTCTTATACAGTCAGAGAGGAACTCGGTCTAAACAAAAACTACCCGACTAAACCTTTAATTTTTTTTTCTGCTAAGTTTGTTGTTGCACTTTGAAAGTGGGAAGGGGTTTCTGCCCTTGTATAAAGTCGTAGGTTCATATAACCCAACCAGGAAGAGGATATAAAGTGAATCTCTGACTTGAGAGAGAGAGAGGACTAAAATAAGTTACTACTACCTATTATGCAAAATACCATCAGGAAAGACGACTTAATGAAGAAGTTGGAAGCAAACTATTCAGATGAGTTCAAGGACAGAGTACAGAGATGTGAAAAGTACGTCAATGGGTCTCTGATGTGATGGTCGAATGATTTGGTAAGTGGGTTAAGGGATGGTTTCAGCTTGATATTTCTATAAATCTATTCTACGAGTAGGTATCTATAACCAAGGGATGGACCATGGAGAAACAAAATGTCAATGCAAAGTCTCTTCTTTTGTTTTGTGTGTGTTCTGGATATGGCTCTGGAATGTTGCAATATTATTTATTTATATGAGATAAAATGATAAAACAGTCATTTGGCCCGAGGGGTTTTCGAATTAATTTAGTTTCTCTCGAAATGGACTGAAGATGGCTTCTGAAATTGACATATTACTCGTATTTACATCGATGGCATTTTCAAAAGAAGAATTTGCATTGTTATAAAGCTGGAAGATGAAGAGGAACGAGTTAAATATGGCACCCTTTTGTTTAAATTAAAATACTGAAACTTTTGACATGCTTGTGTATAATTCTATATAAGATATATAACAAAGAAATTGATATATGTATGTATGTATGAATATAGAAGGCTGTCCTAAGGGTAAAACTTTTGCATTAATACCTCCAGAAATAGGAATTGAACTTTTCAATCAGTCCTTTCTTAGAAACTTTATGTCACCTTACTCTTTTTTGATACTCTAGGCTCTAGGGTGTATATTTATTGTGTGATGTGCATAATTCTTCAATGTAATTGAATTTGGTATTTGTTGGGTCTTATGAGAGTCAATAAATTCTTTTGACATTTTTGTTTGGGAAATCGATTGAAGTAACAAGAAAGGATATTCCAATTTTCCAAAAATAGAATACTTTTTTACAATATTTCAATTTTGCTATTTTTGGTGTAACCAAAATATATTAAGGATATAACTTTCAATCTGAAGATAATAACATATACAAGATGTCCCACATTTACCGCCACAGTAGAAAACTATGGTTTTCTGAGTAAATTTGATTTCTAAAAGCATATTAACCCTCCTTTACGTCAGTGGGTCAAAATGTATTCCAGAGCATGTTTGAACACTCACAACCAGTTTTGTTTTTAATTTTATTTCTACGAAATTCAATTTTCTATTAATTTTGTTTGTTTTTATATTCACTGACATTTTCAGGAATATTTTTTCAAGACCCCTTTCCATAAGGCGAAGAGCATCCAAAGTAGGTTTTCCCTATTTTATTTTGTGTTGCAGGCTGTGAACGGTCATTCATTTCCCACTCTATCAGCTCCTCCGCCATTTCGATGAGCTTATATAAATTCAAAATGTAGAATCCGTGGCATGATGGTTAGTGCGTTGGACTGTCTTGAGGTCTTGAGTTCGATCCCTGCCTATGTCATCTAAAGTTTTCTCCACGGGTACTGTCTCTTGTGAGGAATTGACAAATCCTCGAGGAGTAATTCTTGTCATAAAAAGTGCTTTCTTAAATTAGCCGTTCAGCTTAAAACTGTAGGTCCCCTCCATCCCTGATAACAGTACTCGCACACAGGAATTGTTGAGAGTTGTAAGTCACTAGTCAATAGTTCTCATCGGACTTTTGCACCACCTTATTTATTTATTTTTATCGTTTCTAGATACATTTTTGTTCTACTACAGAGGGTCCTCTCACGTATCTTTTATGTTCTTCTTTCACAAGATGTTGCAATTTTGTATCGATCAGCTTCAAGGCCAAGTCCACTGGTATGGAGAATTTATTGTTATTATGGCATCAACGACATCACCACATCATATAAACCAAAGGTTACTAATTAGGACAAACCAGAAATCCTCTTCAAAGGTAAATCTGCGAGAAATTTTAAACTTATGGCATTTTCTGCCAGTTTTGAAGTCAACCAATTTCAAGAACATATTTTCAAGTGACCTTAAAAATAATTTTTTTGCTAAAACTTCAACTTTACTTATCTGATAAATGTCTGAAAATCATTAATAAATAACTTGGAAAAATTAAAACTGAATAATATAGCACAGATATGAAAACCATGAAAACATTTTGGGGTAGATATTTACCCCATGACATGATTGTATGCATTTGTACAATGATGTAAAGAAGGATTTAGTAATTCGACTTATAACAAGGAATTAACTCTTAATTTGATAAGTTGTGATTTGTTTGTATAATTTATGTTTCAAAAAACTTATCTGTTTAAAATAAAATCAAAATCATTTAATGCCTATATTTTAGTTTGAAAATTTTGAAATTTTTAACCGTTTTTACATGGTAATTCCTTTATGTGTTTTGAGAGTTGAACTGGATAAAACATACCCACTTTTGCCTAATGTTAGACAGAAACATAACATAGGAATACCACTTGCTACATGCAAATATCTTCTAAAACAATATGCTCTAGAATCAACAAATGCTAAATGGTCACAGAGTACCACCTGCCTAGCAACCAAGCAAATATATGGCCAAGCATAGAACTAAAACGGTCAAAACGCTTGATATCCCTGAGCAGACAAAATATAAGCTCTACAATTGGAGTAATAACAGGACACTGCCTCATAGGAAGACATGCTCTGAGGCTAGGGGTATACACAAATGACTTCTGTAGAAGCTGCATGGACGAGGAGGAGGAGGAAACAGTCCAACATCTTCTATGTACAAGTCCAGCACTCTCCATTAGAAGGAATAACTTCCTCGGTAATCCCTTCTTCGATAATAACAGTGAACTGGCAACGATTGACACAAAATGTCTCTCTAACTTTATTAAAAGTACAAAATGGTTTGTTTAAGTTCATTACTCTCCCATGAGTAACCTCGTTAGTGGTATCACAATGGACCATTGAGGTCTAAGTGAGTCAATGACATCTGGACAGCCACTCCAACCTAACCTAACCTAACCTATCCATTAATACATTTTTGAAAAACATTTCATTTAAGTTTAGACTTTGCTATTTAATGTGGAAATTAATATCAATTAAATTGGCCACTTTCACACATAATAAATATATAATTAGACTAGGGCTTTTAGGGTCCTTAATTGGCAGCCAAACAAAATTGTTAAACAGTACTTGAGACACTAAACCTGAAACTTAACAAATGTTTCATCTTCAAAAAATTACCTCAAAGTCCTTTGTTTAAAGAAAATCGTTTAGTGGTCTTATTTCGAATTATTTCCAGGCACACAATCTCACGGAACACACATTTTTGCCTTGCAATTTTGTGTGAAATTAGATTAAAATTATTTTTTCATTTTTAAAAATTAGAAAAAAGGATGCAAGCAACCTTTATAACTTTCCTTCGCGTCTGTTGATTTGTCTGGCCCAAAACTTTAATAAAAATATTTAGACAAATATTGTGTAAGATAAATTATTTGAAGTCAATATAATCGAATTTCTTTGTTCTCCTAATACTTGAGTCGAAAACATTTCTTATCACTTTTTTGTTGTCTTTGTCAGTTGTTAGATGATTTTTTCTAAAAAAAAAATAACTAAAAATTGCAAAAAATATTTTGCATAGGTGCGCTATAAAAAGCTTGATATGAAAATCTAAGTCGAAAATCAATTTATACCAACTTTTATTCTTTGTAAACAACTGTCAGTTGGATTTTTTCAAAATTTTAACTGATGTCAAAAACGCTGTTATTCGTAGCATAAAAATAATTTGGGAAGTAGACTCATGCTTTGTTTGCAAAATATTCGAAGTGACAATCATTTTGTTCAGTTTTTTGTATTTGTAAAAAAACCATTAATTGCATTTTTTTAAAGAAGAGATATTTTGAGTTAACCAAAATTTACACTTTTTTATGTGCTATGGTATGTTAAAAATATAAACCACTCAGAATCTTTTCTGCATCTTTCTGTATTAAAAAAATGTATTTGAAGTCCATATCTATACTGGTTCTTGAGATTTGGACGACGAAAAAAGCTTCCCGAGCGTACTAACGTACAAACGAACGTATGCATACAGATATCTCTCTTCAAATCTTTTATTTAGACTTAAGGGGCTTTGAAACGTCGAGAAATTTCAAAATTTTCAATTCATCAAATCGGACCGATTAAAATAACTTCATATGGTAAGTTAAAAATACTTTTCTAAGCCTTCAATACAAATTGTATTGGGTGGTATTAAGTCTGAAACTCATAAAATACATGCTGGTGACGCCAGAACTCCGATTCCCTTCCTTATATTTAAAAACGATTTCTTGTCTCCCTTTTCTAATAAAATAAACTGTTTCGCTGGCGACAGTACGCTTAACTTTTTCTATTTGTTTCTAGATTCATATCCCTGGAATTTGGATGTGGAACTTCGATAAAACGTAACCCACCTCCAATGCTGCTATCCATGAGTGGCACTTGCATCCAGGAAACTAATCAACTTTCAGTATTTGGTATGTGTATCACAGTTCACCTCTTTTGGAGAGATTACATATCCAATATTGCCAAATATGCTATGGGCCTATAATTTCTTCGGAGGTGCAAGAAATTTGTCAACCCTGCTAATCTGGCTATAATTTACAAAGCCTTCATTTGTCAAAAACTTGAATATAACTCGCATGTTTGGGCAGGTACACATTTCATACATGCATTTCGTTGTTTTACCGATATTTTTACAAACAATTTTCTGTCGAATCAGCCAGTTGCATTACCCCCCTTAAACAATTCAGCGGTAATACTCGCATTTCCAGGAATGCTCATCAGTTTAACCTTAAGCTTAATTTAGGACGTAATGTCAAGTATAGAGATTCTTTTTTTAGCCGCACATCTAGAATGTGGGACGCTTTACCGAACTCTGTTTTTCCATCCCATTTAATTTTTACAAAAATGCACCTTCCCTATTTTTCTAACTAAAGTCAAGAACTGAATTTGGAATGAAAGAATAAATGTACCATGCTAAGACAGTAAGTTTTTCATCGATTTGACCAATCCAAATATGAAAATTGACATAAAATTTCTATCAGATTCCATTTCTTTCGATTTTTAGAACCTAGCTATAGATGTGAATTTTGTCAAAAAAGATTACTTCATGACGAAGCAATATCAATGCCAAGCAAATCATTAAGAAAAATCCCGGGGTTAATAGCATAACAATCTCACGTACAATAATAATCACAGTTCACACAGTTGTTACATCTGAAGAAACATATTAAGTATAAATAAATGTTTAACTGAAAACACCCAAGGGAAACATTAAAGTGACAGTTTTTTCTGACAATCATCCAAGTAATTATAAGGATACTCTCCTTAATGTAGACGACTTTCATTCTGAAAAATGTGTAATAATATAAGTCAGACAAAAACAATGTAACCATGTAACCATGAAACATAGCAGAAGGTAAAACACAATTTAAATTTCAAGTCTTAATTACAAGATAAAGCTCAATTATTGTTATTAAGTCTAGAATGTATGCAGATAATGAGACGAATGTAGGAGGAATATAACAATTCAAGCAAATCTCCTTCCATCAAACAAAGTAAATTAAACAAAATTCTTGATTTCTGCATAAAGCATCCAAATATATAAAAATATAATTCAAACAAAATTTATCTTAAAAAGTCACAAAATACGCTTCGAGAAAGCAACGAAAGTAAAAGATTCCTATGCTGTGGGACCATAAAAACGTAAAAGTTGTCATTTCAGACAGCAACAAAAAAGAAAAATTAAATATATTTTATATAAAAATAAAAACAAAACAACACAATTTAGCAAAAAGCGTATAAAGTATGCATTTGTCACATTAGAAATCAACAACAACAGAGAAGACAACTTGTCTTGTCATTGGCAAAAACCCAAAAGGATAATAAAGAAAGCAATAAAAGATGAGTGTAACTGGATGATGATGCTTTATGCTATACGGCAGGATATATTTTACGATCTTAGTCCTTTTGTGTATACAAATGCCTTACTTTAATACTAAAGCTACATACTCCTATTTATTATTGCACTCGTATATCAAATTAAATTAATTTTTAAATGAATTGACATTTTGCACACTTAATTTCTCCTAATATTTTGTTGACACTAAAAAGACACTAACAGCAATGGCATTTTAAAGGACATTAAAGAATCGTATAAAATTAACGCTATAAAATATATTTCCTTCTTTTTCAACAATTTAAAATCTATTTTTAACTGACATTCCTGACAAATAGCTATCTCTAAATGGTGTAAGGTTTTTATGTGTAGAATTTATTAAGCACGACAGCAAAATGAAAACAAAAATCACAAATAAAAGTCTACTGGTGCTGATGTCCTTTACCGACTCGATTCCGAGTGTGTCTCAGCCGTTAAAAAAATGAACAATGTTGTGTACAAAATTTTTGTTGTTTTTATTTTTATTGGGGTCATATTTTCCACATTTTTTATTGTTGCATTGTCCTTAAAAATGCCAAAGTGATTTATACTGATGGAGAGAATATGAAGAAGTACTACATATGTTTATTTTTATGGTTTTTAGTTCAGTAAAAATGTTTATAAAGTATGCATGTTCCTCTACGTGAGTATTCAACAAATTTGGACAATTCACTTAACAAAAAAGACGAGACCAAATGCCGTATTAAGGATAAAGGATACTTAAAAAGCAAATATCCCAGTTTGAAATAAAAGATATGAAAGTATTTGTTCTTGAAAAGCTTGGATTTTTATTTTTCGTGAATATATTTCTCAAAGAAAAATATATTTTTGAAGATACTTATTAAATAACTTGAAAAAAAAAAAACATTCCAAAATTAACACAAGTTTTGAATTTGACACCATTTTTTGTAATTTCAGTTTTCAGTTTTTTTTTTTTTTATTTATATTTATATTATATGTTTTTTTTTCCAAAAATATAATTGTTTTGTATCACGTTACAATATCTATATTATCTATGTCTATATACTTATACTAATATACATATATATACTAATATTAGAAATGCGAAAGTAACTCTGTCTGTCTGTCTGTTACTCAATCACGCCTAAACTACTGAACCAATTTGCATGAAATTTGGTATGGAGATATGATACCCGAGAAAGGACATAGGCTAATTTTTACACCGTGAAAATGACGCATTCCCAATGGAAAATTCAGGTGGGCCGATCGCTTTGACGCCTAAACTACTAAACAGTTTTAATTGAAATTTGGTAAGGAGATAGTTTGAGACTTAAGAAAGGACATGAGTTACTTTTGACCTCGGGAAAACAACGCATTCCCATGGGAAACATTACTTTCCGGGGAATCTGATCGCTTTCACTCCTAAATTAACAAAGATTTGAATAATATTTGGATAAAATTGTTATTACGGGAAAAAAAAAACGCATTCCCAACCCTTCTCATAAGTTGAGATTGAAGGTTGGTTATCCAGTCCTGTTAATGAGAAATCTTGACGCATCAAGGTTATGTAATGGTACACTGAAAGTTGCAGGTGTAAATTTGGAAAAAACCTGTTTTTCCCATGGACAATTATATATAGCGTGCTCACGAGTCTCAAACCCACAAAATCTTTACGTTCTGGCCAAGGAACGAAAAACAAAAAACGTCGTATATAAAAATGTATTGCAGTAACCTATCTTCTTCTTAAAATGTGTTAACCTAACCTAACCTAACCTATGACAATCACACTTAGTATGGCCTCATCCCATCTCGGCACAATTCAAACATACTTACAAAAAGTACAGCTCAGGTTTTTTCATACTAAAGGGTGTCCCAAAATTAACCCAAGATTTGAATTAAATAGAAAACGCCGTTTTTAGTCTTTTGATAGTTATATTTTTATTGACTCGTAAAGTACATAGGATAGGGTTATGTATGGAATAACACATCGGACAAATGGCCTCCACGGCTTTGCATGCACATGCGCACTCTTTTGTTGAAATTTTCCATGACCATTCTGCATAAATGTGGCTGAATTTCGTTGATGCAGCGTTGAATCTCCTCCTTTAATGCACGGGTGGTTGTGGGCTTGTTGACATAGACTTGTGATTTCAAATAACCCCATAAAAAGAAGTCTAATGGTGTTAAATCACACGATCTAGGAGGCCAATTTTGATCACTGAAACGAGAGAGTACACGACCTGGAAATCAAGATAAAAATGTGCTTCATCGCTTAGGATGATTTTGCTCGAAAAATCAGGGTCCATTTGTTGATGTTCAATAATCCATTCAACGAACTCTCTTCTCTGTCCATGGTCATTAGGCTTCAATTGTTGTGTTAATTGAATTTTGTAAGCATGAAGACACAGATCTTTGGTGAGTATACGCTGTAGAGAGGCTCTTGAAATTTGCAATTCTTGTCCACGACGTCGAATTGAGGTTCCTGGATTGTCAGCAACACTCTCACGCACTGCTTCAACATTCACATTTGAACGGCTTGTTTTTGGACGACCAGTGTGTTTGGCGTCTCCAACGGATCCAGTCTCCATGAATTTTTCAATTAATCTCTTCACAGTTGACGAAGTTAAAACACTATTCCGACCATATTTTGTATGAAATTTTCGAACTGCAGCCGCCAAGCTTTCACTATTTTTGAAATATTCTTTAATAATGAAGACACGTTCTCTCGTGTAACGCTCAATTTTTAATAACCCTATAGGTACTGTTAGCTGTCAAATTGCTTTTTTTCAGGGTTGCCAACACTTCACTGCACAAATGGCGGCAAATTCAAATCTTGCGTTAATTTTAGGACACCCTTTACTATCCAAAAAAAACTATCTAATGCGGACGACGTGTCGGGTAAAAGCTAGTATTTGGTTCATGAGATATTTAGGTTTAACCAACATTTTCACCATTTTTTTAAACTGCTATGCTAAAAAAACTACCCACGAGAGCCCCTTCCGCATCTTTCTGCCTTATTATCTGTATAACAAAATTTACTTGAAGTCGATATCTCTTCTGGTTCTTGAGCTACGGACGATAAAAAAAACGTTGCGAACGTACAGACGTACGGATGTACGAACGTACGTACACACGCACGCAAAGACATCTTTCTACAAATCTTTTATTTCGACTCTAGGGACCTTGAAACGTCGAGAAATGTCAAAATTTTCAATTCGACAAATCGGACCCATTACAATAACTTCCTATGGCAAGTTAAAAAAACATTACCTACTAAAAGTTGTTAAAAATTGATTTTAGACTCAAATATCTCTTCAAGACTTTAAGATATTGGCTTTAAACTAATTTTTTGTTATAAGCAATATTGTTTTCAATATTCGGTAAAATTTTGATAAAAATCGAATTGACAGTTTTTTTTATAAAAAATAAAAACCTAAAAAAACAATAATAAAACTTAGTAAAAATTTACTTTCGACTCAAATATCTTTTCAAAAATTAAAAATATTGTCTTCAAAGTTATTTTATCTCACAGAAAATATTATTTTCGATATTCAGTACATTTTTTATAAAAATCCAACAGTCATTTTTTTCATAAAAAATTAAAATCTACAAAAAAAGTACGCAAAATTGGTAAAAATTGATGTTCGGTTTTCGATGTCTCGTGATCAACAGAAGATATTGACTTCAAATTAATTTTATTCATCCAATTTGTATTAGTTTATATAAGACATATTTTTTTAAAGAAATGCTACTAAAATTGGTAAAATTGGTTTCCGACTAAAAATTTCGTTAACAAAACATAATTTCCAAATCAAACTATTACATTATATGCAAAATATTATTGGTATTTTTTAAATTTTTAAGACTAATACAAACTTTTGAGCAAGACAAATCGACAGACAGGATGGGAAGTTATCAGTGTGGGTCGCATCCCAGCCTCTTTTTATTTTTAAAATTGGTACGCACACACTTCACTAAGGTTAATCAATACTCCGAGTATTTCTTGTTGTTCGTGAGTTTACTCATTGTTTACTTTTTTAATGAACAAAATATGTTTTCTATTTTCTACATTTTTTTTTAATTTCAAATCTAATGTTAATTTTTGGAAAGTCTACAAAGGAAATGTGACGTTAGGTCTTTTTACCCAAAACCATAAGACCCAATTGCATAAGACCAAACCATAAGACCCAAGAACAAAAGAATTTTGAATTTGGGTTTTATGGGACAGGGGTTGGGCTTTGTGACATTACGACGATTATGATTTCTATCGTTTCTTATGTCTTATCAACCAACCACATATTACCCATATCATAAAATGACAAAGCCTAAAAAGAGAAACGTCGTAAAAAATATCACTAAAAAACGTCACAAAGGCCAAAGAAATAGTCACCCAAACCAATTTTTAATGTCGTAACGCCTAAATTTAAAAATGTCATAACGCCCAAAAGATTTCTTGTTGTATACCTACATATAAACGCATATAAACTTTGAGATATTATGGGGGGGCATGTGTCCCTTTGCAACTTTGCATACACACAATCTAACACCTGCCCGAAATTTTATAGTATGCCCATGCGCAACCAGGGGCTGTTTATGTGACCAAGCAAACCATTTCATTTTATTCTCAAAATGTCGTAATGCCCAAAATAAACAAACAATTTGTAAGAATGCAAAAATGAAAACACATTACATCTTTCGGGCAATATGTCAATTAGCAATTTGGGTTTTATGATATTCAAAGATTTTTTTTTGCAATATGACATTGATTTTGGGCTTTGAGGCATTTCTTCTGAAAAAGTTTTTGAGCGATAGATCCATTTTTGGGCGATATGAAATTTTTAATATTTCAATGTTATTTTATTGGGCAACAAGATCGAACGTTTCTTTTTATTTGGAATTTCATAGAACCCAAAAACTTTTAACGCCTAAGGGATTGGTAATTGCCCAAACCGTACAATAATAAAATGTTAGTAATATTGTTTTGGCGCTATGACATTTTTAATCTGGGCTGATATGGTTTTGGGCGAAAAGACCTAATAGAGCGTTGGCATATACTTTATCTTCAATTGGTTATAATTGTTTAACATGACCAGGTTAAATACAAAAAGAAAAATACAGTAAACTTTCGTTACCTATGATAATGGTATCGAGGAAGGCAACTGGGGCAGTGAAGGCCTCATACCTCGCGTATCCTAGGTACCACACCATCGAGACAATATGAGTACAGGTACCTGTGGGAGGTACGTAGACCTGTCATGGGAAGAACAATAATATTGTTCCTTGGAACTATCTTCGTTGTTGCTGATAAGTTTGTAACAATAATATATTTTGGGCCTAACATGAAGGGATTGAATTCGTCCACGTAAAAGACGAATGGGTTTTAATTATGGATACCATACTCTGGCAGGTCGTCCAGAGCATTTTCTTTATAAATCTGTGTAAGAGTGCAAGGTCCGATAGAACAATAATAAAAGCTCTCTCCGATAACGCGCAAGTAGTTTTGTTCCAGCTTATTAAGGTCCAAAACGGGTTTTGTTGTATTAGGGTTTATGTAAGAGGACAGCTGGCTACTTTTGTGTATACGCCCCAAACTCTGTTCGGTACAGGTCCCGCCGAAACATAACACAGTTACGATTTTGCTGTTCCATTTAGAGTAGCAAAACCATCAATCCAGTACGTTACGTTGGCAGAAGTCAACGTTTAAAGCGGACTGAGTACAGTAGGGTCGCACAGGTCAGAGATGAAAATCAAAGAGATAACTCAGGGAAAACTTTTTTTTTGAAAAGTGATAAATACACAAACGTAGCAATCATTACTTATCTTCCTATTATATTATATTGTGATTATTAATTTCACATAGAAAGTAATTGCAATCAATCCGATTTGTCAGATCGAAAATTTGGCATTTCTCGAACGTTTCAAGGTCACTATAGTCTAAATAAAAGATTTTTAGAGAAATGTCTGTGCGTGCGTGCGTACGTACGTTTGTACGTCCGTACGTGCGTCATAAGCCATTCTTCCATTCTTCCCTTCATAAGCCATTTTTCCAAAACCGTACGTTCAAACCCATAGTGGGGTAGAAGAGAAAATCAACAAAGTTGTTCTTCAATTAAAATGTTCTCAATGTCCGTATATTGTTTTCCTTTTTACCTGACTTACAACGGTTACTTTTTAGGCTATCTTTTCAAACCTTGCACAAATAATGTTACTTTATAAATACATAAGTGACATAGTAGACATTAATTTGATTACTACACGTGGAGCAGATTTGAATTGAATACGAGTAAATATACACACTAATTAAGCTGACTTTTATAGGATGGCATTCTATATTATAGAAATATATCAGATGCTATAGGACCCTAGCATCCAGGAACCTTATAGAACAATCAAATCTTTAGCTACTTGTAGCTTAGATCTCACAAGCCATTATTGACTCTATATACATATAAAAGGGGTTCCCAAAATGTTAGTGAATTACCAATTTACTTAAGTGCACTAAGTCCCACATCCTAAATGAACTTTGGGACTTTATTTTCCAACACCATTATTTAAATTTCAAGTAACTTTTATTTTTAATCACTCTTCCCTTTAGTTTTGGGTCACACCAACTTTAACTTACAGAAATATACTATTTTGAAGCATCGAGCATCAGGGCAGGAACAATGGACATCAAGAATAATTAAATTTTCAAGCAATATAACATCCCTTAGATAGACGAGTATGTTTAGGTGGGGTAGGTACAATGTATGTACATTGTCCATTCTAAAATCGAAAACCTAATGTGCCACACATATCTACGAATAGGAACCCCTAAAACAAAAACAAGATGCTCAGCTCATCTCTGGGATAGTATAGCTTATGTATGCCATGCCATGCCAAACAAGACAGGACTACGAGTATATAAAATGTTATCCAACCTCAAAACAAAAGTTGTATGTCCTGAGTAACGAAAAATAAAGGATCAACAATAAATATGACCAAGGTGAGTGCATTATTCTTTCGAAAACAATAGACTTTAAGGTTCTTCATAATTCAAAAGCATGTCTCTTATAAAAATGTCATTTGGAAATTCACACCATTTGTCACTTTTCTGTTGCACGTTTTTGTATACTCATATTTTCTTTTTCATCCTGCTTCTACTCGTATCTCTGGTTGTTTTTGTTTAGCAGTTTTGCACTTCACATCCTTCAATGTTGCAAGGATGAAAGCTTTCGTGTTTAGAGTAACGAAGTAAAATAATAATAATAATAATGGCAGAGATATCAGCTGGAGAGCATATTGCATCGCATCGGCTGCTCCTGCTGGATCCTGGTTGAAGAGAATGAATATTGTATCTATAGTACCTGCCTTACACCTGTGGTGAAAGCTAAGTTGGTAGCCCATAGAAATATAACGGCACTGTAGTTGCTTTTCTTTTCAGGAGAAGCAAATAAAGAAAATTCCAGGAAGCCATCTAATATACTATAAACCTACTGGGAAAGAGTTTGCTTCTGCAAGCAATTTATGCAAAACGAGAACATTCCCGATCCTTTTTTACCTGACAAAAATTAAGTATTAGCGTTGCCGTTAATGAAAAATATAAAGGTATCAAACTTCAATGAGGTTAAATAGCAAATAGAGTTATAAGCTTTAATGCTACGGTTCCGCAATACAAGCCTTTGTCCTAGTCTTTTGTTTGCTTCTTATAATTTTTTGGAGAAGATTTTTAGCTAAGTTAAAGCAAATTTCCTTTCATGATATTAATGCAATGCTTTTTTGAATATAAAATATACATAATATAATATATAGGGTGTCCCAAAATTAACGCAAGAAATCTTGCGTTAATTTCAAACAAGTTGATATACATATTTATTTAGAAACGAAATCTCATCAAATGGTAACCTTTTTGGATTGATTAAGTGTTTAAAAAAATACTTGTCTTTATAAATAATAAATATAAAATATAAAATAATAATATAAAATAACAAAATAATATTCGGGACACAACACCTCACTTCCGGGACCAAGGCTTATGAGGCCAAGGGGTGTTATGAAAGAATAATTGCAGTGACCTATTTAATATTGAAAAGGAACACCTATAATTAAAAGTAATTTTTCATGCTTTTGAAAAATTATTATACTCTGGACTTAGCTGGCTTGATTTGAAGATCTCTTGAGGTCACTTCGATAACAAAGTGGGAATAAGTCAAGTTATCCCCCGTGAAATATAGTTTCATTCTTTAATTTTTTTGCTGACTTTTTTCAATCCATCTTTAAACCTTCTTATAATCAAACGAGGCCTTGGTTGATGTCTTCATCTCAATTGATTAATATAAACTAATTATCAGTTGATAAAGAAGATATTATCTGTGAACTTTTAAAGTTACATGAAGATAAACACTCTGGGTATGATGGAATTGCTCCTATTGTTTTAAAAAAATGCTCTCTTTCCTTAGCAATCCCCCTTGAAATCATATTCAACCGTTCTCTCCGTGAAGGTTGCTTTTTAAAACAATGGAAGAGTTCCTTTATTTATCCCGTTTTTAAATCAGGATCCAAAAATGATGTAACCAACTATCGTCCGATTTGCAAAATATCTGTGATCCCTAAGCTATTCGAAAAAATTATTTATAAAAAAATACTTTTTTCTGTGAAAGAAATAATCTCGCCTTTGCAGCATGGTTTTATCAGTGGAAGATCAACTACAACTAATCTTATAATTTTTAGTAATTATGTACTCAAAGCTCTAGAACAAGGAAACCAATGTGACGTGGTGTATACCGATTTCGCGAAAGCGTTCGACAGAGTTGATCACTCAATATAGATTTCCAAATTGCATAACATCGGTTTTCATTCCAATTTATTGACATGGTTTAAATCTTACCTTACTGGTAGAATTCAATATGTTCGTATTAATAATGTTGCTTCCAACCCTGTTTTTGTTACTTCCGGTGTCCCACAGGGAGGTCATTTGGGTCCTCTCCTCTTTCTCTTGTTTATCAATGATATTCCCAGTTGTCTAAAAAAATGTTCTTGTTTGATGTATGCTGACGACCTTAAATTATTCCTGCGCATTAATTCTATTTCCGATTGTATAAAGCTGCAGAATGGTCTTAATAATCTTTCCGTTTGGTGTTCTAACAACGATCTTCATTTAAATGTTTCTAAATGTCATAGTATGTTATTCTGTCGCGGCACCTCTCCAATTATGTTTTCTTAGAGTTTACTTGGGTCAACCTTAACACAAGTCACTGAAAAAAAAGATTTGGGTGTAATCTTTGATTTAAAATTCGAATTCGCTAATCACATTGACTATATTATTTCTAAGGCCAGTTCTATGCTTGGATTTATTTCCAGGAACGCTAAAGACTTCTCTGATCCATATACTCTTAGAGCCTTATATTTTTCATATGTTCGCTCAATTTTAGAATACTGCTCATCTACCTGGAATCCTTTGCATATAACTTATTCGGCGAGAATTGAACGAAGTCAGAAACGCTTTACTAGAATTGCAATTCGGATATTGCGTTGGAACACGGATATGCCTTCATATAACACCAGGTGTTTGTTGTTAGGTATTCAATCCCTAGAATCACGACGTATTTATTTCGATGTAATGCTTGTCAGAGATTTAATAAATTATAAAATCAATTGCCCTCACTTGCTTTCGTTGATTGGCTTTCATGTTCCTTGTCGTGAATTACGTAATAATCCTTTATTTTGTGTACCCTTTCATAGGGTCAATTATGGAATCAATGAACCCTTAACTCGCTGTTTAAGACAAGCTAATTCTGTTTGTAATGCTATCGATTTTAATTTATATTTAAGTAGGGACTGTTTAAAAAAAAATTGTTATTAATAATAAACTTCGATGGTTAATGTTAAATGTACATTCTTTTTTTTTGTTTTGTTTTATTTATTATTACTTATATAAACTTACTATTGTTCTAAGTAGTCTTTAAGAGCTGTGTCTCTGCTTGATGAATAAATAAATAAATAAATAATTTGTTTCTGATGAATTAGAATTAAAATCCATAAACGTATTATAAAAAGTAAACATTAACACCCGACAAAAATTATCTTTCCCATTTTATTTTTGATTTAGTACGCCATTTAAGATGATTTCGGTGGTAAGCGGGACCACCCTATTTTATTTTACTTAATTTAAGGCACAAGAAAACCTAATCTTATTTTAGAACTTAAGATAAGGTCACTTAAGAGGATAATAATTTTTTGGAGTTTTAGACAGCTTAATGCTAACATTAGAAGTTGAAAAATTTTACGTTCGAATAAACACTTCACAAAAAAAAAACAAGAAATAGGGTTACATTTTGCAGTCGTAAAAAGACACAGACAGTAGAAGTAGACAGTGGGTGGGCCTCAGCAGTAAATATAGGGAAAGAGGATTTCTCAAACTTTTTGAGTTACTGAGGGTTGAAATATATGTAAAGTAGATGAAGTTGTAAAGATTTGGGTAGTTAACAGGAAATGAAAGGAGACAATTGAGTTGTAGCGAAAATATCGTTCAATGGTGTGCTTTGATTACAGGACAGTGTTCTTTCGTATACCTACTTCATAAGAAGTGTGTTCTGGTTCTGTTTAAGAAGGAGTCAAATGAGGGTAATGTATAGCTAACGGGTCACATGTAGAAATTCTCTTCAACTTTATTTAACAAAATCAAAATCAAGTCCCAGCGCTATATAATCTATATATACAAAACATACGGATCGGTAATTAAGCCGTTAAAAAAAAAACTAGTTTTTAATCGGAAAGTCCAAAAATTAAAAAACAAAACAATGTAAATTACAACAACAAAAAAAAAACAACATATCATAATAAAACCCCTGAAGAAGTCGTGAGTAGCGACGAAACGTTGGGTAAAAGATGAAATAAAGTTTTTTATTTGCGTTTAAAATCAATTGACCAAAATAGCCTGCATCACCAAACATAAATCTACGAATTTTGTAATGTTGTAATGCATGTTTCGAAATATTTTTAATGAAATAGTAAGACAAATTTCGAAACGTTTATCCTCCAAATTATGTGACAAGCTCAAAGTATACAATATTAGCTTTTATTTCAGGTGCATTAAAAAAAATATACATAAGTCCCAAATTGCATAAGTCCGAAGTTGGTCCGCTTATTTCAAATACATTTTCTGCATTGTCTCGAAATGTTTTCGAAAGATATATTCGAGACATTTAATCAATTTTAAAAAACACTTTCAATTGGATTTTTTTGAATTTATTAAATGTCAAAAACAATATTTTGTATGCGATGAAATAAGTTTGACCTTTAAAATCAATGGGCTATATTCACAGATCACAGTTCTTTGATAAGCTCTAATTTTGTCTTTCCTTTGATGATTGACCTTCTAAAAATTTAAGAAAGAATTGAATTAAACGTTTGCCAATATCTGTTTCTTTCCAAGTCTTAACAGCGGCAGCGCTAAGAATTGTTGTTCGGTATAAATTCACCAAAGTGACATAGGCAATGTGATGTTTGCTACTGAACGCATCTTTACCACAATAAGTAAATGTTTTGACTTACATGAAACGTCTCAACAAACAGTTAGTATAGAATAATTTTAAGCATCTTAAAAACTTTTTTTTTAGGTTTAAGTGATATTTTAGAAGAAACCTGTTTCCAACTTAACAGAGCTGTCAAATTCTTTATGAATAGCACCTGTGCCTAACATAGATGTTAAATTTAGACTCGTGTTCCATTAGACTCGGGTATAAAATATGTCTATGAATATGATACTTGGTATCTTTTTTTATTCTCTAAATATTTAAAGTCAAATAATTATGTTTGTCAAATTGATAATTTTGAGATTTGTTGTCCTTAAAATCAAAACCTGTGGTTTTTAGATACGTAGACGCCTGCGTGTGCGCTTTTACGTAAGTTCGTACTTGTAAAATACCTTTTTTCGTCCTCTATTTCTCAATAACCAGCAGAGATATACAACCCCGTCGAGAGCAGGGGGGAAGGGGGGGAAACCCACCGGGCCCGGGATTTTCTAGGGGCCCGTAAAATTGAAAGCAATGAAGAGAGTTTATTTTTTTTAATATACTCTATATTCATCATCAACATACGTATTCCCACTTATTTTGAGGGGCCCGAAAATTTAAAATCATTCATGCTTCCGCAACTGGGCCTCTGTTTGCATGTTATCTACCAATCTAACAGTCACAAGATTGCCGATCTGGGCCCCTGATTATTATTGGCGTACATTTTTATTACTATTTAATGAAAAATTGGGCAACTCTGAACTATTAAAAGAAAGTTATAATAAATTATTTCGCTTTTCTTATTTAATTTAACGTAAATTTAAAATTTATTTTATTTTGAAAATTTTTAGGCTAGGCGCGCACATGTAACTTTTTCGAAACCAAATAGTTCGATCGTTAGATGCCCAAACATCGCGCACATAAGCAACTCCGAAAGTAATCAACGAAATAAACCAATACACAGGAAACATTTATTCACCTTGACTAAATTTTTTTCTCTCTTGAACTTACAGAAAATTATTTAACGATTTAGTTGAATGTCCGCGCAGTTACCTATAATTCCTTGTGACACAAACTAAGGTATTGGTTCGAGGTGATCGTCTAGTTTGTGTCAAAACACAAACTAAAAAGTTGCTCGAATGGGCGACAGAATGGTTTCTGCATGTGCGCGGGCTCTCATATAAGTCTATAGTGCTCAGTTTAGAAACCAAACAGTTGCGAAACTAATAGTTGCATGTGCGCGCCTAGCCTTAAAGTCAAAATAATGGGCCCGGCAATTTAAACAAAACACAAGTATTTATTTCGGTTTCTGTTTTTATAAAGTTTCTTTTCTTCTATTTTTGTTTCTGCTGGGAACGAAATTTTTGACTTGGTTCCGGGGGACCGGAAAATCCCACGCAAACGTTTTTCAATTGTGGTTTTCGTAATATTAATTAATTAATATTTTGAATAAGTTGTTTACTAAAGATTTGAAGGTTGTCAAATCACTTCAAAGTGTGTATATAACGAAATGTTGTACTGCCGCAATCACATTCTTTGGTGATGTTCAAAAGTGTTTCAACTTGTTTAGCAGCAGTGCACAACGTTGGGAAAATCTTAAGAAAAATGTGGCCGGATCCCTTCACACACTTTCCGATACAAGATGGTCACCTAGAATTGAGGCAGTGAAACCATTTGCAAATCGTCTGAAAAACCTTAGAACATCATTAGAAGCCTTAAGTGATATTAATTTAACTGCTGAAGCTCGAAGAGATGTAAATGGCGTTTTAAAATATATGCACACATTTGAATGCGTCCTGATGTCTTCGATTTTGTGCAAGGTTCTTAGCGCTATAAGTGAAAGAAGTATCATTCTTCAAGCCAGAAACATGACTATTGACGTTGAAATTCGAAATCTCGACAACTTGATCTCCGATTTGAACATTATTCGAAACGGATGGGATCAAATTTTATCTGAATGCAAAGCAGTTGCTACTGGATTGGAGGATATTCCAGAATCGTTTCCATTGAACTGAAAAAGGAAATTAAAGAGACATTTTGTAGAACACCGAGGAGCCGGAATGCAAATTGAAACAGACGCAGAAATAAATTTCAAGAGAAACACCTTTTACTTCATAGTTGATTCAATTATATCTCGAAATTTCTCGTCGGTTCGATACGATGAAAAATTTTAATGCTACATTTTCATTTTTATGGCAGTTTTCAACAATGGAAAAAATAGAGATTAAAAACTAAAAAAAGAAATAATTCATCTGAAACACATTTATGAAGCAAATTTTGAAGCAGAACTTCCGCCATTGAGTTTGTTCAATTCTATTTATTCCCAGAACGATTTTTCCCAACATTTGTGTTGCTCTCTGTGTGTTTTTCACCATACCTGTAACCGTAGCTAGTGCCGAACGTTCATTTAGCGTCCTTGCAAGAACAAAGAAGTTTCATCGTTCGTGCTCATCACAAGATTGTGTTTCCAGACTTGCTACACTATGCATCGAAGCACCTTTGCTGCTCAGAAAGCTATGAAAGCTCGTTTGCCAAAATAAAATATTTCATTGAATGCAAACTCACTCTAATAAAACATTGTAATAATATTTAAATATAAACAAAAACAATAAAGAGTATTTAATGTAAAACTTTTAAAATACTAAGTTTTTTTTAAAGACAAATTTCAAATACTTTTACTTCGCTCTATTTTATTTTCATAGTAGGTAATAGATCTACATGCTAATTTTTTTTTAATAGTTAATCGACCGTATTATCAGTTACTAACATGTCGTTGGCAATATCGAATTGAATGTATGATTCTGTTCGGAAACTGATCTACTCGCATGTAGAATAATTTTCTATCCATCCTCCATTTCAACTAAACTGGACGATACCCGTAAGATTGATTTGATGATAAACACTTTTCCGGTTCATTTTGCAAACAAAAAATTATTATTTCCCTTAATTCCAATCAATTTCATGCTATTCGTAATTGAATTAACGTACCATATCAGTAGGCATGAACTTTAAAAAAAAAGGTAAATATGGGGGGGCCCGAGATTTTTTCGTCCCGGGCCCGGAATTCCTCTCGACGGACCTGGAGATATAGACTTCAAGTAAACTGTGTTTTACTGACATTAATATTAATTTTTAACAACATATAAAACAAACATGCGAAAAATTTTATACACAATTTATTTCAGTTGTAAATTTATACACTAAAACACTGAAAGAAATATTTATCGTTTCGAATATTTTACAGGCAAAACAGGATAATGCCTTCAAAAAAATCCAATTGGCATTTCTTTTTCAAAAAATTAAGCCTACACAAAACTACTAAAATTGGTAAACAAAGATTTTCACCCCAAATATATACGAGTATATTGTAAATTTTGGTTGAGATGGAGTTTGTAAGAAATATGTATGTTGGCAGCCCTAATTGTAATTATCATTTTGACTTATATACTTTCATTAAAGTTCAGATCAATAAAAACCATACTTGAGAGTAACTCGGCTTCTCTTCTGTCTTTTCTTTGGTCTATTCAACAATAACGATATTGACTTTTAATTATTTCATCTTAGACAAAATTGTGTTGTTAGCATTTAGTGAGATGTTTCGAAAAAGTTATGTATAGCTTTTATTCAAAAAATAAAAACCTGCAACAATTACTATTAAATTGGTTTAACGTCTCACAAGTCTTGACAGTTGATAACTTAAACGTTACTTATTGCATAATTTGTGAAGTTCCTTAAATGACAATAATTTTGCTTAAATTTGTATACATTTTCCAACAGAACCGTTAACTAATGTTAAGGTGAATAATACGTACGTTAAGGTTTTTTTAAAAATTGGTTGAAATATAAGGATTATTGTTAAAATTGTTGGTAAAAATGAAGTCGTTATATTAAGGAGCTATGAATGTTTTTAAATTTTTTTGGCAGTTATCTTTGTAAGAACCGAAAATCTAGATTCTTGAGACCATTAAAAGCCAATAAAATTTTGTCTACTGCAAAATATTGGGCTTGAAAATTCTTATGTGTAATTTTCCGCACCTAACTTGAGTCTTCATCTTTAAAACAAAGTGTTTTATTACTTGTCAATTGCTTTAATTTAAAAAAAAAAAAAATAAATGACTGCCCTCATTTAAAATGGTGTGCTGCCAATCCTACGAGTTATATTTCTATTGTTTTTAATAGATACAACCAAAAATGTCAAAATCAAAGAAAGCTGCATCTAGCTTAAGGGCATTGCAATATTCAACAATTTACTTCCAATAAGACATTTTCAACTCAACGCTTTAATGATGACGTTTTTAAAAAAAGAAAAAACATCCATTTTATATGAAATCAAATTAAGCTTAAAGATTTATAGCTATGTAGATAGAAAAATAGCATAGTCTAGAAAAGATATAATTTCATAATTCAACCTTAATAACTTTCTGAAAATATATTATTCTAAACTTATTCTCGGAAAAAACGTGATAAAAAGTAAGATTTTTGCAATCAACAATTTAAACTAGGCAAACTTTAGGGTGCGGCAGAGAAATAAAAAGGATTTAAAAAAAGAGGCTGAGATGCGACCCACACTGATAACTCTGCATCCCGTTTGTTGATTTGTCTTGCTTAAAACTTGTGAGATGAATAATTTGAAGTCAATATCTTTCTTTGTTCTCTTAAGTCAGTAGGTCGAAAACGAGCTCTTTTTTCATGTTTTGTTAAAAAAAGTTGTCAGTTGAATTTTTCTAAAAAATTAACTAAAAATTACCAAAAATATTCTGCATATGATGAAATAGTTTGATTTCAAAAACAATTTTTGTCAACGAGAAACCAATTTGTAGCAATTTTAGTAGCATTTTTCAAAGTTTTTATTTCTTATATAAAGAAATTGAGATTGGATTTTTCGAAGAAAATTTAAAACAAAATAAAATAATTTGGAAGTCAATACCTTCATTTACTCACGAAATACCGAAAATCAAACACCAATTTTTACCAATATAATATACTTAGCGGCCCGGTACGTGCTTCGCTACGTATAAGGCATAGTAATAAAAAAAATGATTATAAAGCTCATTTATTCAAACAAAAAAATATTTTAAATTGCTAGCTATTTAAAAGTCCAAATGCCCCAAATGATATATTGTTTATATTAAATTTATCAGCAAAGAGTAAAAACTAAAAAATAAAAAAGAATTGGGTACTCTTACTATGGTGGGTCTATATGGGTTAGTCTAAGACAGTTGGATAAACAATATTTTTTTGTTTTTCCATTTTGAGCATAAATAAATAAACAGGGGTATCGACTCTGAAACAGGCAACATAAAGTTGGCCATGTGAAAACATGATTCCTTCAAATTGACACCACAAACTTGAAGTGTTTGCCCTTGGGCCTTATTTATGGACATCGCTAATGATAAACGCACAGGATATTGTAATCTTTTGAATTCAAATGGCATACCTATCAGTTGGAATCATAGGGATACGCGGTATCAAACACACTTCTCCTTTTGATTTACCAGTTAAGATTGTAGCTTCAATCAAATTTGGCAATAACTTTTTCACTGTCAATCTGGTGCGATTACACAGTGGATTAATATTTCGCAATAATATAATCAAAGAACCAATTTTCAGATTCAAACAATGCGGTGGTATACCAGCCGGTTCCAATGAATTTAAAAGCTCAATTGGATAATTAATTGCCTCATCTTGATTCATAACACTGTCAATTGATTTATATGTCGTGACTACACCTGACAGTTTTGCCTGAATTTGAAAATTAATGGTATTCATATGAATGTTTTCCCGTGCTAAAATGGCACGTTCTCTCAACCAATCGTGATTTCTGTAAGAATATTCGGAAAAACACATTCAATCAACTCATCTATAGATTGCGCAATTGTACAAAAATTGTTCGGTAAAGTGATCAATCCGTTGGTACCGTTGATTGGTATTTTGCCATCACCAATTCTTAACAAATGTTTTGAAAACTCATGGGCAGTTGCATCATTATATAGGTGAACACGCATATTAATGTTCAGTGTCAATTTTCGTACACTGAAGACTTCAAACAGGCGTTTATTTCATCAGCAGGAGTTGATCGAGAAATGACAGGCAATGTTTGACGAAAGTCCCCTGACAGCAATATCAGAGCACCACCAAAAAGCTGTTTATTACCGGGTAAATCTTGCATTGTTCGATTAAATGCTTCTATTGATTTTTTATTCGCCATTGTGCACTCATCCCATAAAATAATTGACGTTAATCGCAGAACTTTTGCAATAGCAGACTTTCTCGAACTATTGCAAGTTGGAGTTTCAATCACCTGTACATTCAAAGGCAATTTGATTCAGTGTGTGCGGTCCGACCACCTTCTAATAAAGTAGCAGCAATTCCCGAAGATGCAAGTGCCAATGCAATTTTCTGTTCCGATCGAATAGTCGCTAAAATCAATGATACAACGAAAGTTTTGCTGTACCACCAGGTGCATCCAAGAAATATAATCCACCTGCATTATTGGAAACGGCTTGCATGATTGTGTCATATACATGTTTTTTGTTGAATATTCAATTTGGTGCTATTACAATTTTGTGATTATCAGATGGCATACGATAAAGAGCAATTTTGAATAATTGAACTAATGCGGTATGCTGATGGAAGAACCTTTGTAGCTCACGAATAATTTCACGTCTTGTATTTGAAACTATTGCACAACGTTGATCCAATTCACGATTTTCATCACCAATAAAATAAATTTTGCAAAAATTGATAATCAGCGTCGGGGTATGGCAATAACGAACCAGCTTGATGATAAATCTGGCCCTGAATCTGTAACATGTATGCAATTTTAGGTAGATTTTGAATCAGAATTTGTAAGAATTTATGATTCAGATTGATATAAACATGGGACAGTCCTGTTGAGGTATTTACCTAAAAAGTCGGCATAAAATTATCTCTAATAATTTAAGTAGCACCAAAAGAAGTCATTTGAAATGCCGAATTGTATTGTTGAATATTACTCAAAAACTGCTTCGACGTTTGAGATGTACCAAAAATAAATGAATACAATGGTTCGGGTGGAGTTTCTAATGTTGGCAATCTCACTTTGCCATTAGCACAACACATTCCGGGCGTTTCACGTGGAAAGTTAGCCGCATCACAATGTGGACATATTGCGTCCATCATTCCAATGTATCCGTACATACTATAATCAATCTGATTATTGTAAATAAAAGCAGCACGCAGCATTTCATCCAAGACAGCACGACGTATTCGTGATCGCCGTGCAAGATTAAGTACAGCTACAGGGTCAACAGATCTATTCTGTGCAGTACGTTCACGCTGCGATGCATTAGCTTGTGCGCGTTCATCTGTAATCTAAGATCGTCTTAATAATGCCACTTGATTTGCATTACGCGTTCGCCGGCCTATGTTTGGTCGTCTTGCTCGTGGCATTTTACCTTCACTCAACAACTCAACAATATTTTGGAAAATATAAACACAAATCAATAACTCAACAATATTTTGGAAAATATAAACACAACAAAGCAATAATTATCGCTGATAAAATAAAATGACATATGATGACATTAAATTTGTTTGACAGAACTAACGTTACGAACTAACGTTTAAAACAAGACGATTATTATTGCACCATTCCCTGAATAATATTAAGTCTTCTTGCAAAAGAAGACAGTCAGACGTAGAGTTAATTTTTTTAAAAATTTTAATGTCATCAGCAAATATTAGGACAGACGAATTTTGTATGATTGAAACCAAATCATTTATAAATAAAACAAATAGAATAGGAAAAAGGTGACTACCCTGAGGGACACCAGAAATCACAACAAATGAACTTGAACACTCATTACTAAATTTAACACTATAACGTCTATCTTGCAAACATGAGGAGATCCAGTTTATGAAACAGTCGTTAAAACCTTGTTGTGATAGTTTTAAAAGTAATGTTTTATGACACAATTTATCAAAGGCTTTGCTGACGCTACATACGATTGACTCAAACAGTTTAGGTATCACAGATATAGTTTTGCAATAGGTCGGTAGTTCATTATTTCGTTTTTAGGACTTTTTTGTGTACAGGTATTATGAAGGAGCTCTTCCAGATAAAAGGAAACAGCGAGTTACTTAAAGACGTGTTGAAAAGAACACATAACGGGTGTGCTAAATACGCAGCACATTTCTTTAAAATGGATGATGGTACACCGTCGGGACCAGGACTAAAACATTCGTCAAGTTGTAGGATACTATTAAGTACAGTATCTTCACTTATAACGAAATTGATAGAATTTAAGTGGGGGAAATTTAAAACAGTGGTAGATGTGTTAGGAAAACTAATAGTATTATAATCTACAAAAGCATCTTTGAAGTAGTTTGCAAACATGTTCGCAATTATTCTCGGCTCATTACTATTTAATGTTGAATCAGTCATTAAGTTAGGGTACCCACATGTTTTCTTCTTACGATTAACGTATTTCCAAAAACTGTCAGGATTATTTTGAAGGTTTAATTCAATTTTCCGAATGTAGTCGTCATATAGGATGTTAGAGTAGTCAGTGAAAAGTTGTTTTATTATAATGAACGTCCTATAATCATCATCAGTTCTTGTTTGATTATACTTTATCCAAGCTTTGTTCCTTTTGTTTTTTAAGTTTTTAACGAGAGAATCAAACCATGGTGGAACACTCAAGTTATTTCTAGTCTTTTTAAATGGAATCGTCTTGTAGAAACAGTCAAAAAGAGTTAAATAAAAAATGTTACACATATCGTCAATATTTAAGTTACAAAATAAGTGATCCCAATTGATCGTACATAATAAGTTAAAAAGGTTTTCAAAATTACACCTACTAAAGTTGAATTCTAGTTTGTTGTTATCAGATAGCATATGAGGTGAAGCCATGTTTTAATTAAGTGCAATGTCTAATGCAGGATGATTTCGATCTTCGTCCACAATTTTGACAGCAGAAGAAATCACAGCTGCTTCAGATCATATGGTTTCGGAGAAAAATACCAGATCGAGTGTTTTTCCAAAACGGTTCTTCACACCGTTAAGTTGACTTAAGCCACATGAAGAGATACCATCTGTTAATAAAAGCTCATTTGCAGATGACGCGTTTATTGGAACGTAGAAATTATCATCGTCAATTTGAATCCAATTGAGATTGGGTAAATTAAAATCACCAACAACCAGTATTTCGTCTTCAGGCTCCAAAAGGATATAAATACTTTCTATACAGTTGTTTAGTTTTTCATAAACCTCGTTCTTGGAACTTGGAGGTATATATGCTGGTACAATAAATAAATGTCCTGTTGCCATTTTAATTTTTAAGCACAGTATTTCGATGTCTGTTGATCGAAAGTCGTCAATCAGGTAACGAGTGAGAGTATTGTTGATAGCGACAAGAATTCCGCCACCAACGGCGTTTGAATCGTCTGAGTTATAACGATCACGTCTAAAGACTTGATAAGAGGAGTGAAAAAGCTCCGAGTCCGAGATAGAGTTGTTGAGCCATGTTTCTGTCAATATTATGATATCGTGAGGAAGATTATTAATGTTTTTGTAAACCATATTGGTCTTTGTCCGAAGTCCATTTACGTTTTGGTAGTAGATTAATACCCTTTTAAGTGGCTTTGACGGTGGTTTAGCGTTGTCCGATACTGAAAATGTTCATATATGTATGTTGCTATGGGAAGTTAAAAATCCAGTTACGGTTGAAATTGGACAAAGTTAAAGTCAAACGGAAAAGAGAATAACTTTCTATGGTTAGTTAAAAAGAAGCACAATTTTGACACACAAATGTGGATTTAAGGCATATGGGTTTTAAAAATAACGGTTCTGATTTTAACACAAAATTTTTGTAAAATTTCTTAATACAACTGTTGAAATGTTAGCAGAATGTTTTCAAACTCAAGCTTTCAGCTCTTCCAACTCCAGTGGTTTAGTTTCATACACTTTGGACTTCAATTAGCTACATTTAAAAAAAGTCGCAAACGATCGGTCTACGCGAAATTAATTGGTTGTCATGGTTTCGAGGGTAGGTATGACACCCAACCAATTACCAAACGCCACTAATCACATCCAAACGGCAACCTTCGGAGAAACACGCATAGGTGCTTCTCTCACAAGAAACAAATATTTAGTTTATGTACATACATATGTACAATGTACATACATACGTACTTTGGTTACGAATTACATTAAATGGTAGGTACACGAAACCCTCGAATCATTCCCATTTCTCTGCTGTAGCCTGTATCTTTTAAGTCATTTTTCAAAGAATACATTACAAAATTTGAAAAATTTTAAATAATTGAAACTTAAAAATAGTACTTTACCAAAAGTCCAGATTTAAAACGTTTGTTTTTGGAAAGCTTCTTCTCTTATATTTTTTCCAGAAAAAAGTAAAAACCATCTAAGGATGATTTGATTTTTCAGTCAACATCTGATCATTATTATTTCAAACAACAAGTAGGTATCTAGATTTAACTACATATTATGTATGTACATTGTATATACATATGTATATCTACGACTTTGTGAAATAACTTAAAATATGCATATAAAGCAGCATAAACCAAAACAAGATTGAATTTGAAAAAAAATAAAGTAATAAAGGATTCAATTGGAAACTTTAACAATAAAATCGTTTTTTCCTTTTTTAAGGCATTCACATCCTTTTTGAATAAACTTTCGAAGAATCCTGTACTCGTTGCACTTAAAAGTTGTCTCCGTTTGACAAACCAATTTATTTGTAGTTGTTTCTCTTTAAACAACTTTAGTCTTCTTTCCGTTTAGTTTTACTTTTTTAAGTTCCATCAAGAGGTGTTGACTAACACTTTACAAACTTTAACTACAAAAATCCTTTAAAAAATGTGTGATTAGACAATAAACTGCTTTAAATCAACACAATTCTTTTTATTTCTTCTTTTTCTTCGAAAGAATCGATTTTACGAGTTTATCGGCGGCGTTGTCGTCGTTGTTGGTCGTCGTCAGTTTGCCACTGCCTTCCTTTTTATTGCAATTGCTATGACAATACAACAACAAAAAAATCTTTTTCATTTATTTTAAAATGAAATGAAGAAGTCAAACAAATTCAATATAAAATCGAATGCAATTAACTCAGGTGCTTCGCTATACGAGATTCAACAATGCGCATGAAGAACAAATAAACTGAGATTGAACATTGAATTGGAAACATAGAAGAAGATTTGTCCTCTTTAAAGAAAAACAAAATAAGAAATTCAAAAAAGTTAAAGATATCGACTGACGATGAATTTTAAGATACAATAATCATTTGAAGAATTTGTACATTTTCAATTTAAAAGTTTAAATACATTCTTGGTAATGGAAATTTTAGTTGACAATGAAAAAGGAAACCAATGGAAAAAACAAACTTTTAAAGATAAAAATTTAAATCTACGGATTTTGATTGCATGGTGCATTCAAATCGAAGTTTTATAGAAACAAATAGAGCTGAGCTATGGGCGCAAACGGTGCATTTTAAATAAGAAGCTTAAAAACTTATTTAATTCATAGTTTTAACGAAACTTAAAGTATTAAAGTTTTTTGGTATATTAAGGAGCTTAGAAAAGATCAAAACGAATTCATTGCTAAATAAAATAAATCATAAAGCAATGACAGTCAATAGCTACATACATATAAACTAAGAAAGAACATTTCTTTCATTAATTCCTGAATTTTCACTAGCAAAGTTTTTCGGACGCCATAAAATGTGGAAGAAAACTTTCCAACTAAAATTTAATCACATAATATGAAATATGTACATACATACATCTTAATTTATAAAAATCCAGTGTCATATGTATGTTCCCAGTGAACTCTTCACCAAGTCAACCGATTTCGATGAAAGTTGGCATTTTATGTGTAATTTGGTCTAACTTGAGATATAGGATAGTTTATATTTCGATTAATGGTCTTAATAATTTATAATTAACAATAAACTGATTGTCAATGTTGATGTTTGTTATTAATCGTAAGTTTCATAAGCCTCGAACAGATGGCGCCTTAAATCAGATTTTTTACAGACAACTGTCGGACCATCTATCGTGAACTTCTCATAGATGGCGCCACGTTGGAATTCGAAATTTCTTTTTCAACAACACTTGGTGCAATGTGATATTTTGATCGATCTATAACGTAACATCGCTTTTTCTGGATTATTTCTCATTTAATTTCATGTGCTATATATAATTTTGAATATTTCTTTTCAACTACTAAATTACAGTTTCATTAATACAATCTTAATATATTATAATCCAGTGTCAGCAAAATTACTGTAAGCAGTTACTAATACTATCTACATCTACACTAATAATAATATTATAAAGATATTATAAAGAGGAAAGATTTTTATTTTTGTATGTAACGAATAAACTCAAAAAGTACTTGACCGATTATAGTAATTCTTTTTTCATTAGAAAGCTACATTATCTGTATCTATTTATGTCTACCCGCGCGAAGCCGGGACGGGCCGCTAGTATATACATATGTGTTTTTATTTATAATTCCTTGAATATTAAAATGCTAACAATAAATAATAACTAGTGATGTTCAAATAATTTGCAACCTTTTTGCTAGATATTTCCAATCCGTTTACTCCTCGGAATCATTTTTAAACCAGGAATTACCAAGTGTTTCTAAAGTTTTTGATATAGGTTCTATGATTTTGGATGTCTCCGAAGTAGAAGAAGCGTTGCTTGAGCTTGATGCAAGTAAAAAGGAGGGTCCGGATGGGATTCCTCCTATTATTTTTCATAAATGTGCTCATTCACTGGCTAAACCACTTACGGACATTTTCAATGCATCTCTATCCGAGGGTAATTTTCTTGATAGTTGGAAACTATCATTTCTTACCCCAGTCTTTAAATATGGATCTAAGCAGGACATTACCAATTACCGGCCTATTAGCAAGATTTCTGCAATGCCAAAATTATTTAAAAAAATTGTTTACAATAGGTTATCTTTTCAATTACGTAACTATATATCCGAATATCAACACGGTTTTATTTCTGGTAAATCAACAACAACAAATCTGTCTCTTATGACTAATTACATCATAAATAATTTTGAAGATCATATACAAACAGATATTATATTTACTGATTTTGCTAAAGCATTCGATCGTGTTAACCACAGGGTGCTTGTGCATAAATTGTATTCTCTGGGTTTTCACTCTAAACTTCTGAGCTGGTTAAAATCTTACCCTTCCAACAGGATTCAAATCGTTAAAATTGAAGATTATTATTCTGAAAACATTTGTGTTCCATCAGGTGTTCCTCAAGGAAGTCATTTGGACCCATTGTTATTTTTATTATTCATTAATGATATTCCGTCAATTTTTGTATCTTCTCCTTGTCTCTTATTTGCCGATGACCTTAAGTTGTATCGTGGAATTAAATGTTTATCTGATTGTCATTTACTTCTTGAAGATGTACTTAGACTAACAGAATGGTGTCAGTCTAATTTCCTCCATCTTAATATTTCTAAATGCCAAGTTATGTCGTGTTTTAGACATACTACCCCTATTCTATTCAATTATGAACTTAATCATGTAATTTTAGAACGCGTTGAATGTAAGAAGGACCTTGGGGTCGTTTTAGACATTAAACTTTCATTCCTGCCACACATTGACTATATGGTAAACAAGGCTAATCAAATGCTCGGGTTTTTAAAGAGAAACACAAGAGAGTTCAAAGATCCATATTCTCTTAGGTCACTTTTCAATTCTCTGGTAAGATCTGTGTTGGAGTTTTCTAGTGTGGTTTGGAATCCATTTTATAGAAACTCCTGTAATAGAATTGAAAAAGTTCAAAGAAACTTTACTCGTAATTTTATCTTTAAATTACATTGGCGAATTGAGATGCCAACCTATAAAACAAGGTGCTTATTATTCGATATTAAAACTCTGGAAAGTCGGCGTACTTGCTTCTCTGTTATGTTCATCAGAGATATTTTAACGTATCACATAAAATGTCCTAATTTATTAAATCTTATTAATCTTCGTGTTCCTCAAAGGAATGTTCGTGAATCTAACCTTTTATATGAATATTTTCATCGCACAAATTATAGCCTTAATGAGCCAATTTCTCGTTGCATCAGGGAAACTAATGCTGTATGTAATAAAATAGATATTTTTAAAAGTTGTTCAAGAGATACCTTTAAATTATATGTTTTAAATGAATTAACAATTCAATCAGCTGAACTTTAATATTTTTGTTAATTGTTATTATTATTGTTGAGTTTTTTTTCTCATTCTTATAAATATTATATTTATTATTAATAAATTAAAGTAATTATTTATATCCTAGTCTGTAAGATTTGATAATAAATACAATAAATCGGTATTCAAGCTTTGTAAATTTAGAACTTGGTATATTCTTCGATTTCACTTCTTTTCAACTTGGGCTTTGATTGCTCTTTTAAAGAAAACCAATTTAAAATATTACGTTTTCGATGTTTTTCTTTGTTTGAAAAAAAAAATGAGAAACTGAGAGTGAAGGTGATATCTCGTTAGCAAAGAATATAAAGTGGATTAGAAGAGGAGTGTAGCATACTTGGCGTTCGTACGTACAGATCAGCCAACATAGATTCCGACCACTACCTAGTTGGTGCTAAACTGCGCGTACGAATATCCATGGAAACTCTTAGGCGAACAACAACTTCGAAGAGAAGATTCAACGTTGGAAGACTGCAGCAGGAGGATACCGCCAATGCCTTTGCCGACCGAGTATCCCTAGAGCTTGCGAGAAACCCTACAACGGACGCGATGTGCCCAGAGACCCACCAGCAGCTTTGCAAACAATCCATCAGGAATGCTGCAGAAGAGGTTTCTCACATCCGCCACCAAGGAACCCCTGGTACATAAATAGGTACAGATAATGTGCTCAGGCAAACAAAACCAAATCGGAGGCATACAGATTGTGACAGCAAAGGAGGACACGATCTTCCCGCCAGCTCTACGTCGACAAGAGAAGGGATGAGAACCGCTTGCTCAGAAGAAAGAAAAAAGTCCATAAGCAGCGTGAAGTCGAGGAGATCCAGGGATGTTTTAACAGGAAACAGGTGCGGAGCTTTTATAGAAGAGTCAAAAAGAAAACAACGGGATTCACTAGCCGCCCTGGAGCCTGCAAAGATAAGGAGGGGAATACCGTTGCCGAGACGCAGTCAATGCTCAAAATCTGGAGAGATCATTTCAACCAGCTGCTTAATGGTGATGAAGTCAACGATTCCGCCAGCGAGCAGCCACGTCAAACCCATTTGGTTGACGATCTAGAGTTCCACCGACCCGACTAGACTGAGATCAAACTAGCCATCACCAGGCTGAAGTCGAACAAAACGGCCGGTGATGACGGTCTGCAGGCGGAGCTTTTTAAGTACGCTGGAGCAGATCTGGTAAGGGGCATGCACCAGCTATTTACTAAAATTTGGTCGGAAGAAAGCATGTCCGACGAGTGAAACTTAAGCACCATCTGCCCGATCCATAAAAAAAGGGACCGCCTTGTCTGTACCAACTACAGAGGCATTAGCCTTTTAAACATCGCATACAAGATCTTGTCCAGCGTATTATGTGAACGCCTGAAGCCAATTACTGACGAACTAATTGGCCCTAATTGACCAGTGTGGCTTCAGGCCTGGAAAATCTACCATCGACCGAATTTTCACTCTACGCCAAATCCTGGAAAAGACCCAAGAACATAACATCGAAACACACCATCTTTTCATCGATTTTAAAGCAGCTTATGACAGTGTAGACAGGAACGAACTATACCGTCCCATGTTGAGTTTTGGTATCCCTACCAAACTGATACGACTTATCAGGATGACGCTGAAAAATGCTCGTTGCATCGAAACCACCAGAGGACTTCGACAAGGCGATGCGCTGTCTTGTAGCTGCTTCAATATTGTTCTCGATGAGTGGTGCGCAACACCAACCACCTTTCAAAAATCCACACAATATCTTGGATATGCAGATGACATCGACATTATGGGAAGAACCAAACGAGCAGTGACGGGTGCCTTCTCTAATATCGAGTCCAAGGCGAAGAAAATGGGTCTTGACATTAACGAGGACAAAACGAAGTATTTACTGTGGTCAAATAGAGTCGATTCACACCGTAGACTTAGTCAAAATGTGACAACTGACAGGTACAACTTTGAGGTGGTAAACGAATTTGTTTATCTGGGCACTGTTGTTAATTCTGCAAATGACATCAGCGCGGAGATCAAACGTAGAATTACCCTTGCTAATCGCTGTTTCTTTTTCCTAAGCAAGCAGTTGAGGAATAAGGACATATCGTGAAGTACCAAAGAGACACTGTACAAAACTTTAATCATCCAAGTCTTGCTTGGGTATCTTCGAGAGGAAGGTTCTGCGTACGACCTTTGGTCCGGTTTGTGTCAACAGGCAAAGTAACATCTGGCAGAGAAGATTTAATTAGGAGCTAAACGAGCTGTACAGCGACTTGCCACTGGTCAAAAAACTGCGTGTTCAACGCTTAGGATGGTTAGGGCACGTCGAGCGAATGAACATCGAAGCTTCAGCCCATAAGATATTCATCGCCAAGCCTGAGGGAACAAGAAGGGAGGCCTCATCTCCGGTGGTGTGATCAAGTTGAGGCCGACGCACGTCAACTTGGTATTCGAAACTGGAGGCAGCAAGCTAGAGATCGAGTAAGCTGGCGAAAGTTATTACTTGAGGCCCAGGAGCAACAAGAAACCCCTAGTTTAAGAAGAATATCGGCAGGGAAATGCAGACAAAAACAGCCACGCAAAGCATGGCAGCATAGAAAGACGAGACCTGCACACGTTTTTTATGAGCAGAATAGAAGAGAGGAACACCGACTTCTCAGAATTAAAAAGAGAGAGCATGAGAAGCGTGTTGTCGAAGATGTTGAGAAGTTTAAAAGCAGGAAAGAAGTTCGAACTTCACAAACATCATAGTGGAACCGCAATCCATGCTGAGGATATGGAAGGACCACTTCTGATACGACGAACCGAACTCCGCTGTCAGGCAGGATGGTTCATTCAAAATAGACGATGAAAGCTAACAATCCCGTCCTCCCGACTTAGACGAAGTAAAGATGGCTTCATCTAAACTGAAGTCTAACTAAGCCGCTGGAGCAGATGGCTTGAATGCCGAGTTCTTCAAAGCATGCTGAAGCATGCACCAACATATAATATTATATAATAATTTGTTAAATATGGTCGGAAGAAAGCATGCCCGATGAATCGAACCTCAGCATTGTTTGCTCGAATCTGAAAAAAGGAGACTCTCTAAACTGCACCAACTATAGAGGAATCAGTCTACTTAACATGGCTTACAAAATCTTCTCTGCCGTAAAATGCGAACGTCCAAAGCCCATCGTCAACAATTTGATAGGTCCTTTTCAGTGTGGTTTTAGACCACGAAAGTCCACAGTCGATCAAATATTCACATTACGGCAGATCCTGAAAAAAAACAAATAACATCAAATCAACACCCACCATCTTTTCATCGATTTCAAGGCCGCATACGACAGCATCATATGCCAGCATGACAGTTTTGGCATCCCTGCCAAACTCGTCCGTTTGTGCAGGATGACCATTTAGATTTTGCGCTTGTCCATAAAGGTTGGAAACAACTTAACAGAACCTTTCGATGTCAAAAAAGGTTTTAGACAATCGGAGGAAGTCAGTGTGATGTAAATAGGGCTTTTGTGAGTATTGAGGCAGAGGCGGCAAAATGGGTTTAACGGTTAATGAGGGCAAAACAAGGTACATGCTGTCATCAAGAAAGGACTTATAGCACCGACGTCTCGGTCAAAACTGTCACCGTCGACAGACGTAACTTTGAAATAGTTAAGGACTACCTAGGCTCCGCTATGAACGCAGAAAACAAAACCACCGCTTAGATTAAACGAAGAATAACTCTTGCTAACCGCTGTTTCTTTAGGTTAAGAAAGCAATTGAGTGGAAAATTCCTCTCTCAAAGGACCAAAGTGTCGCTATATAAGACCCTTATCATCCCCGTCCTGCTATACGGTGCAGAAACATGTACTATGATAAAAGCGGAAGAAAGCACCTTGGGTCGTTTCGAGATAAAAGTTCTTCGTGTGATCTACGGTCCCGTATGCATAGAAGGGGAGTCAAGTCGAACGACTGAAATGGCGGGGTCACGTAGAACCCATGTAACCCAGTACTCGGGTTCGGAAAGTGTTCGAAGTCTTCGAACAGCATAGTAGAAAAAGTCCGCGAATCAACATTCGAATCAAGTGGAAAGTGACCTCACCCAACATTTTCTGCTCTTTAAATGTATCTCAAAATCGTTCGCTTTTTGCTAATTAAACTTAGAATTGAAAATTATACAACTAACTCACGACTATTATATAAGAAGTTTAAGATCAATCTACATTTTTGTATAAATGTTGGGTTTCTTCAAAAGTCACGTAATTTTTAAAATGTTTATATAAATTATTTATTTACATATATAATAAATATATTATTCATTTTAATCACAGATATTTCTAAGTGAATACGAACAGGTATATAAAACCTTAATTGTAGATTTGTATTTTTATTTTAAATGAAACAACAGGACTTAAATGCAATTAAAATTGCATGATGCACTTTAGGCAGTGATTATAATACGAATTAATTCTTCTATGTTTCAAAAATTAATATCATTTAATATCATATCAAACTTTTTATTTTTTAATGATTCTGTAATAGTTGATTGTTTTATGAAAAATTATGAAAAATAAATCATAGAACACATTTGTTTACATTAAATACATATTTTTTTAAGAATCGAACATATTTTATTTGGAGTTCAACTGAACTTGTAATTTCGCTTGGAATATAAAATTCAATAAAACATTCAACATTCACTTTATGTATTGTTTATATAGGTATGAATTTTCTTTAAATATTTGTGTATTTGTACATTATTTTCTGTTAAAAAATTTGTTTGTAATTTATCACAAAAAAAAAGAATGGAATTTTATTGCCACTCAAAGTAAACCACATATTTGTCGTTTTTGTGTTTTCCCCCAAACTGAATGGGTAATCCTTTTTTTCGGTTAAAAACATCCCCATTTTTTTGAATACAAAACACAACTTTACCGGGAACTTAAAACACACAAATTCAATAGAATACAAAAACTTTGTCAATAAAGGAAGGTTTTTATAAGGGTATAGCTATTTAGGGTTAAAATACAAAAATATTTAAAAAGCACTGACAATGAGTTCCTTTTAAAAGAAACTGCTAAATGGGGGTATTGTATAAATATGTTATTCTTGTCCAAGGTTCGCAAAAAAATATAGAGAGGAGCATGTGGATAGAAACCTCTAACCCTTTTAAATCCTTATTTGGCTAGATTCAAAATAAATATTAGTTGTTACATGTAACAGTCTTGGTTTACTGAAATCCAAAAAAAAAAGAAAATATCAAAATTAATGGGAGAAAGTAGGAAAACTTCTGCAAATTACTGTTAAACATAATTTGTTTACACTTCTGTTACACCGGAAGTACCTATAAATATAACAAAAGAAAAATCATAAAAAGTGGTCAGAATTACGAAAAAAGAAACGTGATGAAAGGAAGACAAACTAAAGAAAGAACAAAAAAGGTTTATATTAACGACGCACTGGGACTATGGCTAGGACTATGGCACTGAGACCAGGAGTTAAAGTTGTATGAATGAGATTAAGGACTTAAGGGGATTATTATAGTTTTGGACTTACTTCAAAAAGGTCCATAGTCGACATATGAGTATGTATATATATTTTGTATATCCAGCTACAGTATTATTTATTTTTTTGTGTTTTCCAAATTTAAGGATTCTTTTCAAATTGAAGCTGTGTTTCGCAACTTATTATATTTACCTACTCATATATTTTTCCGGCTAGTTTCCTTTGGCCAAGAGAAAAATTTTGGACAATAGTTACTGATGATGGTTGGATGGTTGGTTGGAGCAGGGAAAGTAATTAAAACTTTCATACCATAAGATTAGGTAGATTATACAGTTTGTTAGATTTCCTTTCTGAACGTTCCTTTTTTTAAAGCTTCCCTATGGTTTAAGTTTCATAACTGAAAAAAATTAAATAAATACCTGGTACTCATATGGCTTGTGCGATTAAAAGTCTTTTTTCAGCTGTTATGTTCTTTGGTTTCATTTGGGTTCACCTTTTGTGGGTGTTTCCTTTTTCCTGAGGAAGTGCGTATAAATTTAATGATCAAATTACTTTACGACAAAAAGGAATTCGTGTTTGAAGGAAGAGTTTTTCCATTACAGTACGAGTACTTTGTTTCTATAAATAATCCTATTAGGGAGACAATTTTTAATTGCATTCCATTGACATTGTTTTTCTTTGTATTCTTTTGAGTCAAGTTTTCTAACCAAAGTAATATATAACTCCCTAATAGGAGTCCCATTTATTTTCTATTGCGTAGATGGAAATATTATCCTGTTTGTGGTAATTTTTGTTTCATCCTTAAGCAATTATGGAGATTATCTTAAGAAGGTAAAACATTGCGTGTGGGTTTTTGTAAGAAAAAGAAAAGATGTTTGTAATTTTGTAGGTGTATATACAAATAAAAAGTTTGATAATTAATATACGAAATGATTAATATTAAATGAAACAGTTATTATTAGGAAAAATATGCATGCATATATTACAGGATTATTGAATTATGATAGAGAATAAAAATATGTACAAAAATACTCAATAAAGCCAATATGATTGCAAGACTTAAAAAAGAGGCTGGGATGCGACCCACACTGATAACTTCCCATCCCGTCTATCGATTTGTCTTGCTTAAAAGTTTGTCTAAATGTATCAATTCTTGCCAAATTTGCGTTCTATTTTTTGTAGATTTTATTTTTTTATGAAAAAACGGACTGTTGGATCTTTATAAAAAAATTACTGAATATAAAAAACAATATTTTCTGTGAAATAAAATAAGTTTGAAGCCAATATTTTTAATTTTTGAAAAGCTATTTGAGCCGAAAATCAATTTTTACCAACTTTTATTAATTTTATTGTTTAGGTTTTTATTTTTTGTAAAAAAACTGTCAATTCGATTTTTCTCAAAATTTTTCCTAATGTTGAAAACAATATTTCTTATAAGTTAAAATTAGTTAGAAGCCATAATCTCAAATTTTTGAAAAGATATTTAAGTCGAAAATCAATTTTTACCAACTTTTGTTAAATTTTTGTTCGGTTTTTAATTTTTTGTAAAAAAACTGTCAATTCTATTTTTTTCAAAATTTTACTGAATGTTGAAAACAACATTTTTTGAAAGAGAAAAGTAGTTTAAAGCCAATATCTCAAAGTCTTGAAAAGATATTTGAGTCAAAACTCAATTTTTACCAACTTTTTTTTTTAGGTTATTATTTTTTGTAAAAAAACTGTCAATTCGATTTTTCTCAAAATTTTATGTCAAAAACATTATTCTTCATTGCACAAAATTGTTTTGGAAATGAAATCATATTTTAGTCGTAAAATTTTCGAAGTGACAAATTTTTTTTTCAGTTTTTTTGATTTATAAAAAAAACCGTTAATTGAATTTTTTTCCAAAAATATAATTGTTTTGTATCACGTTACAATATATAACATAAAATTTAATTCAAGTCTCTAGCGTCATTGGTTCATGAGATATTTAGGGTTAACCAAAATTTTCACCTTTTTTTTAAACTGCTATGGTAAAAAAAACCACCCACGCAATTTTCTCGAGAGCCCTTTCTGCATCTTTCTGCCTTATTATCTGTATAACAAAATTTATTTGAAGTCGATATCTCTACTGGTTCTTGAGCTATGGACGACGAAAAAAACGTCGCGAACGTACGGACGTACGGACATACGTACACACGCACGCACAGACATCTTTCTAAAAATCTTTTATTTCGACTCTAGGGACTTTGAAACGTCGAGAAATGTCAAAATTTTCAATTTGACAAATCGGACCCATTACAATAACTTCCTATGGGAAGTTAATAAAAGACATTTAATTTTTAACTTTGAAGATACATTATTTTGTTCACTTTTAAAAAAATTGATATTTTAATTCATATTTAATGTGCTAAGGCCAATCATTGTCCATCTGATTATGATTCTTCATGTCTTTCTTATTAAAAGTCAACATTTTGTACCACATGTCCATACTTTTTAACCGGGTCATTACAAGATCAACTTTTTATACTTTTAAAATTTAATATTTAAACGTAGTACTATTTGAATTTTTTTAATTCTTGGGCAAAGTATGACAGATTTCAGACCTACTTTTATAATTCTTTTAAATTGAGGTAATTTAAAATCTTAAAAGCTTGGTTGCGACCCACACTGATTTGTCGATTTGTCTTGCTTAAAATTTTAACAACATATTCATAACAATACTTTCTTTGTTCTCCTTACTAATACTTTATTTTTGTTAACGAGATTTTTAGTCGAAAACCAATTTTTACTAATTTTAGTAGCATTTCTTGAAAATTGTAATTTCTTTTATAAACAAATAGAGATAAGATTTTTCCAAGGACAATATCTTAAGTTAACAATAAAATCATTTTGAAGACAATAACTTCATTAATTCACGAGATATCGAGCATCGAACATTATAGTGTGTACCAATTTTGTAGATTTTAATTTTTATGAAAAAAAAACTTTTTTTTACTGTATGTTGGAACTATATTTTCTATAAGATAAAATTAGTTTAAAGCTAATACCTTATTTTTTTTTAATATTTGAGTCAAAAATACATTTTTAATAAGTTTTAGTAATGTTTGTTAAGGTTTCTTAACGAAAAACTATGGGGTTAGAAAACGTTTCCTTCAATAAATAAATTGTGGCACAAGCTGTTGTGACATGTAGCACCGACCCCATCCCGTCTTGTTGAAATAAAAGCTCCAGTTCATCATGGTTCAAAGTTTTCAAAGATCTCACCATTCATATAAATCCGCTGGTCCGGATGGATGGTATCCCCGCTATTGTTCTGAAGAGGTGTTCTTCAACGCTGGCAAAACCACTGCGTAAGCTTTTTTATCTGTCCTACTCCTCAGGCCTCCCTCCGAGCGGATGGAAAACCGAATTTGTCCAGCCTATTCCCAAAAAAGGCGAATCTTCTTCACCGTCTAATTACCGACCGATTGCACTTACGTCCCTTCTTTCTAAGGTCATCGAAACGCTGATTAATTATCAGCTTAAAAAATATCTCGAAGATCGAAAACTTCTTAATGACCGACAATACGGCTTTCGTAGCAATAGGTCGACTGGTGATCTCATGGTTCATCTCACCGAACAGTGGAACAAATCTTTACATCGTTTTGGAGAAAGTAAGATTATTGCACTTGATATTTCAAAACCATTTGATAGGGTTTGGCATCAAGCTCTCTAATCGAAAATCCGTGCTTTCGGTTTTTTACGAATCCCTGCTTCATTGGATTAGTAATTACCTTTCGAATCGTTCAATACAAGTTGTATTGGATGGATTCAAGTCTGAAAACCACAAAATAAATACTGGTGTGTCCCAGGGCTCCGTTTTATCTCCAACACTCTTTCTCATTTTTATTAACGATCTCATGTCTGCAATTTCTAATCCAATACATTGTTTCGCTGACGATAGTACTCTTAGCTTTTCCTTTTCATATTCGTTTTCAGAATCACATCCCTCAGCTTCGAATGTGGAACTGCAACGAGAAAATATGATAAGTTCGTTAAATTTTGATCTAAACAGCATTGTACATTTAATTAAATGTACAATGGGGAATAAAAAGCCGGGTGGAAATTAATGCTTCGAAAACCCAATGCTGTCTTGTATCCTTAAAGCGGGGTATAACTCGCCTTGTACTTGCATCGAGCAGACTAAACATCTCGATATTCTCGGTATGTGTACCACCAACCACCTCTTGTGGAACGTTCACATACGCGATGTTGCCATTTAGATTGCTTGGTGATAATACCATCATAGGATCATTTACGTCGCTCGAACATCGTCTTAAAGTTTCCTGTCTCACCCTCTTTTACCGTTATTTTAACGGTTTATGCTGTAGAGAAATAGCCAGTTGCATTCCTCCCCTTTAACAGTTCAACCTTAATACCCGCGCTTCTAGGAATTCTCATCAGTTTACCCTCGAGCCCAACTTCGGTCGTACCTTCAAGTACAGAGATTCGTTCTTTAGCCCTACTACGCGAATGTGGAATTCCTTACCACACTCTGCCTTTCCTAGGCATTGCAATATTCAGGAATTCAAAATCAATGCGCACCGACACCTTCTTTCAACCCCTCTCTCAATATAGTAGTAATATAATATCCTCTTAAGTGTGCGCTTATTATAAAATAAAAAAAAATTGATGAACGAAAAAGTAAGTAAAAGTAAGTAATGCGCGCAAACGTTGCGCAAACGTTGCTCGCATTGCGCCCATTTTACAGTAGACGTGGACCGTGGTTGCCCTTCACAGTCGACTCTTCAACGTTTGGTGGCCAAATTTGAGACGACCGGTTCAGTACACAATCAGCCAACACCCGTACGTTCAAGGAAGGCAAGATCGGCAGAGAACATCGCCGCGGTCAGTGAAAGTGTACAGCAGAACTCGATGCAGTCTATTCCTCGCAGTGCACAAGAACTCGGCCTTTCGCAGACTTCAAATTAGGGGATTTCGCGTCGGGACTTTGTCCCATACCCGTACAAGATCCAACTGACCCAGGAACTCAAAGTTCATAACAATGAACAACGCCGCCGTTTGTTCGCTGACTGGGCTTCGAATCGTTTCGTTCCCAATTTTGGGCGAAAAATCATCTTTAGTGACGAGGCACATTTCTGGATGAATGGCTGTGTAAACAAGAAAAATTGCCGTATATGGGACGACACAAACCCACGCGATGTTCACCAGGTGATAATGCATCCTCAAAAAGTTACCGTTTGGTGTGGATTTTGAGCCGTGGCGGCGTATTTGGTTCGTAATTTTTTGAAAACGACATTAGTGAGGCGGTCACCGTCAACAGCGAGCGCTACATAACGATGATAACTAATTTCTTATGGCCCAAATTGAACCATATGGATCTAGACGACATATAGTTCCAGCAGGAAGGCGCGGTGCTGCGTGCTACACAGCAAACGCCACGATTGACATTTTGCATAAACGATTTGAGTGTGAGGTTATCTTTCGCAGGGGTGATGTGAATTAGCCACCAAGGTCATGCGATTTGTCCCCGCTAGACTTTTTGCTGTGGGTTTTCTTGAAGTCGCAGGTCTATGCAAATAAGCCACAATCGACCGATGCCCTAAAGGTGAAGATAACACAGGCCATCGCTCAAATTCAGCCGGATCTATGAGGAAGAGTCATTGAAAATTGGACCACTCGGATCCGTGTCAGCGTAAGAAGCCGAGGCGGCCTTTTGAATGATGTCATATTCCACACTTAATGGCATACATGCGCCTTTCAAAAAACAAATAATTTTGTTAATACCTCACACACAGCTTCTTTTATTCCATTTCAACATCTTCCCGCCTTTATTGAAAAAACCTTTGTAATGATTTAATTTAAAATAGTGCAGGTAATTGATGTACCAGAAGGTATAGTACCCGCCCACTTCTCTTGTGTGTATTATCATTTACAATTAACACTTCTGACGATTTTATATGGTTGATGAAATAAAACAGAGCGATACATTCAGGGGGTGTAGTATCCACACTCTTTCCTAAATTAGGTTTAAATATGAGGAAGATTCTTCTATGATGGCATGGAGAGATCAGTTGTTATTAAAATTTGCTGCTACTGTTTTGCTACTCAGGAATATAGAAGAAAGTCTAAATTTTGTATATGGTTCCATATGGAAACCATATAGGTTGAAAGAGTTTCGTGGAATGTAGATGATAATAACGAAGTAACTATAAATTCAGCAATGGAATTGTTTATGACTAAAGGTCATTCAGTTTTCTATCTGTCTGGCATACGCAATAACAAAGTCATTAAAGCCAGGGCCCTAGTCTTGAAAATGCAGTTATTGACAATGAGTAATCTTTATTTTGTTGCGGCCAGCAAAACCATCTAATTTTAGCCAGTAATCATTTAAAAGCAATTATCTGACATTATTAAAAAGCTGCTTTAATATAACCTTTCGAGAAATAAATTTATATATAAACTTAGTAAAATTAGAACTTATCGTATTTTTAGATCTCATTCCGAATACGACAGTTTTGTTTATGGACGTATCCATTCAAGCAGTGAGCTTAATCGCTAAAGAAAACATAAAATAAAATAATATATGTTGAAATGCCAAACCAACATTTTAAATTAATCACTTAAGTGCTGGCAAAATGTCCGCTAGTTAAAATAGTGTTGCCAAATTAAAGTTCTACACCTCAAAGAAAAAAACACTCATTTTATATACATTGACAAATTAAAATGGGAAGGTAGCTTGGTGGAACAAATTTGGTCTCTTACCACCACGCGCCATACCGTTTTCGCGAATAGGAAAATATGTATGGTTTCATCTTAAAAAATTAAAAATGTGTAGAATTACTAAAGTTTTGTCATTTGACAAATTAAATTAACTACAAGTTTCAAAAATGTAATTATGTTGTGGAAATCCGCTTTTAAAAAATGTTGTGTTTTCAGCACTAAATCAAACAACCTTCTATTCCATTATACTGATTTTTGTGAGTCTCTTTTGTGCTGATTATGGCAATCCATAAGTTCTTATTCTTAAACATTCTTAAATTTTGTTTGCGTTAATAACTAAATATTTATAACTTGTAAAGAAATCTTTAATTTATAGTAGGAAATAAAAGGAAAGCTCGTTTGTGCTGAGGCTATTGTTCGGAAGCATTTGGTCCTTCGAGCCGGATTTAGTGTCAAGTGGACAAACAGCAGACCAAGGCTCGGTGGCGAGTGTGGCTAATGTAATCATTCGGATCAAGGTTCGGGTTGTAGGAAAAACCTGTGTATATTTTGATTGATTTTCAAACGTAATCTAAAAAATCATTTGAATTAATTTCCATAGGCCCAGTCATTTCAACAAGTTGATATCTTCTTACCACAAACTGATTTTAAAAAATACATTATATTTTGTTTAAAGTATTCTAAATATAAAGTACTCATCAAGCTGTCAAAGGATATAACTATGTTATATATTTTGATGTACCTACACATAAATTCATTAAGCCAAACATATTTTTAAAATCGTTTAAAAATCAGAGGAAAGACTTAAAAACATAATCCTAAAGAGCAATTAACATGCCGTTTAATATAATATTTTTTGAGGAATATTACTCCAAGCATAAAGTTAAGAATTTTTAATGCAATTGTTTGAAATCCATTATAGGCACGTGTATTTTAAGCTGAACAAGTTTATCCTCGGAACCGTTTTTCTTCAATCAAAGTGCAAAGCACTGAATTCTGTTTTGTATATTCTTAAATCAATTACGGTATTTAGTCAGCTCATATTAATCAAAATCACAAATGAAAAAAAATATGAAATATACGATAAAACACGGAGGAGGAAATATTATGGTCTGGGGATGTTTTTCTGGTGCTGGAGTCGGCCCAATTCATAACATAGAAGGCATAATGGATCGCTTTGTGTATAAAGACATCCTTCAAAACATCATGCTACCACACGCGGAAGAAGAGATGCCGTCAAAGTGGATATTTCAAAATGAAAATGATCCAAAACACACGGCTAAAATAGTGCAAAATTGGTTTTTGGAAAATAAAATCAACGTTTTGTAGTGGCCAGCTCAGTCCCCTGATCTCAATCCCATAGAGAATCTATGGGACATTGTAGATCGTCGGATTAACCGGAGTAGCTGCAAGAGTAAAGATTCGCTCTTTGCTCAAACAGAAATGGCTTGGAAAAGTATCCCCTAGGAAATCATAAATAACTCAATCGAGTCAATGCCTCGTAGATGTCAAGCAGTTATCAAAAGTAATGGTTACGCAACGAAATATTGAAAAACAAGTGCTTTCAAGAACAGAATTTAATTATGTGCTTTAGTTTTATTTTTAATTAATTGTTAAATCTTTTGTTATATTTGCTTCAGTGTGTAAGTAATGTATAATGTAATGTAAGTAATGTACATATATTTTTTTTGTAATACAAGAGCTAAGGTAACCTAAGCTCACTTAATAAAATTCATACAAATTTATTTAAGTTTTGAAACTTATTTAAAGAAATTGTAACCCAATGATATTAAGTGCTATTGTTTTGTCCGACACTGTATATGACTTCAAAACCTTAGAATCTTCAATTTTTTAGTGAATCAGCGATATAGATTTACGGTAGTGATTCAAAGCAAGACTATTCCTACCTAATTTATTGCTCAGCCGAACAAGCTATAGTTACCCATGTAACATCAAAATATCCCACACTCACGAAACAAAGCTATAATCGTTAAACTAATTATAACTTTCATTTTCCATAACATAAGCCACAAAAACCATGTTCCCAAGTCCCAAACATCGTTTTAGTGTTTTCCAAAAATGTAAAACCCATACCCAGATGTCTGGAATTCAATGACTGGGCGGTAGAGAGGTACTGATGTGATGGTAGAAGCGATGAAGGTGGGTAATACACCCGATGCACAGCATTTTGGCCAGAATTTATTCTTCGCATTGAAATAACCGGAAACGGATTCACAATGATGTTGTTCTGGCATTCGGATTTAAATGTGCGGTTATTTTGGACCGCAAATTCATTCGAACAACACCGTACGTAAATGCTTCCGAATATACTCCTACACCAACGTGCGTCGTCGCACCGTGGAACGTCATAGTGTCCTTTTGCTCTTTTACTGTTTTTGCGGGGTTTATTTCTTCCTCATTTTCATTCTCTGATGTGAATTTTTGAACTCAAAAATAAACATTTTCAACCATCAAGTGCATACATTTTCCTTATTCGTTGTTATTCTTGTTGTTTTCATCCTTGGTTGTCTTATGGAAAGGATTCTGATTTGTAACGAGACGAGCACTTTGGAATTTATATTTACTTTGATGCTCACCTGGAATTGTAAGTTCAGGTAAATGCAAGTGACAACATTCTATGTTGCATGTCGTGACAGTTAAATTGTGTTAACAGAACTAAACCTCTTCGGCCACAAAACCTTTAATGGGACTTCCAATCTTTCGGTCCGGATGACGTAAATTGTGCATTGTAAACAAAACAAGCATTCCATACTCGGTCGCTTATTTGTAGCTATGGTTAGTTTAGGTTAGGTTTAGTTGTGCGAGGACTCTTCACTTTCGTCCTTGTCGCCAACGCAACGATTGTCAGAGTGGTCTTTTAGTACCGGGCGGTAGTGTTCCTCCTGTTCATTCAGTGTATAGCGGATTGCTTATAGTGCATGTAGTAATATAATGCTTGGTGAATTCCGCAATAGCAATCAAATAACTTTGAATGTACATTGGAAGGATCAGAGAAATTTGCTGATGGTTTTCGTGTGCAACAACAACATTTCTGCACTAACTGAGAGTTCTGGTGAGAAATCCTTGATGAAAACCAAGCTCTTTGTCAATGATATCTCAATTTATCGAAATGCAATTATGGATTGTTTATGTTATGCCGATATTATTCAGCCCAAAGCGAAATTGGTTACTTGATTATTAGAGATTTTAGACGGTTATTAATGTTTTTCTGTCAAATATTTTTTTTAATTTTACTACTTTAATGCAATACTCATCAAAGGCTCATTTTCCATAGTGACATCTTTTCAGCCTGTCTAAGTTTCTTAATTTGTAACAATAATTCTGGTATTACTAAACGTATTCTCATTGGAATTATTTATATACCCACAAACTCAGGGCAAAGGCTATCTGTTTAATGAGAAAGACTTAATGACATCATTAAGACTTTTGTTGCAACAACTATAGGTGGTGACTTCCTGGGGAGACTCAGTAAGAAATTCAAATGGCAACATTGATGGCCTATATATCCAATCCAGCTTGATTTTATATCTCTTTTTATCCCAACCTATCGGCAGTCATCATCAATATTAGATTACTTCCTTATATCTAGTTCTCTATTGCAAACCCCAAATAGTATCAACAATAGACTTTGCAAAACATTTGCTACGCTTTGAAATCATTATTTTATAGAAATAAATCTGGTCGTTTTTGATATTCATCCGATATTTTTACCACCCCAATGTTATACCAGTTTTTAAAACACTGATTGTGGAACACAGTTCAACAATAGGCTTACAAGAGTGGCCATTCCAATAGATATAAATATTACAAATTCGGAAATTGATACAATTTTAGACATTATAAACCAAAGTTAAAATTCAAAACACGTTAATACGAAAATATTTCATTTAAGTTTTCGAAATATTTCGTTAAGAAAACTCAAAAGAATCTTTCAAAGATCTTCAAATAGACGCAACTATACTCCGAGTATCAATATCAGAGTGAAGTATAACCTTGATAAAAAGCTCAAAACACGTCTCAACAAAATTAGACCTTCTCCGAACGCTTTTAAAGATATTGATAAAATTACAGGAAGGAAAGTATTCGGAACAGATATTGTCAAGGATGTTTTGAATACCAATGGACAGGAACTAGTCGATGTTGAGAGTCAGCTCAGTGCATTTAGAAACATGAATGCTGACTATTTAGCAGACCGAACAACGTCTTATTATTTTCATTTAAATAATGAAGTATGTATCTTCAAAAGTAGATAAATTTTTTAATACACGCACGTTTAGATTACCCTTTAACGATATTAAAATCATCAAAGCAAGCATGAAATTGAGTTTCAACAACTTAATTTGTTTAGAATCTATTTTATTAACTAAAAGTCTTGACAAAATTTCAAGCAATGGCCGAGTTCCCTTGATTTCACTCATACTCATTTTCAACTGTATGGAAACATTTCAAAATAATGCCTATAGCCAAAAGGAATAACTACAAGAAGATAAAAGATTTTCTCTCAAACATAGGAAAACTATTCAAAAGAGTTATTGCAGATTGTTTTAATAGTTTTCTTGATTCTTCAAATGTTATACCAAACACACAATTTGGTTTTGAAAAGCAACACTCAGCGAATTGTCTTCAAAAAGTGTACAGTTGTCCTGGATATCGATTTAGAGGCATCATTCGACTCTATTTGGCATAAGGGTTTTAACTTCACGCTCTCATAAGAATAATCATCAGTTTTCTCAACTCAAGAACCGAGTCCATTGCCATTGGATCTCTGGACTTTACTTGTTAATTGCATTTTTACATGCGATATGCCATTTTGCAATTTAAATTCCGATCCTAAAACACTTTTGCACACTGCGATTTTGAAAAAAAATACTTTTGTCAAAACATTTATCCCTAAATACACAAATTCTTATATACAAGACTCTTATAAGGCCTATGTATAATCTCGTATGGTTTTAGTACCTAGTTCACAATTTCCCCCTCGGCAGCAAAAGAATTAGAAAAGCTCAAAGAGACAATTTTAAGTTTTTGCATTGGAAAAGGTCGTAGACCCAACAGAAAATGGTTTTCCAGCTATACATTGTATAACTTAACAAAGGTAAAACCTTTAATGGTTTATATGACAACCCTATTAAGAACCAAATTAAAATGTACTGCATACCATCCAAATGAATAAAGAGTTATGTGATTTAAATTTTAATAATGATAACTCGTACCCTGAGTAACGCGCAACAATGGACTTATTGAGAGGCGAGTTCCGTGAACATTTTATTTCACGTTCGGGACCGGTCTATTGGCCGCCTAGATCGTGCGATTTAACGCCTTCAGACTATTTTGTGTGAGGCTATGTTAAAGTTCATGTCTATACAGACAAGCCCGCTTTAATTGACGCATTGGAAGACAACATTAAAGCATTTTGGAAAGAGTATGCCAAAATTGGACTTAGCGGATGGACCATTTGAGGCGCAGTCAAGGTCAACATTTGCATGAAATAATCTTCAAATATTAAATAACATGGACCGTACTACCGATTCAAATAAAAATTTCATACATTTTTTTTAATTGTATGTGTTTTTTTTAAACTTTCCTACAGGTTTTTGAAAAAATACCCTTTATATCACAATAGATCCCAAAACTTGATAGAACTACAGTTGAATAGTACACTGACTTTACTAACTTTCTATGAAAAAGCCTTGTTGAATGTCCTTAGAGGATAAAATGCATTACATAAATGAGATAATATTGAAAAGAGTTATTAAGTTGATTATTTAATATTATTCATTTTAATTAGTGTTAAGCATAAGTTTCTTGTTCCAGTATATTAAAAAAAATAAGTCAAATATAGTTAATTAAGTCAAAAGCATAAAATTAAACATTGTAATCAAAAATCAAAACCAAATTTGTGAATTTAAGTCTCATAAAATTGCAAATGAAAAATTACGGATTAAATTCGATACAGCAAATAGTAGAGATAAGATAGGAGATACACATAAAGGAAATACAAATCCGTCCTAATATGCTTAATACATAAATATTTAACTTTTTCGGTTAACCGCATGAGGTTAATGAGATCCAACAATCCGGGTAAGGTTCCAATAATTGCTCTCCTAAATGTATTATTGGAACCTTAAACGGTTTGACATCAAGATCTGATATTGAAAATTCGTGCATTTGAGCAATACATCCTTTCTTCATTGGTTTAAAAAAAATAAGATTTTGACCATTCAATATCATAAACATTGGACGGTTTCAAATAGCCACACAGTAAACGGTGGTAATGGGTGATTTTTTTGAGGTTAGGATTTTCATGCATTAGTATTTGACAGATCACGCGGGATTTCAGACATGGTGTCAAAGAGAAAGATGCTCAGTATGCTTTGACATTTCATCATGAATAGACTTACTAACGAGCAACGCTTGCAAATCATTGAATTTTATTACCAAAATCAGTGTTCGGTTCGAAATGTGTTTATCGACAAATTTTGTTCAGCGATGAGGCTCATTTCTGGTTGAATGGCTACGTAAATAAGCAAAATTGCCGCATTTGGAGTGAAGAGCAACCAGAAGCCGTTCAAGAACTGCCCATGCATCCCGAAAAATGCACTGTTTGGTGTGGTTTGTACGCTGGTGGAATCATTGGACCGTATTTTTTCAAAGATGCTGTTGGACGCAACGTTACGGTGAATGGCGATCGCTATCGTTCAATGCTAACAAACTTTTTGTTGCCAAAAATGGAAGAACTGAACTTGGTTGACATGTGGTTTCAACAAGATGGCGCTACATGCCACACAGCTCGCGATTCTATGGCCATTTTGAGGGAAAACTTCGGAGAACAATTTATCTCAAGGAATGGACCGGTAAGTTGGCCACCAAGATCATGCGATTTGACGCCTTTAGACTATTTTTTGTGGGGCTACGTCAAGTCTAAAGTCTACACAAATAAGCCAGCAACTATTCCAGCTTTGGAAGACAACATTTCCGAAGAAATTCGGGCTATTCCGGCCGAAATGCTCGAAAAAGTTACCCAAAATTGGACTTTCCGAATGGACCACCTAAGACGCAGCCGCGGTCAACATTTAAATGAAATTATCTTCAAAAAGTAAATGTCATGGACCAATCTAACGTTTCAAATAAAGAGTCGATGAGGTTTTGCAAATTTTATGCGTTTTTTTTTAAAAAAAGTTCTCAAGCTCTTAAAAAATCACCCATAGTTTTGTCTCGAACACTCTTAATTAGTTTTATAAATAATATTTTGCCAGGAACTTGTCCAGTGTTGTCGTCGATGACAGTAGCTTTAGCTTTTTATAATTGTTTTAAGATTCAAATTCTTGATTTTGGATGTGAACTTTCTACAACAACTTACGATAATTCTCCATTAGGGAAAAAAAGCCGTCTAGATTTCGAGTTTCAAAAACAAAAAAAAACAGTTACGCTGATAGGTTGCAACAGGGTTCTGTTTCGTCTGTAACAATCTTACTTATAGTTTTATAAATGACAATAACACCATTATCAATGTCAACAAAAACTGTGCTAAGAACTTAGGTTTGCTATGTAGTTGCAAGATGTTTTGTATAACGTTTTTCATCATAAAAATAAAGCCACACCATTTCAGGAAAGGCGGGCGATAGTGTGAGCTGCTTCAAATTCAAGGCTTTCCATTAGTAAAATCAAGGCAGAAGCAGGGTAAATGGTAGTAGATGTTGCTCGGGTGATACAGAAGGCAGACCATATGGTTAGGTTAGGTTAGGCTAAAGTGGCTGCGGATTCAGAATCCACACACTTAGGCCAAAAGAAAAGGCCCATTGTGATACCACATGAATCTAGAGATTTATTTCTTACGAACCATTTTGAGCTTTTTATAAAGCAAAGAAGATATTTAATATCCTTTTTAGCTAGTTCACTGGGATTATCAAAAGAGTATTCTCCCAGATGAAGTTTGCGTCTTAGTGAAAGAGCAGGGCAAGTGCAGAGGAGGTGAGAGATTGTTTCTTCTTCTTCCTCGTCCATAAAGCTCCTGCAGAAGTCATTTGAGGCTACACCAAGTCGTATTGCGTGTCTGCCTATAAGACAGTGTCGCGTAAGGACACCTATTAGAGCGCTAATATGAAGTCTGCTTTGAGATAACAAGCCTTTAGAGCGCTTTAGGTTCAGTGAAGGTCATATGAGTTTTGTGGCTGCGCATGTTGGTAAATTGTGCCACCTAGAGTTTGCTATCGCAAAAGCTGTTTCTTTTAGCAGAAGTTTACATGTAGCTATCGGTATACCTATCGCCTCCCTTTCAGGTGAAATAGGCATGACGGACGGTTCCATTTTTAGCGAGTTCAGCGGCTCTACAATGTCTCTGTGGCCCGGCACCCAACATAGGTGAATATTAAATTGCTGCGCCATCTCCATAAGAGACGATCGACAATCGAGGGCCGTTTGAGATTTGGTTGAGACACCATCAAGAGATTTAATAGCAGCCTGACTGTCAGAGAAGATGCGGATATCAGAAGTTGATATCGCGTTTTCTCTTAGCCAGGAGAGAACCTCTTTGATCGCTAAAATGTCCACTTGGAAGACGCTACAATGATTAGGGAGGCGGAATGAGATGCTTAGATTAAGCTTTTCTGCGAGTACACACCACTACCGACTCCCTCATTTGTCTTGGATCCATCTGTATAAAAATGGATGCTTTTATCATCTAGGAGTTTTTTATCTTCCCATTCATCTCTGGATGGAATGGATACCTGGAAGTTTTTTCCAAATTGGGGTTTAGGAATAGTGTAGTCAATGTACTTTGGTATAGAACCAAAGAGGTTCAAAATGATGAAGTGCCCCAGATTGTTGTTCGTCCATTGAGATGAGGCGTTGACATTGGCGATTCCTGGTCATAGCGTTAGGGTTAGCTACTTTCTTCTAGAGGTACAAGATAAGTTTTCAAGAACTTTAATTAGTTTTATTCAAATCTTCCGCCCTAGGCTTACATCATCGATAAATGTAGAACATTTCTCATGAATTTTTTTGTTAAAGTAATATCGGAAAACATTATATAATTGGAACTTTAATTGAACGTCTGAAGTCTCGTCTAGCATAATTGCGACAAATTCTGACTGTCTGATTCTATTGGAAATTTTATTGCCAACTTTATTTTATGGACAACTTCGGGTTTGCAAGAAAGCATGCGTGATACAGGAAAAAAAAGGCTAGCCATTTTCAAATGCAATATTGATTTTCGATAAAGGTTCGAATATTCTTCCTTGTATGTTGATTTTAAATCTGTTAGCTTTGGACATGGAAGCTTATTATTAACTATTAATAGCTTCCCCGAAAACGATCTTATTCTAAATGTTTTTTCTAATAATTCTTCAATTATGGTCTTTGCTTGGATTTCATTTCAGTTCCGAGATCATGAACATTCCAATATCATGAAAATAAAGTATCTATTTTTAAACAAACAAAGAAGAATCTGGTTACATCGTCGCAGCTCATAGCCTAAAACCAGATACATAATATTTTATATAGGTACTAAGATATGAAAAAAAAAATAAAAATAATAATGGTATAGTAAAGTGCCGAAATTGTTTCGTTTTTTTTTTAACATACAATTATTTAGCTGGTCATAGAATTGCAATTATATGGTTTTAAAGTCAAATTAATTTTTTTATTGAATATTATTTGCAAATTAAAGTTTATACAATTTGTATTATACTTTTTAATTGAAAAAGAATTGAATTTGAAGTAATGCAGGTGCATAAGTCGTTGTATTATTTTATTTTGTTTTATTTTTCGTTCTGGTAATTTTCAATTTAAAGTCATCTAGTATTCATTTTTTTTAATTATTAATAAGAGCAACGAATTCTGAATGAAAAAAGGTATTTGCTTTATTAAAATTTTGAAAAACCACGATTCAAACTGATTTTTATACTTTTTTGACAAATTTTAGTTTTTCTTCGAAAATTATAAATTAATATCACTTAAAAACCGCCTGATTGGAGAACCAGTGAAAAGCACTTTCTGAAGTAATTTTCCTTCCAGTCTAAAAGCCACGTCCAAACAAAAACTACTTCCTATTAAAAAATTGAAAAATCCGCCTATGCTCTAACATCTGTGTGAAATTTCCTTTTACTCACATATCGACTCCGAAAATGAGTATTATCGCTAAAATCAACGCTAACTGACGGACATGCTCTTGTTCGATACATTTTTGTCGTGCTGGGTCAATTTCGCTACCAAACATAAATTTCACACTAATAAATAACCTCGCACTCGCACAATTATTATCTGTTTTTAAAAACAAAAAATATGGTATGAATAGTTGATGTGTTCGACGATCATGTTTGAATCGTCGCTCGGTCTTGTTCTTCCTGCCATAGTCTATACGAAGTTCAAAGAATAAGAGAGGAGACATCAAACTCTTGGTCGAGCCTGGTCTTCCTCTCTGTTGTGTGGCTTTAATGTGTACCTGCATTTGCATATACTTCGTCTGGTTTATCGCTTTTTTTTGCGCTTACCCTTCTATTAATTTGTATAGGCTTTTATTTGAATGTGTGTATTTATCTGTATGTGTGGAATGTATGAAATTTGATAGCGCAAACTTTTGCGATGACCAAAGCCCAATGTTTCAAGATAGATTAAGTATTGTATGAGAGTTTTATTGCATGAAATGGAAATTATTTGTAGAAAGGTCACTTTGAATGCAAGTTATGTAACTACAACCGAATTTTTTAACATTATGGTCAACTGTTGAGTTTTGGTTAGTAATTCAATTACCAAATAATATACATACATATTAAAACATTAGATTTATTCTAAAATTTTTGGTTTAGCGCCGCTAAACCAGCTAACTATGAGGAATCGCCCCTGGGCGTTGAGTCTTACAGCTGTACTCGCTGCCACTTGTTTTCTGAATTCGAGGGGTGTCAGATGGAGGAGAGTGTCTAACGCTGCTGAGGGTGTGGTTCTCAATACCCCGCTTATGCAGAGACATGCAGTGCGTTGGACTCTGCTGAGTTTGTCGTAGTATGCAGTCCACCATACTGCAACCCTGTACATAAGTATTGGTCGGATGACTGATGTGTATAGCCAATAGGTTATGCGAGGTTGAAACCCCCATTTGCTTCCTATGGCTTTCTTGCAAAGGAAAAGAGCAACTGTAGCTTTTTTAACTCTTTCCTGAATATTAGATTTCCAACTTAATTTTTTGTCCAATATCAGATATTTGGCTTCATTGGTAAAAATTAGTGGTACACCTTTTATTCAAGGAGGTACAATTACTGGGATCTTTCCGTGTAAAAAGAACGAGGTCTGGTTTTTGAGGATTAATACTAAGTCCGCAGTGACCAGCCCATCTAGTGAGCATATTTAGTGCGTTTTGGAGGAGATCTCTCAGTGTATAAGGATGTTCTCCTGTGACGGCGATAGCAACATCATCGGCATACGCAACCACTCTGTAGCCTTCCCACTCAAGGGATATTAGTTGTACGTTAACCACTATGTTCCACAGGAGAGGGGACAGAACACCACCTTGTGGAGTGCCTCTACCGACAGACCTTTTCGTACAAAAATCCTCCATCCTAGAGTTTATGATCCTGCTTTTTAGCATTAGATTAATCAACTCACAGATTGAGTATACGACGTTTAGGGTCGTTATAGCAGAAGTTATAGCGGATGTGTCAACGTTGTTGAAAGCGCCCTCAATATCCAGGAATGCCACCATAGTATATTCCTTTCCTTTTGCTCTAGGCAGTATTCGATAGTCCTTACCAGAGTGTGCAAGACTGTTTCTACCGATTTCCCTTTGCAGCAAGCATGCTGAGACATCGATAGTCTCTTATCAATTACGTACATGGATATCAATAAATCGTTCCAGAGTTTTGAGAATGAATGATGATAGGCTAATAGGTCTTAGATCTTTAGGGTTGACATGCGAGCGTTTGCCCGCCTTGGGAATGAAAACTACCTTTACTTCTCTCCATCGCTGAGTGTTGAACCATCAATGACAACAACATTAAAAATTGCATTGTTTGTTTTTTTTTTTTTATTGAATAAAATAAAATACAAAACTTTATGTACATATGTTGTTATTGTTTAAGTCTAAATTGTAGAATTAAAGTTGCAATCTGCAAAAAAGGGGAAATTAATTAATTAAAGCCAACATAAGGGTAAATATACATACAAACCATTGGGTGTTGGGCTTGCGATTCAACAAAGAATGTTGGTAGGTGTCCCACGGAGCCCCGGTGACAATAGTTAGTGAATAAATCTGTAAAAAAACACATAAGTAAACAAATTTAATATAATAATATAGGTAGTTAATGAACAGTTAACAAAACACAAACTATTTATAACACATTTGTGGACAAAACTTTGTTTTCGTTTGGAAAACACAGGTTATAATTATAACCTATAAAACACATCACATTATTAGGCAAATAATAACACGAATTTTATAATTAACGACAAATAAACACTTGATTTATAACTCTTTAATTAAATACACTAAATTTATTAACAAAACACAAAAAATTTCACAAAATCAAACAAGAAATTGGCACAAACGTCACTTGATCATGCGCACATAAGAATATATCAATTTGACAAGTAAACTTTAAGGACCGAACAAATTGAAGATGTTCAGTCAATTTACTTTTTCACGCCGAAATCAATTTTAAGAACATTTTGTTCAATTAATTTTTAATTTTAAAGATATTTTGAATTTAAATTTTTACATTTAACCCTAATGATAGAAAGGGACAAAAAATAAGTAACAAGGACAAAATGGCAGAAACAAAGCTGCGCGAAAATTATGAAGCAAAAAGACAAGTGCTGCCAAAATGAAAATTGCTGGCATAAATATTGCAATTTATTCACCACAATGCCATTGGTAAATTCATTATTTGGCATGATGAATATCCAAAATAATAGAAATAGACAAATTCAAGTGAATTTTAGATCTTAACTCACCATAATCAATTATAAAAGGTTTTAATATATGTCTTTTTATTATTTATTTCATGTGGTGAGTTTTCATATGCGAAAATTTTGACATTTGGTAGCACTCAAATGAAGCGCGGGAAGCATTTTTCTGCGCGAAATGGGGTATAAAAGGCCGGAAAAATCAGCAATCAGTCTCTTTGAGTTCCAGAAGCAGTCCAGAACATCAAGTCCAAGTAAATCAATTTGAAATTATCCAACGATCTATACGTTGAACAAATATATTTTGATACCTTTTTTTTATATTAACATATAATTATAAGTAGTAGAAGGAAAAAATCAATTTTGAAATCGATTGATGACTTTATACGTCATTCGAATATAATTTTGATAAAAAACCTTTTTTAGAAATAATTGAACTAACTTGTTTATTTAGAATATCAAAATTTCGATTGGAACTCGTTAGACGGGCATATACGTCAAGCGAACATCTTTCGAATACAGTAATATTTTTAAGTAGACATTGTTAATAGAAAAGTAAGTCAAATCGGACAATAAAGGCAAACATATTAATTTACATATCACTAAATTCCAAATTCTTTTTATTTATTAAATTTTGTTTGATTTGTTGATATTTCATCGGTAAACCGTAAGTATCAACGTTGGGCAAAAAACATTGGTGGTTCCATCCAGGAATAGTGATATCGATTAATATTTTTGCTAAATCCGTATTTGATTTATTATTATTTTTATTTTTTGTTCATTTTTTTTGTCAATTAATTTTTTTTTTTTTGACCGGGCTTTAAATCAATCATATAGAATTCAATTTAATCATGAGTGAACTTGAGAAGTTTCTTGTGAAACAACTCGTTTTAAAGGCGAAAATTGAGAAAACGATTGAAAATGGTAGAAAAACCAGGGTCGAAAAACGAACTGCAGGCAAAGAATATTAGATCTTCGTGATTTATGGCACGAGTTCGTTCAACAAGATCGACACATCAATGAAGTCATCATGAGTTCCGATACGGAATGTGATCATGCCTATATAAAAAGGCAACAATTTGATGATGTGGAGGTCAAGTATTGTGAATACGTAGGTGAACTTGAAGATGGTCATAATCGAACCAATCAAGACCTCAGCCATAATGTTACAATTCAAGGCGAGTCCCAGTTCAAGCAGACCCAACTACCAAAAATAACTTTGCCCAAATTTGATGGCGATTATAACTCCTGGAGATCATTCTCTGATTTATTCACATCGCTAATACATAACGACGGACAACTACAACCAGTGCAAAAACTTCACTATTTAAAGGGATGTTTAACTGGTGAAGCGGAGAAAGTGTTGAAGCACACTCCCATCACAAACCAGGATTATGAGCCAGCTTGGAAAAAATTAAAAGAACGTTACGAAAACACTAGAACTTTAGTGAATTTTCATCTCAAAATTTTGGTTAATCAAATAAAAATAAATATGGAATCAGGAAAGAGCCTAAAAATATTGGTAGACACAACGGAAGAGTGCTTGCAACAACTCAAGGCATTGAAGGTAGATACCAATCAATGGGATGCCCTTTTGATATATCTGCTAGTACAGAAATTGCCGTTTGCAACATTGCGTCTCTGGGAAGAGGAACTCGGAGATAGTCAAGAGCTTCCGAAATTCCAAACATTTTTAGTATTTTTAAATAAAAGGATTCGCGTATTGGAATCCATTGGAAGTACTGTTGGTGCAAGACCAGCCACTTCTACTATTAAACGAGAAGGTGTTCAAACTTATCATACCACCATCAACAATCATTGCCCTGCTTGCAAGGCAAAACACTACGTTGGAAACTGTCCAACATACATCCAGATGGATGTAGCAACTCGTCGGAAAACGATCAAGGCAGCCAACAGGTGCTTCAATTGTTTTTCGAACAAGCACGCGCACGCTAAGTGCCGAAACAAGAACCGATGCAGAGAATGTCAACAGCCACATCACACCACTCTTCACTTCAGAGAATCCTCACCAAAGGAGGCAAGCCAGGAAGTAGTCAACAGTAATGTGGAAAAAACAAGCAGCTTCTTTGCAAAGGAAAATTATAATGCTTTGCTGCCAACAGCGTTGGTGACAGCATTTGACCGCAATGGTCGCTCAATAACCTTGCGATGCCTCTTAGATACAGGATCGCAAACATCATTTATAACAGAAAACGCCTGCCAGAGGCTACAATTACGTGGCATATCCACATCGATCGAAGTTATTGGTCTAAGCAAGAATCAAACTGCGCATTCCAACCAACAAGTGCAGCTAAAACTTCAACCAATAAAAACCACATCCCCTACCTTGGAAGTAAAAATGTTTACATTGAAGACCATCACTGATTTATTACCAGCCAAGGAAACAACAAAGCAAGAATGGACACATGTTCAGAATCTCGAGTTGGCAGATCCAACTTTCTGGAAACCCGGTCCAATAGATGCCTTGCTTGGGGCGGATGTATACGGACACATTATTCGCGAAGGAATTCATTGTGGTCCAAGTGGGACTCCCTTAGCCATCAACACTATATTTGGATGGGTGATATTAGGGAATAATTCCTCTTCACGTAACACGTCAGTTAAGGTATTCACTGTAACTGTCAATCCAGTCAACAATCCCAACTTTCAATTGCAAAAATTCTGGGAGATGGAAGAAGTGCAAACTTTCAACAATCAAACTCCGGAAAATCAAATATGTGAGGAGTTATATAAAGCCAACTATGAAAGGCTACCAAACAACCAATATATGGTCAAATTACCATTTTTGGAGTCCAACGGACCAAATTTAGGTTCTTCAAGGGAACTTGCATTAAGGCGTTATGAAGGCCTACAAAGGAAATTATCAAAGAACGAGCAACTTAAACGCGAGTATGAAGCTTGTTTGGACGAATACATAACCATGGGTCATATGGAGCCATGCAGTCCACCATTAAATAACGAACCACATTATTACATACCACATCATGCAGTTTTCAAGCAAAGCACTACAACCAAATTAAGAGTGGTCTTCGATGCGTCTGCTAAGACAACGAATGGAATATCGTTGAATGAACAACTGCTAATTGGGCCTACAATACAACCGAAATTATTTTCCACGGTTCTTAATTGGAGAAGACATAAGATTGTAATCACAGCTGATGTCGAAAAAATGTACCGAATGATATGGATGCATCCAGATCATCGCACCTTTCAGCGAATACTTTGGAGAAATCCAGAAACGAAAGAGCTCCAAGATTATCGTCTCAAAACTGTTACGTTTGGTATAGCACCTGCGCAATTCTTAGCTGTTCGTACATTACAGCAAGCAGCAAGAGTTCAACAAGAAGATTATCCATTGGCAGTCAAGGCTACAACATCAGAGTTTTATGTAGATGACTTGTTAAGTGGAGCAGAAACCATTGACGAATGCCTCGAATTACAAAGGCAATTAAGGGAGATGCTTGCTAAGTGCGGCTTCAAGCTCCGAAAATGGGCAAGTAATCGAGTTGAACTCATTTCTCATTTGCCACCAGAAGACAAAGAAGTCAAAGGTTCACTTGACTTACAAGAAAATGAATCCATAAAAACGTTAGGAATTCGATGGTATCCGGCAGAAGATTTTTTCACGTTCAATGTTCAAGGTTTATCTAACACGCAGGCAAAGACCAAACGTGCCATATTATCGGAAATAGCATCGTTGTATGATCCAGTTGGATGGATATCACCAGTCATCATTATAGCCAAGATGCTTATTCAGACGTTATGGATAGGTGGTTATTCTTGGGATAGCAAGGTATCTCAAGACATCTCACAACAATGGTATGAATTTAAAAACGATTTAAAAAACTTGAACCATATCAAAATCCCACGATGGATTGGAATCTCTAAAACGAATCAGACCAATCAGATCCATGGGTATTGTGATGCCTCTATCAAGGCATATGCAGCGGTCCTTTATATACGGACTCAAGATAGTCATGGTAATGTTAGGGTCGAATTGCTAACTGCAAAATCAAAGGTTGCTCCAGTGAAACCAATCACTCTACCCCGCTTAGAGTTAAATGGAGCATTGCTACTTGCGAAACTCGCAATGGCTACTATTCAAGATATGGAACTTCAGGAGGTCCCAGTGTATTTATGGACCGACGCTACGATTGTTTTACAATGGATCAAGGAGCATCCATCAAAATGGAAAACTTACGTTGCGAATAGAGTCGCAGAGATCCAGGAGGTTCTACCGACCGAACATTGGCATCATGTTCCCACAAAGGATAATCCAGCAGATTTAGCTTCACGGGGAACATCCGCTAAGCAATTACTCACGAATGATTTATGGTGGCATGGTCCTGAATGGCTAACCAAGGATCCAACACAGTGGCCTAAAGGTCCACAGCAGCTAGAAGGTACGAACCTAGAAGCCAAGGCACCATCCATAAGTACTTTATTATCAACAGCATCAAGTGAATGGATACCTAAATACTCATCATATACGAAACTCATCAGAGTTACAGCAATGATGTTGCGTTTTATTACAAATTGCCGTAATCCTTCACAGAAACAAACAAACGAATTGTCAGTAAAGGAGTTAAACACTGCCAGCACAATTATCCTTAAAACATTCCAAGCATCAGCATTCAAATTTGAGTTGGAGGCATTCAAGGACAATAAGCCTTTACCCAAGAAAAGTCAATTGATAACATTAAATCCGTTTCTAGACAAAGAAGGTTTGATACGAGTCAGTGGTAGACTCGGGAATGCAAGCATCCCATATGATATGAAGCATCCTGTGGTTTTACCACGAGAACATCAAATCTGCGACCTAATCATTAATAAGATACATAAGGAATCTTTACATGGAGGCACCTCATTGGTCCTTAACACCATGCGTAACAACTTTTGGATCCTCGATGCAAAACGAGTCATCACTCGAGTAATACATAAATGTGTGATATGTGCTAAGCAACGAGCAGCCACAATGCAACATATGATGGGCACCTTACCAGCGCCTCGAGTTAATCTAACAAGAGCGTTCGCACATGTAGGAATAGATTATGCTGGACCAATACAGCTGAAGATGTCAACTCATAGAAACGCAAAACATTATAAAGGATACTTCTGCATATTTGTGTGCATGGCAACTAAGGCTATCCACATAGAAGCCGTCTCGGATTTAACTTCAACGGCTTTCATTGCAGCATTAAAAAGGTTTATTTCAAGACGAGGATTATGCTCGGATATATATTCAGATTGCGGAACTAATTTCAAAGGAGGAAAGGCAATTCTGGAACGCGAAATAATGCAAGCCATCAAGGAAGCAGCACCAAACATAACAAACTATCTTTCAAACTTAAACATTAATTGGCATTTCAACCCACCAGCTGCTCCTCATCACGGTGGATTATGGGAGGCTGGTGTAAAGTCAATCAAATATCATTTACGGCGTGTTCTAGGTACATCAGTATGCACGTTTGAAGAGTTAACAACCTTGCTTACTCAAATTGAAGCATGTTTGAACTCAAGACCATTGTGTGCTTTAAGAAATGATGTAGATGATTTAGCCGTTCTAACTCCAGGTCATTTCCTTATCGGCCAAGCACTAAATTCAATTCCGGAACCTAATCTAATACCTTCAAATTCTACATATAGTCAAAGGTGGAAACATATCCAACAGATGAAACAACATTTTTGGAACAGATGGTCAACAGAGTACTTAAATCGTCTACAACAACGACCCAAGTGGTGCACTAGTCAACAAAACATAAAAGTGGGAGATGTGGTCCTTCTTAAGGATGAAAACACTCCACCGTCCGTGTGGCCATTAGGAGTTGTTGAAATAACTCATCCTGGAAAGGATGGATTAGTACGAGTGGTGACAGTACGGTCAAGGCATAACACTTGTCAAAGGCCAGTGGTTAAAATTTGTCGTCTACCAATCGAACGGACCGAAGCTACTATAACAACATGAAATCGATTAATTAGATCTTGTATATGTGTTGTCTGTAGTAGTCCTGTGTATACACGTTGTAGAGTAGCGTCCAAATCAACCAAAAACAGAAACTTACAATTTTTTTATATTATAGTCAATATGCAAGCTGAATGGGATGACCTCGATATTGTCACGATTTTAGAGGATATACGGTTCTCGCCACCTCAATTTTCAACTCCTCTGCAAGAACTGATAAGGTCGAACATTGAATTTTTGAATGTGTCTTACGATGAAGGATTCTCCGAGGCCAACAATAGTCAGGCTGATGAAGCATCCACCGAAGGAAGTCCTATCCCGGTAACCATCAATGGATCCATGACCTATTCATTGGAACGTCTAAAGCCGTCGACCACAATCCAAGAAGTGGACATGAGGATAGAAAATGATTTTCAAAGGTTTGTGACACGCGAAGGTGAGGATCTTTTCATTCATCGTGACACGTTGAAAAGAGTGGATTTTAAACGAATCAGCAACAGCAAAAGAAAACAATTCACCGTCAACTTACCGGATTCATACCAGGCAAAGGTGAACGTAAACAAGGCTGGTAAAATTGTTTTTCATCACCACCACCGAAGAGGGATTGAAAAAATCAAAGTTCGTATAATAGAACGCAACAATCGTTCTACGGGGGGAAAATGTTGAACCATCAATGACAACAACATTAAAAATTGCATTGTTTGTTTTTTTTTTTATTGAATAAAATAAAATACAAAACTTTATGTACATATGTTGTTATTGTTTAAGTCTAAATTGTAGAATTAAAGTTGCAATCTGCAAAAAAGGGGAAATTAATTAATTAAAGCCAACATAAGGGTAAATATACATACAAACCATTGGGTGTTGGGCTTGCGATTCAACAAAGAATGTTGGTAGGTGTCCCACGGAGCCCCGGTGACAATAGTTAGTGAATAAATCTGTAAAAAAACACATAAGTAAACAAATTTAATATAATAATATAGGTAGTTAATGAACAATTAACAAAACACAAACTATTTATAACACATTTGTGGACAAAACTTTGTTTTCGTTTGGAAAACACAGGTTATAATTATAACCTATAAAACACATCACATTATTAGGCAAATAATAACACGAATTTTATAATTAACGACAAATAAACACTTGATTTATAACTCTTTAATTAAATACACTAAATTTATTAACAAAACACAAAAAATTTCACAAAATCAAACAAGAAATTGGCACAAACGTCACTTGATCATGCGCACATAAGAATATATCAATTTGACAAGTAAACTTTAAGGACCGAACAAATTGAAGATGTTCAGTCAATTTACTTTTTCACGCCGAAATCAATTTTAAGAACATTTTGTTCAATTAATTTTTAATTTTAAAGATATTTTGAATTTAAATTTTTACATTTAACCCTAATGATAGAAAGGGACAAAAAATAAGTAACAAGGACAAAATGGCAGAAACAAAGCTGCGCGAAAATTATGAAGCAAAAAGACAAGTGCTGCCAAAATGAAAATTGCTGGCATAAATATTGCAATTTATTCACCACAATGCCATTGGTAAATTCATTATTTGGCATGATGAATATCCAAAATAATAGAAATAGACAAATTCAAGTGAATTTTAGATCTTAACTCACCATAATCAATTATAAAAGGTTTTAATATATGTCTTTTTATTATTTATTTCATGTGGTGAGTTTTCATATGCGAAAATTTTGACATTTGGTAGCACTCAAATGAAGCGCGGGAAGCATTTTTCTGCGCGAAATGGGGTATAAAAGGCCGGAAAAATCAGCAATCAGTCTCTTTGAGTTCCAGAAGCAGTCCAGAACATCAAGTCCAAGTAAATCAATTTGAAATTATCCAACGATCTATACGTTGAACAAATATATTTTGATACCTTTTTTTTATATTAACATATAATTATAAGTAGTAGAAGGAAAAAATCAATTTTGAAATCGATTGATGACTTTATACGTCATTCGAATATAATTTTGATAAAAAACCTTTTTTAGAAATAATTGAACTAACTTGTTTATTTAGAATATCAAAATTTCGATTGGAACTCGTTAGACGGGCATATACGTCAAGCGAACATCTTTCGAATACAGTAATATTTTTAAGTAGACATTGTTAATAGAAAAGTAAGTCAAATCGGACAATAAAGGCAAAGATATTAATTTACATATCACTAAATTCCAAATTCTTTTTATTTATTAAATTTTGCTTGATTTGTTGATATTTCATCGGTAAACCGTAAGTATCAACGTTGGGCAAAAAACACTGAGGTATATAGACCAGATTTAGATATAGGCAGACCATATATCTGTGCCCAGGAGGCAGAACCGCTAAAGTCGACTTAAGACAAAATTGAGTTTTTGATACCATTAGATTCAGCGCGTTCGAATCTATTTTGTAATTTTTTTACATTTTTATCATAAAAAATGTAGCCACAATTTTACAAAAACAAAACCACTAAAGTCAGTTTTGTACATCCTCCTCAAGGCAAAACAACTAAACTCAAACAAAATTGGAAAAAGTCCTTGCATATTATCTAAAGTTGACTTAAGATTAAATTGTTTTCAATTTTTCTCAAGAAATAACGACTAAACTTAAGTTAAGTTGTTTTTCCGCGAGAAAATTATGGATTTTGGTCTACTTTTGTGTTGGGGAAAAACCGCTTAAGTCGAGTTTAGTTGTTCTTCCTCAATGAAATTGCTGTATTTTTTAAATTTCTATTTGGAGAAAAACAACATAACTCAACTTTAGTTGTTATTCTCCGAGAGATAAATAAATTTGTCGTGTCTTAAGTTGAGTTTAGTCATTATTCCACAAGGAAATATTGATCATAAAAAATCTAAATTCGACTTTTTCCGCGGCAAAGAGTCAGTTCTTAAAAATCTAATGTAGAGTTAAGTTGTTATTGCGCGACCAAATCAAAAACAAGTGTGTATTAAGTCAACTTTAGTTATTTTTGCACGAAGATAAGAAAACAAAAATAATAAATAGTTTTGTCATAACTCGACTTTAGATTTTAGGCACGGTAGATATTTCCTTTTTTAGATTTTTCAAGTGTTTTGAATTTAAAATAAGTGTAATTAAAATGTCCTCTCGATCACAAAGGCTTTTGGCACTTGCCCGAATGTTAAAAGAAAAAAGCTATTAATGAAGGTTTGATAATTTTATAACTTAGTTTTGTGTGTGTGTGTGTGTATGTGTGTGTGTGTGTGGTTTTGTCTCATTGTGTGATTCTTTATGATTGCCCAGGGCATATAATACTTGAAGCTAGCAATGAAATATCACTAAACCAATGACCACTAAAATATTCATCGTATGATTATTCAAATGAAACAATTGAATCAGATTATTATTTTCAATAAATTCCATACAACGAATTCGAAACGAAATCTTCAATGAATGGATTTGACATCGATATGAGATGTTTTTTTGACAGTAAGAATCATATTTTTTTTATTCAAAAGTTAATATTTCTTAGTATTTCACTATTACACTTGTAGACCAATATTTGGCAACAGTTAGCAACAAAGACAAGGAAAATGTCTCTATTAACTGCGATAATCTTCCCGAATGGGAAGACTCTGATGATTACTTTAAAGATCCCGATTTTCAAATTACTTCCCATGATTCATGCATCGATGATGAAGAGATTAAAAATATCCCAACCCAACCACCAACTGTCCTAAAAGAATCAAAACGTGAAATAAAAGACTTTGCCGACAGATATCCAGAAATGTTGGAAAAGCTTATGAATCTACATACTTCTGGAGTAATTAAGCAGGCCAGAATTTGTCAACCATTTGGTAGGTGTCGATTTAATTGCTAGGTAAAATTTTCATTTGAAAACGTTCAATCCATTTTCAATCACTATTGGTCCCTGGGATCTTATGATCAACGTATTCTATATATTGGAAACCTGTTAGTTATTGACAAAAAAAAATGATACACGGACAAATTCAACTGAACGGAAACGTAATCGTCAAAATACCGTTTTATATTTTTTGGAGCATGCTGGCAAACGTTCTAAAATTTGTCGAAAACATTTTACACAGTGGTTTGATGAAATTGAAAGTTTTATTAGGAGTGTAATTTGTAAAAAACTGTCATGTCCGACTTTGCCATTTAAAAATTGTCGTGGAAAAAGAACTCCTCCCAACAAAACTAGTCAAGAGAAAGAAGAAGAAATAAAGCGGCATATACAGAAATTTCCCGCATATGAAAGTCATTATAGCCGTAGGGATACATCCCAAGAATATATTCATGGGAGCTTAAATCTGGCAACAATGCACCGCATGTATAAAGAAGAAGTAGCTAGCCCTGTGGGTATGACCAAATATGCTGAAATATTCCAAACTATGAATCTTAATCTGTTCAAATTGTGATGCATTTATATCTAAAATTAAAGTTGCTCAAGACGATGAAGAGAAAAAGATATTATTTGAGAAAAAAAATACATCTTCTAAAAGCAGAGTTCGGCTACGACCAAAAAAAGATTGATAAGGAAAACTCGAAGCAAAATCAAAGCATGAGAGCCTTTGCGTTTGACTTACAGCAATGTCTGCCAACGCCTTTTCTAAGAAACTCCGTAAGTTTTTACAAAAGGCAACTATGGACTTTCAATCTTACGGTACATGATGGCTGCTATATGTGGCACGAAGGTATTGCGCGTAGGGGTGGGAATGAGATTTCTTCCTGCATTTTTAAACTCCTTAGGTCGTTACCACCAAGTGATCGTAAAATAACATTTTACAGCGATTCGTGCTCTGGCCAAAATAAAAACTCGTTCGTGGCTGCTATGTTTCTCCTTTTTCTAAAAGAAAATTCATCAATTGAATATATTAATCACAAGTTCTTAGAGCCTGGCCATACTCATATGGAATGCGATTCTTGTCATGCCCTAATTGAAAGGAAAAAGAAAAAGTCAAATGTTGAAATTAGTGTCCCTAGAGATTGGTACCAGTTTATTGGTGGTATTAATTCCAAAATAAAGGTATATGAAATGCAACAAGCTGAATTTTTCAATTTTTGTGAAATCTCAAAAACTAATTTGAATTGGAAACGATCTAATTTAGAAGGAGAAAAAATTGTTTGGTACACCTTGAGGTGGATTCGATACACCAGTGACAGTAAAAAAATATTTTATAAAACGACTTTGAATCCAGAAGAACCATTCAAAATATTATCATTGGCAAAAAGAGGATCTTCTACTTTTTCACTAAGCGAGCTTAAAATTATTGAAGATGTACCAAATATATCTGCCGAAAAAAAGAAGGATCTCATGGAATTGAAGCAATATATTAATCCCGAATTTCATGAGTTTTACCGAAGCATTCGCACAACTTCAACTGCACTAAACACACACCCTGATTTAGAAATTGAAGACGATGAAAATTAAAGCTATTTTTCTATATTCACCTTATTCCATACTATTACTATTGCTATTATTTGCAAAACTTAAAAAATCTAATAGCTTTTTTTTTCTAAGAACCTATTTATGATCTCAATATTTGTAAAGATTTTCAATTTTAGTACGTTAATAAAACGTTAAATACATATTGATACTTTTTTTCTAATCATTAAAAAAACGCGAAGTGCGAATTCTACCTTTTTTGTTGTTTTTTGTTTTGTTAATTTTATATTTTTCAATGGTTTTATCTTGATGTAATATTTATTTTTATTATTTAATATTGTGTAAGATATTTTTTAAATAAATTGGTGTCTTTTCTAATACAAACACAAGATTGTATCTTCGATTTTAAGGGTGTACAAATCTTATTTCAAAATTTTGTTGCCATATTTCACTCAATATAGTAATGGAATAACAACTAAAGTCGAGTTACGCGGATCAAAATGTCTCATTAAATTAGGGAAAAACAACTTAAGTCGACTTTGGCAAACTAAAAATAATCATTTTTTACATCAATTTGTAATTGCGAACTTTTTCTTAAAACTTCAAACTGCTCTCCTGAAAAATTTCTGCCTCGGGGCCACAGATATATGATTTTTAAAGCTCTAAAATGACGGCAATCAGTTACAAATCGATTCTGGAACGAGCTTTTCCCCAGTTTTCTGAATTATGTGGTGGACAAAAATGCACTTTCCAATAAGATAATGCACCACAATAAAAGCATGAATTCAGGGTCAAAATGTGAACCTATTACCATGGTCCCCATATTCTCCTGACCTAAACATCATGGAAAACGTTTGGAAATGACTTCCAAGAAAAGTCTACGGCAATACCAATGCGCCGGTAGCTCTATTTTAATCATATCTCCTTTCCTTACAGCACCTTACCAAAGTGGTCCTTCCAATCGTTGTTCAATAAACTTCTTATCTGATAAGTTTTATTTAAAAAAAAAATCGCAAATTTCTCCAAGATGTTTGATATGCTGAAAAAATGCAAGTTTATTAATGTCACATTCCACTCCAGTAATTATATTAATTTAATTTACTTCATTGTTTAACTTAAACATTTTTCTGAAAAAAAAAAATATAAGAACTTTTGAGACCCTTTGCCTCTCAATGTACACTATACTTATAGCCACTTAAAATGTCCACTCAGCCAGTCAACAACATAATTCTCAAGGATTCTAAGAGAAGTATATTTTCAACTTGAAAACAACTCTTAAACTTTTGTTGAAGAATAATGTCCTCGCCCTCTCTCTCTAAACTTGTTTTTCTTATTCAAGAATTTTTAAGGATAATAACCCAAAACCATATTAGCCTCAATTCATGTTAGACTGCGATACTTCAATTGTTGTTGTGTTTTTCTGTTTTCTTTTTTTTTTAACATTCTACATGCAAATCTAAAGTTTTTCGTCCTTTGCATAATTTTATCTGGAAGCTTGAGCTCTTAGAAAACTTTTTGTGGTTCCTTCAATTCTAATCTTATTTTGTTAAAAGCCTGAAGGGATACCATCATGTGGTTTTTGTTTATATACATTGTATGTATGTACGTTGTTTTGTATAGTTCTTCATAATCTTAACCAATTTTACATTATCCTTAAGGTCCTTTGCTATAATATGTATGACAGATTTAAATTTTTGTCTGTTGTGTTGAATTAAAATTGTCGTGTGAATTAAAATTGTTTTAACATAGTTTTTTAATTAAGCTAAGTATTTGAAAGCTTGATATCAATTCAAGAATATGTAACTAAATACTGTCAATAAAATAAAAACAAGGGTTTTCAAATTTGACATCCTTAAACGCAAATAACTCTTTGTTTAATTATATGATCCTAGACAGCTTGTGATGAAATAATGCACCAAAAAAGGATTTTCATTAATAAAAGGGAATAATAATTTTTGAGCACACCAACTCCAAATATTCAAATCAATGTTGATGTTTGCCGACTTTTGTATAAAGTAACTTACAACTGACCTAACCACAAACCTCATTATAGATAAAGTGTAGGTTGAATTAAACCCTATACTTTTTGGCATTGAATTTAAGTTTTATAGTTATTGGAAAAGTTTGTTTGAAACAAGAAAAAGGGATTTTACCTAAAAAAGGGTTATTTATCAATTTAAGGGAACTTAAAGAAAAACATAAAAAAATGTGTGGTTTGTTTTGACTCGAAATCAAATGGCACAAAATACTATGTATGGCCTACTATAGTAAATAATGAGTAAAGACTCTTTTGTTAAACAACATTTATGAAGGTAAAAGTCATGTAGGATATCCTAGAGGAAAGCTATGCGATAAATGAAAACTTTTGTGTAACTGCTAGCTTCATGAAAGAATTCTTATAAGCATATGATTTTATCTACCTTAAAGAAGGTAAGAGATAAGTAGAAACATAATATAAAAATAAAAAAATAAATTGGGTGGCGCAACAGTCCGTTGAGAACTAGGGCCTTGTGACTTACAAGTTACAACTCTCAACCATTCCTGTGTGCGAGTAATGTTTTCAGGGATGGAGGAACATAATATAACGATAGTTTATATGACTTTATAAGGACATATTTTAAAAGTTTTTGTAAATACGAACTGACATAAATTAAATTACGGAGATGTATATAGAATTAGAAGAATAAGGTTAATACAATCAAAACAATACTTTTAAAAATTCGAATTTATTCTTCTGATTATTTTGGATCTTTGGAAATGGTGTTTTTATTGTTTAAGTTGAGAAATTTGCAGATTATCTCTTGGATAAAATAAGATCTATTATCCGTTCATCAATTCGAATTGATTGTTCATTGAAAAATACCAGGAATTGCTAATAAGACTAAATATTCTTTTTTATTCTTCTAAATTAATATCTATTTAATTTCCCAACTTTTTTGTCAGTTTCAGTGCATTCTGTACGACTTCAAATCCTTTTGCCTTCGGTTTATAACTCTTCTATCGATTCAAAACTGTGTCCAAACGGCATTTTCTTATGTAAAGATTAATAAGCAGAAGTCTCATTTGGCGAAAAGATGGCGAAATTTATTGGAGCCCAAATGCTTAATCAAAATGACCCTTCTGTTATCCAATAAGTTGACAATTATTACATCATTTCATGTTGATGGTCTTCCTGAGTACTATGCCCTGCCAGCTTAATCGATCATTTAAACAATTTGCACCACTCAAAAACTCTTATTAACTTAAACGGAAGTTATTGTAATCGGCCCTTTTTGTCCAATTTACATTGACATTTCTCGAAGTTTCAAGAAGCTTGACGTACGTCCGTATGTTCGGGAAGCTTTTTCGTTGTCCATAGAGAACCAGTAGAGATATCGAGTTCAAATAAATTGTGTTATACCCATAATAATGCAGAAAGATGCAGAAGAGACTCTCAAAAAAATTGAGTCGGTGTTTTTTTTGGGTTGGGGGCAAAATCCCGAAAATCAAAATCCCGAAAGCCCAAAATCCCGAAAACCCAAAATCCCGAAAACCCAAAATCCCGAAAACCCACAATCCCGAAAACCCAAAATCCCGAAAACCCAAAATCCCGAAAACCCAAAATCCCGAAATCCCGAAATCAAAATCCCGAAAAATTATATAAAATGAAAAATTTGCGCAAATTTATATAATTTTTCGGGATTTCGATTTCGAAATGCTTTGCAAAAGCATAATAGCATCAAATCAAACTGTTTTTTTATATAAGATCGGGAATTGCAAAGACTACCTACAATTTTTTTTTTCAAGGTCACCAATAAAAAAAACCTTAGAAAAAAAAGTCCGTTAGATTCTCTTCTTATGTTAAGAAGAATGTTTATGTTATAAGTTTTTTTTTTAATTTGTGAAATGCAGAAAAAAAGTGATTTTCCTTTCTAAACATTAGAAGAGAAAGTAACGGAACAAAATTTTTTTTAACAATTTTCTTATGCTCTTACAATGATGCTGTTAAAGAAAATGTAAAATGCAGTTTTGGATGGTGCGATTATATTTTTGCAAAGCACTGTAATTATGATCATATGATAACTAACTGTCCGGTTTCGTTATTCTCTCTTTAAACATAATCTGTTCTTTGTCAAATTTCTCAGTGGTGTGATGTGTTGTGATTTATAAAGTGGAAATATATATATCGTGGAACTTAAATTAATAAAATTGTGAGTAAAAATATTTCATTCATAATAATTTTGTATCTAAATTGTTGAATAAATCGTGTTAATTTTAATTTTCTAAGCAAAAATGAACGTAACAACAGTAAACACAAATAAAGGCAAAGAAAAATTATGTATTGATGGTTTTAATTACCATTTGAATAAAAAATATAAAGATTATTTTTATTGGGAGTGTGAAGAACGGAAAGAAAGATCGTGTAAGTCGCGAATGACCACAACTTTAAATGATGAAGAAATTAACATTGTGATAAAGCCACCTTCTGACCATTGCCATGAACCGCTTTCCTTTAAAAAATCAATTTTTATTGGAAATGAAATTTTAAAAGAAAAAGCAAAAACAGCTTTTCTGCCGCCTTCAAAAATCTTGCTGCAAACGGAGGCTGCATGTGCGGAAAACAAGCGAGTTTACTTGCCAAGCTTAGCCGCACAGAAAAAAAATCAGAAGAATCCGTAAACAATTTGCCAAGGTCGAGCCAGCTTCTATCATGGAAATTAACATCGCAGATGAACTTCGATGTGTAGACGGAGAAATGTTCCTATTGTCGGAGAAAAGTTTTGAAAGCGAAAAAATTATAATTTTAGGAACTGTGGGAAACTTAAGGCAGCTATCGAGTTGCTCCTTGTGGCTCATGGATGGAACATTTGAGGTAGTACCAACTATTTTCCGTCAACTATTTTCGATTCACGGATACGTTGATGGTCACATAGTTCCGTTATTGTACTGCCTCATGTCCACAAAAAGTTCAAAGGCCTATGCTGAATTTTTTTCCGAAATTCTAAATATATCAAAAAAAAAAACATAATTCTTCGCCCAAAATATATACTCTCCGACTTCGAGAAAGCCAGTGTGAAGGCCGCCATGGTTGCTTTTCCTGAAGCTGAAAGCAAGGGATGTTTATTTAATTTTGGCCGAATAATCTGGCGTAAGATTCAATCATCAGGACTTACAAGATCATATGGAAATGATGAAGGTAGGTTTTTTTTTTCATCTTATGAAAAAACATTAAAAAATGTATGTACACATTTTAGATTTCAGTTTGCAAATGAGGATGCTCAAAAGCCTTGCCTTCGTTCCACCCGAAGAAATTTCTAGCTGTTTTGATAGCCTTCGGTCGGAATGCTTGGAAACTTCTAAACCAGTTATGAAATGGTTTGCCGAAAATTACGTATATGGTAAAGAAAACAATTACATATCCTTTATAAAACATTTAATTTATACATTTTTTTCCGCAGGAAAAGAAAGTAGGAAAAGAAACCGAAAAGGGCTGCAAGTTTCAGCTAATCCATCTTATCCACCAAGTTTTTGGTCAATTTCTCATCTGTTGCAAGAAAACTTGCCCCGTACACAAAATTGTGTAGAAGCGTGGCACCGACGGCTTAAAGTACTTGCAGGGCGCCCTCATATCGGTGTTTATTCACTAATTGCTCTTTTAGGTGAAGAGCAAATACGTGTAAAAACATGCATCGAGAAAGGTATCTGCGGAGACATGCCAATCATAAAAAAAAAGTATAAGCTAAAAGAAAAAAAATTTTTTTAAATTTACTCGGAACGAAAGGAACGTTCCAATATTAATTTCTTAAAAGGTATTTCATATAATACACAATTATATTAAATAAGACGATTTATCTCCTTGCTCTTAAACTATTTGAAATTTTGTTTTTCATAAGAATATTTTACTACTAAATTGTTTTTGTTGAGTTCTTTTTTCTTTCTTATTTTGAAATAAATATCAGAAATTTAAGAAAATTTCTGGATTTTGGCCATTCGGGATTTTGGGTTTTCGGGATTGTGTGTTTTCGGAATTGTGGGTTTTCGGGATTGTGGATTTTCGGGATTTTGGGTTTTCGGGATTTTGGGTTTTCGGGATTGTGGGTTTTCAGGATTTTGGGTTTTAGGGATTGTGGGTTTTCGGGATTTTGATTTTCGGGATTATGTCCGTCTCCCGTTTTTTTTTACCATAGCAATTTAAAAGAAAATTAAAATCTTGGTTAACCCAAAATATTCCACGAACCAATAACGCTAACGACTTGAATTAATATTAATATTATATATGTGACGTGATACCAAATTGATATTATTTTGAAAAAAAAAAATCAATCAAGGTTTTTTTTTTTAATCAAAAAACTGAACAAAATGTATTGCCACCTCGAACATTTTACGAACAAAAAACGATTCTATCTCCAAATTAATTTTATGCTGCGAAGAATAGTGGTTTTGATATTTGGTTAAATTATGAGAGAAATTGAATTTACAATATTTTTTTTACAAAAAAAAACCTAAACAAAAAACAATACCAAAATTTGGTATTGGCCTGAAACTAATATCATCGTAGAAAGTATTAGTTTTGATATTCAATAAAATGTTTATACAAATCTAACAATCAATCTCGATATCTAGTGAATAAATGAAGTTATTGACTTCAAAATGACTTCATTCCGCGCTAAATTTTATTAGAAAAATTGGTTTTCGAGTAAAAATATCGTTATCAAAAATAGATTTTGAAATGTATTATAAATTCATCATATGCAAAATTTGTTCGTAACTTTTAGTCAATTTTTGAAGAAAAATTCAACAGACGACTTTTTTAGCAAAACACGGAAACTTACGAGTACAAAAAGATAATAACTTTAAATTATTTATCTCACACAAAATATTGTTAAATATATATTTTGTTAGTTTAAAGAAGGACAAATCGACAGACAGGATGGGAAGTGATTTAACTTTTGGAATAGTTTCCATGCTTCCCTCACACATAAAGAAACCTCTGTTAGTAATTGTTTGAAGTGCTGTTCGAACTAGTCTGTTGTTTATATCGAGTGTAGCTTTAGAAACATTTTAAACATTTAGAAACCTTAATTCGTTTATTGTTTACCTCAATGCTGACTTCAAACTTCAATGATCACATTTTATGATTAAATGTCGGTATTTTGGTTTGATTCGATAAACATGTCTTAACAATATCCTTTGAAATAATTGTCTTAGCTTTATATTCTTTGTATTTGATTCAAACAATTGTAAATGTGCTAATTCCTAATTGTTGGTAGTTTTTTCATTAAATGTTTCACATTTTATCTTTTCTTAAAGACTTAAAACTGAATAACTTTTATGAAATATTATTTAAACACGCCTTAAGGAACTTTTGACAAAAAACATTGACAAATCTAAAAGTCCTAGATACCATGAACTTAAGACAAAACGAAATTGTCAACTGGGTCGTACAAACTGGCTCATGTATGCAAAGATTCTGTTTAGAAATGTTTCCTGTATTCAAAGATTTAAAAATGTACCTGCACAAAATAGTTTGTTTACAAAAATTTAAAGTCCATTTGATTTCTCATAAAAACCATGATTTTTCAAAATTTTTATTTGAAAATTGATAGAGCGGCTTGTTTTTAAGTTAATTTTCATATATAAAATTTAAGTTTAAAAATATTTTTAACGTGCAGAGCTTTTTAATAGACCCATTTTCAAAATATCAAATTTTGAAAACAATTTTAAAATATTTTTTTTTCATTAAAAATAAAAACAATGCCGTTTTTGATCACCAAATATTATTGAGACGGTACCAAAGTTTGTGCAGAAAAAAAAATTATTGGAATTGGTTGATTAGCTCTTCTTACTTACTTGCCTTTGTGAACTAGGGCCCCACCCAACAAACTCCTCCATCTACCTCGATCCCTAGCTAGATGTCTCCAGTTTCGCGCTCCAAGTTGGGTGAGGTCACTTTCCACTTGTGCGCGCCACCTGATTCGCGGTCTTCCTCTTCTGCGCTGTCCTTTTATCCTTCTGGCTAAGTCTACGTCGCTGTACAGCGCGTACAGCTCATCATTCCACCTTCTCCTCCACTCCCCTTCGATGCATACGGGAGCGTAGATCACACGAAGAACTTTTCTCTCGAAAACGACCCAAGGTGCTTTCATCCGCTTTTGTCATAGTACAAGCTTCTGCACCGTATAGCAGGACGGGGATGATAAGGGTCTTATATAGCGACACTTTGGTCCTTCGAGAGAGGACTTTTCCAATCAATTGCTTTCTTAGCCCAAAGAAACAGCGGTTAGCAAGAGTTATTCTTCGTTTAATCTAAGCGCTAGTTTTGTTTTCTGCGTTCATAGCGGAGCCACGGTAGTCCTTAACTATTTCAAAGTTACGTCTGTCGACGGTGACAGTTTTGACCGAGACGTCGGTGCTATAAGTCCTTTCTTGATGACAGCAAGTACCTTGTTTTGCCCTCATTAACCTTTAAACCCATTTTTGCCGCCTCTGCCTCAATACTCACAAAAGCCCCATTGACATCACACTGAGTTCTTCCGATTATGTCAATGTCATCAGCATATGCTAGTAATTGGACAGGCTTTTGAAAGATAGTGCCTCTAGTGTTGACGTGAGAGCTCTGCACTATTCCTTCGAGTACGATGTTAAAAAAACCGCATTACAGCACATCACCTTGTCTAAAACCTTTTTTGACATCGAAAGGTTGTGTTCAACGTTTATGGAGCAGCGCGAATTCTCCATCCTGCACAAACGGACGAGTTTGCAGCGATGCCAAAACTAGACATGGCTCTATACAGTTCGTCCCTGTAGATGCTGTCATATGCGGCCTTGAAATCGATGAAAAGATGGTGGGTGTCGATTTGATGTTCTTGGGATTTTTCCAGGATCTGCCGTAATGTGAATATTTGATCGACTGTGGACTTTCCTGGTCTAAAACCACACTGATAAGGACCTATAAGGATGTTGGTGATCAGCTTTAGACGTTCACATGAGAGCTGATTTCTCTATAGTTGGTGCAGTTTAGAGAGTCTCCTTTTTCAGGATCGGGCAAACAATACTGATGTTCCATTCATCGGGCATACTTTCTTTCGACCATATCTTACAGATAAGTTGTTGCATGCTCCTAGCCAAATTGTCTCCAGCTGCTTTAAAGAGCTCGGCATTCAAGCCATCTGCTCCAGCGGCTTTATTAGACTTCAGCTTAGATATGGCAATCTTTACTTCGTGCAAGTTGGGAAGACGGGATTGTTGGCTTTCGTAGTCTATGTTGAATGGGTGATCCTGCCTGACAGCAAAGTTCGGTTCGTCGTCGCCGTTAAACAGTCTGCAGAATTGGTCCTTCCATATCCTCAGCATATTGACTGCGGTTCCAATATGATGTTTCCACATTCGTCTTTGCAGCCTTCGGTTCTAGGTTTATGGACTTGTGAATTCCGTTGCAGCTGCTGTTGTGACAACAACAGAAACAATCCAACGAAGATGACACCACCCACACACAGCACTGCGTTGTAACAACAACAGCAACATTAAAACCAATATGACACTACTAACAAAATGCACTGCGCGCGTTGTCGTCGTCGTCGCGACGCAACGGCATGACTTTCGAAAGCAACATAATCATATTTCATTGAATTTTGACATTGTATCATATTCATTTTTTGTCAGTATTTACATATTTATTTTAAAATAGTTCAGTAAGCATTTATTTTGTATAAAACTAGGAAATTCATAATAATAAACTTCACTTGCTATTAAAACGGCAACCTACCAGTTCGTTATTTTTACTTCCCCCCACCAGTGGTAAGGAGTTTTTAATTTAGGAATTGTCAAATTTACATCTGCTCATAAAACTTTCGAACTTCATTCCTGCTTTTGAACCTCTCAACATCTTCGATCGCAAGCTTCTCAATCTCTCTCTTTTTTCTTCTGAGAAGTCGGTGTTCCTTTCGCCTCTTCTGCTCATAGAGCTCATGAGCAGCGCTCGTCCTTCTATGCAGCGCCGCTTTGCGTGCCTGTTGTTTGGCTTCATTTGCCTGCCTGGCTACAACGAGGTTGTAGTCCGAGTCGATGTTAGCTCCTCGGAAAGTTCGGACATCCATGATGCTGAAAGCGTGTCTAGCGTCGATCGCAATATGGTTAATCTGGTTGACGGTAGATTAATCTGGAGAACTCCAAGTTCCTTTGTGGATGTTGAGGTGTGGAAAACGCGTACTGGCTATCATGTTTCGCCCCGCAGCAAAATCTATGAGCCTGAATCCATGTCGAAAGTGTTGTCGTGCAGGCTGTTTTTCCGATTATTCCACCAAAGATGTCTTCCCTTCCTAGCTTGGCATTAAAATCGCCCAGGACAATTTTAATATCTTAGCTAGGACACTGCTCAAATGTTTTGTCTAAGAGCTCGAAGAACATATCTTTGGTGTTGTCATCCTTCTCTTCTGTGGGGGCGTGCGCGCATATCAGGCTAATGTTGTCGAATTTAGCCTTGATGCGGATGGTCATTAGGCGCTCGTTGATGCACCTATAGCTCAAGACTTGTTGGATAAGTCTGGCTCCAATGACACAGCCGCATCCAAATAAGCGCTGTTGGTTTTCTCGGTAGCAGTCACCGTAGTAAATATCGCAGTTTTTCATCCTCTTTTTGCCCGGCCCATCCCATCGTATTTCCTGGATGGCGGTGATGTCTGCTGTATAGAAGTGTAGGGCCTCCGTTAATTCTTCGGCCACACGTGGTCTGTTAAGGGACCTAACATTCCACGTGCATATCCGAAGTTCGTTGTCCTTAATTAGTTTCTGTGGGTTCTCAACAGTAAATCCATCCGTATCCGACGCTTGTTGGTGCTTCGCAAATAATGTATTTTTTACGTCAGGAAGTCACCCCGACGGCACAACCCCCAACCTGGAGGGCCCAGATCCTTAGTATAACTCCAAGGACGGGGAACCGGATAAACTGCTCCTTAAAGGCCTGGGCTCCGAATACGTCGTAGAAGCCCTATAAGGTGTTCACTAAGTAGTCCAACCTTACTATAACTGTAGACGCCACCCATCTCTGGAATTCCCCTCCGCCTCTCTTGTTTGCTACCCCCAACAACTTTCCACTGGGGTTGAAACCCAATCTCAAGTTGAGGTACTAGGCACACGATGTTCACCACGGGGAGGTGAGAGTAGGATTTGATAGACAGAGGTGGGTTTTGAGAAGAACCTATGGACGCTTGTGTCCTCTTAAATGCACATGTCTACCATTTGAACATCAATTAGTGATTAGTTCTTCAGAAAACTTAAAACCAAAATAACGGGTTTACTGGGGGTACCCTTCTGCAGCAATGCAAATAAAATTTGTTTATATGTATATTGAAAAAGAATAGAATGTATTTGTTTGTTATTGAGTAAAATCGAATTTTTAATTTTTGAGCAACATTTTAAAATGGGGACTACTGTTATTTTTCGTCTTAAGAAAAATAAAGAAACTCCTGATGTGAATCGGCTTAAAACATTAATTTCCAAATTTGAAGTCAATCGGCCCAATGGTTTGGGCTGTAGGGGTAAGTAGAGACAGACAGACGGGTGCAATCAACGGACCTACTTTTTTCGACTTCTCTCTTCTTCTCTTTTAGTTATGTCATGTTTGATTAAATTCTCGAGTTCCAAATTTTTTTACGAATGCAATACTTCCAATGTGGAAATGGACTTCTCCGAAATTCCAATCTGTTTAAGTTATACAATTCATCATTTGTCTGACAAACTCTGAAGACGAGAATCATCTAGAGCAGATAGGGTATTTAATTAATCATGATTTATTTTCTCAACAATCATCGTAAAGAACTCATTTTCTAAAATGTTTTATCAAATAAGTTATGGTACAAATAAATACCAACAAAACAAAATTTGGTACCTGTTTTGCCCCAACATTATGTTATTTTAAAATGGCAAAAATATTAAGAATTAAAATTACACTGGTCTGTCCTGAATTGAAATCTTGCCGTATAATACACATCTTTATTATATCAAGTTTTTGAAAAACAAATATCCGAAATGCAATCAATTCATAATACGCTGTTTTTAAGGCCTAGGTAAAAGGCAACGTATTTCTTAACAAAATGTTTAAAAACTTTATGTACCTAATATCCTTAAGCCTACGATTTCGTTATAAGAACAAAAGTTTCATTTATACCGTTTGCGTGTCTAACCGTTTAGGATCTTTTAAGCCTTATGAAAAGTAGGCAAGAATTACAAATAAAGAGGTTTTTTTTTGGATACATCATACATTTTAGTTCTTATAATAGTTGTTTTCTTCTACTAGGAATTTCTGAATGCAACTTAATAACTTCTTACCATATTCTTTTTAACAGTTTTATTTTGATAAAAAAGGAACCGAAAACCTTAAAAAAACATATTAAATAATAGATAATTTCGTCTCCATTTGAGCGTCTTTTTAGTTTTTTTTTTTTTTTGTTTACTGTAAAAGGAACTCGCGTTGGGCGCCAAATCATATTCTATGTTTTCATGGAAAATCCCTTATCTACTTTTATTTAATAGCCTTATTGTTCGTACTCTCATCATATTCTTAAGCTTAAGTATATTTATGCGTGTTAACTTAAGGTACGGAAATATTATGCATGCTTGTACGAGTATAGCTCGCTAGCAATCTTGTGCTTGTTATTGATTTTGTATTCTTCCCATAATGGAATCATTATATATATCATTTGACATTAACCAGCATAATGATTATCCTCACGAAAACAGAAGCAACATAATGAACTCAGTCCTTTAAGAGGGTGTTGTTTAAGGAAAATGTCTTCCTATATGTGCCTTATTCTTAAGGTATAGGTTGATATAGGTTTATATTAACGGATGCTGTCCTATTACCAAAACAGCTTCAAAATTACTCCTGGTGTTCTTGTTCTTCTAAGTTGTAAGAGCGGTAGTGGATTGTGAATATATTTCACTCATCAGATTCTTTCATCCGGAATAATACCATATGAGGCACTCACAATATTTTCTTCATTTTCATGTACCATATAAGAAAGTGGCATATGAAGACGTTTTCTGGCAGCGGCGGCGGCGGTCGGTGGTTGTGGAAAAGGGACAAAACAGAAATGCTAAATTGAACACAACCTAACCTAAACTCAATGCTATTCAACCAAAATATATAAGACAAAAGGAGGATAAACGACGCCCAAACCGGATGAGAGTTCCTTGGACCAAATCATCCGGATCTGCTGACACATGCATGGCAAAGTCTGACAAGACAACTTATCGAGAAGTTGAAGCTGATAACATACAGAAGGATATTGTTTTTAGAATATATTCCTTTTTTTTTTGTTTTGTATTTTTGTCTTCGCTTTGTGAGTATATGATATGGGATCCTTTTCGGAAGCGATTCGATGAAAGGACCCGCAAAAGACCGACAGAAACGTTTGTGCCAGAATGAAAGCATTATCCTTTGTATTTGTTAAATAGTGTTATTGTAAGACAGAGATATTAAGGTATACCTTAAAGCTTCAAATAAGATTCTATGTACGATAACCAATAGGCTTTACACCTTCAACAGGATAATAAGACCTAGCCTTAAAATATGATGACGTTGATTTTAATGATGATAATGGTTGTGTATAATTATAAGCTGTGGTCGTATAGAGATAGGATAAAAATATATCATAACCAGATTAGTTTTGTGAAATATTAATTATTGATTTTCTTTGAGGTTTTGATCCAATCCAATTCCTTGATAAATTCTTACAAAATTAAATTATGAATCATGAAAAGCCTTAAAATTTAAAATAGCCAGAGCAGCTTATCAATTTGTTTTGAAGTTCAAACGATGGAAAGAATCAAGATATCTTGTTTATAAGCGTATTAAGAGCTATTTTCTTTGAAAGGATTTATGTACATCAGCATTGTGTGAAAAAATTCTACTTTATATAATCCTAAGTCGCGGAAGTAGGATGCTTCTTAATAATAGATAATAGACATTAAACTTGAAAGACTTAACTTAAAGAAGAAAATGTTGTGTTAAATTAAGAAATTCACTTATATAAGTTATTAACAATATTTTTTCTTTAAAAATAAGTATATGGCAATTCTGTTGGTTGCCTGAACGACATACCTAAGCATTGAAGAAGGCAATCTGAAAAAGCGTTTGAAGAAAAAGCCTTGCACGGATTCAAACTCTTTCAGTTTTAAATATACAAAAAATTTGCATACGGCAGCACATGCAACAGTTCACATTTGCTTGAAAAAAATTAGGCCACATTATGTTTAGAGCTACTTTGTCTTCGTTGCTTTTTATTTTATGTGTTTCGAAACATTCAGATTGTAAGACAGCAAAATACAAGGATATTCGAAATATTGAACGACCTCGATAGGCCCCTTGTTTATGGAACAATTTTCCTCTAGGAGCCTTCTTCTCTGACACGGTTAAAGTATCATTATTTTTGTCTTGTTAGTATTAGAGACTACAGGATTCATAAAAGATGTTAAGTATTTTGATTTGCAGCTGAAGGGTAGATGGATTGTCGACCAGAAAAAATAAGTCGTCATCGTTGAGCAAAACTCTGATTTATGTACATATATACATCAGTAAATCACACACGTCATCAATAAACAAAGCGAATAATAGGTCCGTTCGCGTACTTTCTGCACCAAAATTCGTAAAAAGAGATATTTTAAAGAGTGGGGGTAAAATTACCTCACCAAAAAAGAAAACTACAAAAAAGTAAGCGAACGGGAAAACAACAAATTTTTCACACAATATTACTGTCTTGTTGCTGTTCTTTGAAAATTTGTTATTTATATTTTATAACTGACAGCAAAAGCGAGCAATTTATTTAATTTATTTGAATTTCTATCAAATTTGAAATTTTCACAAATCAGCCCAAAGAAATTTCTTGGGCTAAAATTCGTAGGTTGGGGAAATATTTTACTCTCTCGTGAGCGCTCTCTTTTACGAAAAACTACGAAATTTTTGAGTACGCGAACAGGATTTGGTTAAATTTCGTATTTTTTCGTAAAATTGGACTGTTATAGGAGGGTACGCGAACGGACCTAATATCAGACTTAATATACACCTTTGAGGGACGCCTATTGTGTTTCAAACCATTCAGAGAATTCAGCCCCATCCCACACTGATGCAGTAGATGAGGCAAGAAAGTTGAAATAAAACATGAGGAATTTTTGAGAAATTCCTAACGAAGATAATTTATATTTACCTAGTCAAAGGCTGCTTTGAAATCCACAAAACAAGCATACAATTCCTTTTTCTGTTTGATTGACCTACTGGCAGTACTCGTCAGAGCGAATACCTATACATATATAGTCTTGCGTCGAGAATCCCGATCGAAATCCTGCTTGGAACATACTGAATCGGTTGTTGTTCTCGATCCATTCCGTCAACCTTCCAAAAAAGAACCGACGTTAGGATCTTTCTTAGCAAGTTTAGAATCGAGACTCCTCTATAGTTTTCCAGCTGATTAGATTTTTTTTTAAAGATTGTGAATATAACCGCTTTGTTGAAATTGTTTGGAACAACTGAGTTTTCATAAAGTTTGTTGAAATATGGAAGAAAATGATTTTTAAACTTTTCGTATTATTATTTTAGACTTCTATCACAATGCCATTGTATAACGGGAGCTTTATTATATTTTCTTTTTATTAAGAGTAGTTTCAAGCTCAAGTAGAGTTATTTTATTGGTTTATCAAGTTTGCAGATAGGTTGTGCGTAACAGGAAATCTGGTGATGCTCATAAGCCAACAAAAGAGTTTTGAAATAAGTATCAACTTCGAGCGTAGTCACGCCTACCCAGCTCACGAACATTGCTCCAGAAAATCCTCGAGTTCTTACAATTTGCCAGTTATTTTGCAATATTGTTGATGTAGTCAACTTTTTTTTGGCACAAAGTCTTTTGTAACCCTTGTTAATATAAAGGTAAATGTTTTTAAAGAGCATTTGTAGATCAAAACAGCTTAAGGTAAACAAATGAAAACTTACGGAGTTTCACACAATCATTATCAAACCATTTAATAACTCTTGCAATATGTTTATCATATCATAACTTTCTAGACTGTTAGGTTGATACTAGGTAATAGAGGTGATGTTTCGACTTAGTAATAATTTGTATAAAGAGGCAAAGTTCTCTATCAACCTCAGTTTTAACAAGTTAGTTAATTGTCTCATCACAATTTCATGAGCGAACTAAACCTCTACCTCAACCGGAAAGTGCGATAAGAAATTCGCCACGCGCGACTTCAAAACCTAACGATAGATTTACCCATTCATGAGATATAGCTGCTATATCACGTTGACTTGCATCATTCATCGTAAATGGGCTTCAACTTGAAAAGGCTTAATTTGGAGACAGAGGAAATACCACCTCAAAAAGCTTCAAAAAAGAATAGTTAGCATTTTAATGAATATTATGAACTATGATAAGCAGAAAAACGGCTTCAAAAAAAATATCACTTCATATGTGAAATAGAAAGAAACCGACAGCAAAGAAATATGTACATGATGCAGAAGTTAACATAAAAAAGTGAAATGACTCACTTCCAGAGCACTTCGATTTATGCAATTCAAACAATTCGCTAGGCACAAAGTCTGGAGCTGTAAATTAATGAAAAAATATCAAAAACAGTTGGTCAAACAAATTGAGGGTAACGAAGCATACAATTAAAATGGTGTAATCCTTTAATACTCTGAAGTAGTAGTAAGCGCTGATATTAACATGCGAATGGATGCTTCAACTGCTATAGTCTTACACCAAGTTATTCAAGACCAGAAACCTGAAAACAATTTCAAATCTAACTTTTGTATAGGCGCATGGTCCTTTCCTGAACTCACTACATAGAACAAAAACAGGCATTGGCTAATTTGGTAGTCACATTAACTATTAAATGGACAATTTTCAGCCAACGAGCGTCAATTTTGGGATGTGACATTTTTTACAACTTGGTAGTCAATAAGACAAAATATGACAATTTCGGTTGAAAAAAAATTGAAACTACGGTTGTCATATTGACTAGCGTGGTAGGTAATACGACAACTGATGTATAGTTAATGTAAGAACTTTTCTTGAAAGAAATTGAAACAACGGTAATCAGTACGAGAATCGCTGTAGTCAATAAGACAAATAAGCAATCAATATGACAACCGCAATGGGCAATAGGACAACTGCGTTCGTCATAATGGAAAATGTCGTATTGACTACCGAAGTTGTTTTTTTAATTAATTTTGTTGTCATAATTACCTGCCCTAAAATGACAATCGAAAATAGTTCTATTGCTTATCAGTAAGTCCATTTTTTTTTTTAAATAAAGTTCTCATACTGACTATACGATAATTTGGGAAAATTTCAAGTTGACTATCGACGATTGTACAACTTTTTCTTTTCTGTGGATATGGCATTACAACGTCAGACCTCAAAGTCGCAATTTAAAGAAACGCATTAGGGAGAATGAATGTAGTTGGCCAAAGACCAACGGATTTTATATGTTTGTGCAGACAAAATTTAAAACACCAAATTTCAAGACTAAGTATCTAGTCAATGATGTCAGAAGCATCAGGAAAAGCAATTGCATTTAATTGTGAAAAAAACACTTAAAAAAATATATTAGTCGAGTTCCTAACAGCTGTTTGGAAAAATACCTCTAAGCAAAAATCCTTTTAATCGTATGAAATCGGAAAATGTTTCGCTCCTTTAAATAATTTTTATGATTTGTAATATTCAAAACTGCTCATTTGGAATAACCATGTATGTGTATAGTAAAAAGTTAAAAAAATGTCTACATTAAGTCTTAATTTCAATGTTTTTAACAACTTTCAGTTAAATACATACCTGATACTCCAAAAATGGTTTATAATGTTTCTGATCAAATTATTGTACTATTGTTGAAAAATAAATCCAATCGAAATAGTGTGTTATTTTGTTTGTTCTTCAAATTTACAAATATAGATGTAAACACTTGACCTATGTGTGCTATTCCCATTTGAAGTAGGAACTAACAAGTGACTATTTCAAAAAAATTATACTTATCCCTAAATTTACAAATTATTCTAACATCTGTAGAAGACCCTACTCAAAGTTAGTTTTTATGTATATAGTTTAAAAATGTCCACCTACAAACATCTGGTTCACTTAACGAAACTTAATATTATCAAATCGTGCAGTTTTGGATGCTGCCGAAAAAAATGTCAAAATCATGTTCTGACTTTTATTACGTTAGTGTTGTATTTTGATTTATACTAACGTATTTTTATACTTAATTCAATAAAACGTTATTTAATAGGCCTTATTCTATTTTCGGGCACTTTAAGCAATACATGATAAGAGACATATTGAAGTGTCCGTGATTCTGGAATTGTTGTTTTTGCAATGGAATATTGGTGTTCAATAGTCAATTCCAGGAGGTTGCTTTATATTGAATTGAAATTCAGCAAATTCAGCATTCATACCGAAAAAATCAAAAACCTCAGAACTCGCAATTACTTTTTCTTATACCACTATTGCATAATATTTTTTAAACTTTAAAAATAAGTTCGTCGTAATGAGTTTTAACCAATAATTTAAGGTAACTTAGGTGAAACCAAAGGGCACAACGCATAATTCAATGAAACTTTTTTCTCGTGCTTCACGTACGAAGAAGTAAGCTTCGAGATATACTCCTTAATCTTCTTCTTGTTTATTAAATGAGGACAGAGTTTGGAGTTCCCAGCACATTTAGTTTCTTTGTGAAGAAGAAAATAAAAAAAGCTGTCGCCCGAGCAGGGACTTGAACCCTGGACCGTTGGATTAAAAGTCCAACGCTCTACCAACTGAGCTACCCGGGCACTTACAAGTTGAGTTTCTTTTTCCTTTCCTAAATAATTAGTGCTTTTATATTAATCGGGAAGAACTGGATGTGAATTGTATTGTAAATATGTTCTAATTCTGGCTTATTGTTAGTCACACGACGCACGGTTTACAGTAAGCCAAGAAATGTGTAACTTCCTCACAGTGTTTAATTTAAAGTTTAAATAAAATGATTTTAACAATTTTCAAATCAGCTTTGAATGCCAATTTTCGCCTTAGTGTTCCTTTCCCATAAAATTGGTCATGAAGCCTCATTTGATATGAGAAAACAATTTACTCCCAGACTATTGGCGGTTTTAATGTCTCACTTTCACTACATTTTTCTTGTTTGGTTAATATTATAACTGTGAACGTTTGTTGTTTTAATGATCACATACTATGCTTGTGCCATATGTGCGAAAATACGTGCACTTAGTTTTAGTTGTCGATTTCGTAAGGGGTTCGAGTTACTTCCGAGAAAATGGTTAGAGGAGTTTGATACTAGGATATAAAAATGATAGTTAACCTATTGCGTGTCTAAGTGGAATAATAACTTGAAAGATGAGTATTTGCGAAATGTGTTGTAGAGGTACCAAAACCTACCCAAGCGGGTAAATGGGTTTTAGGCATTTCTTTATATAGTGATGAATGGGGTGGGAAAGTAATATTATTATTGTTGTATCTACGTGATGCTAAACACTAAACTTTGATTGTTTTTCTTTTTTTCTTCTTCAAGACATATTCTTGGTTTTATGAAGAAGAAGCAGAAGTTACCATTCCATCAGTGGTTTTTATTACCCCTAAAACTTAAATTCTTAAGGAAATTAACCAAATCAGTATTAAAAGTTTACAGTTTAAGTTAATAAATCTTAAAAGAACTCGTAAAATAAGAAGACCATCATTAAGTGTTCTATTGACTACTTTACACTAGGTTTACAGTTGTAAGAATACCTTAAGTGTTGACTTTGAAGTGAAGAGGATAAAACTTTAAAAATTTCTAAGGATTCCTTACAAGTTGAATGAGACATTCATAAAGACTAACATCAATGAATTTTAAAGAGATGATAAGGAAGTTAGTAATTTGGATATTGATCAGAATACTGTTTAAATTAATAAACTGTTTTTTTTTTTTTAAGAAGCTTTTGAAAAAGGTCAAATCGAAGATTACAGTTAATTAAAATGCATAAACCCTAAACACATTTACCTTTTTCGAATACCATAATGTAGCTTAACTTTTGTAGTATAACACTGGTCTGATAAATTAAGTTCTTTTTTTTTAAACCAAACTACACATTAAAGTCCTTAGTAGTCCCGGAATCGAATCACGACTTAAAATCTTGCATCTTCAAAGTGTTTTAATAAAAATAAAAATTGATACAGGTAAGATCTTATTACTTATTGCGTATAAAATCCTTTCTGACGTATTATATTAACATCTGAAGCCGTTAGTCAACAACCTGATAGGTCCCTATCAGTGTGGCTTCAGACCAGGAAAGTCCATCATTAACTGAATATTCACATTACGGCAGATCTTGGAAAAAACCCAGGAACTTCAAATCGATACCCTCCATCTCTTTTTGGATTTTAAAGCCGCGTATGACAACATCTATATATAGGGAAGTGCTTTCCATAACATTGTCTAGTTTAGGCATCCTTGTCAAACTTATCAGTTTGTGCAGAATGACGATGGAAAATGCACGCTGCTCTATGAAGGTCGGAAAAGATCTCACGGAAGCGTTTGATGTCAAAAAAATATTTTAGCCAAAGCGATTCACTGTCATACGACTTCGCATCGTATTGGAATAATGGGAACATAAAAGCGTGATGTCAGTTGTGCGTTTTTGAGCATTGCGACGGAAGGGGAGAGGATGGGTTAAGTGGACATAAGCGCAAGACTTAAGGGCAAGGGCAAGGGCTGTCATCAAAAAAGGACATTGAACAACGACGCACGTCTTAAACAAACCATCACCATGAATAGCTAAAATTTTAAAGTAGTTAAGGACTTTGTGTACCTAGGCACCGCTATAAATTCAGACAACGACATCAGTGCTGCAATTAAAAGTAGATAACTCTTGTGAATCACTGCTTCCTTTCACTTAGAAAGCAATTGAGTACTAAAGTCCTCTCTCGAGCATCTAAAGTCACCATCTATAAGACGCTTATCTTCCCGGTTCTCATTTTTGTAGTGCTTAGGCTTGGATTCTGTCGAAGAAAGATGAGAGCGTCTTAGGATGCTTCGATAGAAAAATTCGTCGGGCCGTCTGCATAGATGAAGAGTGGAGGAGAAGACACAACGACGAACGGTAAGGGCTGTACAGGGACACTGACCTGGTTTAAGGAATAAAAGTCCAACGACATAGATGGCTGGGTAATGTAAAACGAATGGACATCAACGCTTCAGCCCGAATGGTCGTCGAAGTGAGAGAGGGCATCATCCAACTTGACGTGTGAAATTGGAGACAGCTAGCTACGGACTGAGCTGGACGTATAGGTTTTGGAAGAAATGCCCTTAATAGTCTATTCAAAAAGCTTCCAATTTATAATGAACGGATGCTTTAAACTTAAATATGTACCACATTATTGGAAAACTGCAGAAGTCATTGTTATACCTAAATACTGAAAGCCACAAAAAGAAGTAACATCTAACATACCAATAACGCTTACACCAATCACGAAAAATTGCTACTGAAAAGGCTCAGCAAAATGAAAGAAGAATAATTTTAAACCATCTTCGGGAAACACAAGTATTCGCGGCTATGTTTTTAGATGTTGCTCAAGCCTCTGACAAAGTTTGGAACATTTAAGTTAAGTAAAAAATGCGTAAGGAATTTCCCAGGCAGTTCTACAAAATGCTAAAGATAAGAACCGACTCTTTCGAAAAAATAGTACTATCAAACTAAGGAAAATAGAAGCCGGTGTACAGCAACGCTTTCAATACCACCTTTTCTGATTATACTGCAGTATTGGTGCCAGATAGATTCGTTGCAAAATGCGCAGTAGTTCAAGTTAGAACTTGGACGCAAAAATGGCGTATCAACCTAAATACATAAAACAAAATTGAGACATATAAACTTTACATACAAAAACATAAATAATGTTAGAATTTCTATTAACAGAACTTAATTTAATTTCTCCAATACTGCCAAAAACCGTGAAATACTTACACTTTCTATATAAGAAAGAGCGATCTACATCAAAGCTTCCACGCTTTATTAAAACTCCGATATGGCTATTAGCATCCTAAATGGGACAGTATTCGGGCACTAAGAAAAACTAAGACTCAAGAGCTCGAGAGAATCAACTGGGTACCAGGTCACAGCGATGTACCGGTGAACGAGTAAGCTGATGTGCTGGCGAAGATAAATATAGCATCACTGAACCAATCCAGTATACACGCAATCATAGACATCCCCTCCTGTGAATGAAAATTCATCATTGGTTAGAAAATTCTCCAAGAAACCAATAAAAAGTGAAAAGAGGCTGGGATGCGACCCACACTACTAACTTCCCATCCCGTCTGTCGATTTGTCTTGCTTAAAACTTTGTAGGTTTTCGTGTTTTGTTAAAAAAATTATCAGTTAAATTATTCTAAAAAATTTAAAAATAACCAACAATATTTTAGATAATATGATGAAATAGTTTGATTTCAAAATCTGTTTTTGTGAACAGGATTTTTAGTCGTTAACCGATTCTTACCAATTTTAGTAGCATTTCTTTAAGGTTTTTATTTCTTATATAAACAAATACAAATCGGATGAATGAAATGAATTTGAAGTGAATGTTTTCTATTATTCACGAGATACTGAGAACCGAACATCAATTTTTAACAATTTTGCATACTATTTTTTGTAGATTTTAATTTTGTATGAAAAAACTGACTGTTAGATTTTTATAAAAAAAAGTACTGAATTTTTAAAAAAACTGTTTTCTATAAAATAAAATTGATTTGAAGCCTATATCTTACATTTTTTAAAAGATGTTTGAGTGTAAATCAATTTTTAACGAACTTTTAATAAATTTGTTTAGGTATTTATTTTTTGTTAAAAAACTGTCAATTCGATTTTTCTTAAAATGTTACTGAATGTTGACAACAATAGTTTTTAAAAGATAAAATTAATTTGAAGCCAATAGTTAAAAATTTTCAAAAGATATTTAAGTCGATATTCAATTTTTACCAACTTTTGTTAATTTTTTCTCAAAATTTTACTTAATGTTGAAAACAGTATTTTTTAAAAGATAAAATTAATTTAAAGCCAATATTTCAAATTTTTCAAAAGATATTTAAGTCGAAAATCAATTTTTACCCACTTTTGCTATTTTTTTTAGATTTTTATTTTTTGTAAAAAAACTGTCAATTCGATTTTTCTCAAAATTTCACTAAATGTTGACCACACATTTTTTTAAGGAAAACAATTCTCTTCTGGTTCTTGAGGTATAGACGACGAAAAAACGTCGCGTACGTACAGACATCTCTCTAAAAATCTTTTATTTCGACTCTAGGGACCTTGAAACGTCGAGAAATGCCAACATTTTCAATTCGACAAATCGGACCAATTACAATAACTTCCTATGGGAAGTTAAAAATACTTGCATTTTTTGTAGCAGTCTTTTATACAACCCTTAGTCTCAGGGGTCTTTAATAATTTGTTCTGTTTTTGATGACCTCTTTTCCACAGCACAAACCCGAAGTTTTCTGTAATAAAATTACTTATCTAACATAATCAAAAACATTCCAATCTGCCTATCCATTAAAAATTTCTGAAAATAAAAGTCAAAATATGAACACAAATTAGTTTTAGTTTAGCTCTAAAGCTCAATTCTTCTCAGCTTAAACGTTAAAAAAATGGCTGACATCCCTGAACGTCAACACATCACAAACTCCACCAAAATCACTTTACGAGACTCCATCACTTTATTCAACTCCCTTAAAAGGAAATTAAACTATAATTTGCACAGACTTACATCCTTTAAAACCTACACTTCAGCCTCAACCTCAGCATCCATACCTAGCCTTTACACTCGTAGACGCGAAAATGAGGCACTAAGCTTTGATAAGCACTGACTTTTGTTAAGCAAAAGTGTGAGAGGAAAACACAAAACAAAAATAGCGATTTTAATGAAACTCAATTAAAAAATATTCTTTTCTCAGCCATTTTCATTAAAATCCCAACCATTCAAAAAAAAATTAACCACCTACGATAAATTAGTCTAAAATCTTTTTTGTTGGTTTACGTTTTTCCTGTTGTTGTTGTTGGTTTTTTTTTCCTGTTCTTTGGTGAGCATTTACCTGCTTTAATTAGGTACTTAAGAGTAACAAGTTTTCTTTTTTCTTCTACCTACCAACCCAACGTGTAAAATCTCCTTAACACAAGTTAATTACAAAAAAAAAGTTCAAAACAAAAATGTTTAAACTTGTACGGCTTGAGTTCCATTGTGGCTGATATGGCAGAGGCAAAGCTATTGCAGCGTGTAAAGGTTTGAAGGAGAAAATCGTGGTCCCAGTGCTGCTTCTGGTGCTTGGCGTGCTCCATATCTCATTATTAGTCGACTAATATTCCAGCCACTTTCCTTGTTAATGGCATTTTCGCATTTTCTTCACCAAAAGCAATAACGAATGAAACCCTCGTCCTACTCGACCTAAGTGACGATGCTGTGGCAGTAGCGGTGGGCGGCGCCGGCGAAGCACTCGGCAGCGATGGGAGTTGTTGTAAAATAGATGAACCTTATTCTGGTGAACTGAATTAGCGCCATGTTGATAACGATGTCGATGTCTCTGGTGTCCTCTTCCCAATGGCAATATCCTGAGTTGAGTGGAAAACTCGCTTGTAAAAACGAAAACACAAACGACAATGCTATGCTTCTGGAAAAATGACAACTGCTTTTCGTATACACTCCCTTTTGACTCTCATACACACGGTACAGCGTACACGTACTTTCTATCCTAGTTCCAGGAACAGAAACCAGAACTTTTCATCTGGGTGTCCTCTCAACTCAGTTTAGATATTTTGTTCTCATTTTCAATCAAAAAATAAAAATAAAAACAAAAAATTGAATCCTTGTGTACACATCCATGTATAACAAAACTTCAACTCACTTTGTCGTATTTGTCCTTTACGTTTTCGTTTGCATCAAAAAAACAACAGCTACTGATAACTTGCCCATCATCCTCTACTGCTGTGGCAGATTTCTGAAAACCTCCTCCAGATCTACACCACAACTCAATGGGGGACTTGAAAATGTGGCACACGCAGAACAGAATTCTTAAAAACTAAGCGTAGGTAGGTTGGATTCTTTTTGTTCCTTTACTAAAAATATGTTTTCTCTCACGTTTTTAGCTGATGGAAGATGGTTTCTAGGGAACATTTCTTTTTCCAACTGGATACCTGCCATAAGCGATTAAACACTACTGGCTATTGAATTTTATTGCGTATTGAGCTTATATCTGTTTCTCTTTACACGTTATAAGGATTGTTTTTATGTGAATCGGAATAAACAGCAAAAGGGGCTTATGATTGAATTGCTTTCTAATTTATTCAAGTAATCAGTAATCACCATCAAATAATTTTTGCGAAGAAAATGAGTGCAAAGCAAGCCTAAATATTTTCACGGGTATATTTGATATTCAATCGGATGGACACAATTTTAAGCTTAGGGTTATTGGAAAGACTTAAATATAATAATGCTGGTCTCTAAGGAAAACCTCGAAATCAAAATGTTAAAAGAAGCTTGTCATTATGTTTAAAATAATTCTTTATAAGCATCTCTGGAGTAAAACTCTGAAGTTTATTTTTAAAATTTCTAAAGATAAAAAAGTTTATAAGATAATGTGAACCCCAGATTTAATACATACCTAGTAAATAATGCTTACTTACTTAGTAGCCCCACACATGAATACATCAACATTGTTCATCTCATTGCAATGGTTTTTAAAGATTTTTTGAAGCCCTTAGTTCAATTTCGACTTGAAATTATTAGAATATCTACTTTGCTATAATTTTACTGTAACAAATCGAAGTCTGTTTTGTATAATTTCTAATTTTCATTCTAAGTTTTTTTTTGAATAAAGATTATATTATTTAAATTCGCCAAACCAACAGGTTATGGGCCCAGGAGAAAATTCAATAAAAAAAAAAAAGTTTATTTTTTGTTTGCGTTAAAGGAAGATTTTATTTAAATAAAAATCGCACGCGTTTATTGAATTGGGCGCATTGAATCGGTGTTTCTTTATTATAAAACAAGATGGAAAATAATGTACAAAAACTGAAACCATTTGATGGGACGAATTTTTCTAACTGGAAATATCGAATTCAAATTTTGCTGGAAGAAAAAGGTTTGGAGAAGTTTCTGGCAAATATACATTGCAATCGCTGTTGGAGGATGTTCCTGCTGATGAAAATAGTATCAAGGCCAAAGAATCGTTGAAATCTGAAGAGAAGAAATGCAAATCCATGAATATTTTCATCAGTTTGATCATGTAGTGCGTGAGTTGAAATCGATTGGTGCAACATTAGAAGAGCTGGATGTGGTATGTCATTTGATTTTAACGTTACCAAAATCTTTTGATGGCTTAATTACCGCACTGGAAACGATGGATACAACTAAATTAACGATTGAATTCGTTAAAAGTCGTCTTTTGGATGAATGTGGAAAGTGTGCAGCTAGTAGTTGTGGGCGTACCGTAAAATCAAACGACTCAATGGCTATTCAAGCAGACCGTTTGAAAATAATTTGTCACAGATGCAAAAAGCCAGGCCACATCAAATCGAAATGTAAAGTTAATTTTTCGAAGAAAATTGATTGGTATGGTAAGAAAACTGCAGGTGCAAATTGTGCAAGAAAAAATGAAGATCCTGAATTCTTACTTTGTGAAGAACAAATGTTATCAAAGAGGTCCAATGAGTGAAGTGGCACATGATGGTTCCAAATTCTTCGTTGCTTTTACTGATGATTTTTCACGTGCATCCATGGTATATTTCAAGAAGAAGGGAAGTGAAGTTTTCGAAAAATTTCAACAATACGTTGCTATGGCTGAAGCACAACATGGGCTAAAAATTTCGAAATTGCATTTGAATAATGGCGGTGAGTATTGCTCAAACGAATTTAGATCTTTTTGTGTCAATAAAGGTATTCGACTGAATTACACCGTGCCATACAATCCGGAAATGAATGCGGTATCTGAACGTTTCAATCGCACAGTAGTTGAAAAAGCAAGGACTATGCTTTTGTCGAGTGGATTGAGTCGTCGATTTTGGAGCGAAGCAGTTTTACATGCAAATTATGTTAAAAATCGCTCACCAACTAGTGCTTTTGGCAAACAATTTGCAAATAAAACACCCGCTGAAATTTGGTATGGTAAAAAGCCAGATTTATCTCATCTTCGTGTTTTTGGGTCGATTTGTTACAACTATGTACCAAACCAACAATGACAAGCTTGTCACCTTCGATGTCCCAAAGACGATACATCTGTGAAGACGAACCATATCCAAGCATGTAACATTTATATGATTTTGCATCTATGTAACTTCGTACGATTTTCTGTTGGAAGGAATTTAAATGATAGTTCAATTCAATTAAGCCAGTCAAATTACTTGAAAAATATTTTGAAGAAATTTGATATGAATAACTGCAAAACGGCTGCAACACCAATCGAAAATGGATTACATTTGCAGAATGATGATGGCAATAATTTATCTAGTCAGCCATATAGAGAACTCATTGGATGCTTAACATATGCTACTCAAACAACTCGACCAGATTTATGTGCATCGACAAACTATTTTAGTAGATTTCAAAACTGCTTTACAGATGAACACTTTATGTATGCAAAACGTATTTTAAGGTACATACAGGGAACATCTGATATGAAAATGGTTTATCGTCGTGATTCTGAGGCTGATATTTTGACTGGATACGCCGATTCTGGCTGGGCTGGTGATAAGAACGATCGCAAATCAACATCGGGATATGTATTCAAGGTCTTTGGGAATAATGTAAGTTGGTTATCACAAAAGCAACCAACTATTAGCCTGTCATCAACTGAAGCTGAGTATTTGGCATTAGCAAAATGTATTTGTGAGGCAAAATGGTTGCGCTGTCTTTTAAAAGAAATTGGACATCCTTGCAATTCACCAACAACAATATTTGAAGACAATCAAACATGCATCAAGGTAGCTGAAGAATCACGTGATCATAAAAGAATGAAACATATTGATGTGAAATACAACTTCGTTCGAGAATCTATTTTAAATAAAGAAACTCAAATACATCTCTAATAACAATCAAGTTGCTGATATAATGACAAAGGGTCTTGGAAAAATTCTTTTTTCAAAAGCATCGCTTAAATTTAAATCTTAATTAATTTCACTATATTAACTAATTTTTCCAACTAGTTTAATTTAAAAGAAATTTGATTTTTTTTAAATTGTAAATATTAATTTATTGAGTTTTAGAATTTATAGCTTTAAAATCTTGTTTGTTTGTTACTAATTTGTTAACTGATAAAATTAAGAGGCGGTATTAGAATATCTACTTTGCTATAATTTTACTGTAACAAATCGAAGTCTGTTTTGTATAATTTCTAATTTTCATCCTAAGTTTTTCTCTAAATAAAGATTATATTATTTGAATTCGCCAAACCAACAAAAATCACATGAGGTTTTTGAGATATGTATATTGTATAACCTTTTAAAATTAGAAATAAACACTCATATAAGGCTTTCTACACAAAAAAAAAACAAAATGTCATATTAACAATCGTCGACATTCAACTTGAAATTTGGCCAATTGGCGCATTGACTACCAAAATAGTCAATATAAAAAATTGAATACTGGGTAGTCAATAGAACAATTTTTGATTGTCAATTTTGGGTAGTCGATATGACAACAAAATAGTCAATTAAACAACTTCGGTAGTCAATTGACAATCGAGGATTGTTATATTGACTATCCGGTAGTCAAATTAGATTTCAAAAAAAAATATCATATTGACTACCGCAGTTGTCGTATTGACTACAGCAGTTGCCATATTGACTACCGTAGTTGTCGTATTGACTACTGTAGTTGTCATATTGACTGAAACATAAGTCAATATGACAACCGCAATTTCAATTTCCTTCAACCAAAGTTGTCATATTGACTACTAGAGTTGTCACATTGACTACCAAATTGTAAAAAAAAACTTTGGATCCCAAAATTGACAATTGAAAATTGTTCTATTGTTAGAAATAAATTAAATTGGGTGGCGCAACAGTCCGTTGAGAACAAGGGCCTAGTGACTTACAACTCTCAACCATTCCTGTGTACGAGTACTGTTGTCAGGGATGGCGGGGACCTACAGTTTTAAGCCAAATCCGAACAGCTAATTTGAGAAAGCACTTTTCATGGCAAGAATTACTCTTGGAGAATTTGTCAATTCCTCGCAAGAGGCAGTACCCGTGAAAAAAAACTTTGGATGGCATAGGCAGGGATCAAACCCAAGACCCCTGGCATGCCAGTCCATCGCACTAGCCATCATACCACGGGTACACAGGAAGAAGTAGAAAAATGTCTTCGATTTTTCATTAAAAGAATTTTCAGATTGCCACGAAACCCTCCGAACTATATGCTCTATCTAGAAACAGGAACTCCTCCTCTGAAAATGGATACACTACAGATGCATGTTAACTACGTAGTCAAAGTCATGAATATGGCAGACAGCAGAATTCCAAAAATCATTCTTAAAACAGTTATCCAAGCAAATGGATCTATGCTAGAAGAGTGGGAGAGCCTTGCTTCAATATGCGGTATTAATCTTGAAATAGCAATGAAATGAGTCGAAATTCAACATGATTTTGGAAAAATTTGGAAGAGTACTGTATGTAAGATATGAGTCTGAAGCTGGATCATCAATATTCAAGAACTATTACAGTCGTTTAAATTTAAATTTGCAAAATAGATCGTATCTGATTAATAACAACACAATCGATAAAATTAGCATTATTCTTAAAGCAAGGGGAGAATTACTTAACCTTAATTATATGCCACATCGACCCGATCTGCCCATATAATGTAGCCTTTGTAATATGAAAGCACGGGAAGATACCTTTCACTTTATTGCGGTGTGTCCACTGTCCAGTCTTAAAAGAATTCCGGATTATCTACTTCAATAAACGCAACCTCGATGAAACTGAATTCTTCAGGTTATTAAATGGAGAAGAAAGTTGGAACTCGCTTTATAATTATTCTATTGCTGCTCTTAAATATAGAAAACTTATAATCGAAGAAGATTTAAAAAAAATTCAAGAAAAATATTTATCAATGTAACTTATTAGGTACTCCTATTTTGTTAAAAAAAAATGTATTTGTTTTCGAAAACGTTAGTCTGGTAGACGGCCATAAGCCATACCGATACGATTTATAAGACAAATGTATTATCTTATTTTTTTTTTATATATTATATCAAATTGTTATACTTATTTTATTGAAATAAAATGAGTCAAATAACTAACTAAAAACTACACGGGAATGACTATCGCGGTTATCGGCTGAAAATTGACTACCAAATAGTCAATTTGACTACCAAAATAGTCAAAAGGATGACTTTTTTCGTTCTGTGTTAAGACATTTTTCAAAAAGTTGAATTTGTGATGATTTTCTAAATGCATTAACGATTCCTTCAAATACAGTTTTAAATATTTTTAGTATTTTGTTACACATTCGAAAAATGCTTACTAGTTTCAAGTCTTCTAGACTCCTAAATAAATGACAGATAGACCTAAAAATTTAAAAGTAACGTTAACTAAACTCCTGTATCAAGTTGATGATCTTGAAAATTAAATGACTGAGAAAATTGAGAGAATTAAATACAAAATCAATTGATTTTTGAAAAATTAGAGAATCTTTTTAGTGAACTGCATTATTTAAATGCAAAACTTCTTCTCAGCTCTACGAAACGCAAGCAACCCATTTTTAAAGAAACAACCTCTTTTGCCGTATTTAAACTTCAATTCGAGACTGCAATGTCTCAAAATAACTAGCATGAAAAATCTGGAGCAAAAGCAATGATTGTGGGCCTTGAGGGATGTGGTGCGTCTGATGTTCTAAGATGTGAAGTTAATATGTAATTAGAAAACTATTATGAACGTCCTTAATAGACATTGGAGTGACAACAAAAAACAGGTACATAGAATGGAATTGAAGAATCGATAACAGAAAGCGGGAGAAATCCTTCAAGAGCACGCATCAGATATCGAAATATTAGAATATTTGGAATATCCTGATTTATCTTGTGAGTTCATTGAGCAGTGCAAGATAGACGCTTTCAATGGTATTCGTGATTTAGATACCAAACGTGTTACGATTACAATACCTATGCCAACATTTACGGAAACTTTATCTATAACGATGACTCACAAAACTGCATCCAAGATGTGTGCACTTAATTCAAAGGTTTACAAACTTAATGTAATATTCGTGGGCTTAGAGCGAATTTTCTTTCGGTGTACTATCATACTGTTTTAAACAGACCAGTTGTATTGGCACTAAGGTAAGAATTCCGATCCTACTGAATATTTTATTCATGAATATTATATTAATAGCTTAGTGCCACTATTCTTTTCCCATATAGGTACATAAGGAATGATGTTGCTTATCATCTCTTGCCACATTTACTATTGATTTCTTTATCGATGTCCTAATCTATACAGAGTGTCAACTTCTCGTGAATTTGATGGCTTGTCTGATTCCATCCAAAGAATTGTTTCGTCCTGTTCTCGCACTGAATTAGTTGTTACGGGCGATTTCAATGTAGACAATTCTTCATGGTTCCCACATTCGGCCCAGACAACACCCGAAAGAGTGTGTGCTGAGATCTTCGCTGAGTTGAACAATATAACTCAGCTGGTCAACGAGCCCACTCGAATATCGAACGTGGTAAGTCGAGCAGAAAACACTCTTGACTTGTTTCTTACGTCTGATCCTGGTAAGTACACTATTAGTGTTCTATCTTCTCTAGGCGCATCTGACCATTGTGTCATATCAGCAAAATTCTCGTGTCAAAACTCTCTAGTTAGAAAAAAGAGCTCCTAAGAGAACCGTTTGGCAATATGAGAAAGCCAACTGGGACGGTCCCAATAATTATTTTAGGATCTTTAACTAGTCACTATGCTTCCTCGATAGTTACGTTCATGCCAGCGCTGATATGATCACAAGTTTGATTCTCCTGGTAATGAGAACTTTTATCCCGAATAGGGTTAAAAGCATCAGACCAAAAAAAACGCGTGGTTCAAAGCGAGTTGTAAAAAGGTTATTAGGGTCAAGAAAGTAAGTTTCAGTTGTTTTAAAGCCAATCCAAATGAGGACAACCGGAATAAGTTCAAGCAATCCAGGAAGATATGGGCCTGCAACGCCCATATTCGACGGAACAAATTTGTATACATGACCAAAAATTACGGCAACAAAATATTGCAATGTCAATGACATTGTCATTGTCAATGACACTCCATTTGTTAGCTCTTTGGAAAAAGCTAATCTCTTTGCTAGGTAGATCGCCGCCAATTCAAAGCTGCCAGTGAGTGTCTGCACTCCGCCTGTCATCGAGCGCGTTAGTAATTCTATGGGGCCAATCTTTTTTCGCTCTCGTACTATAGCGAAAATGCTAAAAGATGTTAACACACATAAATCCGCTGGTCAGGATGGTATCCCCGCTATTGTTCTAAAGAGGTGTTCTTCAACGCTGACAAAACCACTGCATAAGATTTTTCATTTGTACTACATCTAAGGCTTGTTCCGAGCGGTTGCAAACCGCTTTTGTCCAGCCTATCCCCAAAAGCGGCGAATCTTCTTCACCCTCTAATTACCGACCGATTGCACTTACGTACCTTCTTTCCAAGGTCATGGAAACGCTGATTAATTATCGGCTCAAGAAATATATCGAAGATCAAAAGCTTTTCAATTACCGACAATACGGCTTTCGCAGCAATACACTGGTGATCTCATGGTTCATCTCACCGAACAGTGGAGCAAATCTTTACATCGTTTTGGAGAAAGTAAGATTATTGCACTTGATATTTCAAAAGCATTTGATAGGGTTTGACATCAGGCTCTCTTATCAAAAATGAGTGCTTTCGGTTTTCATGAATCCCTCCTTCATTGGATTAGTAATTACCTTTCGAATCGTTCAATACAAGTAGTATTGGATGGATTCAAGTCTAAGAACCACAAAATAAATGCTGGTGTACCCCAGGGCTCTGTTCTATCTCCAAAACTCTTTCTCATTTTTATTAATGATCTCCTGTCCTGGGGAATAAAAAATCACGTGGAATTTCTTGCTTCGAAAACCCAATGCTGTCTTATGTCGGTAAAAAAAGAGATATACCCCCCTTGCCAATATCCATCGATGGCACTTGGCCACTTGCATCGAGGAGACTGAACATCGCGATATTCTCAATATGTGTATCACCAACCACCTTTTGTGGAACGATCACATATGCGATGTCGCTAAAAATGCCGCAAGATGTTTAGGTTTTCTAAGGCGATGCAAGAAGTTTTTCTCCCCCTCTGATCTAGCTGTTATTTACAAGACTTATATACGTCCAAAGCTTGAGTATAACTCCCATATCTGGGCTGGTGCTCCTGCAACTTACTTAAGCCTCTTGGACAGTATTGAACGTAGAGCATTTAGATTGATTGGTGATAATACCATCATAGGATCATTTACGTCGCTCGAACATCGTCGTAAAGTTTCCTGTCTCACCCTCTTTTACCGTTATATTAACGGTTTATGCTCTAGAGACATAGCCAGCTGCGTTCCTCCCCTTAAATAGTTCAACCGTAATACTCGCGCTTTTAGGAATGCTCATCAGTATGCCCTCGAGCCCAACTACGGTCGTACTGTCAAGTACAGAGATTCGTTCTTTAGCCGAACTACGCGAATGGCGAATGTGGAATTCCTTACCACACAGTGGAGCACAAGTTTCTAGTTGCTGATATCGTAGACGAACTGTGTTGACTTCATTGTAGCTAATCGATTTACAATTGACTTACAACAGCGAATTTTAAGGTATGGATGCGTTGAAATGCCACTAAAATTAAGCAATTATAAATATATCAAACCAAAATATACAAGTAGTTTCGAACAAAAAGCAAAACAATTCCACCAAACTCTGAGGCAATAATGTGAGCGAATATATAAAACGATGATTTGAAGTGTAATACGGTGTGTATGGTAGAAGCAATCGATGAACTTTTCGCCAAGAAAATCATTCCAATTAGAGTTTTCAACTTGTCAAATTCCTCGCAAAACTAAGAACGTAATCCAGTTATTAGAAATTGTGAAGAAGTTTCGAGAAGAGAGAGTAATTGCTTATTAGAACAGAATCCTAGCAAAAGCTGAGCGAAACTGTTGTGTCATGGAAAGAGAGCTCTGGGTGAGTCTGTGAAGAACTTCCACTATTATTTGTATGGTCAAAAGTTGAATTCTATAATTGTTCATAAATCTTGTCGTTCCTTTGGTCACTTAACATTTTTTCTTGCGTCCAATCGTGCTCAGGAAGAACTGCCAAAAGGTGGATGTCAATTATATTTTTCTTTGTTTACGTTTTTGAACACTGTTTTCATTCTAGGCAACAAGTTTTTTTTGACAGCGCACCCTCATTTAAGATAAGTAATAGCTCTGCAAACTTTCTATCCATCTAGTATAATGACCCTCTGGATTTTTAAAAATCCGTCCATCGCAAATCTCTAAGATTTTACCAGATATCGGAAATATACTTCTTCCTAGAATATTAATTATTTTGAAGATAATCACCACCTTTAAGATTTTCGTTTTATTTAAAAATAATACATCAAAACAACAAAACTCTACAGTAAAAAGTGTTCAAATGATAAAGAGCATTTGGAGTTTTCTTCGCTCTTCATTCTTTCTCTAATGTTGGTTTAAAATGTCGTACTAAACAGCCAATTATCGCCTCTAGCGCGTATTTTTCAGTCATTTTGATAAAACAACAAATGCAATAAAAGTCAATAAATAATTATTGATTTCATCATTTTTTTGATTTTTGTATGTACGAGTATGTACATACATATGGATAAATAACACACTTTTAAATCTTAAAAATGTATAATTTGAATTAAAGTTCAAAGCATTCATTATTACTGAGAAAAAAGGCTGCAAGGTTTTCAAACAAACCTATTTCAATATTCTTGACTGATTTAGTAATTCTAAATGCATTAAAAAAGCATTTGGTAGTGCGTGGCATAAGAGGTAAGCTATTTTTTTATTTGAAAGGCGCATTTATGACATTAAGTGTGGAATATGACATCATTCAAATGCCCGCCTCGGATTCTTACGGTGGCAGGGATCCGAGTGGTTCAATTTGCAATGACTCTTCCTCATAGATCCGGCTGAATTTGAGCGATGGCCTGTGTTATGTTCATCTTTAGGGCATCGGTCGATTGTGGCTTATTTGCATAGACCTGCGACTTCAAGAAACCCCACAGAAAAATATCTAGCGGGGTCAAATCGCATGACCTTGGTGGCCAATTCACATCACCCCTGCGAAAGATAGCCTCACACTCAAATCGTTTATGCAAAAAATCAATCGTGGCGTTTGCTGTGTGGCACGTAGCGCCATCCTGCGAAGTCACATGTCGTCTAGATCCATATGGTTCAATTTGGGCCATAAGAAATTAGTTATCATCCTTATGTAGCGCTCGCTGTTGACGGTGACGGCCTCACTAACGTAGTTTTTACAAAAGTATGGACCAATTATGCCACCGGCCAAAAATCCACTCCTAACGGTTACTTTTTGAGAATGCACAGACTTTCATCCAAAAATGCGACTCGTCACTAAAGATGATTTTTCGGCCAACATTGGGTACCTCTTCAAAACCATTCGAAGCCCAGTCAGCGAACAAACGGCCGGCGTTGTCTATGGTCATGAACTTTGAGCTCCTGGGTCAGTTGGATCTTGTACGGGTGTAGACTGTAGGCCAAAATCTATCCCTCGCCAATTGAAGAACCCTTTATAAAAATTTGAAATGGTTAACTATTTTACATAATTTTATTTAACAGAAAGTTTGTTATATGTTATATGTGATGAGATCTTATCTATATGATAAAATAAGTTCCTTAATGCTCTATGTTCCTCTAGGATCTGTACTAGAACCTAAACTTTTTAACGTTTATGTGCTTAAACTGGTCAATCAATTTTCCTCAAACGTATAATTCCCAACTCAAACTGGGAAGTTAAAAAAGTTACTTATGGAACTGTTAACTTTTTCAAGAATACAAAATTAAGGAAAATTAAATTGAATATTTCAACTTGGAAAACTAGGTTATAACAAATTACCTTATTAAATGTGTCAACAGGTTTCTGCATTAAATAGAATTTATTTACTTTTGTCTACTAAATTTAAAATTTTAGATTTGTTCCCAAAACAATTTTCTGCATGCATAATATAGGTACTAATAATAGACCAGAGTTAAATAAGTTGAAAATTTTAGCACAAGCATTTATTATTATTATAGCTCTATCAACTCAACTTGCATTTAAACTTGTGTTAACTTTAATAAAATATAATAAAAATAAACCAAATCCTTTTGTTCACTCAGCTGAATAAAAACTCTGCGCAGATTCTGAATCCGTCTATAGATGTTATGTTTTAGCTTCTATAGAGCTTTAACCTGTTGTATTCAACAGCGTATATAAACAACAAATAATAAAAAGCAGCTTTCGGGAGCTAAACATTTTTATAGATACTTTTTTGGCACGAACACACGACGACAAAACAAAAAACATGGTTGTGATTTGTGATCTCTAGATAGAAAAATACAAAAGGTTTTTCTCTTAGCCTCATATTTTTCGTATTTTGTAGGTTAGGTATAAACCGAGGCAACTAGTGGTACTTGCTTGATAAAAAAGGACGAACATTTCTATGTAGTATAGAAAAGCCCAATTCAAGAGCTTAATGCCATCTTAAAGGATGAGGTTTACACTTTAGTGTATCAAAAGTCGCGTAGGAGTTATTTTTGCAAAAAAAAAAAAAAAAACAACACCAGAAAGAAAAAATATTTCTAGGAAATTAATGGCTTGGTTGTTGGCCCGTTTTGAACTTTTCCATAAATCTTTATGAGATGGTTGATTTTGATTATTTTCAGGAATCGATTGGTAAAAAGGAAGTTTGGTAAACAATAAAACAATTGCCTGTGATTGACACATTTTTGAAACGAAACAAACACAATATGTCAACATTAATTAATCCGACAAAAGGCCTTGTTTCAATATTTTGACAAGGGGCTAATTATTGTTCGGCTTCGGCGATAAGTTTTCAAACTTATTTTAATAAAATATATAAATGGTTCTTTGCAGTTCGTAATGAAAATTTTCACTCGATCTTTTTCCGGGAATGAATAAGAATGGAAAAAACCCTTAACATCATCCTTTCGTAGTAAAATACCAAGAAAAATGATTAATCATTATATGGGAAGGGAGGTGCATAGTCTGTCCCGTTCGGTATAGCCTATCTAGATAGGTGCCTAACATACCATATGGGTTGAGGTAGATAGAATCAAGTTCATTTGTGGTGGTTGGGTAAGTCGTGGGTGTAAAGATGATGATTTATTACAATTGGTTAATACACAAAGCTGTTAAATGGGCAGTGTATTGAGTAAGATCTATGCAGAGGAATGAGAGCAGGAAGACCCTTTTGGCGTGATGATCGATTGACTGTCATGAATTCTTAAGGATTACAGTTGTAAGAATGTGAATTGAACATGGATTTTTTTGGGTTTGATTTTAAAAACCAAAAAAGTAAAATTACACTGTATAGGGTAGCCGGATGAATATGTCAGAAGTTTAAAGATTGTAAAAGTATATAATTGACAGTTTGACACATTTTGGGTTTTATTAAATAATAATAAATGGTTATATCATAATCATTGGGGAAACATGGTACTATTTTTATTTTGGTTCAGCGTTGAGCAGTTAAAATTTATTGGATATAATGTTTTTGTTTAAACTTTAGCAATATGGGGTGTGTATTTAATCTGATTAAATAAATATTATTTACATAAACTGTTTACTTGTTTTTTTAATTGTTGCTTGTTAATTGTTATGTTGTTATCTAACCAAAAACATAAAGTGGTTTTAAAAAATACTTAATCAAACAAATAATAAGGTTAATCTTATTTAAATAAAAACACACTTGACACTAATTATGTATATTTGAGATGTTAATTGTTTACATAATATTGTTTTTAAAATTAAACTAAAGCTGTGTAAATAAATGTTTTTTTTTCATTTGTATAAACACCAGCCAGACGGTATAGATATGAATCTATTTTAGTTTCTAAGCCAATTTAAAAAATGGGACAATCCTTATGTTATGATACAATTGATTCTGAAGATCATAAATCGTGATAGTCTCAAGACTTAGGCATGAAAACTACTACCCTTCCAGATAGTTAAAATTGTCAATTATATGATATATTGGTGTTTCTTTACCATCCTAAAGGTGTTATATTTTTATTATAAATTGACTTTTATTTCAATACAAAAATAGTACAATATTTGTGTAGACTAACGCGTAATGGACTAAGCCTAAAGCTGAGTTGACAAAATATAAGCTGTAATTCTTATACTGTTATTAAGAATCTGGATATCTCCGTTTAAGATAATTAATTGCTTTATCTTCTTCTTATTCATGTTTTCCAAACACTGTTAGTTGAAATTCTTTTACAATTGGATACACCCCAAGAAAATGAAAAACATCTTCTTTTTTATCATGTTGCACAATGCACACTGCACAGGTCACAAATTGTTGAAAAACATGGTAGATGTGGTACAGCATTTAAAAGGACATTTTCACCACTCATTTTCAAGATATTACTGAGTAACTGTGGAAGAAATATATGTTTCTGTTTTTAAAAAATTTTTTGAATATATTGGGCACATGTAAGTCTGCCAAGGTTTTCCCAAACAGCGTTTAATTTTGATCTGAAATTAATTCTTCATCCCTTACGAATGCAATATTATTCTCATACAAAACTAGCATGATTTGAATGTTCTTGCAGTATCGATTTTGGTAAGTACTTAACATGAAATTGCATCGAAGAATGCGTACAACTTGGCTTGCTCTTAATTTATTCGGCAATGGCTAAGCAGAATATTTGATCGATCATAGATTAAATTTTTCGAAACCCAGCGTGAAATATTTCCTTAAGAATGTTATTTTCTTGAACAAATTCATAATAATCTTTTTTAATCCAAGCAGAAAACAGTTTGACATGAAGTCTGCGAAGAAGGTGATGCCTCTGTAGTCCTTCCTCATTTGTATAAATCAAACTTTCGATTATATTCTTAGGTACGTACACTATGGGCTCGTTCTTGCATTTTTTATGGAATTCAAAATGGATGCAATCATACCTTGGTGCTTTATTTGAATTTAAGATACTTATAACTTCTTTGACTTATTCCAGAGGCAGTGTCTAGTTTTTCATCAATGAAGTTATGAAAAACGTCACCGCGTAATACTTTAAGCTGAAGATATATGATTTACAAAACAATAACACTCAAAACTGTTAAACTTAACTTATGACCACTCTTGAATTGTTGAAGACCAAAAGTAGAAAATTTAGAAACAATTTAAGTTTCGGTATCTTTTTACTTTTTAAACTTATAGGCAAGTATCGCTTTCGTACAGAATTTTTTACCGAGATTTTAATTAAATATCATATAACGATGGTAGAGAATTTGAAAAAAGTATATCCGGTCTTTCTTCCGGACTTTCCATAGAACCGTTATTAACTTCCCATAGGAAGTTATTGTAATGGGTCCGATTTGTCAAATTGAAAATTTTGACATTTCTAGACGTTTCAAGGTCCCTAGAGTCGAAATAAAAGATTTATAGAAAGATGTCTGTGCGTACGTATGTCGTACGTCAGTACGTCCGGCCCGTACGTTCGCGACGTTTTTTTCGTCGTCCATAGATCAAGAACCAGAAGAGAAAGCGACTTCAAATAAATGTTGTTATACAGATAATAAGACAGAAGAAAGATGCAGAAAGGGCTCTCAAGAAAATTCCGTGGGCGGTTTTTTACCATAGCAGTTTAAAAAAAAGCTGAAAATTTTGGTTAACCCTAAATATCTCATGAACCAATGAAAAAACTTGGCTACAGACTTATTGTATCTTATAAGAAATATTATTTTCAACATTCTGAAAAATGTTGAGAAAAATAAAATTGACAGTTTTCTTACAAAAAATAAAAACCAAAAAAAAAAAATTAATAAAAGTTGGTAAAAATTGATTTTCGACTCAAATATCTTTTCAAAACTTTGAGATATTGGCTTTAAACTAGTTTTATTTTTTTTTTAAATTTGTTGACAACATTCAGTAGAATTTTGAAAAAAATCGAATCGATAGTTTTTGTACAAAAAATTAAAAACCTAAAAAAGATTTAACAAAAGTTGGTAAAAATTGATTTTCGACTCAAATATCTTTTCAAAACCTTGAGATAATGGCTTCTAACTAATTTCAACTTATAAGAAATATTGTTTTCAACATTCGGAAAAATTTTGAGAAAAATTGAATTGGTTTTATTTAAAAAAAAAAAATCTAAAAAAAATTGTATAAAAATTGGTTAAAATTGATTTTCGACCCAAATATCTTTTTAATACTTTGGCCTTAAACTGCTTTTATCTTTCAAAAAATATTGTTGTTAACATCCAATAAAATTTTGAGAAAAATCGAATTGACAGTTTTTTTTACAAAAAATAAAAACCTAAAAAAAACAATACTAGAACTTGGTAAAAATTTACTTTCGACTCAAATAGCTTTTCAAAAATTAAAAATATTGGCTTCAAACTTATTTTATTTCACAGAAAATATTGTTTTTGATATTCAGTAATTTTTTTTATAAAAATCCAACAGTCCTTTTTTCATAAAAAAATAAAACCTACAAAAAATAATACGCAAATTTGGTAAAAATTGATTCATATAGACATACTTTTAAGCAAGACAAATCGACAGACGGGATGGGAAGTTGTCAGTGTGGGTCGCATCCCAGCCTCTTTTTTATTTTAAAATTTTCTCTGAACACAATGAACCCGTTTAAATAACAAGCTATTGTATTGTCTTAATAATATTGTATGATTAAAAATGTCTATTTTTCTTTTTTGGATTTTAAAAAACATTCATGACAATGGGAGATAATTTGTTTGTTTTTTTTTCGAAGGAATTCCCTTAAATTCAAAACTATTCATATTGCGTTAATGGACATGACCCTCATTATATTTTGAATTATTAATTTTTTTGTATATGAAAACAAAATTTGTATTTACTTCCTTAAACTTTGTTGCTAAAAGTACTACTTTTAACTGAAGACTAGACGAAGAACATAATATGAATCGGATATTCCAAAAACACAGAACAAATTCGTCAACTTTTGACCAATGGACTATCCAGGGGGGGGGGGTCATATGAGCCATAAAGCTTATACAATCAAGTTTTATAAGTAAAGATTTCATCTAAAGATTTGTTAGTAATTTAACGACATTCACCAAAAAGCGGTTTGCCGTCAAAAACTACTCAAATTTTTGTTTTCACTCAATTTAGTATTTGAACAAAATTTAGTCATGCTTTAAATTATTTTCATAAAATTTGTTTCTAAGATAAAGAGCAAATATTCAGGTTGTTAAGAAGAAACCTTGAATAAAAAATCGTCAATTTAAAAATATGTGTATTTTTTTAAACTTTCTCTAAATTTTGTTTTCTTAAATTGGCTTCTTTTTGCTCCAGAAGGGTACCCCTAATAAAACCTTCATTTTTTTAAAAGTTTCTCAAAAACTAATGGACCGATTTCAATAATTTTCTTTTTCTGTGCAAGCTCTTGTCGATGATCAAATTGATGATGATTTTTGATGATGAAAAATGTCATTTTTTTATTTTTTTAAAAAAAATATTAATTTTGTTTACAAAACTCGATAGCGAAATTTAAATTTAAAGTGTATATCTATAAGCACTTTATTTATTGCTTACCAAAAAGTATTTTTAAGACAAAATTTTAAATGATTTTCGAAAAAAATAAGTTACATTTTTAAATCTTAAAATATAGGAAATATTTTTAAACAGACTTTTTGGAAGATATTAGCAAGTTCTAGCGACCCAGTCATTCATTTTATTTCTTTCAAAATTAATTTTCTGTTGAATACAAAAGATCTTAAAAGATCTTAAAAATTAAATAAATCTACTTTTGAAGTGAATTTTCTTTAGAACTAAGATTTAAAAACGAATTTCAAAAATATAAATGTTCCAAAAACAGCAAAAGTTACACTTTTGTAAAACTAATAGCTGATTGAAAAACATAATACACGTTTCATATTTATTGATATAAAAGCTTTGAATCTCTTGAGATTTGAAGTGAAAAGAGATTCTGAAACGTTTAATTTGTGAGTGCCACACAAAAGTTTCTTCCCAACGTTTTTCTTTACCTTAATTTGTTTTAATTTAATTTTTTAGAGAAATTATGTACTTAAATGCACCTATGTACTGTACATATATACATATATCCTCAAATTCAAGAACTAAGCATTTTTCTCTCTATACAAGTTTTAAGTTTTGTTGACTCCTTTAAGGTCAAAATACGAGTAAGCAGACTGATAGCGATAGTAATAATAGACTCCAGAAAATTGAGTCCGAAAAAACTACGTCAAAAAAGCCCCACAGTTCTTTATATCAGATCGTCTCTCTTGAATTTTTGTAGCGTTCTCCGCATTAATAGAAATAGAAACCAGAAAATTATATTTTATTTGTCGAAAAAAGCTACGTTTCAAAACCATTTCTTACATTTCTGCGTGAAATGCACCAAAAACCCTCTTGGATCTTGGAGTGCTTTCATATGTAGGGAGTCATCCAAATTAAATAGTTAGATTATACCTTAATGGACAACAGTGTTCTAAAATAATAATTTGATAATTAAAGTTGCCACTTTAGCAATTGAAATCTGTAAATATAAATTTAAGATTCACATTATGTTATTTAAATTTTGTTAGCCTTCTTTACAAAACATGAAAGAACATTTTTAAGCGGCGATTGAGAACTCATCTAAGTGTGTGAAACCCCCCCCCCCTGATCCAAAGTCTGGATCCGCCCTTGAGCACAATAAAGTCTTTCTCGTATTTAAACCCTACTAAGGTTGTAAACATGAACCCTGTTCATTTGCTCACATGTTAAATACAAGAATTTCCTTCAAAATTTGTCTATAAAGGTCACTCTTTGGATCATAACCTCTTTTCTTGTAAGTTGCAATGAAACCTACCGCGTGCTGTTGGCATTTGTTCTTTCTGTCTGTTGTTCTTTCTCCTCTGTCCTTCTGTCTTGTATTACTGTCTTGTGCTGTTATCACCTTATAAAGCTTAGTCGCTCAAAGTGCTGTGTTCTCTACTCTGTACATTTATGAGCTGAGTAGTGTGAAATGTAGTAGTAGTATTTTTTTATTTTGCATAAATCAGTATAATAGGTGTTGTAACCGCACATTTTACAATACAGTGATTTGATAAATATGTCTTACATCTGAAATATTATTTTATAGTTTAAACAAAAAATATTAGGGCAACGAAATACTTGAAGGAAAAGCAAAGAAAAACCTTCAATTTAAATTAAAAAAAAAAAAAAAAAATGACTAGAATTTGATTCAGTTGTGTTTAACAAACATTTTTAAATAGAATTGAATTCTTGGATAATGGAGTATAATATAAATAATAAATAAATTAACAAATCAATATAATTAACACAAAAGTGAATATACAAATATATAAATAAATAAAAACAATTAATGATTTAATAAATAAAAAGAAAATAAATAAATAAGTAAATAAATAAATAAATAAAAAAAATAAATAAATAAATAAAATAAATAAATAAATAAGTAATAAATAAATAAATTAATATAAATAAAAAAGGTAAGTAAATATAAATAAATAAATGAATAAGTACATAAATGAACGAATAAATAAATAAATGGATAAATTATTACGAAAAAACAATTTATATGTAGATATAGTGAAAAAAAAAATAAAAAAAAAAAAAAATAAAAACGTAAATAGATAGGTAACTGAACAAATATCACAGATTGATTTGGTTTATAAGAGGGTTATCAGATGAATTACATCTAAGCGCAAAGTTTGCTTCTAGCTTTTGAATTCGTTCGGAGATCAATTCAACATTCGTTTCTTGATGAAGGTCACAAGTGGAATAACGGAATGGTAGATTAAGCATCATTTTTAATAATTTATTTTGTGAAACTTGGAGTTTTTTAATGTGACATAGTGCAGCCCTTCCCCAAACAGGACTTCCATATAACAAAATTGCCTGAAATATCACTTTCATTATGATCACTTTATTTTCAATAGTTAGAGCAGATCTTCGATTTATAAAAGGGTAAAGCAATTTGATAGCTATATTTACTTTCTTTATAGTACAATTAATATGGTGGTTGAATGTTAGTTTGGTGTCAAGATGTATACCTAGATATTTTACAGAATTTTCCCAAGCTATGTCTATTCCATTTATCTGAATAAATTGGTTGCTGGGGAGATAACAAGACTTTCTTTTCCTTGAAAAAAAGATAGCTTGAAATTTATCAGCATTTAACTTGATTTTCCATTTGTTGTAAAAATTGCTTAATATTTCAACAGCTTGAACTAAATTACTCTCAATGTTGAGAGCAAGTTCATCTGAAGAATATATTGCTGTGTCGTCTGCAAAAATGGCAATTTCACAGAGCGGAATGGTTGGGATATCTGAAGTATATAAATTGTACAAAAGAGGGCCCAAAACAGAGCCTTGGGGGACACCAAAATTGAACGTAAATAAAGACGAAATACCACTGTTGACATGAACACTAAAACATCGATCGGAAAGAAAACTTTGAACAATTTTACAAAGATATAACGGAACTTTAAATTTAATCATTTTATAAATTATTCCTTTGTGCCATACTGAGTCAAAAGCCTTCTCAATATCTAAAAGTATCATACCCGTCGATTTACCTTGGATTCGTTTACTTTTGACATGTTGACAGATTCTTTTCACCTGATGAGACGTAGAGTGAAATCTGCGAAAACCAAATTGTTGATCGGGGAATATTTTTTCATCGGAAATATATTTTAGCATCTTTTCTTTAAGAATCTTCTCATAAATTTTGCTTAAACTACTTAGCAGGCTAATGGGTCTATATCCGCTAGCTAAATCGGGAGGTTTTCCCGCCTTACAAATTGGAATGATTTTTGCAATTTTCCATTTAATTGGAAAATATTGCATTTTTAAACATGCATTTATTATGAACGTAAGAAACTGAATGCCTTCTTTCGAGAGATGTTTAATATAGGTGTTTTTGATATTGTCTAGCCCACCTGTTTTTTTAAGTTTTAAATCTTTGATAATGATGTTGATATCTTTAGTTGAAACAAATGCATTTGAAGGTGTTAATAAATTTAAATTATTGAAATTGTCGATTTTTGAATCAACTAATGCGTTTGTTTCACTATCACCTAAATGTTCTGGGACTCTATGATTTTTTAAAAAGCGCTCAGCGAACACATTAGCTTTATCCTCGTTAGAACATACAATCTCATTATTTTCCCTGAGGAATGGAATTTTCCTATTTTTATTTTTTGTAATTTTAACAATATTCCAGAAGGGCTTTCCATTCTTATCAAGCGTACTCAATTTGTTGTTCCATTCCTTGTTTCGAAGATGTAAAATTTCTCTCGAAATTAATTGATTGAAATGAGAAACCATATTTTTCGAAAAAGGCTGGCGGTATCTTTGCCAATTCCTTCTATGAATATTTCTCAGTTTTATCATTTCCAAAACATGAGAAGGAAGTGTTTTGTTTAGAAAAGAATCTTCTTTAAGTTTTTTGGGAACGCATTTTTCCACGGACGATAAAATACCTTGAGTAAAGATTTGTACAGCGCAATCTACATCATCAAAAGAAGATATGTTGTTCAAATCCATAGACACATTTTGAAGTTCTGCATTCATGGTTGTTTGAAATAATTTCCAATTTGCTTTGTGAAATTGTTGGATATATTGCACTTTTTTTTCACCCGACCAAGGGAGACGACAAAGAACAGGGTTGTGATCGGAACTCAACGCATCTATAGAAATTGGGTTAACTAATTGACAAGACATGTTAGTAAAAAACAAATCAAGGACGGATGGAGATCCATGGGAACCAGCGGGAAAAAACGTGGGACTAGGAGGGAAAAGGATATTAATAGGAAAGAAATGTGGAAATTGAGTTAGTAGATTCCCCCAACAATTTGCCCTTATACATCCCCAATCTTTATGTCGACAATTAAGGTCGCCACCTAGCAAGAATTCACCACTAGTAGAGAAAAGCTGCCTTAAGTCACGCTTAAAGAAATCTTTTTTTAGATCCGATGAAGTTCCACCAGGAAAGTAGATACAATAAATCTTAACCTCATTTCCCCTCAAAAGCTTAACCGATATCCCTACATTCTCTATCAAGCGTGTTCTTATCACAGGTAAGAGTGAATGTTGAATTGATCTCTTCACGAAAATTGCTACTCCACCACCCCTTTGCTCAGACCTATCTACTCGATAACACTGAAAATCAGAAGAAGGAAGTGTATCTACATTTGTTAGCCATGTTTCGGTTACTAAAGCAACGTCTACTTTTTGGCTATTTAAAAAATTCAAAAATTCAAAATATTTGTTCCTTATTGACTTAGAATTCCAAGTTATAATATTTAAATTATTCAAAATGTTACTTGCCATTGGGATATAGAAATTTACAAGCTAAATGTGCGATTACATTGAATTGTTCAATTTTGTTTTTACAAACAGATAAGCTAGTGATCATTTCCATACAAAGGCTGTTGAGTTCTTCCATCGAAAATAAAGTTGTGTTGTTGTTGTTAGATGCACTTGCACTTGTGTTGACAAGGGTTGGTGTAATTGGTGAAATTGGACTGCAGGTAGGCGCAGAGCTTTTTTCCAATGGTCTTGTTGAGTGCTGAGATCTGATTACTCCAGGTTGCTGGCTCTCAGTAATTGCTCTCTTTCTTGGAGTGGGAAGCAATGGAAAATTGCTCATTGAATCAAGTAAAACCGGTTCTTGTGAAGGAACTTGCGTGGTTGTAGGTGTGGAGAAAGAAATTCTTTGTTGATTGATCAAACGGAGAGATTTTTTCTCTTTGATTTGCAAGTATGTGGCTCTGCTTGCACAAGTTATATCGGTGGCTTTATGATTGCCATTACAGTTTGCACATTTGTGTGCCGAGATGTTGTCACAGTCGGATGTTTTATGTGAACCAGCACAGATCGCGCAGTAGGTTTTAATGTGGCAATTGCGCTCCCCATGACCAAACATTTGGCAATTGTGACATTGGGTCAATTTGCCTTTGAGTTTTCTTTGATAACTCCAAGTGACTTGGGTGTAAAACAAAGATTTAATGTTCTTTTTTAAGTCATTTAATTTCACAGAACCGTTTTCAAAAGAAATTACATACAAATTGTCGCTATAGTGTTCATAGTTCTTAACAATTTTTTTAACTTCGACGCACTTAAGATCACGACGAATAAGTTCAGATTTTAGATCATGTGATTCTATATTATCCAAACCATAAAGAACAACTTTAAATGCTTTAACACTTCTCAAATCATGTGAGAAGAATTGACAGTTTTGATCATTTAAATGTTTAAGAACAGCATTAAAGGATTCAAGTGATGCACAGATAATTTTAATTCCGATGGATAGTTTTTTAATGGAATAATCGATAATATTAAGTTGTTTCATGAACCCATGAACAAATGCAGGGTTTTTTTGCAACAATTTAATAGGGGGCACAAACACTTTTTTATTTTCAACAATTGCAGAAGATTCGTCCATTTCTTCAGTATTGTCAGTGTCCGGGAGACATTGAAGAGGAAAAAAAGAATTGTTAGAGAGGCGACTTGTACCTGCCATTGCAGTACGAAGTTTTTTATCCAAGGACAAATTCTTGCCCTCAGATTCCGGCGATCGATCGCGTTTAGTTATGATTAGGCTTATTGAGAACTTTTTAAAGAAAACACGTTATGCGTCAACGAAAGCTTCAACTAGACTAGAGTAGTGTGAAATGTAATGTTATGTACAAGTTTCTTTTTAAAAATGCATATCGCTTGTTTTTGGATTTGCCATACAATTGGCCTCTACTGTTTCCCTAAAACAAATTACAAATGGATCAAGCCACAGGTCCAAGACGACTAATTGAAATCTTCAATTAGGCTGATAGCAAGATTTTGGAATTTTATGGGCAAACATTTTCGCCAATCTCAGTTAAAAAACAAGTCGTTGAACTCTGTGATGTGCTGGTGCTTAAGAAGGCTTCAAAAACCCACATGAGGTAAATTTTGTTTATAATCGTAGCGTCCGAGATGAAAATGCATCTGTCAAAAAAATGTTTGTTCTCTTTGTAAAAAATGTTTCAATATTTCCCAATATTTTTTAAACTGAAAAGCGATTGATTTCTTTCCGCAGAAGTATGATACTGACTTTCTATATTTTTCTAGAAGGAAACAGTTAAATAAATAAATAAATTAGGTGGCGCAACAGTCCATGAAGAACCAGGGCCTAGTGACTTACAACTTTCAACCATTCCTGTGTGCGAGTAATTGCAGGGATGGAGGGGACCTACAGTTTATATGCCGATTCCGAACGGCTAATTCGAGAAAGCACTTTTAATAACAAGAATTACTCTTGGAGAATTTGTCAATTCCTCGCAAGAGGCAGTACCCGTGAAAAAAACTTTAGGTGGCACAGGCAGGGATCGAACCCAAGACCTCTCGCATGACAGTCCAACGCACTTTTTTTTTTTTTTTATTTTTTATTTTTTTTCAAATTCATTCTTAAGACTATCTTAAAGCTAGACAAAAATTCATAAAACTAGCCTAATTATCCATAACTTACAACTAACTTACTGGTCCCATACGGACACTCTAAGTTAAACAATAATACTTAATGCTAATGCCTTTCGGCCCTAAGATCTATTTAACTTCAATTCATTTTATTTATTTGTGTATTCATTAGAAAATTTAGCAAAAACTAATGTCAATATCCTTTTTTATTTTTACTTAAAAACTACTTAAAATAAGGTCCTTAATATAAAACTTAAAGCTAACTTAAACTACATATTCTACCTATAAACTACTTAAAACTAGAACAACCACAGCAGCAAATCTAACTATCTAACGTTTTTTGTTTTTCATATTTTGTCTTTTTTTTTCTATTTTTATTTTTTTGATTATTCCATGATTTTTTTTTTGTATTTTTTTGTATTTTTCTTTTTTGTATTTTTTGTATTTTTTTTGTATGTTTTTTTTTTTTGTGCCACCATGCCTATTCTACTTAAAACTAAACCCTAAAACTATAAAACAAGTATGTAAGTCAGCCAAGGCTTAAAACCCCATCCCGACTACCCACTATCAAGTGCCGATTGAAGCCACCAAAACTGGTTCTCCTGCTTCACCCTATCAGTTCGGTCCCGTTCGGACACAGCCCTACTGAACCGAAGGAGCTCTGCTCCGCCTTGCGCCATGACGTCCCGATTGTACAGGAGTCGCCTATCCATGGTCCGTCGTCTGACGTGGTAGATTAACGGAACTGCCAATCTATCCTGTATCAGACCGCATCTATCTAAAAAGAGGAATGCCTCTGGTGGAATGAAGCCGCTCAAGCGTGCACTTTCAAAATACTCGTCGTTCGGATAGAACGCCCCGAAAATTAAATTGTTGGTCGAAGACATAGCTCTTGCAATGTGACCTCGAACGAGTTTTATCACGAAATTGTCAATTCTGTTGATTCGAGCCCCGTTGTATAGGACCTCGTTGGAATAGTAATGCACGTAAGAAGATTCGGCTGTTCGATATAAGCCGGTACAGCGTCGTAAACACTGCCGCTCGAACACCCGAAACTTCTCCATCTGGGAAGGGGCAACGTTGAACCACACAGGACAACCATAAACAATCATCGGCCGTATGTGGGCCATGTAGCAAATTACCTTCACTCTGGGGTCAAGCCGACTGCTAAAAAACAGACGTTTCGTCAGAGCGAAGGCTCCTCTGGCCCTGGTCAGAGCAGCATTTATATGTCTGTCGAAATATAAATACTCATCTAACCAGATACCGAGGTACTTCACTACACTTTTGCTCGCTAATGGCTGCCCGTGAAGATCAACGATAACCATCTTGCGCCAATTCTTGCACGTATCCCTCGTGGCCCTAGCCAACGGAGTCCGGAACAGAATTGTCTCCGACTTCTGGACATTTATTTTCAGTTTCCAGTCGTCGCAATATCGCTGAATCTTGTCGAAATCACGCTGCAAGAGAATTCTAATAACCTCAACCTTTCGGGCCGTTCTGTACGCAATTAGATCGTCGGCGTACGCAATTGCCTTTGTTAGACTACCTATCAGATCGCTGGTGTAAATGCTGAAGAGAATCGGCGAATTCACCGCTCCCTGTTGAAGACCATTTTTAATTAGGAATGTTGTGGTAGAAGTTACATTGCCACTTTTGACAACAAACTTTCTACCGTTAAGCATATCATAAAGTATATACAACAATGGCTTGCTTATGCCAAGCCTGCTCAGTTTTAGGTAAAGACCCTCTAACCATACGGTGTCAAAGGCCTTTTCCAAATCAACCAGAACAGCACCTGTGCATTGTTGTTTTGTTTTATTCCATTGGATATCAGAAACGAGTTTAGACGCAGCATGAATTGTGTCATGACCCGCCTTGAACCCGAACTGTTTATCCGGAATTATTTTGTTGTCCGCAGCCCATTTAGTCAGAGCCCTATTGATGATCTTTTCGAAAACTTTGCTGATGCTCAGAAGAAGACTTATCGACCGAAGATTTGACGGGTTGAAGTTGTCCTTTCCCTTTTTCGGGAGAGGATGAACCACAGCGGTCTTCCAATGCACTGGATAATATGCATTATTCAGTGCATTATTGAAGAGTGTGGTGTAAATGTCAATTGCCTGTTGGATATACCATCGACGCCTGCTGACTTTTTATATTTTATTGAGTCGAAGATGAGCTGAAGCTCAACCTTCGTCACTAACAGGGGACTTGGACCCGTTTGCTCGGCGATTATGGCATTTGCCAAGAAATCGTCATTGAACCGCATAAAACCGCGGTTCTCAGATCGCCATTGTGTCATATCATTTCGAAGGTAAAAATGATTAAGTAGGGCTCTGTTTTCCAGGTCGTGGTTGGGGCGAGTGCTAGAATTCACCTTGTACACTTGCTGGAAAGCAGCTCCCACTGCCTCCACTTTTTCCTTCGGATCTTCAATTATAAAAAAGTCATCGTCAAAGATGGCTTCCTCTGGATCTATTTGCGCTGTCCTGAGTACGTTTGTGTTCTCTTCAGTTCTTTGGAGTTTCAGACACGGAAGGTCATTGTCGTTCTTTTTCCTAAATATCTTGTTGATTTTAGGGAACATACCAGGGTCACTGGAATTAACTGACCGGATCTTGTGGTCCCAGTACTTGTTAATTGATAACCTGCAGTTCTCCTTAATCAACAGATTGACATTTTTTATTGACGACTTCAGTGTCCTAACCTCCAAGTCGTGTGGGTCTGTGAGTCGTCTGTACAAGTTTTTGAGTCTTGTCAGTAAGCCACTCTTGTGCCTACGTAATGCGTCAATAGTCGCGTTTCTGTAAGCGTCCATTTGGACAGTCCAACGCACTAACCATCATGCCACGGGTACCACAGAAGGAAACAGTTATCAGTGTCAAAATAAAATACATTTTAAAAAGCCATTACTAGATGGCTCTTCTTCAAAATATCGAGTATCTTAAAAAACTCATATTGACGAAATTGCAGCAAGTTTAGATTTTAAAAAAAAATTAAATATTATAAAGACAATGTGATCAGAGAATTCAAAATGTTACTAAAATTTCAATTTGCTTACACAAAGTCTTCTATCTATATGCATGTCCTTTTCGCATAAACAAAGGTTTTAAATAAACAAAATAAATCCAGTTTTCGGTCATATCCTTTGTGTACTTTTATCTTCGAAAAAAGTAAAACCTTTCCAATTTCAGCACTATTACCTTTCAACAAGATAACTCATATACAAAAAGCAAAAAAAACCTACAGAGCCCGCATCCTTTTGTTACACGGACTTGTGTACCAAAGAACACTTTCATCGAACAAAAACATATTATTTATGTTCAATTTAACACCACCCTGAATTAAATCTGAATCACACAAAAGCATGAAAGGCAATACAACTCGAGTGCTTAGAGTAATTTTTCCAAATAACACAACAACAAAAAACCCATATTGTCAATAGATGGATTTCGAATTCAATAAAACGCTGGTCATTGAAAAACAAGACAAACAAAAATAGCCCATGATGACATCGAGCCTTTTCGATATATGTACATTTGGTATTTTAGTTGTAACGTTGTGTCCATGTTCAGAGTTCAATACAAAAGCTTAACCATATTATTTTAGTGCTCAGACATATTATAGCCTTTAACTGGCAACAATGTTACAAATTTCATTTTGGCAATTTGTGTCTAGCTTTTTGATGTGGTTTTGTAATATGAGTAGAGTACGCACAAAAGTAAAAAAAGGTTAAATGTTTTTGAAGTTTTGTTTGTAATTGGATATCTTTTTTCTTTTCATTGACCCTGAATAGAATAATGGGAGATAAAATAAATGATATTGATAATTTTGAAATTATTTCTAGCCACACAGGTATTTGATTTGCCAAATCGAAAGTAATTGGAATTTTATATGAGATAACTCCCATATTGATGATTTATAAGTGTATTGAGGGAAATTAGTTAAAAATTAAAACCCTTAAAATTCAAGTTGACTACATATGTAATGTCCTTAAAATGTCTGATGAGCGTCTCCCTAAAAAAGCAGCACTTCAGGCGATAAATAGCAGATCAAGTTGGTTTAGAGATTGGATAGAGCTAGCGGAAGAATCCAATATATATCTTGAACCTGATGATTACCTAATGTGGAAACCCGCTCTGTATCAGCTAATTTCTATTATAGATGATCGATTAAGATGTGAGTTCGTAGCTGAAGCAGAAGAATCCATCTACAGAAACACATATAGCAAGCTAAATTACAATCTAAACCACAAAAACTACTTCCGTGATGACTACACGACAGATCAAATATCAATGATATTTAGATTAAGAGGTGAACTCCTTAATCTTAACTTCATTCCGCATCGGGAAGAGTTGCCTTTGCTGTGCGAATTGTGTAATATGGGCGATGTCCTGTTCTTCGAGAAACAAGAAGAAATATCTTTGGGTGTGATTATCTATCAGAAGAGGTTATGATTCATCATCTTAATGAAATTGATGTTCCTATACTTTACAAATATTGTAAAATAGCGTTAGCTTATAGAAACAGAATTATAAAAGAATGTTTTTAAAAATAAAGAATAATATGATTATATAAATTAAAAGAAAGTTGTCAATCAGGCAGACGGCAAATAGCCATGCTTTATTATTGTAAAATATGTACATACTTATGTTATATTATAATGTAAAGAAATAAAATCTAATCTAATCTAATCTAGTTAAAAATTAAGTAATCAGTACAAAAAAGTGCGTACATACGCCTCGGTGTACAACAGAAGAATTACCTACAAGGATCCTGTATAAAACCTTTACACCGATAATTTACCCCAATTAAGGACAAAAACTCCATAAGCTTACTTGTGGAAAAAAGGAAATATCTTCAAGATATTTACGCTGACAGGTGTGAGAAGCTAATATTTCGGCACACTTCTAAAGTTTAAAGCTTAAATTTTTTTATCCACAAGCATATAAAATAAATCTTAAATACAAATAAAAAAAAATAAAATTTAATTGAAACAAACACATTTTGAGAACAAAAAATGTTAAGGTTTAAGCCTTGAAAATAAATTCCATTTAAAGTTCATAAATCATGCACTCTTTTTTCTGGCTTGTTAAAATATATAAATTAGAAAAACCAAATGCCTGGGAATGGTTTATGTCTTATTGTAAAGGGTTTCTGTTTCCCTTCACGTGTTCTTGTGGTGCAGCAAGTTAAGTTTTTTTTCATTTACCTTCTCGATGTAAGACAAATTTTAATTATCACATTTCAAACTCTCAAGAATATACAAAAAATATAGTAGTTGCTTTAAGATAATTAATCTGCCATAAAATTTGTTTTTTTTTTCTTACTTTTTCTCCTTCGTTTTCAATCTCTTTAAATTTTCTCAAAACTTCACAACCAACCATTCACACAATTTTTCTATTTAAAATTATACTTACAATTTAAAAGCGAAAAAATGAAATGTAAAAAAGCAAAATAAGACACAAGAAGCAATTTTATAAAGCTTTTCTTGGTTCACCCATCATCCTTAAGCCCTAAAGCTGGGAAATCTTCTTAATTCAACGAACAACATCATGAAAACTTTTTAATGGATAATTAGTTTTTTTTTTCATTATTTTACTTATATTGGATGTAAAATATATAACGTAACGATTTAGTCGCATCAACTTGCTCTTTGAGTGAATTTTGTTTTTCTGCACTGCGTCAACTACTATTTGTGGCTTTGGTAACATAAAACTTTGACAGCTTTAATAAAGTGTTTCTGTACAGAATGGTGGTCAATTCAAATCTTGCCTAAAATGTTATTCTATTTTTAAAATTAAATTTTTGACTAATTAACTTCCCATAGAAAGTTATTATAATGGGTCCGATTTGTCGAATTGAAAACTTTGACATTTCTCGAGGTTTTAAGGTCCCTAGAGTCGAAGTAAAAGATTTTTAGAAAGATGTCTGTGCCTGCGTGTGTACGTTCGTTCGTACGTCCGTTATCCGTACGTTCGCGACGTTTTTTTCGTCGTCCATAGCTCAAGAACCAGAAGAGATATCGACTTCAAATAAATTTTGTTATACAGATAATAAGGCAGAAAGATGCAGAAAGGGCTCTCAAAAAAATTGCGTGGGTGGTTTTTTTACCAAAGCAGTTTAAAAAAGAGGCTGGGATGCGACCCACACTGATAACTTCCCATCCCGTCTATCGATTTGTCTTGCTTAAAAGTTTGTCTAAATGTATCAATTCTTACTAAATTTGCGTTCTATTTTTTGTAGATTTTATTTTTTTTATGAAAAAACGGACTGTTGGATTTTTATAAAAAAATTATTGAATATATAAAACAATATTTTCTGTGAAATAAAATAAGTTTGAAGCCAATATTTTTAATTTTTGAAAAGCTATTTGAGCCGAAAATCAATTTTTACCAACTTTTATTAAATTTTTTGTTTAGGTTTTTATTTTTTGTAAAAAAACTGTCAATTCGATTTTTCTCAAAATTTTTCCTACTGTTGAAAACAATATTTCTTATAAGTTAAAATTAGTTAGAAGCCATAATCTCAAATTTTTGAAAAGATATTTAAGTCGAAAATCAATTTTTACCAACTTTTGTTAAATTTTTTTTTCGGTTTTTAATTTTTTGTAAAAAAACTGTCAATTCTATTTTTTTCAAAATTTTACTAAATGTTGAAAACAATATTTTTTGAAAGATAAAAGTAGCTTAAAGCCAATATCTCATAGTCTTGAAAAGATATTTGAGTCAAAACTCAATTTTTATCAACTTTTTTTTTATTTTTTTTTAGGTTATTATTTTTTGTAAAAAAACTGTCAATTCGATTTTTCTCAAAATTTTATCAGATGTCAAAAACATTATTCTTCGATGCACAAAATTGTTTTGGAGATGAAATCATATTTTAGTCGTAAAATTTTCGAGGTGACAAATTTTTTTTTTAGTTTTTTTGATTTATAAAAAAAACCGTTAACTGAATTTTTTTCCAAAAATATAATTGTTTTGTATCACATTACAATATATAACATAAAATTTAATTCAAGTCTCTAGCGTCATTGGTTCATGAGATATTTAGGGTTAACCAAAATTTTCACCTTTTTTTTAAACTGCTATGGTAAAAAAACCACCCACGCAATTTTCTTGAGAGCCCTTTCTGCATCTTTCTGCCTTATTATCTGTATAACAAAATTTATTTGAAGTCGATATCTCTTCTGGTTCTTGAGCTATGGATGACGAAAAAAACGTCGCGAACGTACGGACGTACGGACGTACGGACGTACGGACGTACAGACGTACGGACGTACGGACGTACGTACACACGCACGCACAGACATCTTTCTAAAAATCTTTTATTTCGACTCTAGGGACCTTGAAACGTCGAGAAATGTCAAAATTTTCAATTTGTCAAATCGGACCCATTACAATAACTTCCTATGGGAAGTTAAAAAGGTGAACATTTCGGTTAACCCTAAATATCTCATGAACCAATGACGCTAGAGACTTGAATTAAATTTTATATTATATATTGTAACTTGATACCAAACAAGTATATTTTTGGAAAAAAATCCAATTAGCGGTTTTTTAAATAAATCAAAAAAACTGAAAAAAAATTAGTCAACTCGAAAATTTTACGACTTAAATATGATTTCATCTCCAAAACAATTTTGTGCAACGAAGAATAATGTTTTTGACATCTGATAAGATTTTTAACAAAGTCTAATTCACAGTTTTTTTATAAAAAATAAAAACCTAAAAAAAACATTACTCAAAGTTCGTAAAAATTGAATTTCGACTCAAATATCTTTTCAAAAACTTGAGATTAAGGCTTCTAACTAATTTTAATTTATAAGAAATATTTATTAACGATTATATTATGTGACCAATTATTTTTTATTATATTTTTAATTACTTTAAATAGTTCAATAAGTACCTGAAACACTGCTGTGATAATTTTTGTTTGTTCCGTAAAGTAATAAGTCCTTTTTATGTTAATTTATCTTAGTGTTAATTAATTTTGTTTTGTTTCCATTTATCTATTGAAAATTATTAAAATCTATTAAAAAGTAAAATCATTAAAAATTATTAATTTCCAAACTATGCAAATTCAACAACTTCAAGAAATCAATAAACCCCTGAAGAAGTCGTGGATAGCGACGAAACGTTGGGAAAAGATGAAATAAACTTATTTTGTGTGCATTCAAAAACAAATTGACCAAAAAAGCCTTGACAGTTTTTTTTACAAAAAATAAAAACCTAAAAAAAATGTATAAAAGGTGGTAAAAATTGATTTTCGAATCAAATATTTTTTCTAAACTTTGAGATATTGGCTTTAAACTATTTTAATCTTTCAAAAAATATTGTTGTCAACATTCAGTAAAATTTTGAAAAAATCGAATTGACAGTTTTTTTACGAAAAATTAAAAACCAAAAAAAAATGTAACAAATGTTGATAAAAATTGATTTTCGACTCAAATCTTTTCAAAAATTTGAGATAATGGCTTTTATCTAATTTTAACTTATAAGAAATATTGTTTTCAACATTAGAAAAAATTTTGAGAAAAATCGAATAGACAGTTTTTTAACAAAAAATAAAAACCTAAAAAAAATTTATTAAAGGTGGGAAAAATTGATTTTGACTAAAATATCTTTTCAAAACTCTGAGATATTGGCCTTAAACTACTTTTATCTTTCAAAAAATATTGTTGTCAACATTTAGTAAAAGTTTAAAAAAAAATGGAATCGACAGATTTTTTACAAAAAATTAAAAAAACCTAAAAAAAAAATTACAAAATTTGTAAAAAATGATTTTCGACTCAAATATCTTTTCAAAAATTTGAGATAATGGCTTCTAACTAATTTTAACTTATAAATAATTTTGTTTTCAACATTCCATAAAATTTTGAGAAAAATCGAATTGACAGTAATTTTTTACAAAAATAAGAACCTAAAAAAAGCAATACTAAAACTTGGTAAAAATTTACTTTCGGTTCAAATAGCTTTTCAAAAATTACAAATATTGGCTTCAAACTTATTTCATTTCACAGAAAATATTGTTTTCGATATTCAGTAATTTTTTTATAAAATTTCAACAGTCCGTTTTTTCATAAAAAAATAAAATCTACAAAAAATATTACGCAAATTTGGTAAAAATTGATACATATAAACAAACTTTTAAGCAAGACAAATCGACAGACGGGATGAAAAGTTATCAGTGTGGGTCGCATCCCAGCCCCTTTTTTTTCTTTAAATCAAATACATCCCTCTATAAAAAGTATGTATCTAAACATTGTTATGTAAGTACATAATTAAGTTAGATAAGTAAATATTAAAAAGTATGTTTATTTACTATGTACATAAGAAGGCAACTACAACTTGTTATAATATCATATCGTATAGTGTATAGTCAGTTTGAGCAATTTTAATTTTTTTTATGTTAATCTAAAACAAATTCAAAAACGAACATCCTTCATAATGATTTACATGATAATCTTAAATTTTGAAAAGGCTAAATACTTTAAACGGAAAAAGATACAAATTTAAATTAAATATTAAAATGGAATAGGAATGCAAAGCTTAGAAGATAAATAGTTTGTAAAATGCGCATAATGTGCGTTTGATGTATAAGGTTTTTCAATAACGGCAGGTAGATGTTGAAATTCAATTAAATGGCGTTTGCTGTGTGGCACGTAACGCATCCGTCCTGCTGGGACCACATGTCGTCTAGGTCCATATGGTTCAATTTGGGCCATAAGAAATTAGTTATCATCCTTATGTAGCGCTCGTTGTTGACGGTGACGGACAAATTACGCCACCAGCCCAAAATCCACACCAAACGGTAACTTTTTGAGGATGCATTATCACCTGGTGAACCTCGCTTGGGTTGGTGTCGTCCCATATACTGCAATATTGCTTGTTAACACAGCCATTCATCCAAATATGCGCGTCGTCACTAAAAATGATTTTTCGGCCAAAATTGGGGTCCTCTTCAAAACCATTCGAAGCCCAGTCAGCGAACAAACGGCGTTGTCTATGGATATGAACTTTGAGCTCCTATAACAGTTGGATCTTGTACAGGTGTAGGCCCAAGTCCCGACGCAAAATTCACCAAGTTAAAGTCTGCGAAAGGCTGAATTCTTGTGCACGGCGAGGAACAGACTGCCTCGGGTTCTGCTGTACACTTTCACGGACCGCGGCGATTGATTGTTTACTAAACTTAAATTAGGGCACCAAAAGTTGAAGATTCGACTGTGAAGGGCCACCACGTCTACCGTAAAATTGGCGCAATGCGTGCAACGTTCGCTATAATCTTGTAGAGTAGGGTCAAGCAAAGCTCGCTAGCAAACCCCATTTTCACATAAAACCTGGCACAATGTTCTGCTTTTAAAACGAATATGGTATGAACAGTTGCCGTGTACGACGATCATGTTCGGCTCGTCAGTGTTGTTCTTTCTTCCATTTTCCAAACGAAGTATAAAGAGAGAGAGAAGACATCAAACTCTTGGTCGCTTGGTAATCGCTTTTATTTGCCCTTACCCTTCTACGAGTATTTATATTTACAGGCTCTTATTTGAATGTGTGTAGTATTGTATGAGAGTTTTATTGCATATGAAAGCCACTTTGATTGCAAGTTATGTAATTACAACCGGATTTTTTAACATAATGGTCGACTGTTGAGTTTTGGTTAGTAATTCAATTGCCAAATAATATTACATATTACAAAATTAGATTTATTCTAAAGTTCTTGGTTAAGCGCCGCTAAACCAGCTAACTATAAGGAATCGACCCTGATTCCGGAGACGCTACAATGATGACCTGTATGCAGTCTGCCTTGAAGCTGATATTGTGACAAAAATTAAGCTTAGTAGACTCCGGTGGGCTTGACACCTAGCTCGTATGAGCTGGGAAAAACGTTTGTAGTTCTGTTTTGTCTCTGAATCTAATCCTTAAGTTTTTAAAAGATTATTTGTCACAAATATCTTATATTTATTTTGCTTCTCTGACGATAGTACCCACCACTTTCCACTTATTTTAATTATTCTAATCCCTTAAAGCATTTTAAAATGTGAAATTATGCCTCATCAACCCTCCCCCAATTCAACTCACTATGTGTGGTGAAAGAGACCCATCTTTCAGTTCTAGCACCATCTTTTGTGAATGATCAAATATCAACATCAACAAAAACGGGTTTCTGCACAAGTGCGAGAAGTTTTTTAATGCGTTCTGTTCTGTAAGTTCTTTAAAGGTGTTCGCCGATCATAATTTCAAAAGAAACGATTTTTACAGTTATGTTCTCTCATTATTCCAGTCAAAGTAATTCTTAAAAGTGATAGGAGAAACCCTATAAGAAACAGGACCCCACCCCAAGTTCTTGTTGTTGTCTTAAAACATCAAAAGATAATCCATACTTTCTTTCGTAGAACTCACAGGAACAGATTTATTTAAAATTAATAGGTCATTGCTGTAATGGTAAATTAAATGTTTGATAAATTGGTAGATGCCTAATATAAGAATTACAACTTATGCCCGGAAAGAAATTGTTCATGACTATTTAAAAGTATATAGCTAACGCAACTTTATTTGTAATCTTATTTTTCAAGTAGCTGGTCTGTAAGTCATTTCTTTAGAAACGTTTCGCCAAAAAGTCGTTAGAAATTGAGAAAGTTAAACGATAGAAAAATGTCAATATCACTCATACATTTTTTTTTTTTTTAAAGGTCGGCTACAACCAATTCCAACTGAGAAAACCCTTTACATAAATATTGTCTCTGTAAACTGCGTCTTTATTCAACCCAAAATTAAAATTAACTAAAAACAAACTTCTTAATATTCGAGTCCGCTTCACCTCTTAAATCAACAACGGAAAGTCATAATTCATGTCATGGGTCCAGTTGCAATATGCTTTCGTTTTATGTTGCAATTACATCAAGACACCAAACTTCCTCCTGCAACAACTTCATTTATTTTTGGATCCAATATGTATATATAGGTACTCGTATTGTAATAATCAAGCAGATTTTAGTAACTCGAAACTTATAAACGGCTAACAAGTTTGCGTGACAATTTTCTCGCGGACGTGTTTGCATTTCTTTTTTCCTTCGTATAGGTATTTTCTTTTTTGTTTATCTTCCAAGGACTCCCAAGCGCTTGGATTTACTAAAGTTTATCCCTTTACCCAAGGAATACAGTATTCTATGTGCATTCAATACACCATCGAGTAAAAGGAAAGGGGGAAAGTGTGTAGTGCTGATGCAGCACCGACCTGATGCAACTAAACAAACAAAAACAACAACAACAACAACAAATTAAATAAAATAATACAACACAATACTTATAACATACATAGTTTCATTTTACACTGCAAGTCGATAGGTTAGAGTCTCCCCTCTTTTGTCAAATTAAAAATCAACTGAAATAAGACTTCATATTAAGAGGTAGTACCCGTAGCGTGATGGTCATGGTTAGTGCGTTGGACTGTCATGCAAGAGGTCTTGGGTTCGATCCCTGCCTTTGCCACCTAACTTCTTCACGGGTACTGCCTCTTGCGAGGAATTGACAAATCTTCTAAGAGTAATTCTTGTCATGAAAAGTGCTTTCTTAAATTAGCCGTTCGAATTCGGCATATAAACTTTAGGTCCCCTCCATCTCTGACAATATTACTCGCACACAGGAATGGTTGAGAGTTGTAAGTCACTAGGCCCTGGTTCTCTACGGACTGTTGCGCCACCTAATTTATTTATTTTTTTATTAAGAGGTTTTTCAATACGAGTTTTCATTTAAAATAGTATGCTATCTGGGTAGATGGCTTTATAAGTTGTCATATTTTAATATTTGACAAGTTAAAACTACACCATTACTAAAACTGGAATGTTACACGCTTCAAAAATGAAATTAAATTGTTAAAATTCATTACCATATAAATATGGTATAATGTCGTTTGTGAAATGCTTAGTCCCAAAAGTCGACAGTGACTTTTGGGACTAAGCATTTCACAAACTACATTATACCATATTTAGCGTAATGGGTGGTATGCAAAATCTATTTGCTCAGTTTCATTTAAATAAAATCTGAAAATGATCTTCAGATAGAGATACTGAGCATTTGTGTTCTCAAAGTCAAAATCCTGCATTAAATAGTGTCGAACGTAAAATAAAACAATTGGTTGATTCTTGATCAATATTTTCTTTCAGGAGCAGAAATTGTGGACGTTAGTAAAAACGAAGCCTCTAAATCCGTTTTAAATGCAACAGGCTGATTTTGTAGAAGAAAAGTTTAGACTTCTCTAAAAATTATGAACATATTCGAACCCTACCTTCGCGGTTTGAAAAAATCGATTTTTTTGTTTGCATATATCTAATGTAACATGCTCTGTGAAGGATTTGATCTAAAGCATGCTGGTTTACGAGATATCGAGCCTCAAACCCGGCCCTGCCAATCGGGTTTAGTTGTAACATTTATCTTTAGGCGCGTTTTCCCAAAAGTAGTGTTTTTCAAAACTGTTGGCACGATTTTGACGAAACTATAGAAGGTATCCTAGATCTGTAAAGCGTTACTTATTCACAAAACATTTCACTAGGTCTAGACACAAGGTTTTAGATTAAAAAACATGGTCAAAAAATGGAAATCAAATTCAAATCGTTGCCATTTTGTGAAATTTTCAAATATTCAAAAAGCCTCTGTTTAGACCTAATCAACGTTCTAAAAATTAAGTAATTTTTTTTTTCCATCCTTGAATAATAGGCCGGAAGGTAGACGACCCCCTTAAAACTTGTTATTTATATGTATTTTATTTCAAAAGCATCGCAATTTCATTTCCGGCTTTTTTGAACAAAGAATCATTGAATGTTCTTCTAATGTTTCCATATGTGACATCCACATGGTTTTCCCCATTTCCATCCGCACTCCCGAACGCTTTTGACATTTTATGAAGACTGAAACATATCAATATAACTTTTTAATACGTTGCCACTCTGAATTTAAACTGCAGGGACGATAGAAATTTTTGTTTAAGCTGTTGTTAAAATATTTTTGTGTCATTAAAAACATAGGTATCGTTGAACTTTCAAGGAGACTCCGGTAAATTTCGAAATTTTAAAGATTCTTTAATCGTGTACCAATCGTGGTAAAGAGATGTCAACTCTTGTAAACAATTCTGCCACATTTCATGTTACTTGAATAATTTTTGTAATGTAAGACTTTACAAGGTTTCTGTTAGCATCTTTTCTACTTGCAAATTCTTCACTATGACGTTTAGCGCACATGATTACAAACAATCGCGCCAATACAGGATGTGAATGTATGTACTTTGTTAACCAAATTATTTTTCAACGTCTCTTTCAATACTTTTTTTAGCGAAATTATCGGCTTTGGCAGAAAACCTATATCGAAAACTCAAGTTTTTCCATCAAGTTTTATATCAAACATGTCGAAAACTAATACAATTTCAAATATGAATTAAACAAACAAACCTTTCGAAGTATTCAGCGCTCAATTAAATGTAAGTGAAACAGCTGATGGCTGCTGTCAAAAGAAATACTTACTTACTGACTTACTTAAGGTGGCGCTACAGTCCATGTGTGAACTAGGGCCTCACACAACAAACTTCTCCATCTAGCTCGGTCCCTAGCTAGATGCCTCCAGTTTCGCGCTCCAAGTTGGGTGAGGTCACTTTCCACTTGTGCGCGCCATCTGATCCGCGGCCTTCCTCTTCTGCGCTGTCCTGTGGGTGTGGATTCGAAGACTTTCCGCGCCGGAACATTGGTTTCCATGCGCTCTACATGACCGAGTCATCTTAGTCGTTGGACTTTTACCCTTCTGGCTAAGTCTACGTCGCTGTACAGCCCGTACAGCTCGTCGTTCCATCTTCTCCTCCACTCCCCTTCGATGCATACTAGGCTCCGCTGTAAACGCAGAAAACAACACCAGCGCTGAGATCACACGAAGAATTTTTCTCTCGAAACGACCCAAAGTGCTTTCATCCGTTTTTGTCATAGTCCATGCTTCTGCACCGTATAGCAGGACGGGGATGATAAGGGTCTTTATAGCGACACTTTGGTCTTTCGAGAGAGGACTTTTCCACTCAATTGCTTTCTTAGCCCAAAGAAACTTTGTTTTGCCCTCATTAACCGTTAAACCCATTTTTGCCGCCTCTGCCTCAATACTCACAAAAGCCCCATTGACATCACGCTGAGTTCTTCCGATTATGTCAATGTCATAAGCATATGCTAGTAATTGGACAGACTTTTGAAAGATAGTGTCTCTAGTGTTGACGTGTGGGCTCTGCACTATTCTTTCAAAAACGATGTTAAAAAAATCGCATGAAAGCGCATCACCTTGTCTAAAACCTTTTTTGACATCGAAAGGTTCTGTTAAGTTGTTTCCAACCTTTATGGAGTAGCGCGAATTCTCCATGGTCACGTTCACTTATTACGGCAGAGAAGATTTTGTAAGCGATGTTAAGTAGACTGATTCCTCTATAGCTGGTGCAGTTTAGAGGGTCTCCTTTTTTCAGAATCAGGCAAGCAATACTGAGGTTCCATTCATCGGGCATGCCTTTTTCCGACCATATTTTACAGATAAGTTGGTGCATGCTCCTAGCCAAACTGTCTCCAGCTGCTTTAAAGAGCTCTGCATTCAAGCCATCTGCTCCAGCGGTTTTATTAGACTTCAGCTTAGATATGGCAATCTTTACTTCGTCTAAGTTGGGAAGACGGGATTGTTGGCTTTCGTAGTCTATGTTGAATGGGTGATCCTGCCTGACAGCAAAGTTCGGTTCGTCGTCGCCGTTAAACAGTCTGCAGAATTGGTCCTTCCATATCCTCAGCATTGACTGCGGTTCCACTATGATGTTTCCACTTTCGTCTTTGCAGCCTTCGGTTCTAGGTTTATGGACTTGTGAATTCCGTTTCACCTGCTCATAAAACTTTCGAACTTCATATTTGCTTTCGAGCCTTTCAACATCTTCGACCGCAAGCTTCTCACTCTCTCTCTCTTTTTTCTTCTGAGAAGTCGGTGTTCCTTTCGCCTCTTCTGCTCATAGAGCTCATGAGCAGCTCTCGTCCTTCTATGCAGCGCCGCTTTGCGTGCCTGTTGTTTGGCTGCATTTGTCTGCCAGGCTACAACGAGGTTGTGGTCCGAGTCGATGTTAGCTCGTCGGAATGTTCAGACATCCATGATGCTGGAAGTATGTCTAGCTCCGATCGCAATATGGTCAATCTGGTTGACGGTAGATTGATCTGGAGAACTCCAAGTTCCTTTGTGGATGTTGAGGTGTGAAAAACGCGTACTTTCTACCATGATGTTTCGCCCCGCAGCAAAATCTAGTATGAGCCTGAATCTGTTATCGGAAGTGTTGTCGTGCAGGCTGTTTTTTCCGATTATTCAACCAAATATGTCTTCCCTTCCTAGCTTGGCATTAAAATCGCCCAGGACAATTTTAATATCGTAGCTAGGACACTGCTCATATGTTTTGTCTAGGAGCTCGAAGAACATGTCTTTGGTGTTGTCATCCTTCTCTTCAGACTAATGTTGCCAAATTTTTAGCCTTGATGCGGATGGTCATGAGGCGCTCGTTGGTGCACCTATAACTCAAGACCTTTTGCCTAAGTCTGGCTCCAATGACAAATCCGCATCCAAATAAGCGCTTTTTGTTTTCTCGGTAGCAGTCACCATAGTAAAAGTCGCAGTTTTTCATCCTCTTTTTGCCCGGCCTATCCAGGAAATACCTGGATGGCGGTGATGTCTGCTTTATAGCAGTCTAGGGCCTCCGCCAATTCTTTGGCCGCACGTGGTCTATTAAGGGACCTAACATTTAACGTATATATCCGAAGTTCATTGTCCTTAATTCGTTTGCGTAGGTTATCAACAGTAAACCCGTCCGTGTTCGAGGCTTGTTGGTGCTTCGCAACTATGATGTTTTTACGTGGCCAGGAAGTCACCCTGATGACACTACCCCCAACCTGGAGGGCCAAAAAAGAAATATTTCACTTTAGTTTGTTGAATTTTTGTCCACAGCTTCAGATGTTTAAATTTAAATAAACATTGATTTTGTTAAAGATTTATGTATGTGTGCCTGTTGATAGTTTTGGCAGAGCAATTTCTAGGTTTTAAGTTGAAGATAAAATAGTTTTTGAATAAAATTCCTTTGGAACATTTCAATTTCTACATATTCATTACTCCCTTCAAATCTGAGAGCAATATCATAGAGTTGATTTAACAACTGCTTTAAAAAATGTATGCTTTACAAAAAAAACTATTTTCTTGTTAGAAAATAAGATTTAAAAGATTAAGAAAGATTAAGTAAAATTCGAGAGACGTTTGCTTTTTCTGTAAGTTGTTTTTATCCAAAATAGATACCAAATTTTTTCTACGACCAGCCCGAAAAGTAGAACTATTTTGAATTTTTATTTTGTTAAATCCTCAATATGGATAAGTCTGTTCATGATTTAATAATATCTTGGTTGTTCAGTGGTAGGAAAAATATTGAAATACTCAGCCATTGTAATTCATGGGACAACACATTTTTAGTCTCAACATTTAGATTAACGAGCCTTACCGCATTGAAATATGAAAACCCACTTCTCTAAAATGTAATCGATCTCATTTTTGTGAGATTGGTTTCTAAACCATTTTGCTAAAAATGATAGATTTGAGACTGAAATAAATCTTTTCGTATACCCAATGACTTTGGGCTTTGAAAATCGAAAAATCATCTTTAGTTATAGGGCACATTTTAATTTCGGAGAATTGGCACATTTGGAAAACTACTGTTGAAAAGCCTTTTTTATTCTGAATGTGTACCTTTTTGATGTGGATTTTAAAATGGCGATGTGTTCTAACCCTACTTGTTCAAAGCTGAGGCTTGTGCAACTATGGATATTAATGGATTTTGTTAATGAGCTATAATAAGATAATGATTTGATGGAAAAAATAAAATTGAAAATTTCCTGAACTCCTCATTCCTCGAAGAGTTTATTCCAATTTTTATTGATATGGTTCTGCAACATTACCCGTGGTGACTATTTGGCTGATATTGTTTTTGATTGTTAATAGCATACGTTAATAATAAATTATTTTTATTTATCGTACAAATTTCTCATTTGTTGTTAGTATTCAAAGCAAACTATTATTGAAAAATTCTGAAGTTCGCTAGTTCTAGTTACTTTCCTATTTGTTATCCTAAGTGCTTCGTATCTCCAGTTCTCATATATAAAAAGGTTGTTGTTTTGATACCATAAGTAGATAAAATTTCAAAAAATTCTCTCATTTAAGCCTAGTACGCATCTGAAGTGAAACGAATTTTGTCGGCGGTCTCCAAGTCCAGAGCGAAATGAAAACGAAAACACAGCGGAAAAATATTTGTGGAGAGTTCTGTCTGGAATTTGAAGTTCACTGCTTGTCTTCATCACTTCTTGCACATCACTAATAACATCCTGAGTTTCCGATTCAGAAATGCAATGTTCATTAGAAAAATCCATTTTATTTTAAATTTTAAATCAAAGATAAATCCAAATCAAAACACCGAAAGTCACGAGTAAACAATTTTTTTCAATTTTAATTTGTAAACAATTTTTTTGAATAAATAAATTAAACGTCAAAATTTCGCAAGCAATTAATATACCGGGCAATTAAATTGAGAACGAAAAGAGTGGAGAATCGTGCTAAGAAATCTAGTACAGCTATCCACTAAAATAACACATTTCGTCGTTCAGCAGCGTACTGAAAAACGAAAAGCACAGCGAAATTTTTCGTTAATGATTTCGTCATGTCATTTTTGTAGGGGAATTTTCGTTTCGCATCACGAGCGTAGTAGGCTTTAGAACTTGAAGATGTGTGAGGAAACATTTGACATAAAATTTTAGAAAAATGTACCTATTATTTCTTTTCAGGTAACTCTGAGTGTACATACACTTTAGTGCACATAAAGTAAGTTAATCGTGAAAAAAGGAGAACTACATACATTAAACAGTTTCTCTTAAGATTTTTGCTTTAAGAACAACCATCTTCTACTGCATCTGAATTTGAAGGATGAAATTATCTATATGTATATATATATATATTATTTTTGTATTTCAAAAATCTCCACCAAAAGGGGTATAGTTAAGTGGGCGTCATTGCAAGGTGCTGCTGAGTTAAATCGGAATCCTTTACTCATTAACAGAAAATTCTTCTAAGAATTTCAAAAATGTAGGTGGTAGGTAGTTCGCATGAATCTTGAGTGGAGCAATATTGAAAGCTCAAAACGCAACCCTTCTTATGTCATTGAATGTCATTGTAAATAAATAAATAACGCAGGTCGTCATTTTCCTTGTCATTGTCTATGTCCTTATCTTAGTCCTTAGCCGTCGTTGCTCGTTGATATTTTTGTTTTGGAATTTGAAGAGAGTTGAATTTTCGTGGCATAATTATAGTTCAGTGATGAATTTCAAACGACTTCCTTTGTTTTCTATAGACTATAGATACTTGAACACTATATTCCTTTACTTCATAAGAAGGACTATAAAGGGTGATTTTTTGAAAGCAATAGGAAAGTTTAAAAACAAAAAACACATACAATTCAGAAAAATGCATGAAATATTTATTATACGGTCCGTATAATTTAATGTTTGAAGATTATTTCATGCAAATGTTGACCTTGACTGCTGTTCAAGATTAATCAAACTAAATTTAAATTCAAATCATTTATTAATTTCATTTCAAATTCCTTATTATTGATTAAACGATTTTTGAATAACATCATTGTAAAAAACCCTGCTTGGAAGATTATTCGCGCGACTCACTGTACTTACTTGAAACAAACAACTTATAATCCGCTTAATCCTCATCCAAGGCCAATAATTTGCATATTGTAATGCATTGGATTTGGATGATTTGGTATAGAAAAAAAACCACTATGTATGTATCATTCGATGCAAGACAATTTTAAAGCTTTCTTTTTGGTTTGACCACCGCCGTGAACACATCTTCCAAGCAGGCCCTAATTGGTAACATTTTTGCATTATACAATTAAAATATAAACTTTATAACATTTTTATTATACAATTAAAACTTAAGCATTATAACGATTTAATCAAATCTTTCGAATTCTCAATCATAAATTTGGTCCTTCGAGCCGGATTTAAAGAATTTTTCTAAAAGTGTTTTTTATAGACATCGAATAACATATATAATATATTGATTGCATGATATCTATATATACATACATATATGATTCTCGAAGCTATTCATGCACCGCATATGTGATAAAGTGTATTCATACGAATTTTTTGATTGATTTCGCATCGTTTTATCGTTTCGTTAATTAAAAACTAATTGTGCTTTTTCGACATGGCGAATGCATTAAAAATCAAATGTGGTAACGCAAAAGGGCGGTTAACGCGGGCAGCAGCATTTGTGGAAACAATAGATGAATCCACAACTCTAGAAATGCTTGAGATTCGTTTGAATAAACTTGAGACCGCATGGTCAGAATTTTCTTCTCTTCATATCGAGATTCTCGAACAATCTCAAGAAGGTCAAGTCGGTGAAATGGAAAATGAGTTTTCGACATATGAAACTAAATATTTTGTAACCAATGCTCAAATAATTAAAGCTATTCGCAAAAGGATAAATTCCAATGAACTTTCATTAAATAAGTCAGCTATAGATCGGTTAGTTGACCAGCAATCGGTTTTTTTGGAAAAAATAAATAATTCGTCTTCGTTGTCGCCGAATACAACCAAACTTCCAAATATCGTTGTGCCACCGTTTAGCGGAAGCTATAAGGATTGGCCATCCTTTCGAGATTTGTTTCTCGGATCAGTTGACACTAAGACGAATCTTAGTCCAACTCATAAATTTCACTATTTGAAATCATATCTACGTGATGATGCCGCTAATCTCATTAAGCACATTAGTATATCCGATGTTAATTATGCTGAAGCATGGGATCGCTTAGAAAAGCGTTATGATCGTAAACAATTAATCGCTCAATCGTTTATTGAAACTTTTTTGTCGCTTCCTACTACAAATGTTTGCAATGTTCAAACTTTAAGAAAAATTTCTGATGGTGCCGATGAAGTTGTACGTGGGCTTAGTGCGTTGGGTAAATCGAGTCGCGACCCATGGCTCATTTATTTGTTATTGAACAAACTTGATCCCGATTCAAAACAAGCTTGGGCAGAACATATCGGTTCTCGTGAAGACTGCACCATAGCAGAATTTTTAGAATTTTTAGAAGAGCGGTGCGATGCTCTTGAGGCATGTCAGTCTCTTAATAGTCGTTCGGTCACAACGCGTACAAAGCAACCAACTAGCATTCGGGCTCATTTAGCTGAGCCTTCAGATTCAGCTTCGTCATCAAAATGTCCAATGTGTAAAGAGGATCATATTCTTCCGCAGTGTACCAAATTCGTCGCGTTAGACATTGACTCTCGTCGAAGTTTTGTAAAAACAAATTCACTTTGTTTTAATTGCCTTCGTGCTGGCCATTCGTCGTTTAAATGCCGTTCCTCGTTTCGTTGTCGGGCGTGTAAATCACGCCATCATTCGCTTGTGCATCCCGAAGATGCATATGAAAAATCTCAATCCGCTTCCTCGAAATCTTCGCTTCAATCTCAACCTCCGTTATCAACTTCTACAGCAACATCTACAACTACAACTACATCTACTGCTCCGAATTCGATAATTAGTAACCATTCGCTTGAATTTACCCGTCGAAAGAAAACGCTTTTGCCAACGCTCTTGGCTAAAATTCAAGATACTCAGGGAAATCTTCTTAACTGTCGTGTGCTTCTAGATTCCGGGTCACAATCTACTTTCGTTGTTGAATCTTTCGCTCAAAGACTCGGTTTTCATAGAACTCATTCAAGAATCCCTATTCTCGGTTTATCGGCTACGGAAATAGGATATACAAAAGGGCGTATATCGTTAAACCTCCATTCTCGTTTCAACACTTCTCAATTATTCGTTGATGCATTTATAATGAATAAATTATCTTCGAATTTACCATCTAAGTCGATAGACGTGTCTTCTTGGTCTTATATTTCAAATCTCGAACTTGCTGATCCAAATTTCAATTGCGCTGCTCCCATTGATGTTCTTCTTGGAGCTGATAAACTTTGGAGCATTCTAAAGAGTGGACAAATTCGTGGTCCTGATGGGTGCCCAATCGCTCAAAATACTTCGTTCGGTTGGATCATAACAGGACAGTTCTTTGAACCAGAAGAATCGAATTATTTCACGTCTTTTCATTCGTTAGTCGATATAGATTCGTTATTACAACGATTCTGGGAACTCGAAGAAGTTCCTCTAGCAAATAATACAGCTGTGGTCGACCAGGCGGAAGCACATTTTCGCCAAACATTTTCTCGGTCTCCTGACGGGAAGTATATCGTTCAACTTCCATTCAAAATACAAAATCCAACATTCGAAAAAACTCTTCCTCTTGCTGTTTCGCGTCTCTATGCAATGGAACGTCGTTTCAATCAAAATTCCAATTTGCGAGAATTATATTCTAAGTTCATGCGAGAATATATCGATTTAGGCCATATGACTCAGATTCCTCGCGAAGAAATCGCTATTCCTGATGGCAGATGTTTTTACCTTCCTCATCACGCAGTATTGAAGCCGGACAGCTCGTCTACAAAATTACGTGTCGTGTTTGATGGTTCAGCTAAGGACTCAACGGGAAAGTCTTTAAACAGTACTCTATTGATAGGCCCTCCTTTTCAACACCATTTAATAGGTGTGTGCTTACGTTTTCGTCAACATCCGTTCGTGTTTACTGCAGACGTTGTTAAGATGTTTCGCCAAATTTGGGTTGATGATTCACATGCTAACTATCAGCGTATTGTTTGGCGTGAATCTCCTTCGAAAGAAATCGAGCATTATCGTTTACGTACTGTGACGTACGGTACAGCATCCGCTCCATTTTTGTCTGTTCGCATTCTGAAGCAACTTGCACAAGATTATAAATCAGACTACCCAAACGCAGCCCGAGTTCTCCTAGAAGATGTCTACGTTGATGACGTCATGACAGGAGCTAAATCAACCAAGGAACTAATTGAACTACAATCAGAATTAGTCGCACTTCTTTCCTTGGCCAAACTTCAGCTGCGAAAATGGAGTTCTAATTGTTCTACTCTTCTAGCTTCGCTCCCAAAGGAAGAATGTGAGTACTCTATTTTTGATACAGAGCGCTCAAGGTCATTTGTTAAAGTGCTCGGCATGCATTGGAACCCTTTAAATGACGAATATTCATTCCGCATGTCAAAAAATCTTCCAACCATCATGTTGACTAGGCGCTCGTTGCTGTCAGAAGTGTCACGAATATTTGACCCATTAGGACTACTGGCACCATCCGTCGTTCTCTTCAAAATTCTATTTCAGGAACTCTGGTCATCGAACTTAAATCTTGGGTGGGACGACCCGTTGCCTTCAGAATTGGCCGAACGATGGGCAAAGTATAGACAAGAGATTTCGGATTTTGAGCAGGTTCGTATCCCCAGAAACTTGTTTGCATCTTCATTCGATGACGTTGAGCTTCATGGATTCTGCGATGCATCCTCACTCGCTTACGGTGCTGTTTTATACACTCGTTGTAAGACCGCAGAAGGATACAAAGTCAACATTATTGCAGCAAAGACAAAGGTTGCTCCGTTAAAACCGATTTCGATTCCTCGCTTGGAACTTTGTGGGGCTTTGCTGCTAACTCGTTTGTTCAATCTCATAAAATCATCATTTTCGTATAAATTCTCCAGAACTGTAGCTTGGTGTGATTCTGAAATAGTTTTGCATTGGCTCTCTTCACCTCCTCGTCGCTGGACTACGTTCGTTGCCAACAGAACATCTGCTATATTGGAAACTGCTCCAAGGAATTGCTGGAACCATATTCGATCCGAGTCAAATCCAGCTGATTGCGCGTCGCGCGGTATTCTTCCGTCAAATCTCCCAAATCATCATCTTTGGTGGACTGGTCCACCATGGTTATCCCTTGAGGAAAATGAATGGCCAAAACCAAAACTCGTGAACTTTAAACCGGAAGAGAACGAACTCTTACTCGAAAAAAGATTGTGTCCACCTCAAGTTCTTCTAACGTCATCCAACAAATTTGATGTCATTGATCATATAATCAATAAAACATCATCGTGGTTTCGTATGCAAAGGATACTCGCTTACGTCATACGTTTCATCTACAATTACCTATGTGAAAAATCTAACAAACCTAATCGTCGTACCTCATACTTAACCCTAAAGGAAATCATCGTCGCGAAAACAACCATAATTAAATCCATCCAACAAAATTCATTCAGTGAAGATATTCGCGCCCTAATAACCAAAAACCAACTACCCCAAAAATCAAAACTTCTTAAATACTCTCCCTTTTTAGATAATAAAGGTCTTCTAAGAGTAGGAGGCAGGATAAAAAATGCTAACATATCTTTTAACATAAAACATCCTTATATTCTACCTAATAACAATTTTTCTGCTCTTCTTATAGAAGATATCCACAAAGGTAACCTTCACCCAGGAGTTTCCGCAACCTTCGCCATTGTTAAACAACAGTTTTGGATCTTGGGCTCTCGTAACATCATCCGTAAGATTGTTTTTGGTTGTAATAGATGTTACAAACTGCGAAAGGATACCACTACGCAGCTAATGGGTGACTTACCATCGCAAATGATATCACAAAGCCGTCCGTTTTCACATACAGGTTGTGATTATGCTGGGCCTTTTAACATCAAGATTTCTCGAGGTCGTAATCCAAAAACATCAAAGGCTTACATATGTTTATTTGTATGTATGGCCACAAAGGCTATTCACCTTGAGCTAGTGAGTGATCTCACTTCTGAAGCCTTTCTCGCCGCTTTTCGTCGATTTGTTTCGAGACGTGGACTCTGTTCGAATGTCTATTCGGACAATGGAACCAACTTCCAAGGCGCGCGTCGGTGTCTCAACGAGATGCACAAGTTGGTTATGTCAGAAGCATTCAATGAAGCCGTTGCTACGGCACTAGCAAAGGACAGTGTGGAATGGCACTTTATCCCTCCTTCGGCACCCCATTTTGGTGGTTTGTGGGAGGCTGGTGTCAAGTCCGTCAAGTTTCACATACGACGTGTAATCGGATCAACTATACTTACTTTCGAAGAATTATACACAGTTCTTACTCAAATCGAAGCTGTTCTAAATTCTCGTCCTCTATGTGTTATATCAGATAATGATTTAAACCCTCTAACCCCAGCACATTTCATTATAGGTGAACCATTTACTGCAGTTCCAGAGCCAACTTCTTTGAACACACCAGTCAACCGACTCTCTCATTGGAATCACCTCCAAAATATGGTCCAAGGGTTTTGGAAACGATGGCGTATGGAGTACATCACCACCCTTCAAGAACGTCCAAAGTGGAAACGATCCACCCCAAACCTAATTCCAGGAGACCTGGTTATTATAAAGGAGCCAAATCTTCCACCAACAAAATGGATTCTTGGCAAGATCGAAGCAACAACTCAAGGGTCTGATGGTCGGGCACGAGTTGCAACTGTAAAGACCGCTGGCGGAACATTTGTCCGTCCAATCACCAAGCTGGCAAGAGTACCCATGTCCTGAAACTCGTTCCAGGGGGGCCGGAATGTTCAAGATTAATCAAACTAAATTTAAATTCAAATCATTTATTAATTTCATTTCAAATTCCTTATTATTGATTAAACGATTTTTGAATAACATCATTGTAAAAAACCCTGCTTGGAAGATTATTCGCGCGACTCACTGTACTTACTTGAAACAAACAACTTATAATCCGCTTAATCCTCATCCAAGGCCAATAATTTGCATATTGTAATGCATTGGATTTGGATGATTTGGTATAGAAAAAAAACCACTATGTATGTATCATTCGATGCAAGACAATTTTAAAGCTTTCTTTTTGGTTTGACCACCGCCGTGAACACATCTTCCAAGTAGGCCCTAATTGGTAACATTTTTGCATTATACAATTAAAATATAAACTTTATAACATTTTTATTATACAATTAAAACTTAAACATTATAACGATTTAATCAAATCTTTCGAATTCTCAATCAACTGCCTTGACCTCAAATGGTCCATCCGCTTAATCCAATTTTGGCATACTCTTTCCATCATTTCGGCCGGTATCTCACGAATAAATGCTTCAATGTCGTCTTCCAATGCGTCAATTGAAGCGGGCTTGTCTGTATAAGTATAGACATGAGCTTTAGCATAGCCCCACAAAAAATATAAATATAAAAAAATCTAGGCGAAATAATATGTTCACTGAGGTCGCCTCTCAATAAGTCCATTGTTGCCCGGCATGTGGCACCGTCTTGTTGAAACCACATGTCATGCAAGTCAAGCTCTTCATTTTGGACAAAATTGTTGGATATCATCTCACGGTAGCACTTACCATTTACAGTTACGTTGCGATTCGCATCATCTTTGAAAAAGTACGATCTAATGATACCACCAGCCTATAAACCGCACAAAACTGTGACTGTTTGTGGATGCATTGGTAGCTCTTGCAATGCTTCTGGCTGATATTTACTCCGAAATCGACCCATTGAGCCAAAAATGAGCTTCGTCGCTCGCTGGAAGAAGCTTGCGATGAACTTTCTTAACAGAGTACGCATTTTGATAATAACATTCAATAATTTGCAAGCGTTATTCGTTTGTAAGACGATTCATGGTTAAATTATAGACCAAACTGAAGATGTTTGACAGTGAAACAAAACACGAAACGTACGTCAGCTGTTTAAACCAGTGTTGCCAAAAAGAGAATAGCTAAAAAATCACCCTTTATAAGACGACAAACTAAAACCATTGTCACTGTCATCCCCGATCACCATCAGCATCCCTTAGCTGGTGCTGGCTATATCCGTGTTTTCTCTTCATTAAAATGATGGTATTCTTAGACGTTAATGGATTTTGCTTGGCTAATAATCGCACTTTTCGTTCGCTTTAATTTGAGAATTTTGGTCTTATTTGTCTACGGCAAAATAATAGTCTCTTTTGTGTTATGAAAATAATTGAATTTAAATATGGGAATGGGTATAGTCAGAAAGAAGAGGCTAAAGCTTGCTCTGCCAGTGACTTATATGTCAAAAAGAAGGATAAAGGTTTTGACTTTTGATTATAATAGTTATGGGTAAGTAGTTTGACATTTGGGTTTGTTTAATGTTTAAAAGCTCTTTAGACTTCGAACAATGGAGTTAGTTATTGTTTTTTTTTTTATAATTTCACACCCAAGAGAGTTAAAGGTTAAAGCACAGGGCCGGACAAAGCATATGTGCAAGATGTGCAAATGCACAGGGCGCAGAATTCTGGGGGCGCATTGCCAGGAGCAAGAAAATGTAATCTGATCTTGCGCAAACAAATATGTACTACTATTTGCCATTTTTTGAACCACAAACATTCTTAAAATAATCTCAAAAAAACATCCATCACATCACAACTGTCCTAAGTTATCTCTTGCGCACTAACTAACATCAATTTCATTGTTCCATTCAATGAAAATTTAACTCAAGATATCGCAGAACTAAAAATCCTACCTACCTCATTTCCAAATATTTCACCATTCACCCTGTTCATACAAGAGAAAAAAAGAAAAAAATCTCAACACAAAAAAGTTCCATGCAAGAGAAAAAACGAAAAAATCTCAACACAAAAAAGTTCCATGCCATTTCATATGTGCAAGATATATTTTATGCACACCGAGTCCCAAAATTAACATAGAGAGTATGACGAAGCAAAATACTTATTCATATCGAATCGTATGGGCTAGTACGTGCAGGTTTTGTATCACGCACCGTACCTGAATGTGAGTTCTCATCTACAAAAAAAACAACAAAAAAAATGCCTCAGAAAAAAGAGAGCAGATAGGTTGCTGTGCTGTGCTACCTTCTACTACAAACCAAAGACACTCCATATATATGTATGTATATATATGTATGTATGTATATATATATATATATATATATATGGAGTGTTTTTTTGTTGTTTTATTTTGTAGATGAGAACTCACATTCAGGTACGGTGCGTGATACAAAACCTGCACGTACTAGCCCATACGATTCGATATGAATAAGTATTTTGCTTCGTCATACTCTCTATGTTAATTTTGGGACTCGGTGTGCATGAAATATATCTTGCACATATGAGCATATGAGGTGGCATGGAACTTTTTTGTGTTGAGATTTTTTCTCTTGCATGGAACTTTTTTGTGTTGAGATTTTTTCTTTTTTTCTCTTGTATGAACAGGGTGAAATATTTGGAAATTAGGTATGTATGTAGGTAGGTATGGTCAATTGATGTGCAAGTTTTCTTTTTTGCACACTGAGTATCGAAACTAACATGGGAGATATTTAAAAAAAACTTATTCATACGGAATCATATGGGTCAGAGCGTGCAGGTTTTCTTATTGCACTTGCACACTGTGTAAGAGTTAAGTGCCTGATTACAGGAGATGAAATTTTTAATAGAATGGAAAAGGAGCATAGAGCTTAAAAGTTAAAGAGGGATGATTCTATGTGGAGTCGAATTGTTCTTGCACAGGCAGTTTTTTTTTTGAAAGTTAATGACTGTTGTAACGGCTACTTTTAATGTATATCTAGTCTGGTGCAGTATGCAGATTGTTTCGATTGTTTTTTCGCTTTGTTGGTTAATTAATTTTAAATAAATAGCTATCAGTTTTTAATAGAGGTGACGTATTTTGTGAGAAGACCGTAATGTGACTGACTCAGTTGATTTTAGACAAGCTTGAATTAAATGAAATTTTAATAAGTAACTGTCAAAGCCAAAGTTATGATAATGGTTCGAATATGGAAGGAAAAGAAGCGGGTGTTCGGAATCGAATTCGAACCCTGGAACCAAGAGCATTTTTGGTTCCATGTTGCCCGCATTCCTTAAATTTAGTGATTAATGATGCTGCTCGGTTCTCATTTTATGCAGTTAAAATTTTCGATACAATTCAATGTTTGTTTAACTTATTTTCAAGTTCAAGAAGCCCTATAGAATTAAGAAATCTAGAAGCAAAAAACATTGCAGAATCGTTAGGAAATAAAATTTTTGATTTTACATTTATTTGCTACCTGCTAATTTGGTTTGATATTTTAGAAAATATAAATTAAACTAGTAAATATTTGCAAAGTCCGTCCGTTAATCTGTCAACTGGCATAACAGTTTTAGAAAATACAAAAAACAGTTTGATTTTAATGCGTTCCGATGAAAAATTTAATGAGTAGGTATGTTCAATTAACCCAGCGTATTGCTAGTTCCCTAGAAACACCAAATATGTTTCTTGTAGCTTCATCATTGCGATCTCAACGGAGAAAAATACTTTATGCTGATGAATGTCCTGAAACTATATTAGCCGAAACAAAGATTCAAAGTTGAATTTTTTTTTTCAAATACTTGAATGGTTTGATACATATAGTAATAATTTTACATTTATGAGTATCATAAGCGAATGTTTAAAAAATAAAAATGTACGTGCTTCATGCCTTAATTTGCAGAATGTTTTAACATAAAGTAGTTTTAAATATTTAGATGGAGAAGAATTGTTTCAAGAGTTAACCGTAATATCCCAGCTTGTTACGCCACAAAGCTCAAGCTTAGATGTGCAAAATGTAAGGCCAGAAAAGTAAGTTTCCAAGTTTAAAAGTTCCCCCTCTGCTCATTTCTTCGCTGCGTTTTAGTTTAATGGTTTAGGCCTCCTGGGGATACCTCAATAAAAAAAAACGCATTGAAAGTCTACCTCCTGGGTAATCTGGGAAAGGCTTATGCTTGTGTATCAGTTTATGTGTAAAAAAAAATATAAAAAAGGGGCGCTTTCTACAAATCTTGCACAGGGCGCAAGTTTGGCTTGGGCCGGCCCTGTTAAAGCACCAACATAAGATTCAGAAACAGATCAGGGTTGTTGCGGATGTACAAATTTTGACATCCGAGGATGCGGATGCGGATTTTTTGAGACTCACATCCGCGGATGCGGATGCGGATTTTAGAATTTATTAAATAAAAACAATAATTTTAAGTCTATTAATAAAGGAAAATTTTATTGATTACCTTTGCATTTAATAATTAAATTTAAAAATGGGTGAGTTATATTTAATAAAAAGCAAGATTGCAGCCTTCTCAGACTGCAATCTATTTCTTAGTGAATCGTATATTAACAAGCTATTTCAGAATTTAATGTTTATAAATAAATATCATACCTGCATCTTCTTTTTTTTTTTTTTAAAGATTTTCATTATTCGCACTCTCAAATAAACCAAACTCCTCTGGGTGCTTTCACTTCAGGTGGTTTTTCAATGAAGAAGTCGTGCGTCCTTTTCGTGAATATGTTTTACGACATATTTTACATTTGGACTTGTCAGGATCATTTTTGTTTAAATCAAAATAAATCCAGATGATGCTTTTTGTTGGTGGCGGCATTTATGTTCTGTATATGTATCGCTTTTTAACTAAATATATAAAAATTAACCGTGTCCTATGGCCACTTAGCAAGATATTTTATATCCTCCAATCTGTGACCATTGCATATCACTTGTTGTTGCTTTTGTCGTCGCCTACTTGGGACCGAGATTTTTGAATTTAACAGTTTTACTAAGGGTGAAAGGGTCGTTGTTGTTGATCATGATATAGTATGCCGTGCTGTTGCTATTTTTCGATTGTAACTACAAATTTGAAAAAAAGCGTTTAAAAACATCCGCATCCGCAACAAACTCCGCATCAGTTTATGCGGATGCGGATGTTGGAATTATTGCGAATAATCCGCAATTGCGAATGCGGATGCGAATATTCGCAACATCCCTAAAACAGATCATGCATGAAGTGTGGCTGTAGTTATTAAATCTTTGAAAACAAAATTGTATTTGTATTACAAAAAATAGGCGAAAGTAGCTGTTGCTATTATTTTTTCAAATCAGTTTTTAAAAAAATTGTTTTAATTTTTAGAATTTTATGTTCAAATGGCCTTTTTGGGAAAAGCCTTTTTAATAGTTAGTTTGATGATAATATTGTTTTGAACAGTATATTGACATAAATTTAAATAGAAGTACGCTTCATTCAGCATAAAAATGTAATAAAAATCTTATATTTTTAACGCATTGTTAAGTTAAGTCACTAACGTTTATAAAATTAGAAGGTTTTATTTAGTTCACCCTGTATTATGTTTCGTGTGATTGCTTATGTATGTTGAACTTTATGTTTTTGTTTTTTTTGTTGGTATTGTACATAGTCCTTAATTTACGCAATACACGCGTGATTTATTTTTGCTTTCATATTTCTTACTTTTTATTTCCACAGATGACAGCATTTGTTTTTAATTAATGAGTAGTGCGTCGTCAAAAAACATTCCTAGAAGTATCAGTTTGAATATGAGTTCTTTTAATTCTATACAGTTCAGTAAACTTATCATATTTTTAATATGCAGGGATGCACGTTTAATGAACAAATCAACAGCTGGAAAGTATCTAAGACTAAGTCTTTATTTACATAGGATTTTCAACACTTCCAATGCATTCATATCTAAGATAATGTTTGTTTACATAGTTCATGCTGTACTTCAATTACTTTCATCTTTATATTGATTTGAAATACGAGTATAATGAGTTACTTGAAGTCTATCAAATTCTTATTTGAGATCAAAGTATTTTAAATGCTTTTTTGTTGAAAAAAATTGGCGAACAAAAATACAAAAACAAAAGTTTCAAAATAAATTTTATCCTACAAGTTTGTTTGTATGGAAAAGGGTTCGAAGTACTGTTTTCAAAATTCAGTATAATACTCTTTGGTCTTACAGCTTAACAAAACGATTTTCCGTTTTGAGACTATTAACAGAATTTTAAAATACATTCGAATTTTGATCAACCAGATTTTTAATATTCAGAATTTTGTTCATAGAGAATTTTGACAAAGATAGTGTTGTAAATCAAGAACCATACTGCCCCAACTTGGTTTAAACATTATATAAATTTGTATGTAAATATCAAAGTGGTGTTTGGTTGTCTATGTTTTCTTATTATTATTTATTTATTTATTTATTCAATCTACGATAATTACATTAACATATTTATACTTACGAACTAGTTATAAAATTAAGTATTAGTATTTTTGTATCAATAAAAATTACAATTGAAGCAGATTTAATAAAAGAGCTTTAAAATGTAATCTGGGCAAAAAGGTATCTAAATCATCATAATATATATTAAATAATTTACAACAATGAGTTATTGGTTCCAACTGTCCATAGTTAGTAGAATGAGGAATTCCAAAAATGAAATGCCCCATCCATAGTTGCCGGCTAGGTGTGTATATATTTTTATACCTATGATATTAAATCTTCACAAATTATATCACTACACAAAATATCCCGAATAAACATTACACTATACATGTTACGCCTCGATTCAAGAGTATGCATTCCAAGCAAAAGACATCTGCTTTTACAATTCAAATTTAAATTACCAGACATTTGAAATTTTTACAATGCAAATCTCAAAAAGTTTTTTTTGAACACTTTCAATTCTATCAGATAGTTTTTTTTACTGTAGGATTCCAGATAATAGAATTGTATTCAAGTAACGGACGGACAATCGAACAAAACAAGGCTTTAAGAGTATAAGTGTCATTAAAATCCAAAGAATTGCGTTTTAGAAAACCAAGCATAGAATTTGCTTTCGAAACAATATGCATCACATGCGGTTCAAAACTTAATTTGCTGTCAAAAATTATACCTTAATCATTAGATATAGTCATTAAGAGAATAGTCAAACAAAATACTACTTAACTTACGAGTAAAATTAAAATTGAGCATTTTATAAGATTAAGTAATAAGTCATTTCTATTACACCATAAGTCAAAATCATTTAAGTCGTTTTGAAAGGTAAGACAATTATTTATATTTTTTATAACTTTAAATATTTTTAAGTCATCAGCAAACATAAAACACACTGATGTACAAAACACAGGTGGAACATCATTTATAAAGAGATCAAAAAGGGGAGGGCCCAAATGACTTCCTTCTATCGGGTGATTTTTTAAGAGCTTGAGAACTTTTTAAAAAAAAAAAACCATAAAATTTGCAAAATCTCATCGATTCTTTATTTGAAACGTTAGATTGGTTCATGACATTTACTTTTTAAAGATAATTTTATTTAAATGTTGACCGCGGCTGCGTCTTAGGTGGTCCATTCGGAAAGTCCAATTTTGGGTAACTTTTTCGAGCATTTCGGCCGGAATAGCCCGAATTTCTTCGGAAATGTTGTCTTCCAAAGCTGGAATAGTTGCTGGCTTATTTGTGTAGACTTTAGACTTGACGTAGCCCCACAAAAAATAGTCTAAAGGCGTCAAATCGCATGATCTTGGTGGCCAACTTACCGGTCCATTCCTTGAGATGAATTGTTCTCCGAAGTTTTCCCTCAAAATGGCCATAGAATCGCGAGCTGTGTGGCATGTAGCGCCATCTTGTTGAAGCCACATGTCAACCAAGTTCAGTTCTTCCATTTTTGGCAACAAAAAGTTTGTTAGCATTGAACGATAGCGATCGCCATTCACCGTAACGTTGCGTCCAACAGCATCTTTAAAAAAATACGGTCCAATGATTCCACCAGCGTACAAACCACACCAAACAGTGCATTTTTCGGGATGCATGGGCAGTTCTTGAACGGCTTCTGGTTGCTCTTCACTCCAAATGCGGCAATTTTGCTTATTTACATAGCCATTCAACCAGAAATGAGCCTCATCGCTGAACAAAATTTGTCGATAAAAAAGCGCGAAACACATTTCGAACCGAACACTGATTTTCGTAATAAAATTCAATGATTTGCAAGCGTTGCTCGTTAGTAAGTCTATTCATGATGAAATGTCAAAGCATACTGAGCATCTTTCTCTTTGACACCATGTCTGAAATCCCGCGTGATCTGTCAAATACTAATGCATGAAAATCCTAACCTCAAAAAAATCACCCATTAGAACCCCCGAGAAAAACTAATATCGGAAACGATTCAAAATCGCCTATTTTTACTATTTGTTTCCTGTTACTGACATAAGATGAAAACCATTTGAGTAGAGTACCGTCAAAACCGTATGCTTTTAACTTTTTAATTAAAACCTGGTGATTGACTCTGCTAAACGCTTTAACAAAATCCGTATAAACTACATCCATTTGGCATTGTTTTTCTACTGTGTCAAAACACAATTTAGAAAAACAAGACAAATTAGTTAAAGTTGATCGGCCACTAAAAAATCCATGTTGACGATTTGAAATATGATTTTTTATAATTCTATAAAATTGAATTTTTACAATCTTATCAAGCAATTTGGGAATGAAAGCAGATTTAGTTATAATAGGTCGATAGTTTAAGATGTTCATTTTATTACCTGACTTATAAACGGGATTGACATAAGAAGTTTTCCAATCATCCAAAAACTCACCACTTCCTAAAGATTGGTTAAATAAAAACTTAGGTAAACTTAGAGTTTCAGAGCAGCTTTTCAAGACAATTGAGAAAACTCCATGACAATCCGGACTAGTAGATGGCTCTAATTCACGAAGAGCAGTTATCACCTCATCATCATCAACATACATGGAACAACAGTCAGTTATTGGCGATAAACTACTAGCAACAAAGTTATTTCCCACAAGTAGATTTGAAGATGTGTAAATGCTTTGAAAATTATCGGCGAACCAATCAACAATTACTTTAGGATCACTGGATGAAGTGTCCTTATAGTTCATTTTAGTTGGAAAACCCGCAGATTTCTTCTTAAAATTTATGAAGTTCCAAAAAGTTTAGAATTTTGTTTTAAATTACTTTCCACTGTCTGAACATAGCTACTGAAACTGAACTGTGAAAAAAATACATACTCTTTACGCAGACGAGAATACAAAGAGAAATCTAACTGACTTTTTGTTAGTTGATATCTTTTAGAAATCTTATTTTTATAATTTTTTAACTTTCGCAACTTAGCATTTGACCAAGGTGGATGTGAACTTTGTTTGATTAACGATCTTTAAAAATTATTTATAAATACATATATAAAAGTTATTTTTTAAACTAAAGTTAACATTCATTTGCCTATTCAAATCACGAAATTGATTATTCACAACATTCAAATTTTGTGCATTAAATTTATATTTAAATTTATCAATCTTATTAAAATTTCCCTGCCAGGGGTCTTGGGTTCAATCCCTGCCTGTGTCACCTAAAGCAGAGAGAAAAAACTAAATGAGAGAACCAAATTTCCTCGTCTCCGTCTCTTCGAAACCTCGTACTCTCATTTTTTATAGCGTGTTGAATTCGTATCGGTGTATACATGTTTTCACCTCGGAGAAGAGTACACAAAAAAACATCATTTCCGGGAAATGCGGCATTTCTCATTTTTGTTTATTGATAGCCAAGAAGGCTGTGTTTTTTAAAGTCTCATTATAATATTTGTAATTCTCATGAATTTTTTTTTTAATTTTGCTAACATCTTGTCGTTTTTATATCTACAAAAATACTCCTATAATTCAAATTAATTCTAGCAAAACATTTTTGTTTGTCAATAAATAACGGAAGAAGTTATACCGGTAGTTCGTGGTGAATTTGTTTTTCTCTTCTTTTTCTCTAAGTCACAGATAGATGGCAGGAACAACCAAAACAAGAAAGGATGTGTGCAGAAAGTGTTTAACAAGGTTAAGGTTTTTTAGACTAGACTTTATTTGTATATATTTATGAACGAGTACACGTTTTTTTATAAATGAATGTTATGTTTATTTCAATAGTAATACCTTAACTAATAACTTAACTACTGTATTATCTAAAATATACTGCATTGAATTCTTTTACATTGAATTATAAAAGGCGGAAATAATAAAGTTCAACAGTTTACCGGGAATATTTATATAAAATATCCATATCTTAACGAAGCATTTATTTGTCATGAATCACTTTTTTAGCTTTTTATACACCAAAAAAATCAATGATGAAATTTGGATGCGATAATAATTACTTGAACACAGCATTTTCTATGTTCATAGTTCTTCAGGTTTAGCCCTTAACTTTCATTTGCATTTATTTATGTATATCCTAGAAAGTTTAGCAAACATCTATGAATAAGCCACAATGCACTTTCAGAAAAACTGTAGTTAGAACTTTCCCTCACAGATTTTTCCTTGTCGCTATATAACTGAAAGATAATATATAAATAGTTAGAACTGGAAAACTTATAAAAATGATGCATAAGACTTAAATTTTTGTTGAAGAACAAATTTGTATATTCTTTTCACAAAACCACTGACCTAGCGAGAATACAAATATTTTAACTTTTGTACAAAAGTACTTTTCGGCTTATGTAGTTAAGCCTTTAAAAGCAACACACTACCTTAGGGGAAAGCAGTAAGAATAGCTTATCACCTATTCACAAATCTTATGCAATCAAAATTGGCAACAGAAGTAACAAGTTGACGGTCTTTTTATTTAGTGTCTACTTAAATCACTTATTTTCGGCATATTGGAAATGTCGTAGGTAATGTAAAGAAAAAAAGAGGCTGGGATGCGACCCACACTGATAACTTCCCATCCCGTCTATCGATTTGTCTTGCTTAAAAGTTTGTCTAAATGTATCAATTCTTGCCAAATTTGCGTTCTATTTTTTGTAGATTTTATTTTTTTATGAAAAAACGGACTGTTGGATTTTTATAAAAAAATTACTGAATATAAAAAACAATATTTTCTGTAATAAAATAAGTTTGAAGCCAATATTTTTAATTTTTGAAAAGCTATTTGAGCCGAAAATCAATTTTTACCAACTTTTATTAATTTTTTTGTTTAGGTTTTTATTTTTTGTAAAAAAACTGTCAGTTCGATTTTTCTCAAAATTTTTCCTAATGTTGAAAACAATATTTCTTATAAGTTAAAATTAGTTAGAAGCCATAATCTCAAATTTTTGAAAAGATATTTAAGTCGAAAATCAATTTTTACCAACTTTTGTTAAATTTTTTTTTCGGTTTTTAATTTTTTGTAAAAAAAACTGTCAATTCTATTTTTTCAAAATTTTACTGAATGTTGAAAACAATATTTTTTTAAAGATAAAAGTAGTTTAAAGCAAATATCTCAAAGTCTTGAAAAGATATTTGAGTCAAAACTCAATTTTTACCAACTTTTTTTAATTTTTTTAGGTTATTATTTTTTGTAAAAAAACTGTCAATTCGATTTTTCTCAAAATTTTATCAGATGTCAAAAACATTATTCTTCATTGCACAAAATTGTTTTGGAAATGAAATCAAATTTTAGTCGTAAAATTTTCGAAGTGACAAATTTTTTTTTTTCAGTTTTTTTGATTTATAAAAAAAACCGTTAATTGAATTTTTTTCCAAAAATATAATTGTTTTGTATCACGTTACAATATATAATATAAAATTTAATTCAAGTCTCTAGCGTCATTGGTTCATGAGATATTTAGGATTAACCAAAATTTTCACCTTTTTTTAAACTGCTATGGTAAAAAAAACACCCACGCAATTTTCTCGAGAGCTTTCTGCATTTTTCTGCCTTATTATCTGTATAACAAAATTTATTTGAAGTCGATACCTCTTCTGGTTCTTGAGCTATGGACGACGAAAAAAACGTCGCGAACGTACGGACGTACAGACGTACGGACGTACGGACGTACGTACACACGCACGCACAGACATCTTTCTAAAAATCTTTTATTTCGACTGTAGGGACCTTGAAACGTCGAGAAATGTCAAAATTTTCAATTTGTCAAATCGGACCCATTACAACAACTTCCTATGGGAAGTTAAAAATTGAGCGGGTGTTTTTTTACCACAGCAATTTAAAAAAAGGTGAACATTTTGGTTAGCTCAAAATATCCAATAACGCTAGCGGCTTGAGTTAAATTTTATATTATATATCGTAACGTGGTACTTAATAAGTATATTTTTGGAAAAAAATCCAATTAACGTTTTTTTTATAAATCAAAAAACTGAAAAAAATAATTGTCACCTCAAATATGAAGAAAATGAAGAAAAAATAATTTTATCTTCAAGAGAATTGTATGCAACGAAGAATAGCGTTTTTGACATCTGGTAAAATTTTGAGAAAACTCGAATTGACAGTTTTTTTACAAAAAAAATAAAAAAAAACTAAAAAAAAATTAATAAAAGTTGGTAAAAAAAGATTTTCGATTTAAATATCTTTTCAAAAATTAAAAATAGTGGCTTCAGATTAATTTTATCTCACAGAAAATATTGTTTTCGACATTCAGTAAAGTTTTTATTAAAATTCAAAAGTCAGTTTTTCCATAAAAAAATTAAATTTACAGAAAACAATACGACAAATTGTTAAAAATTGATGTTCGGTTCTCGATATCTCGTGAACTATAGAAGATATTGCATTCGAATAAGTTTCATCCCATATGTAATTGTTCAATAAGAAATAAATTTTTTTAAGAAATGCTACTAAAATTTTTAAAAAATTGGTTTTCGACTAAATGTCTCGTTAACAAAAATAGATTTTGAAATCAAATGCAAAATATTGTTGGTAATGTTTAAATTTTGTAGAATAATATAACTGACAACTTTTTTAACAGAACACGAAAACGACAAATCGACAAACGGGATGGGAAGTTATCAGTGTGGGTCGCATACCAGTCTCTTTTTTTTTTGACGTTTTCATTTAAACAAAAATGAGCTTCATTACCAAAAAAAAATTATAAAATTTACATTTAATGACATAATATTTAGCAAAACTCATTGTAATATAACAATTGCCTGTGAAGTGCTGGTTAGTGCGTAGGACTGTCATGCTAGAGGTTTTTGGGTTCAATCCCTGCCTTCGCAATCTAACGTCTTTTGTCATGGGTACTGCTTCTTGCGAGAAATTGACAAATCCTCCAAGGGTAATTTGTATCATGCAAAGTGCTTTCTAAAATTAGCCGTTCGGACTAGGTTAAAAACTGTAGGTCCCCTCAGCCTGTGTGGAATGAAATTTATATCAAATTGTTTTATACGTAGTTAGACAATCATTAAAATTACATAGACATTATATCAATCATCGCGATGACTCTGTGGCTTCAATTTTGAAACTATACTTAAACTAATAACCTGACAGCTGACAAAATGGCTGATCTTAACTCAAAGTGTATAAATTTAAAAAAAAATCATCTAACCTCCCTACAACCTTGAACCACAAAATAGAGATATTACTTTGTGTGGTTGGTCCACTCGTTCATTTCGTCTCAGTTTATAACAAGAAGAACAACTCCCATTGGAGTAAATTTAACCTATGTAATGTAATAAAGCTCCTTTTGAACCCTCATAGTCATAACCTAATGAGAAAATATCCTTGTTGCTTTGATGTTTAAACTGCTTCTTTATTTTTGGTATTCCTTTTTATTTATTTATTGATTTAGATTTCATAAATTGAAGTCCATAATGGAAAATTTATCGTTCGTCTTAGTTCTTTTTTTTCACATTTTTCAAACACTCTCCTATACCGACTTCCATTCATGTACATTTAAAAAAGGACTCTCACAAAGAGGAAGTCCAGGTGACTCCTTCGCCCTTCCAATAAACTTATCCACCCTTAAATGTACATTGTATCGATTAGCTTTGTATAAATTTTGTATATTGAAAACGTTATCAATAATTCCTTCATTTTATTGGCATGAAGAAATTTGTTTTTAATCCTTTGCAAAAGTAAAAATGAAAACAGCAAAAAAATGCAAAACAAAACTCATCATCATCAAAGAACAAAATGAGAAATTCTCAAGACCTAATGCAGTGGAAATGTAAATAAACAAACAATTGCCCGGCTAAAAGAAGTTAAGCTTTTATTTTACGATTTATTTTCCATCAGAAAAATGTGTCAAAGGAAAAAAGTTATTTTGTTTAAATGTGTGAACGACAATAAGGATGAGACATTCGACAGATTTTAATGATAAAAAGACAATACCCACCCAATGATAGTATCAACGATATAGCAGACGTAAATAATCGTTTGCCAAAGATTGACGGCAAAAAGTAACTCTTACCGTTCTTTGCCTAAACTAAACTTTGCCCCTTTAAACCTTTTTGTCATGGGCAGGTCCTGGTGGGTAATAGGAAACTCTTTCTTAAACGATCTGTCTCATTGTCTGAGAACAAGAAGAAGACGACGACGACAACATCCGTTTAGCAGGAGCAGCAGGCACGGCCAGTTCGTGCTGGGCCGGGTAGCTTCGCTGGGTGATATTGACATAAAAAGCAATCATTCTCAAATTGCTATTTTTCCAGGGAGGCCACCATTTTTAGGTGAGGAAAAAATAAGAAAGGGTAAAGGCAAACATTTCTTTTTCTTTTTTGGAAACGGATTGGATTTTTATTCATTCTTGTTCCTTTGTTTGCTTGTTATTGGAAAGGGTAAAGAAGAGATAAAAACAAATTCAAACCCTTGCTGAACCGCTGAACAACAACGGCTGAACTCTGTTGCTCTATGCCTGATGTTGCCCTGCCCGATGCTAGTAACGACCGGTCGGTCGGTTGGGGGTAGTTACAGTGATTTATTTATTGAATATCAGACAGACCAAAGCTGATGGTTGTTGAAGGTACGAGTGTGGAGACCACTTCCATTATTCCGAGTGAAAAAACAAAGCGACCCAGTGCCATTAGGGTCGGCAAACCCTTATAAAGTGTGCAAGCAACCATTATGCTCGTAGCGTTAATCTGCCAACCTTTTATTTTCAATTTGAAAGTTGGTCAGTTTTGCAATGGTATACAAGAAAAAAAAAAAGGATAAGCTAGGTGAATATCATCTGACGAATACAATGGTGTAAGGTACACAGTAATTTTTACCATAACATAAATTTGACCTTAAAAGAAGTAGTGTATTTTTAAAAAACCATTAACTATGCATGGTTGCTTTTCGAGTTATGCAGGAAAAGTTTATAAATTTTAAAGTTCCACAATGGAAAGCATAAAATGTTGTTACTTAAGATCTCAAAAAAAAAGTTTCTCTGAACTTACATAAGCAGATATTAATCTTGACAGAGCCAAAAAACAACTCGGTTAATGCTGAAAATTTGAAGCTGGAATGTGGCTCACAGTGATAAATAAGCTATGTACAATGTCAATTAGGGTACATCGAAAAGTATGCAATCAATACTTTAAGTGCTTGCTGTCCAGATATTCGGAACAGTAAACAAATTTAGTTTGGCATTTAGGGAAGGATTTAAATAATTTGTCGGCAATTGCTTTTAACATAACCTATAGGAAGTTTTTACATTTACTTTAAAAAATTTTACATTTACCTACATTTCAAAAAACCTTTGAATCAAAATCAATGAATCTTATAGAGATAAAGAGCTAGCACAGAAATTGACCTGCATTATTGTTTTTACCCATAAAAACATCGAAATATTCATTAAAGAACTTTCAAAAAAAGTCACTTAATGTCTAAAAAAAAGAAAATGTGAAATAAGCCTTGAAAGAGCGATAAGCAGTGCAGTGACAGACTTGCAACAGAGAAGGCTCTATCTATCTCGTAATGTGTATGTGTGTTGTGTTAAAAAAGTTGTCAGTTGAATTATTCTTACAAATTTCAAAATTATCAACAATATTTTGCATAAAATGAAATAGTTTTATTTCAAAACCTAGTTTTGCTAACGAGATTTTTAGTCGAAAACAAATTTTTACCAAATTAAGTAGCATTTCTTAAAAGTTTTTATTTTTTATATAAACAAATACAAATTAGATGAATGAAATTAATTTGAGAGATATCGAGAACCGAACATCAGGTTTTACCAAATTTGAGTACTATTTTTTGTAGATTATATTTTTTATCAAAAAATGGACTGAATATCGAAAACAATATTTTCTGCGAGATAAGCCAATATTTTTAATTTTTGAAAAGCTATTTGAGTCGAAAGTAAATTTTTACCAACTTTTGTACATTTTTTTTTAGGTTTTTAATTTTTTGTAAAACAAATTGTCAATTAGATTTTTCGAAAAATTTTAACAGATGTTGAAAATGTTATTTTTCGTCGCACAGAATTATTTTGGAGATACAATCATTTTTTGTTCGTAAAATTTTGTGAGGAAGACAATTTTTTTTTTCAGTTTTTTGGTTTATAAAAAAACCGTTAATTGGAATTTTTTCCAAAAATATATTTGTTTGGTATCACGTTACAATATATAATATAAAATTTAATTCAAGTCTCTAGCATTATTGGTTCGTGAGATATTTGGGGTTAACCAAAATTTTCACTTTTTTTTAAAATTGCTATGGTAAAAAAACACCCACTCAATTTTCTTGAGAGCCCTTTCTGCATTTTTTTGCAGAATCTTTAAAATTTTCCAGCCGTAAATATTTATGTTTATTAGACTTAGAATTAAAAAATATCCAAAAATGTACTTACTTACTTAAATTTTAATTGTTTAGTGACTTCAGAGAGTCAACGCATTGACTCTTTACGTTGACCGTGTTATTAAAGCTTAAGAAAAAAAATGTTAGTTGAATTGTTTTAAGTTCATACAAATTTTGTATAATATCTCAATCTATATATATATAAAAATGAATTGCTGTTCGTTAGTCTCACTTAAACTCGAGAACGGCTGAGCGGATTTATCTTATCTTAGTCTTGAAATGTTCGTGGAGGTCTAGGGAAGGTTTAAAAGGCGAGAAAAAACCGGGAAAACCCTAAAAACAGCCCTTTTCTATTTCCCATACAAACGTTTTCTAGAGTCAATTTGAAATTTATTGCTATTCAATAAAGTTCATATTAAATTATAATCACTCACTGTTGTCTTAGCAATTTAGGTGGGTTCCTAACGTCAAAGAGTCCATTTCAAAGTCAAAGTTCAAATTCAATCATATCTATGAAAATAGTCTTCGAATGCGCTTTGGAGGATCTAATCTCGCGTTCCGAAAATAATCGCGAACGCGACAAAAAATGTAATAAACTACGAGTATTAGTAGTAATGATTTCCAATTAATTTGGTCGGCTTCGCGAAACTTAATTTTAGCTAACTTCAGTTGTAACTGTATCAGATTATTTTTTTAAGTTTGATAAATCTTAAGTTTTGTCACAAATTAAGTTTCTGAACACAATATTTGACATTAGATTTGACCACCAACTAATATGTCAATCATTCTGTCGCACTTCAGAATACGGAGATTTATGGCTTAAAGGTAAACTCCAAAAAAATAAATAAAAAAATCAGAACACGGAAAAAAGTATTACGATTGACGATATTGTGTTACGATCATGGTTACGATATTCTATGAGTGCATCCTTCTATCTTTGTGAGTGACGATTACCGCTACGTGCGCGAGAACTTTCTTTACTTTTGTGATCCTTTGTGATAGTGACTTTCCAAGTAGTGTGCTCTTTTTTTGTTGATATTTTGTGATAATGACACTTTACTGTTAAGTGAGCGAGAAATTTTCTCACTTTGATTAATTATTAATTAATTGACTTAGGTCGTCGCAATCAATCAAATGTGCGAAGAGCTACCTCACGTGCTAACCGCACTGATAACCAGAGAGAGACAGATCAAGAGAATAGTCGTATTGCTATGTCAGAATTGCCTTATTTAGTGAGTGACAATGAAGCGCATAGGCTTAGAATGCAACGAGTTCGTGCACATCAAACACAACAACAGCGAGCACGACATAATGAAATTGAGCGAATCCGCAGGCGCAGTGCTCCTGTGATTCTTGAACGAGCTGCATTCCACTATGATCCGGGAATTGATTATTGTGCCGACAAATCGGTAACAATTGGGGAAATGAAAATAATTTGTAAATATTGTAAGGCGTGAAAATACACTGGTGAATCTACTTTGCTGGAGGCAAAGTAAAATTGCCACAATTGGTCCCACCACCAGATCCTTTACGCTCTTTAGTTTCTGGGATTGGAAATGATTCTAAGCACTTTTTGGCCAACATTCAGAAATATAACAACTGTTTCCAGATGACATCATTTGGCGCTACACATATTATACAGGACAATTTCACGACCACTTTCAAGGTATTATACCAGAATATGTTTTTATAATGTTCAAGTTTGTACTAAAATATATATACAGCGTGTAACGGAAGGGGGTATCAACCCTGAAGGAGGTGAATGTGCTCATGAATAACTTTCCCCAAAGAACATAGGTCGAAATATGAAAAAAAAATTTGGCCCTCCCATAGTAAATCAATCAGCTGGTAGTCAGTTTTGTAAGGGAGGGCAAAATTTTGTTTTCATATTTCGACCTACATATGTTCTTTGGGAAAGTTATTGAGTTTCATGAGCACATTCACCTCCTTCAGGGTTGATACCCCCCTTCCGTTACACGCTGTATATATGAAATAATTAATGGACAAAATTTAAAATATTACAGATACAAGGACAAATTGGCAGCGAAAAATAAAGATGTCGAGGATCTCAATGCGACCATTCAGAATTTTCTTCCAGGATAGTTGGTTTCCTTCAAAGGACAGTTGGTTTCCTTCAAATCAGTCGACACCGTTATGAACCAGGATAACGTAGTCAACTATCCCACGGAGTTTTTAAATTCACTGGCATTGCCTGGATTACCACCTCACAATTTGCAGTTAAAAGTAGGATCAGTTGTCATCATGCTGCGTAACATTAATCAACCTCGACTATGCAATGGAACAAGACAGGCTGTGAAAAAGCTGATGAATAACGTCATTGAGGCAACAATCATAAAAGGAAAATACAAAGGAGAGGATGTCTTGATCCCGCGAATACCGATGATTCCAACGGATTTACCATTCGATTTTAAACGCTTACAATTTCTAGTACGTCTGGCTTTTGCGATGACAATAAATAAATCGCGAGGACAGTCTTTAGAAATTTGCGGAATAAACTTGGAGTTTCCCTGTTTCGCGCATGGACAATTATACGTCGGTGTTCGTGCATCGAAAAACCGTCTTCTTTGTTTATTTACGCACCACATAAACAAAACAAAAAATATAGTTGATGTGTCATAACATGATGTGTCGAAAATAATAATAAGTTTTATTATTATTTTCGACACATGCTTCATTAAAAAAATGCTTTTTTATTCAATACGTTTTGTTTGTTTTGAAATTAATTTAAATAAAATTTTAGGTCTTTTATTTATCGATTGAGGCAGTACGAAGCCTGCCGGGTCAGCTATAGTTTATAATATAAATTTAATTGAAGTCGATAGCGTTATTAGTTCGTCAGATATTCAGGGGACAACCTAATTGGTCACTTTTTTTTAAATTACTATCGTGAAAAAAAACATCCACTGGATTGTTGTAAATATCCTTTCTCTGTATTATAACAGAAAAAAAGTTTCCCGATTACGCACTAATGTACAGAAGTAAGGACGTACAAATGTACAAACTCCTGACGTTCGGGTGGACGAATGTACGCTCAAATGCGTGAACAAATACCTCTTAACGAATAATTTATTAAGATTTGAGGGACCTTGAAACATTGAGAAATTTAAAAAAAATACAATTTGGCAATTTTACGCTCTTCAATCCTTTTGGAGCTTCGATGTAATAATACTTTTATTAAATTTGTTGAATATGCCGTTCCTGCTTTTCAAACGTTTTTTCTTAGTCACTAATTGCAGTTTTTGTAATCGGTCCTATTTTTTATAAATTGAAAATTTTAATATTTCTTGACGTGGATCCAAAGTTCTTTTCACCATTAAAAAATTGTTAAAAAATTAATTTAAACACACATCAAAACGATTATTCAATCATTAAACAAAAACCAAATTGGTAAGGTATTAAAGTAGTGACTTTGAAATCATTAATGTGGTAAGTAATTTTGTCGCCGCTGGAATATTTCAGATTTTTGTTTGGAAAATGTAACCATTTTCATATTAATTTGAACCGAACAACGCTCTAATTGGATTTCGGTATTCCACACACTTAAAGTACCATGACAACCCAGCAGACACCCTAAGTTCGATAAAAACATCTTTGATTTTTGAGGTCGAGAGATCATGACAGTGGCGTAGAATTTGGTTGATAAGTACTCTAGGAGTCAAGGGTGGCAAAAATCTTTGATTTACTTGTAGACAGCGACAGTTATTGTTTTGGCTCGTACCATAAACATTTTAGTTACGTTAGTTTGGTTTAGGGACTCCCAATTGTTATCGTATATGTCACGCTATGATCTACAATTAAATATGAATTTTAAATAAATAAAATATGAATTTTTAAGTGGTTCCCAAGCTTCAGATAAAGTTTTGAAGATTATGCAAACATTTCATCTTGCAATAAAAAATAAAAATGTGTTTTTTAATGCTTCTTCTATTAGTGAAATTAAACCAACAAACGTCCTCGAGCTTTAAATTTTAACACGATTTAGACCCTCTTTCCTCGTAATGCAATTAAATGATAACTAAATTCCCCTGGATATTTTTGACAACATTTGACGAGAAAAAAGTATTACCGAGATGAGACTCAGTAAAACGAAACCGAGACGAGACTGAAATTTATCGATTTTGACGAGACCAAGACGAGCCTAGCAAAAGTCTCGCAAGGTCAGAATGATATTTTCACTAATGATAAGTAATACGAAAGCGAATAGTCTTTAATAGTGATACTTCACCAGATGTCAAAAACGTTTTTCTTCGTTGCATAAGATTGTTTTCGACAAATCGGATCGATTGCAATAACTTCTTATGGGAAGTTAAAAATATTTCTGAAACTCGATAATTGTTAATAATAAATAAAATATGTAATTTAAATAACTTTAAGTACTTTCTAAATGGGTCAAGTAAATCGTTTGAAAATTGTGTGGGCCGGCCAACTTAAAAGACGTGTTCCAAGTTTTAAGCAGTAGAAAATTAGGAACTATTTTGCAACACCCTTAATACTTAAATCCGAAAACCAAGTTCTTAAAGGTTTTTCTTAGCCAACATTTATTGGAACACAATTTCTGAGATAAAATAAAATAAAAACAATAGAGTTTTTGAAAATTCTAGGGTGGCCTAGGTCCTCAAAAAACCAAAATGTTCAAAAAGGACATAATGGAAATAGTTTTAGGTAGACTAATGAAATTCTCCTATCAATGCAAACAAACTCAAATATAGGGACATAAATGTTTTTCGGCTTGAATGGGAGTTTCCATTTGTTTGTTTAAAGTCAACACCAAAGTGGTTGTGATTTTTGCATTTATTTTTATGCCAATTTTGTTGCTGTTTTTTAAGTGCTTTGTATTATCAACACAAAAAATCTAAACTGCAAAAAAGTAACTAACGCAAACTAAAAGAAACAAAAGTAAGCAAGGAAAATACACAATCTTTGACCATTTTGTAAACTTTTAAATTGGCAAGAAGAAAGAAAAATTGGATGTATAAGCCCATCTCGTTTTAAGGGCTAAAAGAGATTAAACACAATTCTATTCGAATTACTTTTGAAAATCTAAATCGATATAATTTTTTCGGATGAACAAGATTCTTTCTTCTTCTTCCAAGCTGTTGCATATAATATAAGCAAAACTGTGGTAAAGGATATGTGAGTGATTTTTAAGTTAATCCTTGGACTCGTATTTTTCAAAAAATCACACTATTAAACAGATTGGTGTTTCATTTTTATTTTTCTTAGAAGACAAATGAAAATATTGTGGAGCATTGAAAAGGATATGAGTGTAAGTTTACACACGACTAAGTTCACTCTATTGATCATTTGAAAATGTTATGGTAATTGGTTTAGGTATTGACCAAAAGCATATGAGCTGAAGCACACTTCAAAGGATATCTATTCTTCCGACTGATTTCACTTCTGACCTTTTTTTAGGTGGTTGAGAGGTGGGGTAACTTGGAGCTAGGGTAAAAAGAAAATCTCTTCTACGAGAACTACCTTAAACACTACACAAAAACATAAACACATACCTAACACAAAGTGATATTGTTAAAACCCGTATGGCTGAGATTTTCAATTACTTTCCAACAAATCCTTTGTCCTTTTGAGTTGAAAATACCTACTTGCAATTTAAATTTACAGTGAACTTACACATATTACACACCTATCGAAAAACACACGCAAACACACGTTAGGTACCAAGGATTCGATGAACTTGAAATACAATAATTAAAGGAACAAAACTCAAGTTCTGACAAGTAAAGGATGCATCCATCAATTGGGCTTGAGTATATTTGCTGTCGAAATTGTTTTGATTTTGATGAGTGAGCAATTGTTGCACTGTTTATACAAACTTAAAGGCAATATAGATTTAAGAAGAGTTTAATAATTTAGTGTAGGTAATTATTCATCTAAAACTATTTATTATTTAATTCAATTTACTTAATCATACATACGAATACATATTTGTAGATATACCTAAAATTAAGAGCATCTTTGCAAAACGAAATCATAGTTGTTTTTATTAACTTCCCATAGGCATAGGAAGTTATTGTAATGGGTCCGATTTGTCGAATTAATAATTTTGACATTTCTCGACGTTTCAAGGTCCCTAGAATCGAAATAAAAGATTTTTAGAAAGATGTCTGCGCGTGCGTGTGTACGTACGTTCGCGACGTTTTTTTCGTCGTCCATAGAACCAGAAGAGATATCGACTTCAAATAAATTTTGTTATACAGATAATAAGGCAGAAAGATGCAGAAAGGGCTCTGAAGAAAATTGCGTGCGTGGTTTTTTTTACCAAAAGCAGTTTGAAAAAAGGTGAACATTTTGCTTAACCTTAAATATCTCACAAACCAATAACGCTAGAGACTTGAATTAAATTTTATATTATGTACTGTAACGTGATAATAAACAAATATATTTTTGGAAAAAATTCCAATTAACGGTTTTTTTATAAATCAAAAAAAATTAAAAAAAAAATATTATCGAAAACGATTTTATCTCCAAAATAATTTTTTGCAACGAAGAATAATGTTTTTAACATCTGGGAAAATTTTGAGAAAAATCGAATAGACAGTTTTTTTTTATAAAAAATAAAAACCTATAAAAAACATTACTCAAAGTTGGTAAAAATTGATTTTCGACTCAAATATCTTTTCAAAAATTTAAGATTATGGCTTTCAACTAATTTTATCTTATAAGAAATATTATTTTCAAAATAAAACAAATATTAATAAAAGTTGGTAAAAATTTATTTTCGACTCAAATATCTTTTTAAAAATTAAAAAATTGTCAATATTTTGCATATATGATGAAATAGTTTGATTTTAAAATCTAGTTTTGTAAAATGGATTGTTAGTCGAAAACAATTTTTACCAATTTTAGTAGCAAAGTTTTTATTTCTTAAACATATACAAATTGGATGTATGAAATTAATTTGAGAGATATCGAGAACCGAGCATCAATTTTTACCAAATTTGCGTACTATTTTTTGTAGATTTTACTTTTTTTATGAAAAAAACGGACTGTTGGATTTTTGTACAAAAATTATTGAATATCGAAAACAATATTTTCTGTTATTTTATCGAATGTTGGAAACAATATTTCTTATAAGCTAAAATTAGTTGGAAGCCATAATCTCAATTTTTACCAACTTTAATTAAACTTCGGTTTTTATTTTTTGTAAAAAAAACTCTCAATTCGATTTTTCTTAAAATTTTACCGAATGTTGACAACAATATTTTTTTTTTGTTTATTTAAGTAACTAATCTACAAATTTACATTCAACAGATTTCAAATTAAGTATGTATATAATACAATTCAATTAATAAATACATATTATTACATATTATATATAAAATTAAAAATTGAAAAAAAAAATAATTAATTAAAGTGAATAACGGACTTTTAAGAAAGTTGCTGGACATTGATATATCTGAATTAGAATAAAACATATTAAATAAATTACAACTTGCAGAAATCGGTTCACGTTTTCCATATAGCGTATGATGAGAATCAATTGCCAAAGAGCGGTCTGGCTCTTAAGGAAATTGATGGAGCAAAAGCAAACTCTCACAATCAATAATTGAAGTCAAAATATCAGGAATAAACATGACACTATACATTTTTCTTCTCGACTCAAGAGTTTGTATTTCAAGTAATAGGCATTTCGAATTATAGGAATGATGGAAACCTTCTACATTGTTTTCAAAAATATTTCGAACGGCAAATCTGAGAATTTTTTTCTTTTTAAACATTTACAATTCTCTTTTTATTATACTCAGTTTAAGAGCTCCAAACAACACAGTTATATTCAAGAACAGGACGCAAAATACTGCAGTATAAAGATTTAATCGTGTAAGGGTCCTTAAATTCCAATGAGTTTCTTTTGATGAATCCAAGTAAAGAATTTGCTTTGCATACAATATAATAAATATGTAAATTAAATTTAAATTTGAAATAAAAAATAACGCCCAAGTCTTTGAACTGTTCAACTACTTGTAATGGAAAATTATTTAATGAATAGTTTGGAATAATATTAACAAAGTTCTATTGTAGGCCATACAAGCACCATTGTCAACATTTAACAACAAATCATTTGACTTGCACCAGTCGACAAATGAATTTAGATCATTTTGACAATCATTTAAATTAGAAATCCGAGAAAAGAACTTTATGTCATCCGCATACATAAGGCAATGAGAATTTTTAAGAACATTCGGAAGATCATTAATAAAAAGTAAGAATAATAAAGGACCCATATGACTACCTTCTGAAACAACAGAAGTTACCTTAATCTCTTTTAAGAAAAAGTCCCCGATCATTACATATTGTTTTCGACCAAGTAAATTATGAAGAAAACCATTGAAGTAGCGGTCCATGGAAGCCATACGCTTGAAGTTTTTTTAAGAGAATATGTAAATTAACCCTACTAAAGGCTTTTACAAAGTCTGTGTAAATCACATGAACTTGTTTTCGATTGTCCAGAGTATTAATGACAAAACTTGTGAATTCTACTATATTAGAATTAGTAGACCTACCTTTCCAAAATCCATGTTGATATTTACTTACATGTTGCTTTATGATAGATTAAAATTTATCTTGAACAAGGCTATCTAAAAGCTTTAGAACAACAGGTAGTTTAGTTATTGGTCTATAGTTCGCTACTAAGTTTTTTGATCCAGATTTCAAAATCGGATCAATGATAGAGACTTTCCACTCATTCAGGAAAATACCATTGGAAATAAATTCATTGAATAGATGTAATAACGGAACAGAAAGAAAACGTGCACGATGACGAAAAACAATAAGAAAAAATCCTAATATATCTGCAATTTTTGTAGGTTTAAGTTTAACCAAAGCATCTTCAATATCACTTAAGTCAAATGATATACAAGAACAACCAAAAATAGATGGCAAGGAATTAATATATTGATAATTTATTGTTGAAGATGTAGAAGAGTTATAGATACTTTTAAAAAACTGTCCAAAAAAATCTACAATCATTTTCGGATCACTAGTTTTATTATTACCAAAAAACATAATCCAGTAGTATTTCGTTTATTATTTATAAAATTCCAAAAAGATGTTGGAGATTGCTTGAGATTACTTTCAACACAATGAATATAATTAGAATAAAGAAATTTTGAAAGAAAAACAAACTCTTTCCTGAGACGAGAAAAAACTGCATAAGAATCATTGGAAGGTTTTTCTTTATACTTTTTAAACGCTGCATGTTTAGCATTTTTCAAATTTAATATTCTTTTATTGTATAATTGTATACTTTTAAAAGATAAAAGTAGTTTAAAGCCAATATATCAAAATTTTGAAAAGATGTTTGAGTCGATAATCAATTTTTACCAACTTTTATTAATTTTTTTTTAGGTTTTTATTGACTATAAAAAAAATGTCAATTTGATTTTTCTCAAAATTGTACCCGATGTTAAAAACGTTATTCTTCGTTGCACAAAATTGTTTTGGAGATAAAATCGTTTTTTGTTCGTAAATTGTTCAAGGTAAATAATATTTTTTTTCAGTATTTTTGATTTATAAAAAAACCGTTAATTGGATTTTTTTCCAAAAATATACTTGTTTGGTATTACGTTGCAATATATAATATAAAATTTAATTCAAGTCTCTAGCGTCATTGGTTCGTGAGATATTTAGGTTTAACCAAAATGTTCACCTTTTTTTTAAACTGCTATGGTAAAAAAAACCACCTACGCAATTTTCTTGAGAGCCCTTTCTGAATTATTATCTGTATAACAAAATTTATTTGAAGTCGACATCTCTACGTGCGTCGCGAACGTACGGACGTACGAACGTACGTACACACGCACGCACAAACATCTTTCTAAAAATCTTTTATTTCGACTCTAGGGACCCTGAAACGTCGAGAAATGTCAAAATTTTCAATTCGACAAATCGGACCCATTACAAAAACTTCCTATGGGAAGTTAAATATACCTTTGTGATGCTCCAGAAAGGTACAACCCGCTTTTTTAAATTTTCTCTATTCCATATTCTCTAAATAAATGGGAAGATTTTTAAAAGATGTTATATTTATTTTTAAAGTTCGATATCCTTTAAATGGGCCAACATTTATTTATGAAATTCGTAAAAAGTTTAACCAAGCACTAAGTAATTGTATACCTGAATAAGTTTAAAATAAAATCAAAAGTTTTAAATATGTAAACTTATTTTATAAAAAAACCACTCTACCGATTTCCAAAAAAACTAAACTGGCATTTAAATTGTTCAAAACTAACCTGATTTTGCAGGTACATTTTTTTAATATAGGAAATATTTTTAAACAGGCTCTTGGATACATGAAGAACTTGGTCCAACCCAATCGTGCATTTTATTCTATTCGTCTTTAATTCTTTATACAGCTTTATTGTCTGTTTCTTTGAGGCTGGTCTAAATGAAATTTCTTCAACTCAACAATAATTGTAATTAAATATAATGAGAATAAAGGTCCTTTTTATTCTGGTCTTAAGGATGAAGTCAAAGGAAAGTTTTATCGAAGCTACAGAAACATGAAATAAATACATGGCTCTTTCCTGGATTTACGATCAAAGTCCACAATAAAAAAATTGTTCTATAAATATTCAAGCCCTACCCAACATTATTGTTACCCTATAAAATTAAAATCTTCTAGACGTTTTATGAGCTTTCGTGGATTTAAGAAAGAAAACATCTCATTTGTGCCTGTCTGTCGATATATCTTAAAGTTTTATAAAGTATCTTTTAGATCATTAGCTATTAGACCGCGTGATAAAAATAAATCAAAACATCACATGGAGACAGGGGCAAATAAAAAGAAACAGAGAGGAAACAAAACGCTGTCTATTGTTAAAGTGATAACTGTTCAATATATATTTACAAAAATAGTTTTCATAAAATTAAGTATTTATTAAAGTTTACTTATTGTTTTTATATGGTTATATTCTTAGAGCTTGCCCTAACTTTAATGGGGAATTGCAACCTTTGAACTTGAATGGTAATTCCATTGAGTTTTGAGGAAAATAAAACATTTTCAGCCATTCCATTTCCAGTTATGATATTAGCACTAAAATGTTTCGCCCAAAAAATGTGTATAAAAGTTGTGTGGCACGAAGTCTTGTACCGGTAAATAATCGAGGGACATCTTAATTTCAAATAACCATTACGGTCACGCCTAATTTCAATAGCAGCTCATATTAGGGTACACCGGACATCTCAAGTGAGTTAAGAAACTCTTCTGAGTATGAAGTGTCCTATTCTGAGTCCTTGACTATATCCATTGAAATATATTCCCTCATCTCTCTCTTTTTCTTGGTGTTAAAATCGTTCTTTGACAGGGAAATTGATAGCCATGTATGATATTTTGTAACTTGCAATGAGTTCAGAATTATTCTAAAATATGTAAATCTTCCGTTAGTGTCACTTAGCCATCGGCATCGGTTTTAACTGCCCATATTCTATTCTTAATAGTGTTTCAGCATAGTACTTTTACGTCATTATATAAAACGCCTTATAATAGACAACAATGATAGTTCAAAAAAAAAAATATAAATCGAATATCTAATTATATGTATTACCGGCGGATCTGCTCGAATAAGCGGGGATATTTTATGGCGGTAAAAAGTAGATTAAAAACCTTTCCAGCTTCGTTGCGACGTGAAAGACGGACAAACAAACTTGCTTCCCTATTAGTATTACTAGTAGGTATACAATTTCAAATATCTCACAAGTACTGAATTAAAAGTTTATTTCAAAACCAACGTTTTCAAGTAAACAAGATAATTAAAAAAGATTGAGATTATTGGAACTTCAATTAAACAAAATGAATCAAATGACTTCTTTTAAAAACGTTTTGTAAGTTAATTCCATCCTTTCAATTTTAATGTTCTTTTCTTTGCGAACATCAAGGGGAGTTTTTCAATTGTGTGAAAAGTTCTTCAAAACGTGTTGCTTTTGGTTCTCGTGTTTCATGTGCCAAAAAAATTGAAACTTTATTCAAAAATATTTAAGTGAGTAAATTATTTGACCATTTTTAATATAGCTAGTCAATAGTTATAAAAACAGTTGACAAATTCACCCCAAGGACTTAATGTGAGATTCATCTTTATCTTAGAAACATTTTTAATTCATTATTATCATGGTGAATTCAAAATAAGTGGAATACAAAACATGGGTGATTTAACATTTTGTCATCTATTAAATACATACATATCTCATCCAGAAATTTAAAAAAAAAAATTCTTCTAAAAATATTATATTTTTTAGCTGAGAATTACTGAAGACAGTTTGACAAATTTACTTAAATTCAGTACCTTAAACATATCCCAAATGTCTTAAAACATTGCGGAAATAACAAGGCCAACATTTTAAACAAGCTCTTGAAAACATTCAATTTATTGTTTTTCTTACTGTAAAAATTGAAATTCTTGGCAAGAAAATCAAAAATGGAAAAATTCTTTCCTTTCTCTTAAAAGTTGAAAAACATTTAAATAAATGCCACAATAGCATCTCAAACACCTTTAAATTCAATAAATTGGACAACAAAAAAAATACTTTTTGCACACTTCTATGCACTATTCCCGATATCCTTGAACTTGGCAAGATATTTTTTTAGCCTCCTTCAGAATGTTGCATTTTTCTAACTTACATGTAATGAAAATATCCTGAAAACATTCCAAGTTATTCGTTCCCTGAAGATGTGGATCCGGACAGGCAGCAAGTTATTGCTGACGTTAGAGGTTAGAGGTACATGTTCGTACATATTTGGAATAACTCCAACTGCACATAATGGTTTACAATGAGCTTCCAGGTCTATATATGGTGCTCTTTGGAGAATTTATTTTCTTGCAAAAGTATTTTTACATTAAAGTTTAGTTTTCTCTAGAGAAATGAACATGAACAATAAGAACACAGTATAGATCCATATAAAAGAAGGTAGGTAGCTAAGCTACATAAACGTACCATTAAATAGAAGTTCAAATATCGATTTTAATAATAATTCCTTGAATTTGTGATTTCAAATTGAATTTGAAAATTGATTTAAAATTCTTGAATTTTATTATTTAATATAAAATTCCTTGAAAACAGAATTATTGTTCTGTTTTATTTAATAAGCTTTGAAGTTTTCGAACCCCTGATAATTAAATATGAAAAATCAAACAAAGAAATTAATTACCATGTATTTTATTACTCATTCCATTTCCCAATTAGGTGTCAAAATATGTATATAAGAGCTTGTTTACCTAAATCCCTAACTTAAATTACTCACTCCATTAACAAGGCCCCAAGTGATTTAATCTCTTGACCTCACATTAACCTTCTTCTTCATCGTCTACCTACGTCCTATAACCGCCCAGATCGAAAAGACCAAAGAAATCTCTGAATTCCTCAACACTATTTAAGGTTTGTAAGCCAAAGCTTTAATCTCACTCCAATAATAATTGAATATGAAATGAAAATCCATTAGGTCCACACACCAACAATCCCCTTACCCCTAACATCACCTTCAACATCAGCATCAGCATCAGCATCCATCCAACACCATTGGGGGTAAACTGTTTCAATCCTTGTTAATTGGCTCTAGGCAATATAGGGCTAAATGGTACAAGTGTTTATGGAATCTCTATGTTTACAAAACATTTCTCAATTTAGTAGCAGTTTTGAGATGGAGCAATAATACAATATTTGTACCTTCCTATAAGAACGTCAGACATAAAGTCTCATTTAGTGTGATTGAGTTTTGAAAATAAATTTTTGTATTTGGATATTTATAGACGCTTAAAAATTTGTTGGTATTGATTTGTATTATGTGGCTGGTTCTCAATGGAGTTTTTTCTTTCTGATTAAGAACATTTTTACAACAAACTACATCGTTTAATTTATGAATTATTGATGCGTTTGAAGCACCCAGTCCCATTCCTCGGTAGTCAATGTTTGGGTTTCGAAATTAAAGTTAAAAAAGAGGCTTTTGATTATTTTAAAAGTTGTACAAAATATTAATAACGACATTTTGTGTAAGTTACGCAAATTTTCGAAGTCAATATCTTTCATTGCCGAAAAATATTGGGTTTTGCCAGTGGTCAAAAAAGTTGTTCTTGATAAACTAAAATTATTATATAATTATTTTTAGAGTAATATCATTTTAGCTTCACAAAATATTCGGGGTGACAAATATTTTTAACTTCGCATAGGAAGTTATTGTAATCGGTCCGATTTGTCGAATTGAAATTCAATTTCTCGTGAATTTAATGCTTTGTCTGATTCCATCTTCGCATTGAAATCGTTATTAAAAAAAAATACGAAAAAGCTTAATGGGACGATAGTGGCGCTCATATGATCACAAGTTTGATTCTCCTGAAAATGAGAACTTTCATCAAGAACAGAGTTAGGTAATAGCATCAAATCTAAGGAAAACGCATGGTTCTTTGGAAACTGTAAAGAGGTTATTAGGGCCAAGGAAGTAAGTTTCTGTTGCTATAAAGTCAACTCTACTTTTTTTTTTTGACAGGAGGAAATCTTCAAAAGACACTTGGCAGTATTCGACACCAAGTAGTGTGGGACTCTTAACCACTAAAACCACCTCTTCATCAGAACCAATCTTGAAGGATCGACATCAGATTTTTCTTTCTTAACTTTGTACAATCACTTTGGGGGAAGTTTAAACATTTAATACTTTCCCATGTTTTTTTTTTTAGACCATTAGCTCATGAGGCTTGGTTCTTCTTAATCTCCGAACATGGTTTCTTATATTCAAGACGGACTCCATCTTAGAATAAGTATGACTTTGCAGTCTCTGATTGTGCGATACAGCGTATTTTTTAACAACTTCTGTAACCATTTCTATTTGTAAGTCACGATGTAGATCGGTATTTCTTATGTACCAAGGTGTATAAACTATTCCACGAAGGACTTTGTTTTGGAATTTTTGAATGATTTCGATATTTGTTTTCTTTGTACAGCCCCATAATTGGATTCCATAGGTCCAAACAGGCTTTATAGTACTTGATTATACAGCATTATTTTGTTTTGTATTGTTAAATCAGAGTTGTTACCAAGTAACCAGTACATTTTTCTATATTTGAAGTTTAGTTCTTCTCTTTTCTTTTTGATGTGCTCTTTCCACTTTAGCTTTGCATCCAAAGTCATTCCAAGGTATTTGGCCGTATTGGCGTAAGGTACAGCTTGATTATTAATGAATATTGAAATATTGTTTATCTTTTTATTTGTAAAGTTTATATGTGAAGATTTTGTTTCATTGAGTTTGATACGCCATTTTTCGGTCCAAGCTCTCACTGTGTCGACGGCATTTTGTAGTTTTACTGCTGCCTTAGAGACACGTTTGTCGGGTACCAAAATTGCGGTATCATCTGCAAAAGTAGCCATTATGGTGTGATTACCAACTGGAATATCCCTTGTGTATAGTAAATACAGGGAAGTACCTAGGACACTTCCTTTTGGTACACCGGCTTCTATTTTCTTCAATTCCGAGTATTCTTGATCGTACCTTACTCTAAACAATCGGTCTGAGATGTACGATTTCAATATTTCAAAGTACTGCCTGGGAAGATCCCTTTGCAGTTTGTACTTAAGTCCCTCATGCCAAACCTTGTCAAAAGCTTGAGCAACATTTAAGAAAATAGCTGAACATACTTGTTTTTCTTCTAATGCTTTTTCTATTACATCCAATATTCTATGAACTTGGTCTATCGTGGAATGTTTATTTCTAAAAAGCCAAACTGATGGTTTGGGATTAACCTTCTTTCTTCTATGATTTTGCTAAGTCTCTTCAGAAGCAGTTTTTCAAAAACTTTTGCCATAATTGGTATAAGCGATATTTGTCTGTAAGACGTCACTTCTGTAGGTGGTTTACCTTGCTTTGGTATGACAATTACTTCAGCAATTTTCCAATGGTGCGGGACATACCGGTGCTTAAGGTATGCGTTTATTATATATTGGAGTTTTATGAAGGCTTTCAATGGCATTTCTTTTATAACCTGAGCAGTAATTAGATCGTAACCTGGTGATTTTCTATTTGATAGTTGATGTAAACACATACTTTTTATTTCTTTAAGTCTTACAATTGGTATTTCACTTTCATCTATCTTATCAACAAACTGCGTAAGCTATTTTCAGCCGCGTTTGATGAGTATGGCTTAAAAACATTCGCAAGATGTTCAGCGAAAAGGTTAGCTTTTTTTTTCGGGTTACCGATCCATTTCCCATCTTGAGATTTCAAGGGCGAGTTTTGTAACTGCGGTCTTTTCAGGCGCTTGGCTGCTTTCGATAGCGAAAATCGGTTGACGCATCAGTCATTAAATTCCTTAGGAATGTACTGAGTGAATCATTTTTAAATTTGTAAATTTGTTTTTTAAGATTGTTGCTTATACGGTTAAACGTTGTTTTATCATCTGGAAATCTAGTATTTTGCCATTTTCTTCGAACTCTTCTTTTCTCTATTATCAACTCTCTTATCTCTAAAGGATATTTTATTTCATTTTGTCTTCTTTTAGAAAATGTTGGAGTACTTTCTTCAGCGGCCTGTTGCACATCAGCAATAAATTGTTCCACTTCATGCTCGATTGTATACATGGAGGATCTTAAATTTATAAAACTTAAAAGCCTTTCTCTAAAATCACTCCAGTTTGTTTTCTTATTTACAAGCTTTGGATTACTTTTTTCTAGTATTTCCGATTCACTTAGTGATAGAATCACTGGAGTATGATCTGATGACAGGTCATAATTACCTTCGAGACTAATGTGATTTCGTTTGATTCCTTTAGCTACGAAAAAGTAAACTCTACTGACGAAAAAGTTCAATCAAGTCAGGAAGGCCTGTAACGCAAATATTCGACGGACCAAATTTATACATGACCAAAAATTTCCTCAAAAAGACTGCAATGTCCCAAAGTCAGTAACCATTTTTGATCATTTGTAAAAAAACATGAGGAATCTTCCTCTTCCTCGGTTCCTACGCTCGTTGTCAATGACACTCCATTTGTTAGCTCTTTAGAGAAAGCTGATCTTTCTGGCAGTGAGTGTTATAACTCTGACTGGAGTTTTTGATTCTATGGTACTAATCTTTTTTCGCACTCGTACAAATCCGATGGTCCGAATGGTATCCCCGAAGAGGTATTCTTCAACGCTGGCAAAACTACTACAGCCCAGAGCTGTAAAAGAATGCAATCATTTGGTATTTCGGCGGCTCTTAAAACACCAAATTTACCGTAAACATGGATCAGTTGTCCCAACAACTCAAAATAATAACATGGAACGCGAACGGACTTACCGCAAAAATCGAAGAACTAGAAACGGTTCTACTTAACGAAAGAATAGATATTTGTTTGATCTCTGAAACTCATTTGAAAAAAGACTCAAATTTAAGTATTAAAGGTTATTCGGCTTACCACGCATGCCATCCATCCGAAAGAGCAAGGGGTGGTTCTTCCGTATTTATCAGAGAAAATATCAATCATTCGTTTGAGATAAATATCGAGATCGATACAATGCAAGTTACTTCCGTTAGCATAAAAGTTAGACACGTATTTTTTAATATTGCGTCTATTTACTGTCCTCCTCGGTCCAAGATAGACAAAAACGATTTTAAAGTTCTTTTCAACGCTTTAGGTCCAAAATTTATTATTGGCGGCGACTTCAATTCGAAACATTCATTTTGGGGATCACGTTGCATTTCGACGAAGGGTAGACAACTCTACAAAGCGGGTATTGAATGTAACGTTGAATTTTTCTCATCAGGAAAACCAACGTATTGGCCAACCGACACAGCGAAAACACCCGATCTTGTTGACTTTTTCATCGCAAGAGGAATGAACAGAAAATATATGACAGTAGATGATAACTTCGATTTTTCTACGGATCACTCGGCCGTTATCTTAACAATAAACAGTAACGTAATCGAAAAAGAAAAGCCCCTAATTTTAACAAATAATAACACAAATTGGGATAAATTCAAAGAAGATTGCGAAAATAGAATTATGCTGAACGTCTCTTTGCAAACTCCGTTTGAGTTAGAAGATGAAACAGAAAAATTTATAAATATTGTTCAAGAAGCAGCTTGGAATAATACTCCGATCTGTAGTAAAAAGTCAAGGCAATACGAAGAAAAAATTCCAGAAGATATAAAAGAATTGATACGCGAAAAACGAAAAGCTCGAAAAGTATGGCAGCAATCACGTGCTCCTCAGCATAAAAGTGTCGTCAACTTTTTATCAAACAAGATTAAAAATTTGTTACGAGATTTTAAAAACAGCGAGAATTCTGCCTATCTTGAAAGCCTAACAGCAGACAAAAATACGAATTATTCTCTTTGGAAGACGATAAAAGGTATTAAAAAGCCTCAAATAATGTCGGCACCTATTCGAAAAAATAATTCTGAATGGGCAAAAACTGATAAGGAAAAGGCGGATTTATTTGCTAAGCACCTTGAGGAAACGTTCAAACCTTTCGATGGTCAAGAGCTTCTGACTAATGACGGAGAGCTCCAACCAGCGCCGGACAATTTTTCTATCAGGAATATTACTTTGACTGAACTTGTCCAGGAAATAAAACGGCAGAAAAATAATAAAGCTCTTGGCTACGACCTGATTAACGGTCGTGTCCTCAAAGAGTTGCCTAAAAAAGCAATGGTTAAGCTCTTACAGCTCACTAACGCTGCTTTAAGACTTGCTTACGTACCCACGCAGTGGAAAGTCGCCGAAGTAATAATGATCCCCAAACCGGGTAAGCCACCGAATGAGAAAAAATCGTATAGACCAATTTCTCTCTTACCAATTATATCTAAAATATTTGAAAAATTGCTTCTTAAACGAATGCTACCAATTATTGAAGAAAAACGTTTAATTCCCGACCACCAATTCGGTTTCCGGAATAATCACTCGACAATTGATCAGGTTTACCGAATAACTAACGAAATTGAAAAAGCATTTGAAGAAAAAAAGATTTGCTCAACTGCATTTCTTGACGTTTCTCAAGCTTTTGACAAAGTTTGGCATGACGGGCTAAAATATAAATTAAAAGTCTTTCCAGAGCAAATATATAACATTCTTGAATCGTACCTAGAAAATAGATTCTTTCGAGTTAAGCAAGGAACGGAGTATTCGGAGTTTAAAGAAATAAACGCTGGGGTTCCCCAGGGTAGCGTCCTTGGACCGATTTTGTTTGTTCTTTATACCCGAGATATACCCCAAACAGAAGGCACAACTTTAGGCACTTTTGCCGATGATACAGCTGTACTCGCAATATCGGATTCAATAGAAACGGCAACCTCTAAGCTTCAAAAGGCATTAAATAGCATTTCAGATTGGACAAAGAAATGGCGAATTGCTCTTAATGAAACGAAATCGACGCACACAAATTTTACGTATAAAAAAGTATATAACTTACCTATTTATATAAATTCTGTGCAAATTCCATACGCTAATGAAGCGAAGTATCTAGGCATGACTCTAGACGCGAAACTTAAATGGAAAGTTCATGTAAAAAAGAAACGCGATGAACTCGAAAATAAACTCCGCGAATTGACATGGCTTATTGGAAGATATTCCAATCTAAGCGTTTATAACAAGCTTCTTATTTATAAGCAAGTACTGAAACCAGTTTGGACGTACGGTATACAACTTTGGGGTTGTACCAACGAAAGAAATATACAAATTTTGCAAACATACCAAAACAAAGTACTTAAAATAATAGTAAATGCTCCATGGTATGTAAGAAATAGCGACTTACATAGAGATTTAAATATAAAATATGTAGAAAACGAAATTAAAAAATTTGCTACAGAGCTAAGATCACGACTTAGAAATCATAGTAATAACTTAATCCAACAATCTGTTAGCGAGGCGTTCGTTTTTCGGCGTCTGCACCGAACAAGACCTTCTGATCTAGCGCAAACAAATTAATCTCTCCACTCGAATTTTGTGGAATCTTCAGGTCCTCTCGTTGGGGAGCTTCCTGACAAAACGCGAACAAAATGACGCTAAAACTACTTGTTAAGCTGGACTTAGTTGTAGTAATAATATAGAAGATAAGGGAGGTGAGTTTTAGTCAGTAAAAATCTGACACTACTATAAGCATCGGGCTTATAGTGTCTCTGAAGATTTCTCACCTTCCTGCGGAAAAAAAAAAAAAAAAAAAAAAAAAAAAAAAAAAAATTTGGTATTTCATCGCGAAAAGTCCCATTCATTTAACTGAATTTTGGGAATGCATTAACATTGCTTAATGCAATACTTTAACTTCGAAAACAAATTCCCAGTTAATTTTGAAGTCTTTTGTAAAAAAATCATTTAGAGCAGTTAAAAGACTTAAAGTCAAAAGAATGCATTACTTTTTACTGCTTGCATTCTTGTAAGTCTTTTAAAAGTCTTTTACATTCTTTGCATTCATTAAGTCTTTTGATTGCATTCAATGTAGTGCAGTCATTTGAATGCTTTGAAGTCTTTTTATTGCTTGAAGTCTTTCTACTGCTTGAAGTCTAAAGACTACTTTTTATGAATGTATTGTGCAGAAGGTGTGATCATAGGCTAAAACATATAAGGTGGCTTCTAAAAAAAGACGTTTGTGTAGGTGTTCTTAGTTCGGGCAGGAGAAACACTTTTTCAAAAAAAAAACTAACTCAAATATAAACTAAATTATTATTAAAAACAACGTGCAACATTAGCCTTCCTTTGTTGTATATTTTTTTTTTAAATTTCTGAATTGTATGCTTTCACTTCTTTTTGAATTAAATTGATTGAATGAAAACTCTTATTTTTTCTTATGGTATAGAAAAATTGCGGAAATGTGGTTTTAACGTTTTTATTCAAATAATGAGAAGTACATGTTTGTGTAAATTGAATTGAAATGGCTGAGTTCTTTCAAACTTAATTTGAAAGGTTTTTATTTAAATTTTCCTAACGGTAGCTATCATAATATACTCGTAGCAGCCCAATAATTAATGCTAACTTCTTTGGTTTTTGAGAAAAAAATGATAAGGTCATAAGGGATAGAAATGAAGATTATAGCTACGATTTTTATGATACGGACAATGAAAGTGATATTGTAGATTTAAGACAGTAAGTATAATTGGTATAAATTGATACTAAATGATTATAAATGCATGAATTGTAATACATTTTCTTACAGTGATTCCGATTATATGTATAGCAGTGACAGTGACACGGAGGATGTATAGCAGTGACAGAGACTTAAGGAGAATAATATGAAAATATTTTTTTGATTTATTTTGTGAAAAGATGTTAAATGATTTGCTTAGTTTGTGTTTATTAATGTAATTTTTTGTATCTTTTTTTTTTAATATAATTTATTTAATAAAAATAAATTTCGTAAATATATATGTATAAATGGATTTTTTTTTAAATTTTGATAGACTTTGTATTTGTGAGGCTAACTACGAGTACAATATGAATTTAATAATCAAAAGAGCAAAGTAAATGCTAGTCGTAAGGAACCTGATGATAAACTATATAGATAGACTTAAAGCACTCAAAAGACTTCAAGCAATAAAAAGATTTCAAGCAGTAAAAAGACTTCAAAGCATTCAAATGACTGCATTACATTGAATGCAATCAAAAGACTTAATGAATGCAAAGAATGTAAAAGACTTTTAAAAGACTTACAAGAATGCGAGCAGTAAAAAGTAATGCATTATTTTGACTTTAAGTCTTTTAACTGCTCTAAATGATTTTTTTACAAAAGACTTCAAAATTAACTGTGATTTTTTTTTCGAAGTTAAGTACTGACATGAAGTCAAATTATTCAAAATGTAAGTCTTTTCAATCATTTAACTGCAATACAAAAATGATTGCATTTTTTACAGCTCTGCTACAGCCCATCACTAAAAAAGGCAAATCTTCCTTACCACTTATAACCGACTGATTGCATTTATGCCCCTTCTTTTCAAGGTCATGGAAATGCTGATTAATGATCAGCTCATGAAAAATCTCCAAGATCGAAAACTTCCTAATGACGGACAGTACGGCTTTCGCAGCTATAGTTCACCTGTTGATCTCATGGTTCATTTCATCGAACCGTATAGCTAATATTTACATCATTTTGGAGAAAGTAAGATTATTGCACTTGATATTTCAAAAGTATTTGATAGAGTTTGGCATCAGAACCTCTTATCCAAAATGCGTGCTTTCATTTTTCATGAACCCCTCTTTCATTGGGTTAGTATTTACCTTTATGATCGTTCAATACAAGTAGTATTGGGTGGGTTCAAGTATGGAAACCACAAAATAAATGCTTCTATTGTTCTATCTTCGACACATTTTCTCATTTTTATTATAATGATCTCCTGTCTACAACTTCTATTCCAATACATTGTTTCGCTGATGATAGTATGATAAGCTCATTAAATTCCAACCTAAACAGTATTGTACAATGGGGAATAAATAACCGCGTAGAATTTAATTCTCGAAAACCCAATGCTGTCTTGTATCGTTAACAAACCACCTCGAGTGGAACAATCACATACGCATGTATTCAACAATTCTGCAAGGTGTTTAGGTTTCCTAAGGTGATGCAAGACATTTTTCTCCGCTTCTGATCTACAAGACTTATAGATACTTCCAAAGCTCGAGTTTAACTTCCATCTCTGAGCTCGTGCTCCTGCAACTTTTCTAAGCCTTTTAGACAGTATTGATCGTAGAGCATTTAAATTGTAAAATTTGTTCATTTACTTAGCTTACATCGTCGTTAGGTTTCTTGTCGAATCAGTTTTTACCGTTATTTTAACGGTTTATGCTCTAGAAAAATAGCCAGCTGCATTACTTCCCTTAAACAGTTCAACAGTTATAATCGCGCTTCTAGAAATTCTGCATACCCTCGAAATCAACTTTGCTCGTACTATCAAATATAAAGATTCGTTTTTTAGCCGTACTACGTGAATGTGGAATGCCTTACCACACTCTGTCATTGCAGTATTCAGGAATTCAAAACCAAAGTGCACCGACATCACAGAATTAGGAATGTACGAGTATGTAAAGGTTACAATTGATGTGTAATTTAAACTTTATATAAGATTGCAGTATGGAGATGCTGCAAAAATTGGTAAATTGATTGACACTTCAAACAATTGATGGCACTTCAAATGACCATTAAGTTTGACAATTCTCAATTTCCAGTAAAACTTATTTGAAACCATGAGATGGATGACGTTATACATTATACAAAACAAACAGACAATTATTTAAGTTCACACGACTTCAATGTATTTCTATTATTTCAAAATACACAATTAAACCTAAAGTCGTTATTTCTTTTGAAAAACATCTAATCCCATCAGGCCACTTTCCACATATTGAATGTTAAGTGAACTCCTAGCAGCTTCACAAATTCTCTGAGCAGCACTTATGCCTTGAACTATAGCTAACGGAGTACCACCGCGAATTCCAACTAAAGCTATATACAGAGCAAGTTTAAAATCATCGTATGCCGCAACTTTGCCAACTATAACTTCCACCATTGCCGGAATAAGTCCATCGATTTTAACTTCTTCCCCACCAATATGCCGAGCTGCTCCAAATCCTAGAAATCCTATAGTTGTTTCCCTCAATACTTCTTTCCTGTCTGTTTTGATTGCTTTTTGTATAGCGGTGATTGCAGCTTCATTGTCCAGATTTGCAATTTTTCCAGCCTCTTCTAGAGCCTTCTTGGCTATGGATACAGCATCAGATGTTTCTAAAATAGTTGAAATCAGAGCTTCAGTCATGACTTTAGCTGCATCACTAGCATTTTTCGAAGAAAATCCATCATTTAACCTTGATTGAAGACCAACCTGACGACTAGCAATGGCAGCTAAGCCAGCAGGCAGTATAATTCCAGATACGCGATTTTCTGAGTTGATCACCACCGACGATGCATCATCGTATGCCCCCAATGAATATTGAGCACTTTTATGATAAAACTCTGTTGCGACTGCCTAGAACGGCGATGGTGCGACTGGAGGAACCGTCGGCAAACAGAGGCGTCTTCAGCGCGAAGAAAAGATCTAAAATAAAAAAACAAAACAAATGAATTAATTAAATATGAAAACAAAAAAATATGTAATCCGGCGTTTACTCACGATATTTTTACTCGTTGCCAGGCTGAGACGTGGGTTCTCCACCAACGAACAGCTATGAGCGGCCGTCGTAACGTCTCTGGTTTTCATAAAAACTTCGGCAAGCAAGGCGTCGTCGGCGCTATAAAGATGACCTGAAACGAAAAGAAAACAAATACAATGCATATAAAATAACACACATACGGAGGTGTACCTACGATATTTTGGCTTCTTGCCGAATCAAGAACACCCCGACCGTCGTACACCGTCGGCAAACTGAGCCTTCTTCAGCGTAAAGTAAGTAAAGTGAGCCACGGTATTTCTACCCGTTGCCCGGTTGGAACGTGGGTTCTTCCCCACTGAACAGTTGGGAGCGGCCGCCACCACCGTCTCCAGTTCACACTTTTGGCAAGCGAGGCGTCGTCGGCGCGATGAAAATGACCTGAAACGAAAGATCAACATTGTAGGTAAAATAACACACATATGAATGGTACTTACGATATTGTTGCTCCTTGCCCGGCCAAGAACGTCCTGAGCGTCACACCCCGTCGGCAACTGAGGCGTCTTCAGCGCGGAGGAAAGATCTAGAAATGAAAAATAAAAGAAATTAAACAAATAAATAAAAAAAGTAAGCAATCATAGGTTTACTTACGATTTTGTTTACTCGTTGCCTGGCTTAGATAGGCGATGTTGACCTAGGTGTGAACGCAATTCTTGGATTAGCTGAAAATAAAACAAAAAGTATGTTAATGAGTAATTCTTTACACTTACTACCTAATCCGTTAGGCGATTTTGTTGTTTTTTTTGTTGTAGACTTACCTCGTTGTAGTAGCTGTCGACCCCATTGATAGAAAAATACAAATGGCTGTAAGAAAAGGAAACAGTGACGACAAACAAGTGGAAAGTCTTCCTGGAAAGCCTTCCTGGAAGGTTAACTGGAATAAGGAGTTCTAAAAAGTTAAGGGGGATGTGCAATAGGAGTTGGTGTGACGTGTAGGTTAGAGTGTTTGTTTTGTGGTTTCCTTAAGATTTGAGAATGTGAAATGGTAATGTGAGTTGCAAGTGATTTAAGGATGTGAATGTTTACAATTGAGAAATGTTGTTTTTATGTTATATTGGATAGTTTATTAGTGTTTGCAGGGTTTTTTTTTATGTGTTTTACATGTATGTACATAAGTTTGAAAAATATAGTGACAAAAAAAAATAAAAAAAAAAAGTAAGTGACAACAATACAAAATGACTAACATAAAGATAATATAACTAATGATATTAGTTATTCAAACCAACAATAACAAATGTGACGAACGCGAATAAATAGGCATTTTGACAACAGGACTGAAAGGAAGTACATAAACTTTATTTGTTATGGACTGGACGAACGCCGACCGTGGTGAGATAGAATGTGTATACAGCGGCGCGATGTTTTAGCCAGCGAACAGGCTAAAACAACTGCGGCGCCGGGCGGCTTAAGAATTATTGCGAACATGACAAAGCAGTTTTCGGTGGTTGAAGAATAAAAGAAACAAAGAAACGATTACAATGAAGGTCTGTGGAAGTTTTTGTTAAACTTAGAGGACATTTGAAGATCGATAGTCGTGCGGTAAAAAAGTAGAGAAAAGTTTTTCGGAGGAACAAAGAATCCTTAAAGTGTTTCATAACCGTTGTGCCCAAGGAATTTGGAATTAAGTCCTGTTAACTCTTAAACGATTTAGGAAATAGAAAGGGTGAGTGCGCTAGGTCCTTAATAAAGTGGTGATAGTTTCGGAAAACATAAACTAATTCGTGTGTTTTGTGTGTTTTTTTTTTGGTGACGCAGGGTGGAGATTCCGTCAAAGACGACGAGTGAGCAGCCAAAGATAGCCATAAGACTGAGGCAGGGTGTTCCTGAAAGTGAGCGAGCATATAGCCCGTGAGTCTCCGGGTGCCAAGTAAGGTTGTGCAAGAAAGTATGTATCGGACTCAGGTTTTAACGTTATTGTGAAATTAGGTGCCGGCGGCAGGCCGCAGATCGACACCCCTTTCGGGTTTTTTTCTTTGTTGTAGTTATACATATAATTTTCTTTGTGGTACAAACCCAAACTTTTGAGAGACCACTTCATTTCGAAGGCCGAGCCGATTTTGGCCGAAGTTATATCGATTCGCACGACGCATCGTACAGTGTGCTGCTGCGTACGAACACCGAAGCCACTTAAGCTAAAAATTCTTCAAGCCCAAATCGTCAAGAAAAAGTTCCAGATCTCAAGCAAGAAGCTCAATACCCCTTCAAAAGCGCATGCGAACCTAAGCCCAGAGCGCGGGGTAGAGCGGAGCGACGCGCAAGAGCGTCCAAAGCCTTCATATATACATATATATATAATTTTCTTTGTGTTAAAAGTCATTAGTCCAGCGAAATATTAGAGTCCATTATTTTCATAAATTTTACTTATATAATATTTAATGTTATTGTCATAATTTTGATTTTTTTTGCGTGCCACAAAAGAGTGTGGAAAATTATTTTGCCGGTAATTTGAAAAGATTCCGGGGAGGAACTCTTTCCAATCTCGTTCGTGGGAAGCAAGATTTTGCCCCTAGAAACGAGCCACATATAGAGCTCTATCTGTAGGTAGGATACAAAGGGTGTTCGCCTTGTTTCTTTTTATCGGTGTGAATTGATACACCGCACAAGTAATTGCGAGATTTTTGGGGAGGGTTCTGTTTGCCAAGGAAATCCGGTATAATTTCCAGATTTTTTTTTTTGGCGTTTTGATAAATTTTGACATTGTTTTGATTATTGTGTAAATAACTTTTTATATATTATAATTTCTTAATTTTTCAAGTCTTTTTAGTATGTTCAATTAATTACTTTCTTATTTATTAAATATGTCTTTTAAAATGTTGAATCAAATTTCACTTTCGCTTTTCATGTATCAATAAATGATTAATTTTTATGATTTTTATGTCGAGCAAAGTCGAATTTTTGTCCTTGATTTTGGGGTTGAGCGATAGCTCAATGGATTGTTGAAAGGTTACTCTAGGGGGTGCTTAAAGGTAAGCTAGGGGAAGTGGCGGTAATGACTTTTTCAGGTTTGAAGATGACCATTTAGAGGATTTTCAGCAAAGGGGAATTCGGACTTCCAACGGCCTGCCGGATTCCACGGAGGGGTGGGAATATTGGGCCAAGCTGCGCCGTCACCTGCAGCCCTCATGTGTGGTGGATCTTCAGTGGTGGTATCGCATTTTAGGTTTTCGATCTCTCCAGGCATGATTTATGTTTTTTTGAAATAGGAGGAGGTCCGTTCGCGAGGGCAAGATCCCCCCCATTCCGGCGAGCTCAGCCGAGCACAGCAAGCATGCCGCGACCCTCGCGGCGGACGGCTGCGCATTCTCTCCCTTCTTCTTAGGTCTTCTTTCTTTATCTATCCTTTCTTTCTCTTTTTCCATTTTATTTCCAATCCGTCATCTTTTCCGGATCCTTATCCATTTCTCCTTTCCTCCATCTGTCCTATTTATTGTTTTTGACATCTGTCAAATCTTTCCTTCCAGCCTAAGAAGAACTGTCACTGCACTGACATCTGGAGTGACAGCGAGGAGTGCCAGCACGGCGGCCGGTCCTTAGCCGGACGTGTGAATATCGACATTTCATATTTCTTTCTCTTCTTCTTCTATCCTCTATTTCTATTAATTTCTTCTCTATTTCAAATGGCGCCCAACGTCTGTGGCCGAAGGTAAGCCATGGGCAAGTAACATTGCAAATGGCGAACTTTCGGTTGTGCCCTAGTTTTTCCTAATGTCCCGACTTTTTTTCGTTAAATATGTCAAGTCGAGGCGTAAGTCTTAATAACGATAGCTCTTGAGAAGGCGTTTTAATGGCGACGACTCGGTTTGGCATACGAGACAAGAACGGTCGGAACATCTAAGTGTCTAGTCAGTTGTGTTCCTTCGATGTTAGGTTGTCATGTCTTCAAAGGTATAGTCTTTACATAACCTTTGAATTGCGGATAACAGGTCGGAGTCTAAAGAAATCGCAACTGACTTCTCTAGTTTGAGTCGTCCTTGTCGTTGAGATCGAGGCATAGCGTAAGTCTTTGTCAAGATAGCTCTTAAGAAAGCTTGTCAAATTGCGACGCGATGTTTCGACTCCGACGGCAGGGACGAGTTGAAATTGTCTACGTGTCGTCTTAATGTTTTTTTTTAAATCCACCACACTTTGAGTAAACGATTTTTTTTTCCTTTGGAGAGTCATCATCAAACGGAATGAAAGTCATAAAATTTCGTCAACACAAATTCAGAGTAAGCCACTTCCCTGGCTACCCCAACCACCCCCGAATCACAAATACAATTACAAACAAACATACACATAGCTAATATTAATTCGAGATCGATTACAATTCATACATTATTTTTGAAGAGGTTTCAGAGATATTTTCTTGAGTACATTTTTGCAGAGGTTTATTTTTGTTGCGAGAAGTTTTCTTGAAATTGATTAAGTTTTTTGTGGAGATTGAGGTTTTACCATCTATTTGTTTATGATTTTATTTCGAGTCTAGCGTAATTTTATTTTCGTTATTTTCTTATTTAGTTATTTTTGTATTTTTTTTTTGTCAAATTGGTGATTGGTAGTAAATAAGTTTAGGTCTTAAGTAAAAACAAAAACCACAAAAATCCAAAACAAAAAAAAAATTTCAAAAGAATATATATATAAAAAAAAGCAAACAAAAAAAATAAAATTTATTAATTGATTTTAACAATTAGGTTTAGGTCTTATAGTTTTATTTTTTTTTAATATCCTTGGTTGTTAGTCAGTTTTGACATCAACAGTTTTATAGTATTTTTGAGTCTAGGTTTGATAATTTAAATTTTTCTCGTAAGGAACCGTATATTATTTTAGATACAATTTTCATATTTGCTTCATAGAAGTTCAATTCTTTTTGCAAATTCATGAATTTTTGTTTTTTATTTATTTATTTATTAATTTTGTTCAATTAGTTATTTAGTTATTTTATTAATTTATCGTTTCATTTATGAAGCTTTACTGTAGTTTCATCGTTCGTATTTTTATTTATTCTTGTAGGTTTTTTCTCTTACTAGTTCCTTTTGTTATTTATTTATTTTTTGTTTTTATTTATTTTTTTTTTTTTATTAATTTTGTTCAATAATTTATTTATTTATTTTATTAATTTATTCATTTCATTTATGAAGTTGTAGTGCAGTTTCATCTTTCGTATTTTTATTTATTCTTGTAATTTTTTTTCTTATTAGTTCTTTTTGTTATTTATTTATTTATTGGCTATTTATTTATTTATTAATTTTGTTTAATTATTTATTGATTTACTTTATTAATTTATTCATTTCATTTATGAAGTTTTAGTGTAGTTTTTTTCTTCGTATTTTTATTTATTCTTGTTTTTTTTCTTACTATTTTTTTTTTGTTAACGATTTATTTATTTATTTAATCATTTTTTCTTTCAGTTATTTATTACTTCAAATTTTTTTTAGTTATTATTATTTATTTAACCATTCATTTATTTATTCCATAATTATCTTTTTATTTTCATTTCTTATTATGTTAGTTATTCTTATAGCAAATTACAATTTAGGATTTATTTTATGTATTTTTCAAATTTGTTCAGTTATATATATTTTTTTTTGTGAGTTATTTAATATTGTAGTAGATAGTAGGTCATTGGGTTTGAGAGAGGAAAAAGTATAGATACCAATCCGTATAACTTGCTAGGATTTCTTGTAGAGTCACCCTAGCGTAGTTTTTTTTTTTAGTAGGTTATGAGTGATAACCCTGTGGTCAAGAAACCGAGAAAACCACGCAAAACACAAGTTTTCCATAGACCCGTCACCCGCCGACAACTGAAACTAGTGGGAATCGACGACGCCATGCCCATGAGTCGCACTCCACCACCCGGATTGATTGATCAAAATAGTCAAGATCCACCATCTATTGATAAGGGACCGAGCGATCCAACCAATCAAAATCCGGAACTGATGGACAAGCCAGGTAGTTCGAAAGGTCAGGCCGTGGGTGATATGATGAGACTAAATCCACCTGTCCAAGGGACATCATGTGGGACCAGCGGGTCCGATGAAACCGACAATACAGTTACCACTCCCGCATATAGCAATCTGACTTCAGCAGAAGAGGGAAACCGAAGGTCAGACCAAACGAGGGGGGTTGAAATTCCAGCGGAAAGGGTGAACAATGCCAGCTTGATGGACTTTGAGCCAGTGTATCCGACCCAAGTTGCAGCCTTGACTGGGCAAACATCTAGAAACTGTGAAGATCGAGAGGGTGAAATAACTGCAAGTAGCGTATCAGCTGAACTTAAAACGCTAATTAATCTAGCTGTCGTAAACGCGTACGAGTCTTACACCAGCTCAATAACCGGAAACGTCTCAGAGGCCGTCAGAAGTGAAGTAGAGCGAGGATTCTTAGATTTCATGAAGGAAATCAACTACGCCACACGACCAACTCCACCACTCTCAGAAAGAGTCCGGCCGACAAAGGAACCTCAACCGTCGACGTCCAGAGCTGCACTTGAAAGTATGCAAGCTCCGCCGATTCAACTTCCGGCGAGGAACTTGCCACCACCAATGTCTAATAATTCACAAAGAGTGACTCCGGAGTTTCTACACGCGCAGGCAAGTCAATATTCTGATAGACTTCCACCACAGCCGGATCATTCTAGGCGAATGATCCAAGAGAGGCTATATGTTGAGCGAACCCATCCCTATGGTCAGGAGCCTAATGGACACAGGATGCCATATCCACCAGATGGATACCATCAGGGAGAAGATCGCCACCCTGAACCCCAATTTAGGTCACCACCCAACTATCCGCAAAGACCAGGGAGACAACCGATTCGCATCGATAAGTGGGGGATAAGTTTTGAAGGAAAGCCCGATCGACTGACCGTCGAAGACTTCATTTTTCGCGTAGAGCTACTCCAACGTCAGCACGGATGTACGTGGGCAGAAATCCTAAGGGACTTCCACCTGCTACTAGCGGGGACCGCGTATGAATGGTACTGGCAGTACCAGCGAACTAGTTATCGTCCGGACTGGACGGGACTCAGAGACGCGCTAATGCGTCAATTCAGAAACTCCAAGTCCGACCTAGAGATCATGAGGGATATCATGGATAGACGACAAGGAGCTTGGGAGTCTATCGACACATATTTTGCTTCCATATACAAAATGAAGAGTCAACTGAGAATTCAAATCTCCGAGGATGAGTTAGTCCGAATCCTAAAAAGGAATTTGAACGAACGGATCGGGAGATTGGTATACCCGCAAGCGCTCTTTAACTTAGAACAGCTGAGGCGAGCGTGCAAGGATGCTGAATATGCCTTCCCATCGCGTGGGGCAGAGCGTGAGCGAGACGTCGCTAGACCAGTAAGGCAACCAAACCGGTTTGTAGCAAACGAGCTGGCTTACGAAGATCCCGATTATGAGGAAGAACATATAGACGCTTTCCAGCAAGCGAATGTTCGACCTCGAACCAACAAAATCAGCAGCGAAACAAAAACATTAAAGTGTTGGAATTGCCACACGGTTGGTCATTCTTATGTAGATTGCCCTTCTCCATCCAATAGGATATATTGTTTCGGATGCGGAAAAGAAGGCGTCATTAAACCAAATTGTCCGCAATGTCGACCGGAAAACGCGAGGTCGAACGCGAGGAGCCTGGGGGAGTCGCGTTCGACACAGACACCCCAAGAACCACCTCGAACATTGTAACTGAACAACCTCAATTGAACGTAAATGACCAAACCATCACAATATTAAAAAGGGACAAAATAAAAGATAATTTAAGTAACAAGACGATAGACATTAATAGAATCTGTTTCCACATAAAGCCCTTACACATACGCTTAAAACAATATAAGGAAACAAGGGAAAGAATATTCAACCCAAAGGTAAATGACATATCCAAACGAATAGACAAGACACGAGAGAGGTATCGTCTGAGAAAGACAGTTAGGAATAGTATATCAGCGACGACAGTTTTCACTAATTCTGATCCTCGGCCTTATGCCAGAATTCAAATAGGCACGAAGGTACTGTACGGTTTACTTGACAGTGGCGCGAGTATCAGCATTCTTGGAAAAAACTGTTTGGAATTTGTCGAAGAAGTAGGTTTAAGTGTAATTAAGCATAATTCCGGAGTCAAAACGGCAGACGGGAAAAGCCAAGAAATAGTTGGAAAAGTTAAGAGTAGGTTAGGATATAACGGGATAGAAGACGAAATTATGTTTTATTTAGTTCCAGGCCTCGACCAAGAATGTTATCTTGGGGTTGACTTCTGGAGAGCTTTTCGTGTCGCTCCAAATATAATTAGTTCTATTACAGAACCGGAAGTCATAACACACCCCAATGCCCATGTTTTGTCGCCTGAACAACAATCCCGATTAGAAGCAGTCAAGATGAAGTTCCTGGACTACGAGCGCCACGGACTTGGGAAAACGTCCTTAATGAGTCATGTTATTGACACCGGCGACGCGATTCCCGTAAAGCAACGCCATTACCCGGTATCTCCAGCGGTACAAGCCTTGCTCTATAAAGAACTTGATAGGATGCTGGAGATAGGAGTAATCGAGGAAAGCGAAAGCCCCTGGTGTTCACCCGTAGTTTTAATTAAAAAAGTAGGAGAAAATGGTGATATAAAATATCGATTTTGCCTCGATTCGCGTAGGGTTAACGCAGTAACGAAGAAAGACGCGAATCCGCTTCCTCACATTGATGGTCTACTTAGTCGCTTGCCAGATACCTATTTCATTAGCAGCGTTGACCTTAAAGAAGCGTTCTGGCAGATACCGCTGGAGGAAACCAGTAGAGAGAAGACGGCGTTTGCGGTGCCAGGGCGACCCTTGTACCAGTTTACCGTCATGCCCTTTGGGTTGTGTAACGCGGCCCAAAGGTTGTGTCGGTTAATGGACAAGGTGATCCCTGCTCGTTTACGGGATCGCGTCTTCGTATATTTAGACGATTTATTGATTATAGCCCCGGATTTTGAAAGTCATGTTAGTTTGTTGGAGGAAGTAGCTACCTGTCTTAGACAGGCGAACCTCACCATCAACGTTAAAAAGTCCCGTTTTTGTTTCAAGGAACTGAAGTATTTGGGTTTTATCGTTGGTGGTGGGAAATTAAAGACAGATCCTGAGAAAGTCGAAGCAGTAGCCAACTTTCCGATCCCGAAAAATCCCAGACAGGTCAGGAGGTTTTTAAAAGACTTGTGTGTGAAAGACTTTTCCACTTTAACAGCCCCATTAACGGACACATTAAAAAAGTCAAAGACGAAGTTTGAAATGACTGAAGAAGCTCGAAAAGCTTTCGAGGAGCTTAAGAAAACGTTAACTTCAGCACCCGTACTATCACATCCCGATTTCAAGAAACCATTTTACATCCAGTGTGATGCGTCGGATTCTGGAATAGGCGCAGTTCTGTTTCAGAAAACGGAAGACAAAGGTGAACAACCGATATCGTTCTTCTCGCAGAAGCTAAACGCTTGTCAGAAAAACTACAGTGTGACCGAGAAGGAATGTATGGCAGCAGTGATGGCGGTGAAGCAATTCAGGCCCTATGTTGAAGGCATGAACTTCACCATCATAACTGATCACTCTAGCCTGAAATGGCTTATGACCATGAAGGATCTGAGTGGTCGGCTAGCGAGGTGGAGTCTAGAGCTCCAAGCATATGCCTTCAGCATAGAGCACCGGAAAGGTTCACTGAACGTCGTGCCAGACACGCTTTCTCGGGCACACTTAGATGCAGTTTCTTTAGAACAGGCAGCTCCTTTGATCGACCTGGACTCCGATGAGTTCAAGTCCGAAGAATACGTCGAACTCTTGAAGTCGATTCGTCTTCATCAAGAAGAGTTACCCGATTTAAAAATCATAGATGATTTCATTTATAAAAAAAGTTTCCAGACCATTGACGGCGAAGTCCTAAATGAACACCAATGGAGTTTATGGGTACCTTCGAACCTCACTCATGAAATAATCAAGAAAGTTCATGATCCACCACAATCTTCACATGGCGGCATAGCAAAAACATTGCATAGGATACGACAATTTTTCTATTGGCCAAACATGACCATTCAAGTCCGAAATTATATTGCTAATTGTGTTATATGTAAACAGTCAAAAGCGTCCAATGTAGTTTCTCGTCCACCAATAACAAGCAGTTACTCTACGGATAGACCATTTCAAAAACTGTACATTGATTTCATTGGTCCGTATCCGCGTTCCAAAAGAGGAAACGCGTATGTATTTGTTGTCCTTGACCACCTGTCCAAATTTGTATTTTTGAAACCTTTGCGTGCTGCAAATGCTTCCAGTGTTGTTCGTTTCTTGCGTGATGAAGTGTTCAATACGTTTGGAGTGCCCCAGTTAATACACTCGGACAATGGTAAGCAATTCCTTTCGAAAGAGTTTCAAATTTTTTTGTCAACGTACGGAGTAAGGCATTTCAAGACTGCCAACTACGCCCCGCAGTCCAATGCCTCGGAGCGAGTTAACCGAACGTTGCTTGCTGCTATTCGTTCCTATCTCCAGACCGACCAGCGCGATTGGGATAGTCACTTAAGTGAGATAGCAGCGGCCTTAAGAAGCTCGGTGCATTCGACAACTGGCACCTCACCATATTATGCCCTGTTCGGGATGAATATGATGCTGCATGGGACAAGTTACGAAATCGCGAACAAGTTAAATAACTTAGCTGAGGGTGAAATAGCCATACTTCCCAGGCTAGCCAAATTACAAGTAATTCGCAGCAAATTGAAAGAAAATATTCTTCAAAGTAACGCAAGAACCGCAAAAGTATACAACCTTCGTTCAAGAAACGTAAAATATAGTCCTGGACAAGAAGTCTTTAAACGTAATTTTGTCCTTAGTGATTCGTCTAAGTTAATGTCAGCCAAGTTATGTCCGAAATTTGTTAAGTGTCGAGTAGTTAAAACCGTAGGTAAAAACCTTTATGAGCTTGAGAATCTAGTTGGTAAAAGCCTAGGTATCTTTCACGCAAAAGATATCAAGCAATGAAAAGGTTTTCTTGTTGAACGTTTTCATTAACTTCAACTTGTCTCTAGTCAGAACATGTGTCTAGTCAGATCATGTCTCTACTCAGAAAAGATTTAAAAACAATATTAATTCTAGACAGACCTTAAGCTTGGTGCGAAATCACCAGATATCAATGAATTATAATTATAAGTGATAACACTGTGATAACGAACAAGCCTGTTCAGACGAAAGTCCATAAGTGCCTGCACACATTTGACCAAAATGTTCACCACTGTACCTGAATAGCTTTAATTCTTACTTTAAGTTAGAATTAAGTGCTAATCTGTGATACTAGAGGAGATATATTTTTTTTGTTTATGAAGACTGACTAAAATAGTATTAAGGCCCACTGTGATATGAAAACATGAAGAGACATAGACTGATTAGAATATAAAGAACACCCTGTGATGAACAAATTTTTTTTTTGGAAAGATTGACTAGATTTTAAGAAGCGCGACTGTGATAGTTTTATAGTTTTTTTGTATATTGTCCTTTTAGAATTTAAGACCGAGCTGCGATATGAAAATGTGTTTCCTACCGACTGACAAAATACTTGAGATAATTGTGCAATACATCAACATGATGATTTTTTTTTGTATACAAGAATGATTAGACAAGGTAAATGTTGAACTGTGATATACAAATTTTATTAGAATACTGTAAAGCATAGTAAGATGGACGGCGTTAACGAACAAACGACGTTATCAGAAAACTTTAGATTAAAATTTCAGATAAGTCCCGAAATACTGATCGACCGTTTATGACCCAGTTAATCACAAGGCAGGATTAACACTAATAAAAAGAAACTTCTTTTAAACGTTTTATAAATTTCACAAGTGATAACGCGCGACAAAACAATTTAACTGTGATATAGTCAAGGCCCTTTACACCTTGACCAGAGCAAAACATCTGTGATTTATTTTTGTATTTTGTGGTTGTTAGTTTAAGGCCAGATATATTTATACTATTTATTCGTCGCATTCGTCTCATTTGTTGTTGTTTTATTTTGCTTAACCTAAATTTAACACTACATTTTTTTTTACAAATTATAAAATGAAAACTAGGTTCAAATGTTGTTTAAATGGTCCTAATGACCTTGTAAAATAATTACATATTATATAGTTTGAACCAAAATAAAATAAAGAAATAGGTATAATAGAATAATAACTTAACTAAGTCTAACCTGGATATTGCCCGGCGTGAGACGTGGGTTCTTCCCCACTGAAAAGTACTGAGAGGCTGGTGGTGCAGCTGCTGGTGCGGTTGGTTGAAACATCGGCAAACAGAAGCGTCGATATTTATACTCATTGCCCGGCTTGAGACGTGGGTTCTTCCCCACTGAAAAGTACTGAGAGGCTGGTGGTGCAGCTGCTGGTGCGGTCGGTTGAAACATCGGCAAACAGAAGCGTCGATATTTATACTCATTGCCCGGCTTGAGACGTGGGTTCTTCCCCACTGAAAGAGGCAGCCGTCACCGTCTCTGTTACAGGTGAAACCCTCGAACAGCGCCGGAGTTTTGTTAAGGCTGCTGGTGCGGTTGGAGGAACCGTTGGCATACTGCGGCGTCTTCAGCGCGGAAGAAAGATCTAAAATGAAAAGAAAACAAGTGAATTATTTATTTAAATGAAAAATAAAAGTAAGTAATCGTTTACTTACGATATTTATACTCGTTGCCCGACTGGGACGTGGGTTCTTCCCCACTGAAAAATCCTGAGCGGCAGCCGTCACCGTCTCTGTTTCGTGTGAAGCCCTCAAGCAGCGCCGGAGTTTTGTTGCGACTGCCTAGAACGGCGATGGTGCGACTGGAGGAACCGTCGGCAAACAGAGGCGTCTTCAGCGCGAAGAAAAGATCTAAAATAAAAAAACAAAACAAATGAATTAATTAAATATGAAAACAAAAAAATATGTAATCCGGCGTTTACTCACGATATTTTTACTCGTTGCCAGGCTGAGACGTGGGTTCTCCACCAACGAACAGCTATGAGCGGCCGTCGTAACGTCTCTGGTTTTCATAAAAACTTCGGCAAGCAAGGCGTCGTCGGCGCTATAAAGATGACCTGAAACGAAAAGAAAACAAATACAATGCATATAAAATAACACACATACGGAGGTGTACCTACGATATTTTGGCTTCTTGCCGAATCAAGAACACCCCGACCGTCGTACACCGTCGGCAAACTGAGCCTTCTTCAGCGTAAAGTAAGTAAAGTGAGCCACGGTATTTCTACCCGTTGCCCGGTTGGAACGTGGGTTCTTCCCCACTGAACAGTTGGGAGCGGCCGCCACCACCGTCTCCAGTTCACACTTTTGGCAAGCGAGGCGTCGTCGGCGCGATGAAAATGACCTGAAACGAAAGATCAACATTGTAGGTAAAATAACACACATATGAATGGTACTTACGATATTGTTGCTCCTTGCCCGGCCAAGAACGTCCTGAGCGTCACACCCCGTCGGCAACTGAGGCGTCTTCAGCGCGGAGGAAAGATCTAGAAATGAAAAATAAAAGAAATTAAACAAATAAATGAAAAAAGTAAGCAATCATAGGTTTACTTACGATTTTGTTTACTCGTTGCCTGGCTTAGATAGGCGATGTTGACCTAGGTGTGAACGCAATTCTTGGATTAGCTGAAAATAAAACAAAAAGTATGTTAATGAGTAATTCTTTACACTTACTACCTAATCCGTTAGGCGATTTTGTTGTTTTTTTTGTTGTAGACTTACCTCGTTGTAGTAGCTGTCGACCCCATTGATAGAAAAATACAAATGGCTGTAAGAAAAGGAAACAGTGACGACAAACAAGTGGAAAGTCTTCCTGGAAAGCCTTCCTGGAAGGTTAACTGGAATAAGGAGTTCTAAAAAGTTAAGGGGGATGTGCAATAGGAGTTGGTGTGACGTGTAGGTTAGAGTGTTTGTTTTGTGGTTTCCTTAAGATTTGAGAATGTGAAATGGTAATGTGAGTTGCAAGTGATTTAAGGATGTGAATGTTTACAATTGAGAAATGTTGTTTTTATGTTATATTGGATAGTTTATTAGTGTTTGCAGGGTTTTTTTTTATGTGTTTTACATGTATGTACATAAGTTTGAAAAATATAGTGACAAAAAAAAATAAAAAAAAAAAGTAAGTGACAACAATACAAAATGACTAACATAAAGATAATATAACTAATGATATTAGTTATTCAAACCAACAATAACAAATGTGACGAACGCGAATAAATAGGTATTTTGACAACAGGACTGAAAGGAAGTACATAAACTTTATTTGTTATGGACTGGACGAACGCCGACCGTGGTGAGATAGAATGTGTATACAGCGGCGCGATGTTTTAGCCAGCGAACAGGCTAAAACAACTGCGGCGCCGGCGGCTTAAGAATTATTGCGAACATGACAAAGCAGTTTTCGGTGGTTGAAGAATAAAAGAAACAAAGAAACGATTACAATGAAGGTCTGTGGAAGTTTTTGTTAAACTTAGAGGACATTTGAAGATCGATAGTCGTGCGGTAAAAAAGTAGAGAAAAGTTTTTCGGAGGAACAAAGAATCCTTAAAGTGTTTCATAACCGTTGTGCCCAAGGAATTTGGAATTAAGTCCTGTTAACTCTTAAACGATTTAGGAAATAGAAAGGGTGAGTGCGCTAGGTCCTTAATAAAGTGGTGATAGTTTCGGAAAACATAAACTAATTCGTGTGTTTTGTGTGTTTTTTTTTTGGTGACGCAGGGTGGAGATTCCGTCAAAGACGACGAGTGAGCAGCCAAAGATAGCCATAAGACTGAGGCAGGGTGTTCCTGAAAGTGAGCGAGCATATAGCCCGTGAGTCTCCGGGTGCCAAGTAAGGTTGTGCAAGAAAGTATGTATCGGACTCAGGTTTTAACGTTATTGTGAAATTAGGTGCCGGCGGCAGGCCGCAGATCGACACCCCTTTCGGGTTTTTTTCTTTGTTGTAGTTATACATATAATTTTCTTTGTGGTACAAACCCAAACTTTTGAGAGACCACTTCATTTCGAAGGCCGAGCCGATTTTGGCCGAAGTTATATCGATTCGCACGACGCATCGTACAGTGTGCTGCTGCGTACGAACACCGAAGCCACTTAAGCTAAAAATTCTTCAAGCCCAAATCGTCAAGAAAAAGTTCCAGATCTCAAGCAAGAAGCTCAATACCCCTTCAAAAGCGCATGCGAACCTAAGCCCAGAGCGCGGGGTAGAGCGGAGCGACGCGCAAGAGCGTCCAAAGCCTTCATATATACATATAAGTTATGGCACCAAGAAGTAATAAAAACAAAAAGCCATAAAAAAATCTAACAAAGGGATCATTGTTCTATTAAATGAACTTGATATTTATTGTGTGCCCAAATCATCCACTCGGACACAGAAAACACCCCTTTTATATTCAAGTATTTAAATCGTCTTGGCTACGAAACCAAAGTGTCGCAACATCTTGCAACACGCACTAACACGCACAGCATCAACTTGTTTATTGCAGTATAAAAACCATCCGGAGTTGTCCAGAGAGAACATTACGTTTTAGATCAGACAAGCGGTTCGACCGGGCATTCATTAGTTTTAACGAAAAATTGTAAATATATTATTAAGTTGAATTTTGTTTAATAAAGTTTTTTTTAAAAGAAAATAAAGTAAAAGAATTTAATTGGGGGCTCAACCGGGATGCCCAAGTGTTAACTAAAAATTGAAAAAATAAAGTAAATTGTGACACTAGCGGTATCCGCCAAAACTTTTTTGCCAAATTATATCCCAAAGAGGATAAAAAGTGCAGTGAACCAAAAGCCAGCGGCGTACAATAAAGGAGAAACTGAAAAGTATCGAGAACACCAGCAGCTGTAGCAGACCATGTTGTGAGAAAATTTGTATTTTTAAGTAAATTAATATTATTATTATAAAAACATTATTTTTTTTCTCTATATATTAAAATAAGTATATGTCTGATTCATTTAAAAAATTCATTAAAGAACATAAAAGTTTAAAAAAAATTAAAACACAGGACAAAAGAAAAAACGAAATATTAGGGAAAGAAAAAATACTAGACAAAGACAAAGACAAAGACAATATGGCAACAGCACTAGAACTCGAACAGATTATTTCTAGGGCTATATCGGTGACAACGACAGAACTTACAAATAAGTTCAATAGTAGAATAGACTTACTGACTGCCCAACTAGCTAGCTTAGGAGATCCTTCTCATGTAGAAAATTATTTTAAGCAAACAATTGACGAAGGAATAATATGCAACGAATCCTTAGATGTTGTTAAATCACTGCCAGAATTCTCTGGAAATCAAAATGCATACGTCAGTTGGCGAGAGGCTTCATCCAATTCAATATCCTTGTATACCATAGGTAGCAAAAGATATTTTTCGGCACTGACGATATTAAGAAATAAAATAGTAGGTGCAGCAAACGATATTTTGACAAATCACGGCACAGTACTCAATTATGATGCCATAATTTCGCGCTTAGACTTTGCTTATGCAGACAAACGACCGATACACATGCTAGAACAAGAATTGTCAATACTAAGACAGGGAAATAATACAGTGATAGACTATTATAATCAGGTTAATGAAAAATTAACCTTGATAATCAACAAGACGGTTATGACCCATGGTAACAGTACACCCATGTCCATAGAGTTATGCAGAATGCATAGAAGCAATGCATTGAGGGTATTTATATCAGGTCTCAATGGTAACCTATCTAACATCTTATTTTCTATAAATCCAAGTGATTTACCCTCTGCCTTAGCAAAAGCACAAGAATTGCAAAGCAACAATAGCAGAGCATTATTTGCTTCACAATTCAGACCCCAAATGGAAAGAAATAACAACTTACGTTTTCCCACGAGAGGTGACAATAAAAACAGACAATTCCAACAAGACAATCACCGCATACAGACACAACAAAAGGTCGAACCAATGGAGTTAGGAAGTTCGGCAAACAGACATTTAAATAGAAGTGACGTTAATCACTTAAAACAAATTCATACCCAAACAAACTATCAAAGACCTGGACCAAGTCACGGTTATAACCCTAATACTAATTGGAAGTGGACAAAACCCAATTTTAACACTTACAATAACTCACCACGTCCAATTTTTAAAAGACAAAATGATACGTTTCACAATACACAAGGATCGGTTCAAGCAACCGTTCCCAAAGTAAACCGCATAAACAATATCAACGAAGATGAACATTTTTTAGACGAACGTGGGGACTACCCCACATATCACGAAAACTAAACGATAAAACAATACAAATATTAATTGACACTGGTGCCAGTAGTAACTACTGCAAACCAAATACTTTCGAGAACGAAATTTCCCTACCAATTTTTAAAAGAGCGAGAACGCCAAGTGGCGAAATAATTATAAAAAAATATCATGAAGTTTTTGTACTAAATACAAAAACAAGATTTTATATAATAGATAATTTTGAATATGATGCATTAATAGGTGCAAACTTATTAAACCACGTTAAAGCAGAAATTGACTTCGATAACAAGTTGTTAAGATACGGTAATAGGATAGAGAAAATATATTTAGACAAAGTGGAACTTATTAATTCGATTCAAGAAAATAATATTGAAGAACTGAGAAGTTCAATTATGAAGAAAATATCAAGTATTCATGATGAAATTGATCTTACTCTACCCTTCAGAACGGATGTCCTAGCAGAGATTCGTACTAACATTGCTACCCCAATCTGGAGTAAGCAATACCCGTACCCACTTTCAGCTAACGATTTCGTTAACAAAGAATTAAAAAAATTATTAAATGAAGGCATAATCAGACCTTCGAAAAGTCCATACAATTCTCCTGTATGGGTAGTTGCGAAAAAAGGAATAAACGAAGATGGGACACCAAAACAAAGATTGGTGATCGACTTCAAAAAACTTAATGAACTTACTGTATCCGATAAATACCCAATACCGGATACAAACGTTATACTAAGTAACTTAGGGGAGGCAAAGTACTTCTCTACATTAGATCTGGAAAGTGGCTTTCATCAAATAAGAATGAAAGAATCAGATGTAGAGAAAACTAGTTTTTCCGTGAATAACGGAAAATATGAATACGTTCGTATGCCTTTTGGATTGAAGAATGCTCCTTCAATATTCCAGAGAGCAATGGACGATATCCTTAGACCATTTATTGGGAAAATATGTCATGTCTACATTGATGACATTATAATATTCTCAAAGACAGTCCAAGAACATATCGAACATATAAATATAATTATAAAGGCATTGAAAGAAGCCAATATGAAAATTTCAGTGGAGAAATCACGTCTATTTGAAGAAAAAGTAGAATTTTTGGGTTATGTTGTAGCTCATAAAACAATTAAAACTAATCCTGAAAAGGTTGAAACCATAAGAAATTACCCTATCCCCAAAACCCTGAGGCAATTACGAAGCTTCTTAGGTATGATCGGCTATTATCGTAAATTTATAAAAAATTATGCAGCAATAGCTAAACCTCTAACCAAATATTTGCAGAGTGAAAATGGTCATGTTTCCACTCACATGGCAAAGAAAACGGAAATTAACCTTGATAAAGAAGGTGTAGATGCTTTTAATAAACTGAAAACACACTTAATGGCCGAAGTTGAACTAACTCAACCAGACTTTAATAAAACATTCATATTAACAACAGACGCTTCCGACGATGCAATTGGTGCAGTATTGTCCCAGGATAATAAACCAATTACATTTATATCGAAAACATTAACGAAGACAGAAAGAAATTATGCAACTAACGAGAAAGAGTTGTACGCAATTGTATTTGCTCTAAAAAGCTTAAGAAATTACCTATACGGTGTTCAAAATCTAGAAATACATACAGACCATCAGCCTCTTACTTATGCAGTTTCTAAACGAAACCCGAATAATAAAATGAAAAGATGGCATGCGTTGATAGAGGAATATGCCCCTAAAATTGTATATAAACCAGGGAAAACCAATGTGGTAGCTGATGCCCTGAGTAGACAAAACTTGAACCACATTTCAGATGATTCATCTGACAAAGCGACAATGCATTCTGCCGAAAGCAGCGAAACAAACTCTATCGAAACTCTTGATAAACCTTTAAATCAATTTAATCAACAAATTCTAATAAACAAATCATCAACCTTCGTACACGAGATTCTGAACCCTTTCCCCAACAAACAAAGACACTTAATTGAATATACAAACCCTTCTGAATTAACCTCTTTATTTAAAGAATATCTGAAACCAGGAACTGTAGGTATATTCACAACCGATGAAGTCATATATGACATAAAAGAAATACTTAAAACTTTTACTAATAAATTCATAAGATGCAAACAATTTATTACTGACATTTCAAATAAAGACGACCAGTTAATAATTATAGAACAAACACACACAAGAGCACATAGAGGTTCTAAAGAAAACATAAAACAAATTACTTCAAATTATTATTGGCCCGAAATGAGGGAACAAGTAGAAATGTTTGTAAAATCATGTAATATATGCAATGAAAATAAATATAATCGCAAACCACATACAGAATTGATTGGCGAGACGCCAATTCCTAAAAGAGAGGGGGAGTCATTACACATAGACATATTATTATTTGAAAACACAAAAATTTTAACTTGTATAGATAAGTATTCCAAGTATCTAGTGGTAAAAGTTATTAAAGACAAAATGGAAATGGGAATTAAGATGTTAGAACTCTTACAGACTTTTCCAAACTGTATTAGCATAGTATGCGACAATGACCCAACCTTTACGTCACAACAATTCAAAAAACTTATGGAAAGACAAAAAATTGACATGTACTTTGTACCAGCGAAACATTCGTTATCAAACGGACAGGTTGAACGTGTTCATTCAACAATACAAGAAATAGCTAGATGCCTAAAAGAAGAATATAAATTAATAGATACTGAAGAAATAGTTATTAAAGCAGCAATGGAATATAACAAGACTATACATTCAGTTACAGAAGAAAAACCTTTAGACATTCTTTTTAATAGAAAGGAACATACAAATGTATCAAGCAAATTATGTAAGGTTCAAAAAACTACATTGGCCAGAGAAAACAAAGGTAGGAAGAAAATTGAATTAAAGAAAGGTGAAATAGTTTATGAGAAGACAACAAACAATAGATGGGGAAAGCTTAGACCCAAGTACAAACAAATTATAGTAGAGGAAGATTTAGGACACACAATTAAAACAAAAAAAGGACGTATCATACACAAGGATAACTTAAAAATTGTTACCTAAATTTCAGATCAAAAATGTTTCCAATCATTCCCATGTTACTGCTTACAGTAGTAGACGCATTACAAGTAATTGACTACTCAAGAAAGGACTATGTAGTAATAGAAAATGGGGATGTACTACTATATAAAGATTACGCAACCTTATTCCATATAACAAACTTGACAAAATCAAAGACTCTATTGCTAGCGCCAAACGTATGATAAAAATACATCACGATAGAACTAACTACCCAGATACACAAGTAACCGACAGACATGATACTGATTTCAACATCATGCAAACGTTAATAGGGCAACTAACTATTACTCACAGGAACAAGAGAGCTATAGAGACAATAGGCAAGATATGGAAATGGATAGCAGGTAGTCTTGATCACGACGACAAAATCATAATAGAAAATAAAATTAATGATTTAGTTCTAAATAATAATAAACAATATTTAATTAACTCCAAAATACTCAACCTAATTGAAAATTTTTCAAATTCATTTGTTAGCGATATAATTGAAAAACAAGCTAAATTAATAATATTGGAATTGCAAAACTTAATAAACACTATTACGTTATCTAAATTAGGAATCATACATCCAGCTTTATTAAATAGTAAGGATATTAATGAAATTGTCAAAACCGAAAACATAAGTTTATCAATATCAGATTTACTGGATGTATCTAGAATTAAGATATTACAGAATAAAGATTTGATTGTTATATTAATAAAATACCCTATTATTATAAGAAAATGTAAAATGTTTGAAACAAGGGCCATAAGCCATGAAGATGGAAAATTAGTTATTCCAAAAAATATTGCATTATGTCAAGAAACTTATGTCAATGTAAAAGATTGTAAACTGGAATTAAATGATTTTTATTGTAAATTAGAATATAACGATTCATGTTTGTCAAACTTGTTAAATTTAAAAAAAGCTAAATGTAAAAAAATTAAAGAAATGAATGCACCGTTAGAAATTATTTTCGAAGGACATATACTGACGTCAGGGAAAAGATACATAAACAATGAAACATATGAAGGGACAAATCTGATCATATTCCAAGAAGAAATCACCGTAGACAACACCACTTACCAAAACCCAACATACGAAGTCAAACAATATCTTAAAGGCTATTCATCTACGAACTTTGAAGTTGAAGAATACTTGAATGCCATAAATAAAGAACTTGAAATCGAGAACATAAGCATCTTGAAATCAATTAAAACTGAAATATTAAAAAGACCAATAACCAGCACCACTTCATTAACATTAATAATAATTGCCGCCACGGTTATTGCAGCCTCATATTACAAAAAAAGGAAAACATCACGATCAGGAAAATTTGAACTGAGATGTATGCGTATCGAAAAATTAATACAGAATAATATGCAGCGGGACGCAGCATTTTAAACCAAGGAGGGAGTTATGGCACCAAGAAGTAATAAAAACAAAAAGCCATAAAAAAATCTAACAAAGGGATCATTGTTCTATTAAATGAACTTGATATTTATTGTGTGCCCAAATCATCCACTCGGACACAGAAAACACCCCTTTTATATTCAAGTATTTAAATCGTCTTGGCTACGAAACCAAAGTGTCGCAACATCTTGCAACACGCACTAACACGCACAGCATCAACTTGTTTATTGCAGTATAAAAACCATCCGGAGTTGTCCAGAGAGAACATTACGTTTTAGATCAGACAAGCGGTTCGACCGGGCATTCATTAGTTTTAACGAAAAATTGTAAATATATTATTAAGTTGAATTTTGTTTAATAAAGTTTTTTTTAAAAGAAAATAAAGTAAAAGAATTTAATTTATATATATAATTTTCTTTGTGTTAAAAGTCATTAGTCCAGCGAAATATTAGAGTCCATTATTTTCATAAATTTTACTTATATAATATTTAATGTTATTGTCATAATTTTGATTTTTTTTGCGTGCCACAAAAGAGTGTGGAAAATTATTTTGCCGGTAATTTGAAAAGATTCCGGGGAGGAACTCTTTCCAATCTCGTTCGTGGGAAGCAAGATTTTGCCCCTAGAAACGAGCCACATATAGAGCTCTATCTGTAGGTAGGATACAAAGGGTGTTCGCCTTGTTTCTTTTTATCGGTGTGAATTGATACACCGCACAAGTAATTGCGAGATTTTTGGGGAGGGTTCTGTTTGCCAAGGAAATCCGGTATAATTTCCAGATTTTTTTTTTTGGCGTTTTGATAAATTTTGACATTGTTTTGATTATTGTGTAAATAACTTTTTATATATTATAATTTCTTAATTTTTCAAGTCTTTTTAGTATGTTCAATTAATTACTTTCTTATTTATTAAATATGTCTTTTAAAATGTTGAATCAAATTTCACTTTCGCTTTTCATGTATCAATAAATGATTAATTTTTATGATTTTTATGTCGAACAAAGTCGAATTTTTGTCCTTGATTTTGGGGTTGAGCGATAGCTCAATGGATTGTTGAAAGGTTACTCTAGGGGGTGCTTAAAGGTAAGCTAGGGGAAGTGGCGGTAATGACTTTTTCAGGTTTGAAGATGACCATTTAGAGGATTTTCAGCAAAGGGGAATTCGGACTTCCAACGGCCTGCCGGATTCCACGGAGGGGTGGGAATATTGGGCCAAGCTGCGCCGTCACCTGCAGCCCTCATGTGTGGTGGATCTTCAGTGGTGGTATCGCATTTTAGGTTTTCGATCTCTCCAGGCATGATTTATGTTTTTTTGAAATAGGAGGAATTCCGTTCGCGAGGGCAAGATCCCCCCCATTCCGGCGAGCTCAGCCGAGCACAGCAAGCATGCCGCGACCCTCGCGGCGGACGGCTGCGCATTCTCTCCCTTCTTCTTAGGTCTTCTTTCTTTATCTATCCTTTCTTTCTCTTTTTCCATTTTATTTCCAATCCGTCATCTTTTCCGGATCCTTATCCATTTCTCCGGCCGGTCCTTAGCCGGACGTGTGAACATCGACATTTCATATTTCTTTCTCTTCTTCTTCTATCCTCTATTTCTATTAATTTCTTCTCTATTTCAACTCGAAGGAAGCTGTACAGCCAGTTGAAAAGGCTTCAAAAGCAGCATTCAACCCTCGTTGCTATTTGTTCAGCAATAACTGAAGAATCAAGAATTGAGTTGCCTGCACTTTGTATAGCTTTTAAAAATGCCTTTCATTTCCTTGTGATTTGCACCCCCACTCAGGGCTAAAGCAGCTTCAAAAGTGTCCTCGAACAACAAGAACAACATGGAAATCTACAGTGCTATCGGAAGCTAACTCCCAGAGAAAGACGTGGCCACAGTTAAAGTATCTATCTGCAGATCTAGAAGGATGGAGACGTTTTGTTGACGCCCTATGCCCCGTACGGGGTTAGAGGACCTGATGATCTCCTTTCAAATCCTATCCTTCCTTACTAATTACTCGCACTGTGTATAATGATTATAAGGGTAATTCATATCCCCTTGAGTGCGCGTACAATATTTAAAAAAAAAATGACAATGACAGGAAATGGTATCAAGTGTATATTCGATATTAGTTTGATTCCCTTTGTTTACAAATAAAAGTAAATCAAAAAATGGATTTTGTTATTTCTGATGATATAACCTCTCCCTCTTTCGATTGTTCTAACGGTTGAAAAGCGACCGTTGGAAGGCTTATATTTGTAATAGATTTTTTGCTTTTAAATTTTATTTTTAAATACCTACATGATTGCAAGAAGTATTATTGATATTACTATTACAATAGTTTTTACGTTATATTTTATATGCTTTTTATGCATTTTTGATTCTAACATTTCAATATTATTTATTGGTCTGAAAAATTGTAATTTATTAATGGTATTATTTTAAAGTTATTTTAATAAAATTTTCCGTTGTATGTTACATTCTTTATCTTTAATTTACAATTTTAAAATTCTAATATATAGTTTCCTTGTAGAGTATAATAATCTAAGTTATTTCAATCTTGTTCCAACTTTACATTCTTTATATTTTTTAATGATAAATAATTTTCTTTATTGATTACAACATTTCGTCACCTGAGTTATATCTTGTTCAATAGACCATTTTTGACGAAATTGAGTTAGAAATGCAGTTTTTATAATTCGAGGGTGCTGTTTCGATTGGCGCAAACCGTTCTGTTCTATCTCATTTAGTTTTCAAGTTATGTAGAACTGTTTTGTTCAATAAACCACTTTTCCCACCATTTTGAGTATCACTTTTGTTCAATAAATCACTATTCATTCTTTTTGTATCATATTGAACAATTCATATTATATCTTTAAAATCATGTCTTCTTATTTCTTTCTTGTTCAATATCCACATTTATGGATTTTTTGTTCGATATCCTTATATACTTCATTTATTTCTATTTTGTTCAATGTTCAAATTATTTTGGTTACAATTTGTACCTTATTGAACAAACAGATATGAATTTGGTTATATAAGAACAAGAATTCTATTTTATTCAATATCATACGAGATCACCATTGTTGCACTTATAAAATGTATGTAGAGACAGTGAGAAAACCTGTTTCCTGTAATATTTATCGGAAAGTTTTTAATGAATCATTCAATTTACAGTTTTTTAAACCCAAAAAAGATATTTGCGATAAATGTGCTAAGTTCACAGCAACAAGAATTCCGAATAGGTACAAGTGAAAAACGAGATTATGACGTTCATCGCAGTAATCATAGTGAAGCAAAGGCTCAGCGTGATATCGATCGAAAAAACAAGTGTAAAAACACAGTGGTTATCGCTTATGATCTGCAAAATGTTTTTCGCTGACGAAAACAAATGTTTCAAGTTACTTTTATAGGCGTAAATATGCTGTATATAATTTGACGGGATTTTGCCAAAATATTAAAACCACCTACTGCGGAATTTGGCACGAAACGCTAAGCGGCCGGTCTGGAAATGACATATTTTGAAAAAAGTTCTGGAAGATCTTCCAGAAACAAAAAGGATTATTTTGTGGTTCGATGCTTGCATTCTGCAAAATAAGAACAGAATGGTATCCTTAGCCATTCTTAAATTTATGGAAGTAATAGGTACCAGTATTGAGACAATAACACACAAGTATTCTGAACCAGGCCATTCGCAAGTGCAAGAAGTGGATGCTGTGCACAGTGGAATCGAAAAATACTTAAAGGACTTGGAAGTTTACAGCCCCGTTTCTTTGATAAGGATTCTGAACGGAATGAACTACAGCAAAATTAAGCGATTGCACAGCTTAAGAAAGATGATTTTTTGAATTTTAATAAAGCTAGTCTGGATCTTAAAAGTTAAAATGGTACATTTCAAAGATTGCAGACAAATCTATTATAAGACACAACATAGTGAGGATTTTCAAACGGGTAGAATCGCTAAAACTATGAGAGGCTCAAAGTGTAATATCATTCCTACTGTCGTACAAAGTGTTTTCAACATAAAGCTAACCAAGGAAAAGAAAAAAAGACACTCAAGCAATGGTCGCATTCACGTGGCTACGTAGTCAAGGGATTCTGATTGGCTAAATCTAACTACAAAAGTAGTTGAAATTTCCCCTCCGACGACGTAGTGTAAAAATTCGGCTACAAAGTTAGTGGAGAATGATTTTGACGTTTCACAATCAGCTGCTCGGTAAAGACACACGAATTCAAAATGAATTAAATCGTTCAGTATTTAAATACAAATATAAATCTTTCAAATTGTGTTTAAGTTATCAAATCAAAAATGTTACTTATTTTATATATTTAAAAATAAATAAATAAATTAGGTGGCGCAACAGTCCGTAGAGAACCAGGGCCTAGTGACTTACAACTCTCAACCATTCCTGTGTGCGAGTAATGTTGTCAGGGATGGAGGGGACCTACAGTTTATATGCCGAATCCGAACGGCTAATTTGAGAAAGCACTTTTTCATGACAAGAATTACTCTTGGAGAATTTGTCAACTCCTCGCAAGAGGCAGTACCCGTGAAAAAAAACTTTAGGTGGCACAGGCAGGGATCGAACCCAAGACCTCTCACATGATAGTCCAACGTATATTTGCATTTGTCAATAATATGACAGTTCCAGATTGACTAGCTTTGTAGTGTAGTTCTGCATTCCAAAGGTAGTTGAATTTTGACTACGTAGTCACTAGCTTTATGAATGCGCCCAATGTTACCGTTCTTGCCTAACATACAAGATCAACGTTTTTACCAAAACATAATAAGAAACCATTTAATGAAATGTAATTATTAACCCTGGATAATAGATCCAAATCTAGCCTAAAGTCAATTTTAACTAGAACATCCGTAGAAATAAAGCACAAATTTCACCTCTAAATGCTTAAAAGCTCCTCAAGCTAAATTTAAAATGAACTTATCTAAGCATTTAGAAGTGAAATGTATGTTTTATTTCTACGGATGTTTTTGTTAAAGTCGACTTTAACTAGATTCGGATCTCTTAATCAGGGACATTGAGTTCTATTATTTATTTTTATATTATCGCCTTAAGCTAATAATAGTTTTTATATTATTTAAAACGAAACAAAATACTGTGAACGAACAAACTGTGAAAAATGAATTAAAGACTGTTTCTTATTTTTATTTATATTATTTTTAAAAGTAAAATATAATTTATATTTTTTTTTAATAAATACAATGAAGCTATGTTTTTATCAAGTTAATATAATAATACATAAAAATATAAAAGAATTTCTCCTTTATTTTTTGTTTAAAAAAAAAATAAATTATTCAACGCTTTGTTGAGAAATAAATCTTTTATTTGTGAAATAAAGTGTTTTTCTAAAACCTACATATTTTTTTTTTAAACAATACAAACGTACCAAGATATTCAAAATTTTGTTTTCTCCTTTCATAGTACCCTTCAGAGAACCTAATGAAATCTGATTTAAATAATGAAATTGTTATTGTTCAATTTAATACAAAATACCTCTGGTTTCCTATAATATTCTTGTTAATAAATTAAATTAAATTAAATTTATTAGGTTTTTTTGTTCAATATCCACCAACTTTATCAACTTATCTTCAGTCCATATAACTTTGTTCAATATCCAAAATGACCTCTGTTTGGATTTTTGTTTATTATTATTTCAGAACAGAAGAAAAAAGAAATTTGTGAATTGTTTTTAAAACAAAATAGTTAAGGCTTTCAGAAAAACATCACTTCCAAAAATAAATTTGGTAAAATAAACAAAAGTTTTCGATCTGGACTTTAAAAATCGATTTCCCAACATTTTGAAAAATGGACATAGAACAAGATAGAACTCAGGTGACGATTTTCATCTTTGTAATCTTCAATATTACAGCCTAGTTTAGAATTGCCTTTCAATATGTTTTGAATACAATTGCCTTCAATTTTAATTAGATTTTTTATTTCTTTGTTTAAATAATGCATAGTTTTATTAAGTTCTATAAATTCTTCATTAGGTGTTGATATGATTTTATTTTTTAACGGGAAGGTATGTCTAGATTTTTGGTTATATAAATTTTCATTAAATGTTTGTATACTTAGAATAATAAGTAAATTTTCGTTATAAATAGCTAAAGTCAACTTTATTTCTTTTTGTTTTTCGAGGTTTATATCGAAGTCGTAAATTTCTTTTACAGTCAATATATCTTGCGTTAATATTCCGGTCCTACTAGTCATTATTTTATTGTCAATTTGTTCTATTATTTGTTGTACTTCTACTAAGTTTCTGTTGAATTCCAATTCTATGCGTAAAGTATTTATTTCCGATTTGATGTCTTTGTATTTAGCTAATGTTTTTGAACTTTGTTTAAGTGTGTCTTGTAATTGAAAAAATTGTTCATTGAATTGTTTGTTAATAGTAACTTGTTTTTTATTGTTTGTTAAAAGTTATCTGTTACTATCTTCTAAGTTTTGCAATCTATCTTCTATGGCTTGTCTGTCGTCGTCGTCCATAGTTCCATATATGTACTTAATTCCTTTACCTACTTACTTTACTTTAGTTCGCGCTACAGCGCATTGTGCTCCTGGGCCTCAAGTAATAACTTTCGCCAGCTTACTCGATCTCTAGTGTGCTGCCTCCAGTTTCGAATACCAAGTTGAGGTGCGTCGTCGGCCTCAACTTGATTACTCCACGGGAGATGAGGCCTGCCTCTGCTTCTTGTTCCCTCAGGCTTGGCGTTGAATACCTTACGGGCTTGAGCTTCGATGTTCATTCGCTCGACATGCCCTAGCCATCTTAAGCAAGTCGCTGTACAGCTCGTATAACTCCTGATTAAATCTTCTCCGCCAGATGTTACTTTGCCTGTCGACACAAACCGGACCATAGATCGTACGCATCAGAACCTTCCTCTCGATGATACCAAGAATTCCTTCATCCGCCTGGGAGAGGTTCCATGCTTGTGCACCATACAGCAAGACTGGGATGATTAAAGTTTTGTACAGTGTCTCTTTGGTACTTCGCGATAGGGCCTTATTCCTCAACTGCTTGCTTAGGCCAAAGAAACAGCGATTAGCAAGGGTAATTATACGTTTGATCTCCGCGCTGATGTCATTTGCAGAATTAACAGCAGTGCCCAGATAAACCAATTCTCTTACCCTATCGAAGTTGTACCTGTCAGTTCTCACATTTTGACCAAGTCTACGGTGTGAATCGACTCTATTTGACGACAGTAAATACTTCGTTTTGTCGTCGTTAATGTCAAGACCCTTTTTCTTCGCCTCAGACTCGAAATTAGAGAAGGCACCCGCACTGCTCATCTGCATATCCAAGATTTAAATTAGGTGGCGCAACAGTCCATGAAGGACCAGGGCCTAGTGACATACAACTCTCAACCATCCCTGTGTGCGAGTAATGTTGTCAGAGATGGAAGGGACCTACAGTTTATATGCCGAATCCGAACGGCCAATTTGAGAAAGCACTTTTTCGTGACAAGAATTACTCTTGGAGGATTTGTCAATTCCTCGCAAGAGGCAGTACCCGTGAAAAAGTTAGGTGGCACAGGCAGGGATTGAACCCAAGACCCCTTGCATGACAGTCCAACGCACTAACCATCACGCTACGGGTACTACTGCATATCCCAGATATTGTGTGGATTTTTGAAAGATGGTCCCACTTGTATTGGTTTTGGTGTTGCGCACCACTCTTTCAAGAACAATATTGAAGCAGCGCTTCGCTTTGTCGAAGTCCTCTGGTGGTTTCGAAGGTTTCGGTCGAGTCTCTTCCAATTTTTACGCAGCAACGAGCAACCAGAGTCATCCTGATAAGTCGTATCAGTTTGGTAGGGATACCAAAACTCAACATGGCACGGTATAGTTCGTTCCTGTCTACACTGTCGTAAGCTGCTTTAAAATCAATGAAAAGATGGTGTGTTTCGATGTTAGGTTCTTGGGTCTTTTTCAGGATTTGGCGTAGGTGGTAGATTTTCCATGCCTGAAGCCACACTGGTAAGGCCAATTAGTTCGTCAGTAAATGGCTTCAGGCGATCACATATTGACGGAACATGATCGATTTGGTTGCATGTTCGATCATCGGGGGACCGCCAAGTACCTTTGTGGATATCTGGGCGAGGGAATCTGGTGCTACTCAACACCATGTTTTTCTCGGCTAGGAAGTCGATATACCTGAGCCCGTTTCCAGATGTGATGTCGTGTAGGCTATGTCTATGTCGATTGACCTACCAAAGATGCCTTCTTTACTAATTTTGGCGTTAAAATCTCCCAGGAGAATTTTAACGTCGTTTTTTGGAACATTGCTTATATGTTTTAGCGAGGAGCTCGTAGAATTCTTCTTTGGTATTGTCATCCTGCTCTTCCGTCGGGGCATGCGCGCTGATAAGGCTCAGGTGGTGGAATTTGGCCTTAATGCGGATTGGCGTCACTCTTTCGCTTACTTCCCGAAAGCTTAAAACGCCTTAGTTTCCCTCTAACGGCAAAACCACATCCAAATAAGCGCTTCCTCCCATCGAGTAGAGACTTCCCATAGTAGAAATCACAGCCTTCAAACTTCCTATTGGCTGGCCCATTCCATCGCATTTCCTGGAGGGCTGTCACATCAGCTTTGAGGTCGGCAAGCTGCTTAGCTTTGCGTGACCGGTTGAGTGTACGCACATTCCATGTACATATACGTAAATCATTGCCCGTTTTTCGTTTGCGGGGGGTTGTCAACATTATCAGTCCGTTCATCCGAGGCTATTACTTGTGTTTTCATCACACTTTAAAACTTCTTTTCATGGCCGGCTTGTGAGGCCTGCGCATGACTGAGATCGTTAGAGCTGGTTCTTCAGAGCAATATCTGGTCTTTTGCTCCTACTTCCTGAGAAGGTAACTCAGGTGACACAGCTCTGGATCCGATGGATCGAACTTTCGTCGTAAGTTCACCTTTCGGCTATCCGCGGGCACCACTAGGATGTGACGACGATACGATTTTGCACCACTCATCATTCCTTTACCTACAATATTTAATAATCCTCGCTTATGGTATATGGAGCTCTTAGAATTCTTTAAAATTCCCAACACATAACACCTATAAATACTAGAAAGATGCTAGCAAAAACATTGATCATCCCTATACTCACAGTTTTTTGTCAACGCCATTCGCCTTTGGAACTCCTTGACAAGTGATATAAGAAGACTTGAAAATGTTAAAATATTTGAAAACAAACTTAAACTCTACTTTTCTTCGTTTTAGTTGTTTGTGAGGTTTTACCTTTAATAATTTAATTTAAATCAATGGTGATACCAATTAAATTAAACTGCTCAGTTTTTTCCATTAAAATGTAATTTCTATTTTATAATTTTGCATATACTTGCTTGCTTTTGTATTAAATTAAAGTTAGCTTTTGTTATTAAATTTGTACATTATTTAAGCTATCACTTTTTAATAAGATATTGTATCTTAATGTGTATAGCATATCAATAAATTAAATAAACTAAAACTAAACTATGCGACAGGAGGAGTTAAAGCGCTGCTGTACTTGCAGCCGGAAAACATATAACATTAGCTTTCTCCATAGTTTTAGCTGCCGATAAAGCTGAATTTGACGCTATTCTAATGGCTCGCGTACACCTAATCCGTCATCGGCCGAATTTTGCTCGGCCGTTGTCGGCCGAACTCGGCCGATCGAACCAAACACATAGAAAGGAAAGAGAGCCCGTACACCACTGAAAGCGGCATCGTCCGATGACGGCCGATAATAACCGATCAACCGACATAATCCAAACATGTTTGGATTTTTCGTCCGTTGTCGGGTCAATTCATACCATAAAGTTCACGAAAAAAAAATAACGAAAAATTAATTAATTTTATTCACAACAGGCCACCTCTCTGGCATAAATTTTCAAAAATTTATAACAACAGAGATGGAACTGACTGTTGCGGATATAAAGAAACAGAATCCCGACCTCATACCCAAGTCACAACAACATAAAAAACTATGAAAAATCGGTGCCTATAACTCAAAATCAACGTTTTACTTTTCAAAGATTTGAAAGGTTTATGAAAAGAAACATTGAAGCATTTGATGGGTTATAATTTCAAATCTTCAGTTTCTTTCGTTTGCGTGACAAATCTTCTCAATAATTCTTTGTCAGCGATTTTAGTTTTATCTTGAATTTTAATGACAATGACAGGAAATTGTATCAAGTCTATATTCGATATGAGTTTGATTCCATTTCCTTTGTTTACAAATAAATTTAAATCAAATAATGGGTTTTGTCATTTCTGATGATATAACCTGTATATGCAATGAATTTATTATGTACTATAGTCTTTGCAACATTCACTTAAAGGATATTATGTCGATTAATTAACAATTAATCTATTCTATGATATAACTTTATAATGTAGATAATAAAATCAATAATAAGGAACTAATTTTACAAGAAAAAACTTCCTTCATATGTGCTAGCTACAGGATATTGTATTGAATTTATGTTCGATTTATCAGCTATGGTCATATATTTCATAAGAGATTTAGATATATGTATTCCGGAATTCCGGTTCAAAACAAAATTATGCGTACCTGTTTGAATTTTGTTTGTTAGTTCTACACAAAGAAAATATATTATGTTTCTTTGAACTTCTAAGAAATGAAAATTAGTTTTTAATCACCATTTTTGCTTGCTCTTGACAACTTAATTATGTATATACAAGATATTTAATATTAAGAAAATATTTGAATTTAAAATAAAATAAAGTTGAATTTGAAACAAATTTCAAAAAGAAGCTGAGATACGTCCCACACTTAAACTACCAAATCTTACCCTTCTTCCGTTATTTCTAAAAGTTTTAAATATTAAAACTTTTTAAAAGTCAAAGAAACTTGTTTTCTTTAGTCAAAATGCATTCTTTATCCGTTTGTATAATATTTTTTGTCTTTTTTTGTAAAACTTTTGGATTAAAAAAAAAAAAAAAAAAAACAAAAAGTTCACAAAACAAGTTTGTCTCGATACCGCTTTCTGTTGCAGAAATATTTTAGTCAAAAACAATTTTGAACATTTTTTAGTAGCATTTTTAAAATTTGTATTTCTTATGTAAATACAACGCAGAAAGAATGTTTTTTAAAGAAAATTACCTTACTTTAGTAAACATATTTAGTATAAATTAAAATAATTTTGAAATCATTCTAAGATTTATTAGGACGAAAATAGGTTTTCAACAAATTTGAGTAGGGTGAACAGGGGTAATTGTAAAAACACTTTATTCTCTAAAAACCGTTTGTAATTCGAAGCATGTCATGGCATTATTTGAAAAGACATTAATATAATATTCATTATGTTGAAGGTTATTTTTATTTTGTTCGTTGACGTGATTCATTCATGTTTCTGCGTTTTTAAGATTTTCAGTGCTTATTAAAATAGTTTCAAAACAAATATAGGCGGTCAAAGTAAAAGTTAAAAAAGAGGCTGGGATGCGACCCACACTGATAACTTCCCATCCCGTCTGTCGATTTGTCTTGCTTAAAAGTTTATCTAAATGTATCAATTTACGTCATATTTTTTGTAGATTTTATTTTTTATGAAAAAACGGTCTGTTGGATTTTTATAAAAAAAAATTACTGAATATCGAAAACAATATTTTCTGTGAAATAAAATAAGTTTGAAGCCAATTTTTGAGTCGAAAGTAAATTTATACAAGTTTTAGTATTGTTTTTTTTTTAGGTTTTTATTTTTTGTAAAAAAAAACTGTCAATTCGATTTTTTTCAAAATTTAATATAATGTTGAAAACAATATTTCTTAAAAGATAAAATTAGTTTCAAGCCAATGTCTCAAATTTTTGAAAAGATATTTACGTCGAAAAACAATTTTTACCAACTTTTATAAATTTGTTTAGGTTTTTATTTTTTGTAAAAAAAACTGTCAATTCGATTTTTCTCAGCATTTTTCAGAATGTTGGAAACAATATTTCTTTTAAGATAAAATAAGTTTGAAGCCTTAATCTCAAGTTTTTGAAAAGATATTTGAGTCGAAATTCAATTTTTACCAAATTTGAGTAATGGTTTTTTTAGGTTTTTATTTATTATAAAAAAAAAAACTGTCAATTAGATATTTCTCAAAATTTTACAAAAAAGGCAACTTATACAATTTGATTGTTAGTAAACAAAAAAAATATTAATTATTTAAACTTTTCTCCTTTTACAATGTAAACGGCTGTATATTGAAAATATAAGAAAACTGATAATGACAGTTCGGTTTGATGTTAAATACAGACACGAATTCACTAAAATCTTTAACACATAATTTAATGATTTATTATTATCCATATTGTAAGCAAACCTGGTTTGGGGTTTCTTTTCATTTAAGCTGAAACAAAATTATTTAATTATTTAATGTTTCAATGGATTCGTATTTCCTTGAAACGTTGTTAGTATTTAGTTTTAGAAACTTTCTAAAAAAAGGTATATAATATATATATAATTCACTCGCATAACTTATTTGAAACAAAATCAATAATTTAACCGATTTTTAAAACCCTCACACATTGTCTATTCATTACAGATAAATGTATTTACCTATAACAAAACAAATAATTTACTGATTTTCAGAATTAAACATAAATTAATTATCATATCAATACAAACAATCCTATGTATATCTATTCTGATTAGTGATGATTTCCAACAGATCTACTTCTCTATAAAATCATACCAGTATGTACTGTACATATTTCTATATTTTATTATCTATGATGATCCCATATTTACTGATTAAACTCTTTGAAATAAAACAAAAATTAGTATATGTAGATATAGCTAATACATTTATTCACTGAATGCATTCGTTTGTGCAAAATGCAATTATTGAATATGCAAATAATAGTTGATTCTATTTCAATATTCGTATACGTACAAATTTATTTCCATTTCTATGCATTTAAATGAAAAAATAAAATATTCTATGGACAGGAACTAAAAATGTTTAACGCTCAATTTTATCATCAACAACAAAAATGCTATAAAAGAAAATAATATTGCATAGGTAGGAACAATTTAAATCATAATTGCCCAAGCATTTCCGCAAATATCCGAAATAGCACAAGTTAAAAATAATTGAACTAGGTGTGTATATATATTTTAGTATTTTTCCACTAGTTTGGCCACAATCAAGGTACTAAACAGTGTCTTAGGGACTGGTTTGTATTAATCAAATCGAACGATTTTGTATTTAATAGTAAAGAGGGTCCAAAAAACAATAAAAGTTGGTAATCTTAAATTTAACTTTGGTACAACTATTAACTACAGTTTATTAATGTTAGGAAATATTTTTAACAATATAAAAATAATTGGTGATATATTATGAACTTCGATACATGCATTTTAAAGGTTTGTTACCAGACAAATCCGTTCATTAACTTTTTTAGGGCCTTTGTCAAACAAATCACTTCCGAAAACCACCAAATGATGTCCCAACAGACTATTTCCAGGTAAAAAACCTTTAAGTATTTGGTTTTCGAATTAGTATTGACGGTATAGGTAGCAAAATTATTTATAATTTTTACTACTCAAATCGAGTTTATGTACAAATAGTTTTTGAAGTTGGCTGGACTCATAACTCGGACGAACGACTTGAAATTTTAAAAATATCATAAAAGATACGTGTTCTTTCGAAGTAAATATTATTAATTCGAGTTCAACACTTTTCCGACGATTTTTTGGCAAATATTTTATTTACACTTAGAAGCTGCCATTTCGCCAAAAATCAATATAATCAAAAATCTTACAAAATTCTACTCCTTCTTCTACTCAGTTAACATTTTAACAAGTTAACAAAATATAAACCGCTTCAAACAAATAAATGTTAGCATATAGTTATTGGTGTACATATATGTAAGGTTCATATGTATCGGGTTTTTCAATAAGAGCGCTACAAAAGTTTTTTTTTTAAATAAAAAAAAACGGCTTTGGATATCAATGAAATTCTTTATTCCTGTAAAAGTACGTTTGATGCCATTATGTATGGAACTCAATTTCTTTAGCATGGTAACCACGGGCACGCTTGTTGAAGTCCAGACGCTGAACCCAATTTTCGACGGCTTTCAAGCATAAATCGGCCGATACTGCTGCAATTTCACGTTCGATATTCGTACGAAGTTTATCAAGCGTCGCTGGCTTTTTGGCATAGACCATAAACTTGACGTAGCCCCACAGGAAATAGTCCAACGGTGGCGTTAAATCCAGGGCCGGACAAAGCATATGTGCAAGATGTGCCAATGCACAGGGCGCAGAATTCTGGGGGCGCATTACCAGGAGCAAGAAAATGTAATCTGATCTTGCAAACAAATATGTACTACTATTTGCCATTCTTTAACCACAAACATTCTTAAAATAATCTCAAAAAACATCCATCACAACTGTCCTAAGTTATCTCTTGCACACTACCTAACATCACTTTCATTGTTGCATTCAATGAAAATTTAACTCAAAATATCGCAGAACTAAAAATCCTACCTACCTCACTTCCAAATATTTCACCCTGTTCATCTTCATACAAGAGAAAAAATCTCAACACAAAAAAGTTCCATGCCATCTCATATGTGCAAGATTTATTTCATGGATGTGCAAGTTTTCTTTTTTTGCACACTGAGTATCAAAACTAACATGGGAGATATTTAAAAAAAAACTTATTTATTTGGAATCATATGGGTCAGAGCGTGCAGGTTTTCTTATTGCACACTGTGTAAGAGTTAAGTGCCTAATTACAGGAGATGAAATTTTTAAATGGAGTTTAAAAATTAAAGAGAGATGATTATTGATTCTATGTATAGTCAAATTGTACTTGCGCAGGCAGGCAGGCGGCAGTTTTTTTTTTTTTTTTTTTTTTGAAAGTTAATGACTGTTGTAACGGCTACTTTTAATGTACATATATCTAGTCTGGTGCAGAATGCAGATTGTTTCAATTGTTTTTTCGCTTTGTTGGTTAATTAAGATTAAATAAATATCTATCAGTTTTTAACAGAAGTGACGTATTTTGTGTTTTTTTGTAGTACCCGTAACGTGATGGTTAGTGCGTTGGACTGTCATGCAAGGGGTCTTGGGTTCAATCCCTGCCTGTGCCACCTAACTTTTTTCACGGGTACTGCCTCTTGCGAGGAATTGACAAATCCTCCAAGAGTAACTCTTGTCATGAAAAAGTGCTTTTTCAAACTAGCCGTTCGGATTCCGCATATAAACTGTAGGTCCCTTCCATCTCTGACAACATTACTCGCACACAGGAATGGTTGAGAGTTGTAATTTATTTATTTATTTATGACGTATTTTGTGACAAGACCGTAATGTGACTGACTCAGTTGATTTAAGACAAGCTTGAATTACATGGAATTTTAATAAGTAACTGTCAAAGCCAAAGTTATGATAATGGTTCGAATATGAAAGGAAAAGAAACGGGTGTTCAGAATCGAATTCGAACCCTGGAACCAAGAGCATTTTTCGTTCCATGTTGCCCGCATACCTTAAATTCAGTGGTTAATGATGCTGCTCGGTGCTCATTTTCTGCAGTTAAATTTTTCGATACAGTTCAATGTTTGTATAACTTTTTTTCAAGTTCCACAACGAGGTGGGATATTTATAAGAAAAAAATTCCAAGTCATACTTTGAAACCCCCTTCTGAGACTAGATGAGAGAGCAGGTTAGATGCATTAAGGCCTTTAAAAACAAATTAAGAAGAAATATATGAAGCCCTTATAGAATTAAGAAATCTAGAGGCAAAAAACATTGAAGAATCGTTAGGAAATAAAATTTTTGATTTTACATTTATTTGCTGCCTGCTAATTAGGTTTGATATTTTAGAAAATATAAATAAAACTAGTAAATACTTATTTGCAAAGTCCGTCCATTAATCTGTCAACTGGAATACAAGTTTTAGAAAATACAAAAAAAAGTTTGATTTTAATGTTTTCCGATGAAAAATTTAATGAGTAGGTATGTTCAATTAATCGAGCGTATTGCTAGTTCCCTAGAAATACCAAATATGTTTCCTGTAGCTTCATCATTGCGATCTTAACGGAGAAAAATACTTAATGCTGATGAATGTCCTAAAACTATATTAGACCCGAAACAAAGATTTAAAGTTGAATTTTTTTTTTAAAATACTTGAGAGGTTTGATACGTATAGTATCAATTTTTCATTTTTAAATACCATAAGCGAATGTTTAAAAAATAAAAATGTACGTGCTTCATGCCTTAATTTGCAGAATGTTTTAACATAAAGTAGTTTTAAAGATTTAGATGGAGAAGAATTGTTTCAAGAGTTAACCGTAATATCCCAGCTTGTTACACCACAAAGCTCAAGTTTAGATGTGTTAAATTTTATTTTTAGTTCAAACCTTGAAGATTTTGCTCCGAATTTAGTAGTTGCTCTCCAAATTCTTAATACAATCCCGGTGACGGTAGCTTCAGGAGAACGTAGTTTTTCTAAGTTTAAAATTATTAAAAATTATCTTAGGACAACCATGACTCAAGAGAGATTGGTAGGTTTATCTATAATGTCCATTGAAAAGAAATTATTAAATTCATTAGACTTTGATGATCTTTCTGAATTTGCAAAATGTAAGGCCAGAAAAGTAAGTTTCCAAGTTTAAAAGTTTCCCCTCTGCTCATTTCTTTGCTGCGTTTTAGTTTAATGGTTTAGGCCTCCTTAGGATACCTCAATATAAAAAAAACGCATTGAAAGTCTACCTCCTGGGTAATGTGGGAAAGGCTTATGCTTTTGAATCAGTTTATGTTTAAAAAAAAAATATAAAAAAGGGGGCGCTTTCTACAAATCTAGCACAGGGCGCAAGTTTGGCTGGGGCCGGCCCTGGTCAAATCGCTCGACCGAGGCGGCCAAGCGACTGGACCATTTCGTGAGATAACACCTCCTCCAAACTTGGTTTCCAATAAATTGATTGTGATATTCGCTTTGTGGCTTGTGGTGCAGTTCTTTTGGAACCACATGTCCTCCAAGTCCATATCATCCAATTGGGTCCAAAAATATTACAAAATAATACAAAATTTTTAAGTGTTTTGAATTATTTTGTAATGTTTCTAAAAAGACATACCCCTTATCTTGCACGTGGTTTGAAGAAAATATATATGGGTGATTATACAAAAGTTGGGTAACTTTTGAGGATATTTTGTTTACGATAGTTTTTTAATCAAACTTCTATAAATTCGGGTGTATATGATAGCTAATCTAATTAATATATTGTTCCCAATCGGGCCAGTCACTTTTTTGAGTACATTGTAAGATATTTAAAATTTTCAGAATTTGACTGCCAGAGGACTGACGAGTATACACAATTTTGAAAGTATTATAATGAAATTTAATACAAATTAGTAAAAATCTCTTAGGATTTAATAATGATCACTTAAAATCACTTAGTAACAATTAAAAATAATTATTAATATAATAATACTAGGAGAAAATACTACATCAGTTTTCAAAACAGACTTTTGACATTTAACGTAACGTTATTCACTTATCTTTTACTACTTTCACATAGTTTTACTAAATATTTCAAAGTAATCAACAAACAAAATCTAACAATATTCATCTTAAAAGTACTAATGATCAAGAAATGAAGAACAATAACAATTTACCTGACACAGAACTGACGCCACACTACTGACGAAAAAGACGAAATTTGAGATTATAATCTGGACTAATGTTTTTTTTTGTAATTTCAAATATCAACAAACTACATTTTAACAAATCAAAGTCTAATACGAATAAATAAAAATAAACTTTAGATTAACAAAAAAATAACGACTCACCATAAAACTGACGTGTTGACTGGCTAAGCACGTGTATAGACAACAAACATAACCCAAACTCTGGTACAGTTATGGTGGCCGTCAAATTGTGCGACCCGCAACTAACTTTATTACCAACATTAAAATTCAAAGTGGGATTTGACGTTGAGTCGGCGATATTTCGCACGAATTTTAAATTTAAATAACACACAAGAAACTGACGAATAAAACTGAACACAAAATTTCTTATTTTTTTAAATAAAGTGGAGAACACTGCATTATGAATGTTGTAGTATATATTAAACTATATACATCGCAGATTGTATTAATTTAATAAGTTTTCTCAAATCAATGATAATGTTTAATAGACAGTCACTTAATGGTTGGTTTTCAGGGTTGTGACATGTCAGAGGACTGACGTTTTAAGAACTAATTGTGTTTTTTTAATAACTTGTATTCAAAATGAAGAACTGAAATTGGGTGACTAAATAAAGGTCTTTCCATTGTTTTAAAATAAATTGCAATCTCAATAAAATATAATCAGACTTTGTATATATTGGTTGATGACATCGAGTTACCCAACTTTTGTATAATCAACCATATGTAGGTGTTAATTCAGAAGATTTCTTCTTCAGAAAAAAAATCATTTAAATTACTTTATGTTAAAACAGTACATAAACGTATTTATATTAAAATAAGAAAAATTAAGAAAAAAAAAAGAACATATTTCACAAAAAATTACCAGTCCATTTTCGGTTTTTGACCAAACAAATTTGTATGGGGACTACTGCTGTTTTTTGTTTATTAAAATACTTAATGTGAATCTGCTCAAAACCTTAATTTCCTAGTTTGAACTTAATCGACCCAATGGCCTTCAGGGACGAAGTCAGAAAGATAGACGTTCGGAATCGCCTGATTCACATTTTTTGACTCCTCTACTTTAAAAATCTTGAGTTTAAATTGCTAAAAATGCAAAACTTGACTTATACATAGTTCCTACTTGTTAAAAGTAATCATCATTTATCGTAGCTTGGAATCACCATTATTGTATCAGTTGCACCAGTGTAATTTTTAAATAAGTAAGGTCTAATCATCCCGGAAGCCATAAAACCTCACCAAATAGTGAGACGTTGAAGTTGAACAGACTTTTGAACAATCATTTTTGGTTCTTTGAAGACAATGCGACAATTTTTCTCTTTACTGGATGTCGTTTGTGAGAAACCTAAACCAAAGACATGCCAGAGGTCTTGGGTTTAATCCCTGCCTGTGCCTTCTAAAGTTTATTTTTGTCTACTGCCTCTTGCGATGAATTGAAGTAATTCTTGTCATGAAAAGTGCTTTTTCAAATTAGCCGTTCAGATTAAAAAACTGTAGGTGTCTCTCCATCCCTGACAACAGTACTCGCACACAGGAATGGTAAAGAGTTATAACGTTATAAGTCATTAAACCCTTGTTCTCAACGGACTGTTGGGCCAGCCAATTTAGTTTTTTAACTGGCCCAAGTATGGGGTGATTCAAAAATAAGATTTTTAAACCAGAAATGTGAATTTTTTAATTAAAAAACCATTGAGTCATAAGTCTGTAGATGACTTGTGCATTAAAAAAAATGGTTTCATTAGTAAGTGATTTATGAATTTAAAACAATTGAATTTACCACCTACCTACGAAATGACTTAAGAATTAAAAAAATAAGTCATGTGTAAGTTAGTGACCTATGAATATAATTCATTACCTTTAAAGTGACTTATGAATTACAAAAAGTAGTAGCTTGTGATTAAAATTTGTTTAATTCCAAAGTCACTAACTAACTTAGGAATTAAACCATTCTTAATTCATAATTAATTAACTAGCTTGTGAACTAAAATCATACTTAAGGTAGAAAGTGACTTAAGCTTTTGCAGCTCTGGTTGTTGGCCAAAAAAATAAAATCTACAAATATACTACAGAATTTCTATTTCAAATATTGCACTCTGTTAAAAGTTCTTTAAATGGCTATTTACACGCTATAACAAATAAGGCATCCGTTTAATATTTTATGGGAAGGATTTCCATTCAAAAAATTAAAAATCTCTAAGAACTGAAAAATATACTTTGTTCTGAATACGGTACCAAATCATTTGTCTGTGCCAATCCTGCGTCCAATACTACACCTTAATGAGAAAAAAACAAAAAATTAAAAGTTAAACTTCATTAAAATACATACCTAGCCTACATATGTATGTATGTGACTGTCAAAAAAAAGAACAGATGATGATTTGGTTAAATATCACGTATTCAGCACATTCATGATGTCGCTGTCACCAATTTAACCTTAGCTGAACTGACAGAACGTTAAAAATCGTGACTCTGAAACAATTATGGTGTTTTTTATTTTATTACCTACATACCTTACCTTCCTTTTGGATATTATGGTATTGACATCAATTTTCACCTCGAACATCCTGATATACCAGCACATAATTATACGAGGACGTTTTTAAATTAAAAAAAAAAACACTGAAAAATATGACGCACGCTTCAAATATTTAAAATGAAATAAAACAAAATAATTGCATTAAAATTTGTAGTATTAAAAAACCAAAGAATTTTGAAAATCCATTATATATAAAGTACATTCATCTACACCCGAAAAATGTTTAGTAAAAGTTTTTATAAATTGTTTTGTTTAAACGTTTAAAATATACATTGACACTAGTCAAAAAGGGTGTCAATAAAATATTTATTTTTGCACGAAGGGTTTTGACCGCCTCACTTCGAATCTGATTTGAAAGTTACATTAAGTTCATTTTTTAAAATTTCACCTTCATAAAATAAAAAAACACACATACCATACATATTAGACACCAAGGATATGTTCTTCGAGCTCTTAGACAAAACATATGAGCAGTGTCCTGGCTACGATATTAAAATTGTCCTGGGCGATTTTAATGCCAAGCTAGGAAGTTAAAACATGTTTAGTGGAATAATCGTTAAAAACAGTCTGCACGACAACACTTCCGATAACGGATTCGGGCTCATCGATTTTGCTGCGGGCCGAAACGCCATGGTAGGCAGTACGTGTTTCCCACACCTCAACATCCACAAAGGAACTTGGAGTTCTACAGATCAATCTACTGTCAACCAGATTGACCATATTACGATCGACGCTAGACACGCTTCCAGCATCATGGATATCCGAACTTTCCGAGGAGCTAACATCGGCTCGGACCACTACCTCGTTGTAGCCAAGGTAGCACTTCGGGTTTCCAGACCCAATTCAAAACAAGGAGATGCTTTGACAAAATACAACGTCGAACGGCTATAATCACAAGAGATCGCCAAATCCTTCTCCTACCGCGTCACAAGTAACCTCTCTCGAAGTTCTCTGCCGCCAACACAATGTATAGAGAACCAGTTGCAACATTGCCAAGATGCAATAAGAGAAGCCACCTCTGACGTGCTGGGTTTCAAGCGGCCACCAACAAAGAACCCCTGGTTTAATGAGGAGTGTCGGCAAGAACATCAAATCGACACCCACCATCTTTTCATCGATTTCAAGGCCGCATAATACAGCGCATACAGGGAAGAGCTGTATAGAGCAATGTCTAGTGTTGGCATCTCTGCCAAACTCGCCCGTTTGTGCAGGATGACCATGGAGAATTCACGCTGCTCCATAATGGTTGGAAACAACTTAACAGAACGTTTCGATGTCAAAAACGACTTTAGACAAGGTTATGCTCTATCAGGCAATTTTTTTACCATCGTACTTGAAAGAATACGAATAATATCACTGTCCTCACGAAAAGACTTACAACACCGACGGACGTCTCGGTCAAAACGTCACCATCTATAGACGTAACTTTAAGGTAGTTAAGGACTTCGTCTACCTAGGCTCCGCTATGAACGCAGAAAACAACACCAGTGCTGAGATCAAACAAAAAATTACTTTTGCTAACCGCTGTTTCTTTGGGCTAAGAAAGCAATTGAGTGGCAAAGCCCTCTCTCGATCGACCAAAGTGTCATCATCCCCGTCATGCTATGCGGTGCAGAATCATGGACTATAACAAGAGCGGATGAAAGCACTTTGGGTCGTTTCGATAGAAAAGTTCTTCGCGTGATCTAGGGTTCCGTATGCATGGAAGGGGAATGGACGAGAAGATAGAACTACGAGCTGTACGGGCTATACAGCGACGTAGACTTAGCCGGCATGGTATAAAAGTCCAACGACTAAGATGACTGGGTCACGGAGATCACATGTAAACCAATGCTCCTGACCGGAAAGTCTTCTTTCACACTCACAGGTGGCGCACACAAGTGGAAAGTGACCTCAAGCAACTTGGGGCGCGGAACTGGAGTCAAAAAAAGAGTCAATTGTAGACTTATAAGACTTAATAATTAATTAGAATTTCCTATAACCAAGTGAAATCTGCCAATTATGCTTATTCACGTACCCATTCATCAAAAAATGGGCCTTATCGCTAAAAACGATTTTTCGAACAAAATTGGGATCAACTTCCAACTGCTTCAAAATTCATGACCATAGATAACGATGTTTGTTCGCTGACTGGAAGAATTCCCCAATTTTGGCCGAAAAATCATTTTTAGTGACGAGGCGCTTTTTTGGATGAATGGCTGTGTTAATAAGCAAAATTACCGCATATGGGACGACAACAACCCACGCGAGTTTCACCAGATGATAATGCTTCCTCAAAAAGTTACCGTTTGGTGTGGATTTTGGGCCGGCGCGCGCGTCGGCGACGTAATTGGTATGTACTTTTTTGAAAACGACGTTAGTGACGCGGTCACCGTCAACAGCGAGCGCTACATAACGATGATAACTAATTTCTTATGGCCCAAATTGAACCATTTGGACCTAGACGACATGTAGTTCCAGCAGGACGCCGGCGCATCATGCCACACAGCAAACGCCTAGATTGACATTTTGCATGAACGATTTGAGAATAAGGTTATCTCTCGCAGGGTTGGTTTTAATTGACAACCAAGGTAAAGCGATTTGAAGTCGCAGGTCTATGCAAATAAACCACAAATGACCGATGCCCAACACAGGCCATCGCTCAAATTAAGCCTGATGAGGAAGAGTCATTGAAAATTGGACCACTCGGATCCGTCTCAACGTAAGAAGCCGAGGCGGGCATTTGAATGATGACATAGTCCACACTTAATGGCATACATGCGCCTTTCAAATAAAAAAATAATTTTGTAAAAACCTCACACACACCTTGTTTTCCTTGTTTTATTTTATTTCAACATCTACCCGCTTGTAGGTTTTCAAAGTTCTCCGTTGAATTATTTTTAAAAATTTTAAAAACTACCAAAAATATTTTGCATATAATGAAATAGTTTGATTTCGAAATTATTTTTTTGTTAACGAAATTTTTATTCCAAAACCAATTTTTACCAATTTTAGTAGCATTTCTTAAAAAAATTATTTCTTATATAAACAAATACAAATTGGATGAATGAAATTAATTTGAAGTCAATATCTTCTATTGTTCACGAGATATCGAAAACCGAACATCAATTTTTATCAATTTTGCGTAGGTACTATTTTTTGTAGATTTTAATTTTTTATGAAAAAACTGACTGTTGGATTTTTATAAAAAATATACTGAACGTTGAAAACAATATTTTCTGTAAGATAAAATAAGTTTGAAACCAATATTTTTAATTTTGAAAAGATATTTAATTCGAAAGTAAATTTTTACAAATTTTTACCAAGTTCTAGTATTGTTTTATTTTTTAGTTTTTATTTTTTTTGTAAAAAAAACTGTCATTTCGATTTTTCTCAAAATTTTACTGAATGTTGACAACAATATGTTTCAAAATATAAAATTAAAGTTTTAAAAAGATATTTAAGTTGAAAATCAAATTTTACCAACTTTGAGTAGGTAATGTTTTTTATAGGTTTTTATTTTTTATAAAAAAACTGTCAATTCGATTTTTCTCAAAATTTTACCAGATGTTAAAAACATTATTAAATCGGTTTTTGTTCGTAAATTTTGTGAGGTAAATAATATTTTTTTTTGTTGTTTTGATTTATAAAAAAACCGTTAATTGGAATTTTTTCCAAAAATATATTTGTTTGGTATCAGGTTACAATATATAATATAAAATTTAATTCAAGTCTCTAGCGTTAATGAATAATGAGATATTTATATTAATAGATATTAATTTTCACATTTTTCTTAAACTGCTATGGTAAAAAAACCATTCAAGCAATTTTCTTGAGAGCCCTTTCTGCATCTTTCTGCATTATTATCTGTATAACAAAATTTATTTGAAGTCGATATCTCTTCTGGTTCATGAGCTATGGACGAGGAACAAAACGTCGCGAACGTACGGACGTACGGACGTACGAACACGCACGCACAGACATCTCTCTAAAAATCTTTTATTTCTTCTCTAGGGACCTTGAAACGTCGAGAAATGTCAAAATTTTCAATTCGACAAATCGGACCCATTACAATAACTTCCTATGGGAAGTTAATAAATTTTAAATTTAACAGAACAGAACGATAACAACAATTTGTATTGAGAGGTTAAAAAGCAGTTTGATCATATAAAAAGTTGTGGATGGAAAATCATTAAATCCTTACGAGTATAAAATAAAGTGAAACGGAATAATTGTATCCTAATTTTTTTTTACTTTAAAGTTGAAAGTAATTTAAAAAACCCGTGATTTTCTTCTATGGTTGTGACTATGAAACACCCTGTATAAGACGATCAGAACCATAATCAGAAATGTTTTCTATTTCCATTTTAATAATTATTATTTAATCTGTCTTATTTGTTGAATTGAAGATTTCGACACGTCTCCATATTTCAAAATTACTATAGAATATTTTATTTAAAGAGCAATGTACATTGTACAATGTACAGGGTGCGGCAGAGCCGACTGACGAGTTTTGATGGGCTATAAATAACGAATAGTAAAACTTAGAGAAAACATTTTTTTTATTTAAATCAGTATTCAATCCTTTTTTTAAAATAATTTTTTTGAAAATTATATCTCCAAGATGGCGGCCGTCAGCTTTTTTTTTTTTTTTTTTTTTTTTTTTTTTGATACACTGTTGTAGACGATCTCTGAAGCTTGCACATAATTTTCGGCACATTTCGACTGGTATGGTCTCGATTTCGGCGGTGATTTTCTGTTTAATTTCTTCTATGGTATGTGGGCGATGTCTGAAAATGACTGGATGGAATGATAAATCTTCGTGAAGAATTCTCCTCAAAGAACGATCTGCGATTCCCTAAGCTACCGCGTGTTTCCGGGCTGAGCGTCTTGGTGACTGCTCAATTGACTCTCTAACCAACTGCACATTTTCAGGGGTTCTTACCGTTCTGGGTGCTCCGTGTACAAGTCTACTTAGGGTACTTCCAGATTCTTCCAAATTCCGTATCCACAATTTGATAGTGTTTGCAGAAGGAACAGATTCAGCACGTGGAATTGCCGAAGTTTATACTAAAAGCCCTTTGTGTAGCGATCACAGAATGATTTATTTTCGTAATATGCACGCACGACGAAACCACGATGTCCAGACCATGATTACGAATAAAAATGGCATTACTGTACAATTCAAAATATACCACTTATTAAGGCCTACTCTTGTCTTATCACATGCTAATGACCTCATTAAACTTATCAGTTGGCTCTGCCGCACCCTGTATTTCAAAGGTTTCATCTTTTAGGAAACCTACTTTAATCATCCTTATCAAACAAATGAAAAAATTTCGTCTTTAAACATTCATAAGTCATAACTATACTTAAGCCCCTTCTTCTACTATCCATCTTTTTTAAGAGGAAATAACCAACACTAGCATCCATCCTTACCTTTCCAGCTTTCCCAGCGGCGCTTAAGGATAATGTGTTCATAAATAATATTACTTTCACTTTTCCATTTCATTAAAGTGCAAACATCAGCACAGCAATGGATGTTCTCAGAGCTTTGCTTTGCTTTTGTTCCATACAATAATTTGCAACTAATAGAAGGCTATTCTCATTTTCCTTTATATCCTTGCTGTGCGTCGTCGTCGTCCTCATAGCTCGGTTCTCCCTCTCACTTATAGCTGAGCATCGGCATTAATTTAAACTCAAAAAGCGAGCGCTCCAGGAAAATAATTGCACAATTTCAACCGTCATGTTCAACAGGATACCTGTCTGTCTGATCTGTCTATCTCTATATCGTGTGATAATCCTACAGAGCGCTTAAGTTCCTCGTCTGCTTTTAATGGAAAATAATTAATTGTTTCTTTTTTTTTATTTGAAGCACAGCAAAAAGGACGAATCTCTTAAAATATTTCTAGAATATTTAAAAAAGACACAAAAGAAGAAAAAAAGAATCCACTAAAAATTAATTTTCTAGCTACGCGGAAAGGTATGATAAGGATAACCCATGTTGATGTATCAGGACTTCTTTTTTGTTTTCTTTTCAAGAGGATAATTTTGAACTACTGAAGCATCTTGTAGCGCTTTTTAATTACTTTTGATAAGCCTCTTTGACAATAAAAAAATTAAATTTCTTCCTTCCAAATGACCCTCCCTCCTTACCTATCCTTCCGCCCCTATGGAAGCGATTTTTTAATTGAATTTCTTTTATATTGTGCTGTGGATTATATCATTGAACCCCCCCCCACACGGGGAGGTGAACTTAAAAAAAAAAAAACGACAAACAACAGAATTTAATTTCCTTTCTGATGAAAGTTGTTTTTGTTCCTTTTGTAAGGACAGCATGAAAGAAATGTCCTCCCACTTGGGTGGGCTTTTAGTAGCTGTACAAAGTGATTGGTATCCCACACATAATGTTATTCAATTAATGTTATTGCTGACCACAAACATAAAATGGAATGTAAACTTATTGACACTTGAATGATTCGTTATTTATTATTTTCTTTTTTGTTCAGTTTGTTGTTGTTTGCTGTTTTGTGGTTTATTGAATATTATGAATTGTAAAAAATATAAAGGGGAACCTCTTGTGGGTGACGATGTGACAAGGCCGTAACTATAGGAACATGAGTTATTTGAGAGAGGAACAGACTAGTAAATTTCGTATATGACAAAAATTTAAAAGGAACATTGCAATCGAGAACCTTAAATAAAATAAAATAAATTTTACATTTTCTTCAGCATGTTTTTGACTCCCGCCAATAATAATTTTTGGAGCGAGGAAAACTTCGAAGAAAATTATGCTATATTCCAGTATGACTCAATAAAATTGTACTGACTTAAGTTCAGTTACATAATGGAGGATGGAATATTTCAAATTATACAAATTATCACATCCTGCCTTAGAATGATATTTTCAATAAACGATTTTCATTTGCATTCCTTACTGTCAATCGAACTTGGGACTACCTTTTACTTAATTACTTAAGGTGGCGCTACTAGTGTAAACTAGGGCCTCACCCAACAATCTTCTCCATCTAGCTCGGTCACTAGCTAGATGTCTCCAGTTTTGCGCTCCAAGTTTGGTGAGGTCACTTCCCACTTGTGTGCGCCACTTGATCCGCGGTCTTCCTCTTCTGCGCTGTCCTGTGGGTGTGGATTAAAAGACTTTTCGGGCCGGAGCATTTGTCTCCATGCGCTCTACGTGACCCAGTCATCTTAGTCGTTGGACATTTACCCTTTTGGCTAAGTCTACGTCGCTGTACTCCACTGCTCCACTCCCCTTCGATGCATACGGGACCGTAGATCACACGAAGAACTTTTATCTCGAAACGACCCAAGGTGCTTTCATCCGCCTTTGTCATAGTCCATGCTTCTGCACCGTATATCAGGACGGGGATGATAGGGGTCTTAGCGACACTTTGGTTCTTCGAGAGAGGACTTTTCACACACAATTGCTTTCTTAGCCCAAAGAAACAGCGGTTAGCAAGAGTTATTCTTCGTTTGATCTCAGCGCTGGTGTTGTTTTCTGCGTTAATAGCGGAGCCTAAGTAGACGAAGTCCTTAACTACCCTAAAATTACGTCTGTCGATGGTGACGGTTTGACCGAAGCGTCGAGTCGGTGTTGTAAGTCCTTTCTTGACGACAGCAAGTACTTTATTTTGCCCTCATTAACCGTTAAACCCATTTTTGAGGCAGAGGCGGGCCTCAATACTCGCAAAAGCCTCATTGACATCACGCTGAGTTCTTCCGATTATGTCAATGTCATCAGCATAATGCTAGTAATTGGACAGACATGCCTCTAGTGTTGAAAGATAGTGCCTCTAGTGTTGACGTGGTAGATATGCACTATTCTTTCAAGTACGATTTAAAAAAAATCGCCTGATAGAGCATAACCTTGGAGCAGCGTGAATGCTTCATGGTCATCCTGCACAAAAGGATGAGTTTGGAAGGGATGCCAAAACTAGACATGGATCTATACAGCTCGTCCCTGTAGATACTGTCATATCCGGCCTTGAAATCGATGAAAAGATGGGGGGTATCGATTTGATATTCTTGGGTTTTTTCCAGGATCTTCCGTACCGTAATGTTAATATTTGATCGACTGTGGACTTTCCTGGTCTAAAACCACACTGATAAGGACCTATCAGGTTGTTGACGATGGGCTTTAGACGTTCACATATTACGGCAGAGAAGATTTTGTAAGCGATGTTAAGTAGACTGATTCATCTATAGTTGGTGCAGTTTAGAGGGTCTCCTTTTTTCATAATCGGGCAAATAATACTGAGGTTCGATTCATCGGGCATGCCTTTTTCCGACCATATTTTAAAGATAAGTTGGAGCATGCTCCTAAACGAATTATCTCCAGCTGCTTTAAAGAGCGCGGCATTCAAGCCATCTGCTCCAGCGGCTTTGTTAGACTTCAGCTTAGATATGGCAATCTTTACTTCGTCTAAGTCGGGAAGACGGGATTGTTGGCTTTCGTAGTCTATGTTGAATGGATGATCCTGCCTGACAGCAAAGTTCGGTTCGTCGTCGCCGTTGAACAGTCTACAGAATTGGTCCTTCCATATCCTCAGCATTGACTGCTGTTGTTTGGCTGCATTTGCCTGCCGACATTCCTCATCAAACCAGGGGTTCCTTGTTGGTGGTTTCTTGAAACCCAGCACATCAGAGGCGGCTTCTCTGATTGCATCTTGGCAATGTTGCCACTGGTTTTTGATACATTGTGTTGGCGGCAGCGAACTTCGAGAGAGGTTACTTGTAACTCGGTCGGAGAAAGATTTGGCGATCTCTTGCGATTGTCGCCGTTCGACGTTGTACCTTCTCCCAGCATCTCCCTGTTTTGTATTGGGCCTGGAAACCCGAAGTGCTAGCTTGGCTACAACAAGGTAGTGGTCCGAGTCGATGTTAGCTCCTCGGAAAGTTCGGACATCCATGATGCTGGAAACGTGTCTAGCTTCGATCGCAATATGGTCAATCTGATTGACGGTAGATTGATCTGTAGAACTCCAAGTTCCTTTGTAGATGTTGAGGTGTGGAAAATGTGTACTGGTTACCATGACGTTTCGCCCAGCAGCAAAAGCTATGAGCCTGAATCCGTTGTCGGAAGTGTTGTCGTGCAGGCTGTTTTTCCTGAAGAAAATATCTTTGGTGGTGTCATCCTTTTCTTCTGTGGGGCGTGCGCGCATATGGTCATGAGGCGCTCGTTGATGCACCTATAGCCCAAGACTTGTGGCAATTTACAGCCTTTATTAATGTAACATGTTCGATATAGGCTGTAAATTACTAGTGGAAATTTACAGCCTTTATCGAACATGTTACATTAATAAAAAAGAGGCTGGGATGCGACCCACACTAATAACTTCCCATCCTGTCTGTAGATTTGTTTTGCTTGAAAGTTTTCAGCTTTTCGTGTTTTGTTAAAAAAGTTCTAAGCTGAATTATTCTTAAAAATTTAAAAACTACCAATAATATTTTGCATATAATGAAATAGTCAGTCATTGTCTGTTGTGGGGTACACAAAGTCGACTATCAGTATACCTATTTACATTGTTTTTGCTCAATTCATTTCCGAATAATGTCTTGTAATAGTTGTAGTGAAAAGGTGCATTCAAGACAACCAAAGTTGAAGTGCCAAAACTGCAATGACATTTATCATGCAGTTTGTGTCCAAATTACATCTATAGACATTGATACTATGAAAAAATCTAATAAACAATGGCTTTGCAAAAAGTGTGATCCAAATCCTACCAAACGTCGTCGGCGTGATTCATTATCTGAGGAATCTACCGCTCAGTTTTTAAGTGAAAACGAACCAAACTCTGCGACCATGACACAGAATACACTTCCAGTGAGTGATAGTATCACACTCAATATGATTTATGCCGAAATAATTGAGGTTAAGGAAATTCAAAGGCCACAAATACAAGAACTTCAATCAAAAAACAACGAACAAGAGCAAAAAATAAAACAACTAGAAAATAAAATCAATCATCTCGAACAACTGATCTATGCTAATGCAGTTGAGATTTTCAACGTGCCAATTGATAATGCTGACACTTCTAGCATTGATTTGGCGCTTAAAATCTTTCACGAAGGTTTAAAAGTTAATGTAACGAAAGAAGACATTGACCATTGCTACACCAAAATAATAACCAAGCGGAAAAATGAGCCATCAAACAGCAAAAGCAGTAAACAAGAAAAAACTAAAATTCTAAACGTCAAATTCGTTTCTCGTGGGAGCAAAGAGAAAGTGATGAGGGCCAAGAAGGAGAACAAAACGTTATTAACAACATCTTTATTCAACACAAGTGGGAAGACAGAGACGATGTACCTGAACGACTACCTTACTCAGCAAACACGCCAGCTTCTCAAGACTGCAGTTGTACTTAAAGGGGAAAAAGGGTATACATTTGTGTGGACTAGAAATGGAACAGTTTTTTTTTTGCGGAAGAAGGAGGTTGACAATCCTATACGTAAAATGTATCTCCTTAAAGATTTGTGTTCGAAAAAGTTACTTACCACATTTTACTACGGGTTAGCACATTCCAAAAAACTGTCAGTTCGATTTTTCTCAAAACTTTACCAGATGTTAAAAATTTTATTATTCGCTGCACAAAATTGTTTTGGAGATAAAATCGTTTTTTGTTCTTAAATTTTTCGAGGTAAATAATATTTTTTTTCGGTTTTTTTGGTTTATAAAAAACCCGTAATTTAATTCAAATCCCTAGCGTTATTGGTTCGTGAGATATTTAGGGTTAACCAAAATTTTCAACTTTTTTTAAACTGCTATGGTAAAAAAAAACCACCCACGCAATTTTCTTGAGAGCCCTTTTTGCATCTTTCTGTCTTATTATGTGTATACAAAAATTTATTTGAAGTCGATATCTCTTCTGGTTCTTGAGCTATGGACGACGAAAAAAACGTCGCGAACGTAAGGACGTACGAACGTACGTACAATAATTTCCTATGGGACGTTAATTAAACTTACTCCTGCATCACAAAAGTGTGTTACAAAATATCCCTACATTTTAAGATTTGAAAAAAATACCTGCATCTTCAAGAAACTAAATTTTAATTTTCTTCTATTTATCAAGGGCCTTAATTTCTTAAATTGTTTTTCTCAAATCGTTAGAGAAGTTATTATTCATTTTTAGGAATATTTTTGTTATGCAGTTTATGAAAAACTAAAAACCAAAAATATTTGCACTTACGTTCCTTCTTTTCAAGGTTATGGAAACCCTTATCAATTCTCAGCTTAAGAAACATGTTGAAGAACGAAAGGTTCTTAGTGACCGGCAGTATGGTTTTCGTAGCAATAGATCCACTGGTAATCTCATTGTTTATCTTTCTGAATAGTGGAACAAATCTTTAAATCGTTTTGGAGAAAGTAAGATTAATGCACTTGATATGTCAAAGGCATTTGATAGAGTTTGCCATCAAGCTCAAGTATTGATGAATCTCTTTTTTGTTGGTCTTTCGGACCATTCAATTCAAGTTGTATTGGATGGGTTTAAATCTGATATTCACAAAATAAATGCTGGTGTGCCCCGAGACTCCGTTTCGTCTCCTAGACTTTTCATTATTTTTATAAATGATATTTAGCCTGAAACTTCTAACGCACTTAATTGTTTCGCTCATGACAGTACCCTCAGCTTTTCATACTCGTTTTTAGATTCTCATCCATATTCTTTTCTTCGGATGTAAACTACCAACTGCAGCGTTATGATAAGCCCATTAAATTCTGACATTGACAGCAATGTCCCATGGGGAATCAAACACCAAGTAGAATTTAATGTTTCAAAAACTCAATGTTGTCTACTGTCGCAAAAGCGTTTACCTCCCCCAATCATAATTATGTGGTGCAACAATCCGTTCAGAACTAGGGCCTAGTGACTTACAACTTTCAACTATTCCTGTGTGTAAGTACTGTTGTCAGGGATGGAGGGGACCTACAGTTTTAAGCCGAATCCGAACGGCCAATTTGAGAAAGCACTTTTCATTACAAGAATTACTCTTGGAGAATTTGTCAATTCCTTGCAAGAGGCAGTACCCGTGAAAAAAAAACTTTAGATGGCACAGGCAGGAATCGAACAAAAGACCTCTGGCATGACAGTCGAACGCACCAACCATCATGCCACGGGTACCACCCTCCCCCAATTCCGCTTTTAATAAGCGGTAGATATACACAGTCAAAATTGGCTCAAGCATTGGTGCAATAATGTCTGAAGCTTTTTGTACTTCGGCTGGTAATATTCCATCTGGTCCTGTGATCCCTTGTGATCAGACCTTGTGGATATGTTAGATTGAAACTTGAACGAATATGATTGTTGCAAGTTGAGGTTAGAGAACTACCAGGAAAGTGAGTACCCAGTAGTAAATTCAGCGATTCTTCACTTGAATTTGTCCAGGAGCCATCTGCATTTTTCAGACAGCTCTGCATCGCTGGATTAGTTGAAAGAATTTTCCGTAGCCTGCAGGCTTCAGAAGTTTCTTCTATCGTGCCACAGAAGGATCGCCCGGAAGATCGCTTAGATTTCTTAAGTGGTTTCTAATACATTTTTAGGGATTCTTTGTAAGAATTCCAGTGAGAGCCTAGTCTTGTAGCTTTGGCTCGGTTAAAGAGTTTGCTACATTCGGAGACCAACTATTGTGGTTTCCTTTCATGAGTATAAGTGAAGAATCAATTTCTAGCGATCTATTAATAGCTAAGGTGAGGTCATTGACTTTGTTGTCAAGTTCACTAGCGTTATTTGAAGGTTAGTTTTGTTTATATCTTTCAAATACCCGTTTATAAAACGCAAGACAAACTGAGACTTACTGCAGAAAGCTTGAGACATATAAATAATTTTGAACTTTGGAACAAAATGTTGTTACGGGATTTCCCTCACTGGTACGTACATAAGTATATGTATATTAATTTTTCTCCTTTACAGAACATCGATTTCTGATTAAACCTTGAATAAAAAGCTCAATGACATACAATGCATAATGAGGTGAACAAAATTATGTTTACTTATCACTCACCAAACCATTCTCTTGAATTTTCGTCACAAATTCGTCACCTTTACTGCAGTTAGTATTCATAAAACTTCTACTTTTATTGTAACTTTGCAACCATGTCCAATATCCATAATAACATGAGTCATTCAATTTTTCGTTGACTTTATTCTGAGAAACATCAAATATGACACAGAATTCAATTATGTATTTATGACGCCCATAAAAGCTGACAGTGGTGATACCAAAGGAACATAATACGATTTTAAATGAAACTCATCGTTATTTTGCAAGTTCATTAAATAAAAGTCGAACTTTTTGTGTCAATAGCCTTAATCAAAAATATGTAGGTACGAGTATTATCCGACTTAATGTTTAAAGAACAAAACGTTATATACGACTGTCTTTTTGTGCTTTAAACCATTTAATTTTTTCTTAAGTCCTTTTGGTCTTTTGTTCTCGAAATGGCAATAAAATGAACACAAATCAACACGAATCGCCTATAAAAATAAAGAAAAGAGGAATTTTCTAATTATGCAGGTCATTAAAACTGATTATAGCGCAACACTTTTATTATAAATACCAGAAACAGTCAAAACCACAAACATTAAAAAGTTCAAATATTTGCTTTAAGGGTTCTATGTATTTATTTAAATGAAAATTTGTCCGAAAGAAATATCCAAGGACTTCGTCATAAGTTAGGAGGCAATACAAAAGAATTCGTGTTATGGATATACATACATATGTATATCTGTAATTACCAGTTAAATGGCTTCTGCCGCTGGCTCTGCCTTTTTCAGGATTATTAACCCCATTTTTCTAGATAATCAATTTTCCCATTTTGTAAAAAAAAGGAGTAAATGAATATAAAAATAACAATTTATGACTTCCTTTCGGCTGAAAACCCAAATAAAATATTACCAATCTGCCGTTAGCGTAATATTTTAACAATGATTTTTTTTAATTGTTTAAACTTAAAAAAGTAATTATTATTTTGGGTTAAAAAAAGATTAAATCTCCTTCATTTCGTTTATATGAGTGTATAGTCGTAGTAGATAAACAAACAAGTAAAATAAACATTAAATTGTTTTTTATTAATTTATTCTTCATTATAAAATTTCCCCTGCCAGGTAAAACATGACTCTCATTATGTAGCATAATATATATTTTTGTATTGCTATTTCATAAATATTCATGGGATTTTATTTGATGAGAAAGAACAATAAATAAATTGGTAAACATATCCGGGAAGTGTACGTTCATACAATAAAACCCTTTGTGTATTTTATATTGCTTCAGCTTTTGCTGTGCTGTATACGTTTGTTTTTTGGTGGTGTTGTTTTTTTTTTAAAACAATATTATATTTTTTAATTAAGTTTGGTTGGAAACAAAATATTATGAAAAAATATTCTTCCGGCCAACTAGGACCGTCGAAATGGAATTTTTGTCAAACATGTTATTTAAAATATACCTTTTGGTATGAAGATACATATTTACAGAATTATAATAAATGTTTTAAATTTCTTAAATTACATTTGTAAAAAAAAATTCCGACACATTTTCGTTTTCGTTACAGATGGATCAAAAAATTAGACTTAAGTTTCATGTTGGTATTGCTGGCATTTCACACATGTCGCACTCAGATGTCGGCAAGAGTATGATGATAACTGTGACGCCAAGAAATGAAAACGGTTTTTTGAAGAACACTATAATATTTTACAAGCAATTTTACTATGGCAGGGGGGTCTATCTCTTGCCGTTTGGACAGAAGGGGCAATTTCATGAAAAATTTGCTAAAAATGGAAATACAATTATTGAAAAATAACGATAATACCTAAAATTTAGTATTTTATTAAAAGCCACTACTTTGTTCTTTTAGCTATTTTTAATCAAGTCAAATCTATGAATAGTTTAAAAAAAAACGAGTTTTAAAAGCAAAATTTGGGGAAAAAAAATCGACTAATCGCGAAGTGTTCAATTTGGTTGGAAGACGCTTGCCTGCTCGTCGACACCCAGCTAATTTTATGCTGGGGTTTTAAAATTTGTGTTCAAACATAGTGCCACCAATCACAAGGCTATTGACGTTGACTCCCATCACATGCCTTAGCCCGTCGTTGTTGCTGCCAACCTTAGCATTGAGGTCTCCCATAACCAAAATAATATCTTCGCGGGGTGTGTTGTTGTAGGTGGATCTTAGTTGACTGTAAAAGCATTATTTCTCTTCATCAGATGCGAGCTCCCTTGGGGCGAAACACTGTATAATGGTGACGGGCCGAGCTCTACTCTGAAACCTAGGTTTGATAAGCCTTTCCCCAAGGGGCTCCCACAAAATAAGGCTCCCGATCGCCGATTTTTTAAGGAGTAACCCTACCCCAGCTTCTCGAGCGCTTGCAGGAGCGTGACCAGAGTAGAGCAGGACAGTGTTACGTGTCGGTGACTTGTATTTACCCGATTCCAAGCATTGCACTTCACTTAACTCTAAGATATCTATCCTGTACCGCATAAATTCACTCTCTAATTGGATGAATTTGGCATTGTGCAGACCTTCACTCCCTGCGTCCTTACATTCCAGAAATCAATCTTTGTCCGAGTACAATAGCCAAAAGTCGTCAACCAATTATCATTAAATATCCGAGGCGTAGTTTCGGTTTTCATAGCGGGATGGAGTACAGTTCCGAAGGGTGCTAATCTTCGTAACCTATTCTGAAGAGTCAGGAAACTTCGCCCTTGCAATTTTAGCTAACTTATGTATATAGGGATACACAAATCATTTCCCGGCTACTACCACAAGGAGGTAAAGCAAGAATTTCGACATGGCAAGAAAGTTGCATTGCTATCCTAAACCAAGTTTTAGGCAATCACCAACTACCCGATCTGTCAATTCCCCCCTAAGACAATTCGTTGTTCTTATTAATTCTTAATTAAAAACTGAAAACTGCAGAATTTATGTCATCGCATTATTAATATTTTCATTTCTCTGCCTAAGATTTGTCTGAAATTGGACTGTATTTCTTACCATTAGGACTTATCACAAGGATAGTGTTAAACGTCAATCGATATTTCTAAGAGTCGAGTATCTTGTTAGTTTTTTTTGTAAAAATATTGTCAATTGTATATTTTTAAAAAAATTATTAAAATTAAACAACAATATTTTCATATGACAAAATACATCTTATTTAAATATCCGTTTATGTTCCTGAATTATATAACATAGCTGAAATCCAATTTTTATCAGTTCCCAAGCAACAATTTGTAACCTCAGTAGCAAAATTACCGCGGTTATTAATTTTACCTGGAATAACCTTGGTTTTAAAATGGTTTGAAATAGGTTATCTTTTAACTGAGGGAAATTTTCGGTAAAAACAAACCCTGAAATAAACCCAAAGTTAGTTTCAGGTAATTTTGCATCCTTTTTTTTAGGTTTTTTAATAACCCAGGTTTAAAATTGGCTTTAAAAAATCCTATTTGAAACCTGGATCATAAATCAGGTTTATATTTACCAATTAATTACTTTTGTTCAATTTTCTGGTTAATTTACTACCAGTTCTAGCTATCAAGTTCAAAACCAGCTTTAAAATAACTGATTTTTCAGGTTTTAAAAAAAAACACTTTTGAATTTTGTAATTATTTTATTGGCTATAATATTACCAGTTTTACTAAAAATTTAAAACTGGTTATAAAAAAACTTATTTTATTGGTAGTTAAGTCAAATTGGTTTTTAAATAATTTGTTTTATTGGTTCATATTTTACTAGTTTTATTTGAATTGTAAATTTGGTTTTAAAAAAGCTTAATTTTGAGTTGAAATATAACCTTTTTTTAGTAAAAGTTGAAAAATTACTATTTTTTACTCCATATTATCTATATTTAGTCTAAATATTACATATCTAGATATTACCTATCAGTAATAGTCTAACTCATTTGTATTCTCTCCACAACCAAACTCACTCAACCACACCAACTATTTTCCAATCATTACCAGACTATGTTTTTGTCATTTGGTTTTTTTTGTGCGTGGGGTGAAGTCGTAGAGTTTGTTAAGTGCTAATAAGTGAGTTGTGAAAATTATAAAAAAGTAATTTATCGAAAACAAAAGGATTGTTTATCAAAGGAGTTGGAGTCAACAGGATTATTGTGTCCAGAAGGATATTTGGTAAGTCATTTTGGAATATATTAAATTTAATTATTTTTATTGGATGAAACGTTATTTAGGGTAATTTTTTCCCTATTTCACCTTTCCTTATAAAGAATAGATAAAAAAAATCTCTTCTTTTTAACTCTCTAGTAAGAAATAAGTAAACAAATCACATCTTTTTTACTTCCCCATAAAAAACAAGTACAAATATTAGATGCAAACAATGACTCGAACTACTGGTAGAAAATAGCGCGCAAAATCATTTTTGATAATATCGGTAAGTACTTTCGATTTATTAATTTAATTTAAATTTTCTAAAACCTAAAAAGCTCAAATACTTGTCGTCTTAATTCGAAACTATGCAGTTTCCAGAAGTACTTAGCAGCAGATGTCATAGCCCAAAAGTATATAACTCTTATCATTCCATACAAAATGTTATTATTTTTGTTTAATGATTCAATTTAAAAATAAGTTGTTAAATATTTCTTATTGACCATTTCAGATTCCAACACTTCTCAACAGCAAATTGTCTTACAAACAATTCAAAACGTGCAGGCTTAATAAAGGGCAAGTCTAGTCTCTCGAAATGTTGCTGGGGCATTAAAAGTGGATTCCGTCGGAAATAAGCAACTTCTCGAAAAGTTAATGGCTAAGACAGAGGTTAGCTGGAACCTTATTATCAAGAAATTGTGCCTTGGAGTTGCGAGAACGGATACAGCTGAAATTCCCGACATCTTGTTGCCCATCAAAGATCACGCCCAGATGGATGAGCTGGGGCTGATCCAGTTTTTAAGCGAGCCTTGGTATGCGTAAATTCTTTTGTATTTTTTCTAATGTATTTTTTATAATGTTTCTTAGTAATGCATTTTTACTAATGTATTCTTACTAATGAATTTTTACTAATATTATTTTTCTCTATGTGTTAAATTATAACTAAAATTTTCGTTTCGTTCTGTTTTTCTTTTAAATAGATTCGAAAACTCAGCACACTTTACTCATCGAATACTCGTGGTTCGGGAAGGTGGAGGCGGTCAGGAAGAGGTTCCCTAACTTTACCGATGCGGAGGGATCCGCATACATAAAAACGTACTTGAAACAGGACCGTTTCAGGCTAGGAAAAATGTAAGTTAATTTTACCTACATTTCTTTTTATATAGTTATATTTATATATTTATGTAGCTATAATAAACTAAAAAATAGAATATTGCTTTTATTTGTTTATTCTAATAAATTTGTGTATTTTTTTCAGCGACGAGGCAGCAACCGATTAAATTTTGTTTATTAATCATAAGTTATATAAATATATATGTATATATATTTAAGTATGCATTAGTTTTAAGTTCCTAAAGTAGATAAATGTTTAGTTTAATCCTTTCGGGACGGGAGTGGGACGTTTACATATAAATATTCTTTGTTCTGTACCACTCTCGTACCGAAAGGGTTAAACATGAATACAAAACATGTAAAAAGTATTTTTTTAACCTCTTTTTATTTAAAAGGAATTTTATTTTCAGGAAAGTTATAAATAGTTATAAAATAACTGATTTCGTAAATATACTGGGTTTTTTGGTAACCTATTTCTAACCGACGAAAAATAATGGTTTTTAAGTAACCTATTTACAACGTTGAAACCAGGTATTAAAAAAACCGATTTGTAGGTTTTCTTAATACCTGTAATAACTGGTAAATAAAATACGTCACCATAACGCTTCAAAATAACGTCAACGGAACGTAAGATATTAACCGTTTCTTATCGGTTACATTTAATCTCCAATAAGCAGTTATTATTTAACCGTTTAAAGCTGGTTTTTTGTTACCACACAAAAACCCAGGTTTAGAAGAAGTTATTATTTAACTCTTTAAAATCGGTTTTTTGTTACCAAGAAAAAACCCAAGTTCAAAAGTTACTAACCATTTCGGGTAATGGTTCTGGAACGTTTCCCAGCCGTGATTTTTACCGATTTCATTACTTTTCGGTAAATAACCTCGGGTTATAAATCGGTTTGTAAGCCGATTTTTTACCAAAAATTGTTGCTTGGGTTATTAGTAATATTTTTAAAAAGTTTTTATTTATCTTCTATTTTTACAAATCTTGGGAAGTATTTTTTTTATAGCAAGCTTTGCATTCGTACAAAAATTTTAATTAAATATGATATTACGATGGTAGAACAAACGAAAAAAGTGGGTAACCGATTCTGTCCGTCTGTCCTGGCCACTACAGCCCAAAGTATTAGATTGATACACTTCAAGTTTGGAAATAAAGGTTTTGAGCCGATTAAGACTAAAAGAAACAGTATTCCCCTTACATTTTTTTTAATAAAAAATTGAAAATTCGAATTTTCTCAAAAACGAATCGACAGATTTCTTTTTAAATTTTCGCTTAGTTTTTTTGTTCTTAATTTGGCTTCTTTCAATATAAAGCAATTACTTTTATATTGCTGCGAAAGGGTTACGCCCATAGAAGCGTTATTTGTTTTTAAAGTTTCTGAAGAAATAATCAACCGATTTCAATAATACTCATATATGTACATACATACATATGTATATGCAAATATAAATTTTGAAAAATAATTTTTTTTGAAATCAAATGGCATTTAAATTTTTGAAAACAAACTTTTTTTGCAGGTTAATTTTAAAGTATTAAAATACATAAAATAGTTTTAAACAGACTCTTTGGATACATGAGCAACTTCGTGCGACCCAGTCGTGAATTTTTTGTTTAGAACTGCCTACCAAAGTCCCCAAAGGCAGCAGATAACTAATTTTCTTCACGCCATGAAACACCTTTTCAAGACTGTTCTAATTTTTCTTTAAACTTATACATATATATAGCTTTATTATTTTATGAGGTACAAATACAAACCTCTAACTTCGAATCAAGTATTTCCTTACCCAATACTCGCCAAAAGAGAAGATTTCATTCAAGTTTCAATTTTAGCGTCCTCAAACTCAAACTCAACTTGACTTAAACTTGGATTTATAACCATTTATAAATGGTTCATAACTACTACGGAATAAATAGCTTACGAAATGAATATTTTCCACCAACTAAATTAAATTGAAAAACTTTTTGATTAAAATATTTCCATGTAGGTGTAGTATAAAAAGTCTAGGAATTTCAATCAAATGTTTTCTCCTATAAATCTTTCCATTAAGTGCTTAAAATATACTGCACTGTTTCTATGCGGATATACGCCTAATGCCAAGACTTTAACTTTTCTGAATTAAAAAATGCAATTTAATAATTTCATATAAAGCAAAACGCTTTATTGCTTCTGTGTTGCCTATGTCGATACCTAAGTCCTTATAATGTTTATCTTTAACATTTCTACCAACAAGGATATTCCTCTTGTCGATAATGGAACAATTTTCCCAGCCGCAAACAACAACGTCATTGGAAAAGAAAAAAACCTTTAACAAATTGCACCACTTGTTTTTTTTTGTCATATTTTTGGAATTAAAAATGGTTTCAATTCATCTCAAAAAAGTCCTTTCCTTCCTCTTTTTAATTTACAACCCTCTTTTATAGATGGTTCCTTAAGACTTTTACATTTGCATTCATACACCCATCACTGTCCAAGCCCATCACATCCTATTCCACAAACAAACTGCAAAAAGTATTAAAATTCACATCTGCATTTACAGAGCCAGATAGAGGGAGCAATATATTAAATACGAGAACTTCAGTGTCAGTCTTCAAAACGCATAGACTCGAGAGTAGGTAGTATTCCAATATACCAAGTTCACACGAATAATACCTAACAAAAGTACTCTGTGATGATGATGAATCCCCATAGAAAATACAAAACTATATAGAAACTAAGTCGCAAAAGAAGTGGGTATAAACTTTGACATAATTCTTTCTTTGCTTATGCACCGCACAGCACCGCACCACACACAAACACAACAACCCGTTAATAAAAGTTTTTTTAAAAATAAGTTCTACCAAGAATATCTACGAATACCTTCTGGAAGAGTAACAGAGATAAATAATTTTTCTTAAGAACCGCAGTAAGAACGTCTAACGTTAACGTGGGCAAGTAATGCAGTCTTGTAGTGGTACAGGGCTGGATTAGGGTGCGGTTATAAACATTAAAACAAATACTTTTAAACTGAGTGAAGAAAGTTTTTATGAAACCTTAGAAACTGAGTTAAGATATTTGCCAGTTTTTATGAAATCTTGGAAACAATGAATTCAGAAAATTCAACGAACGTAGTAACCACATCTACGGACGAATCTGTCAGTTCCAGAGAAAAATTCTGCAAATCAGCGGACGTATTATGTAAACATTCTGAAAAAATTAGGCAAAATTAACAGAAGAATCCGGAATTCGGTAAAATTAAAAGACGATTTTGGCAAAAAGGATGTATCCGGAAAATCAACGTCATTACCTATGGTAAAATCAACTAACATATCCGAAAAATCAAGAGTCGAATTTTGAAAAACCCATTGTTGTATCTGGCAAGTTAAAGGATGAATCCAGTTAAATCAACGGATCAGTCTTTCAAATCAACGGACGAATTTGTCTAACGCAACTTGCCTAGAGTGCGAGTAATGTTGCCAGAGATAAAAGAGTAATGTTGTCTGTCTTCTACAGTTTATGTGCTAAATTGAAACGGCTAATTTGAGAAAGCACTTTTCATGACAAGAATTACTTTTGGAGAATTTGTAATTTCTTCGCATAAGACAGTGCCTGTAAAAAAAAGTTAATTGGCACAGGCAGAGATAGAACCCAAGACGTTTTGCATGACAGTTTAACGCGCTAACCATTACACGTCTACGGGTACTGCTTTTCTCTAGTGTTCCATACAAATCAATACAGTTCCAAGTCGTTACGATGCTGTATGTTTTCTCCTAGATCATATAGAAGATTTGAATATGTCTCTCTAACGAGTAAGTTCCTTGCTTTGTCCACATAATCATTTCTTAGCTTAAAATCCAGCCTTTAAAGTAGATTGTTCAAAAATGGTTTCCATTCTGCCAGGTTTTGCAAATTAAGGTTAAAACGAAGGTCACTTATTTCAGCTAACTTCATCCGTTCTATATAAACCACGGAGTTTTAGATTTTACTATCGAGACTACAATCGTTCTAGCGCTAAATATCGTTAATTGTGGCTAAATATAAGTTTAACCATGTAGTTAAAATGAAGTTTTAGAGATGAAAGGTACAGTGGTGAAAGTCCAGTTTCAATAAGGAGTTGTGTTTGGCAGCCGATATTGAGGATTTAAGAAGCAGCTACCTCAGGAGTTTTTTGGGAATTTCGAATTGACAACAGAGCAGCGTATAGCATTATTGTTTTGTTTTCATAAACATTGTGCCAAACAGCCCCAATCGCATTTTCGATTTCAAACAATATTTATCATGAGCTAAAGCGACTCAGGTGTCTCAAATCATACGCATACATACATAAGAATTTTAATCATAAGCCCATCTATACTACGCCAGAAGGCATGTCTTTTAGCAAATCTTCAATGTAGAGACAAAAAGCTGAAGGGCTGAAGTTGCAGCCTTGTTTTAGTCCCACCAAGGCAAGGAACCAATCAGATAGGTTTTGTCCATCCCAAACTGTGACAAAGTGTTCGATTATATACTCGTATGTCTTCAATCATCTTTCCGGATTTGAGAGACATTCCACCCCGAAAAAGCTTAAAGATGAGCGCCTTACGATCTACAGATTCAAAAGTAGCTGGAAACTCTATATACAAAGGGTAGAGTTTTTTCCGTCTACGTAGATATGTCTCTGCAACATTGGTCAGACTACTGAATATATGGTCTACTGTGGAGTAACACCCTCAATACTCACAAAAGCCCCAGACATCATGCTGAGTTCTTAAGATTATGTCAATGTTGTTAGCATATGCCAATTATTGGAAAGGCTTTTGAAAGAAAGTGCTTCTACGGTTGACGTTGGAGCTCTGCACTATTTTTTTAAGGACGATGTTTGTTTATGATTGTGTAAAAATTAATTGCTTAACAAAATTATTTGTTTTATCTTAATTTTCATTAAAATCATTTGAATTGTATAAATATTATTAAAACTCCAGCTTGGAAGATTATTTGCGATACTCACTGTACTTACTTAAACCAAATTCTTATAATCCCTTTTAATCCTCACCCAAGGCCAAGAATCAGCATATCAGCATATCTTGCAATGAATTGTTTTTGGATTAGCTAAGATGAAAAACAAATTTATCGTTCGATTTAAGTCAACTGTAAAGTATAGTCTTTCTTTTTAGTTTGACCACGGAGAGGTAAACATCGCAAGGTAATCCTTCAAGCAAGAAAAATTACAACTTGGTAAAATCTTATATTGAAATAAAATTTATATTTATAACGTTATAAAAGCCAAATCATTTTTTTTTGTTCGCATTTTCAATCAATGTTAAAGAAAACGCATGACAGCGCATCACCTTGTCTAAAGCCTTTTTTGACATCGAATGGTTCGGTTAAGTTTTTTTTCAACCTTTATGGAGCAGCTCGAATTCTCCGTAGTCATCCATGTTGACTAAAAAAGTCAAACGGAAATAATAAAGATACAAACAATTAATCTTCAATAACCAGTCTTGCATTTTTTTTTGGGATGAGTTTCTGTTTAAGGTATGAGGTGTTCCCTCACTTAGCTCATCCCAAGACTGTTTTTAACGTAAAAAAAAAAAATCATCCCAAAAAAAATTAAATACTGGGAAATTAACCTACCGAAAGAAATGGTTTGTGCATTTGATTAGTTTGTAATCAGTTCCCTCCTCTCGCCAATTATTAAAAAAGATGTAAATATTTAGTACTCAAAACTAATGCTTTTCGGAAATTTTTAAACTTTTCTCCTCGAACCAACCCTGGATGCGAATAAAATTTGCATTTTATTTCATCTAAGTATTATTTGTGTTGCTATATTATGGCAACCAAAGTTGCTCCCATAGGGCACATTTATTAATGTCCCCATAGACTTCAAGCAGCAGGACCACCAAAATGAAATTCATATCCCTTTCACGCGACTATTCCATTGTGATTCAAGGACATTATTGATCTTCTGAATATTTGTATCAGTTATTTTGTCCTGTATCCACGTTTCTATTGCGTGTTTTGGTTGGGATTAATGCAATATACCATTATTCCAATCGCGTTAACATTACAGAAGTATCTACTTCTACATGTATCTATACTCAATCAGCATTTTGTATCGATGTATCTTTTTTTTTAGTCCCTAAAAAAGGCCTTTTTTAAGTCGCGTAAAAAACTCGTAAAAATTCTTCTAGTCCTTAATAAAATTTTGTCAGGCAAACAAAAAAACACAAAATAAAAGAATTTCGAATTGGTTTGAGTTGAGTATGCGGATATAACTTCTGATACTAGGTAGATACTATGGATACGAAACAATAGATGTTGAAGGATAGAAAGATACAACAACAAAAACAATGAATAAACAAAATCCGGGAAAACTTTGCCTACAGTGCTGTTTAACAAAAAACAAAATAACCAACAATTCAAAAAAATAAAGAGAATGAAAAGTTAACGCAGCATGGTTTTCTGATGCATATACTCCCCCAGGAAGAAGAGGAACTCTTGCCGATGTTAGCAAATTGAATTGGGAATATTAAAAAGTTTTGAATGAAAAACAAAAACCCCTTTTCAAGGATGATTTTATTAAGAACCAAAAGGAAAATCTGTAATATAGGAAGGGTAATAGGGGCAAGCAGAGAACAACCATGACTTAAATAAGCCTGTTTTAACAGAAAGAGTATTCTTCGCTTTTACGAGTAGTATGTCGAATATATTCTACCTTTTTAGATTTATCTATTTTGGTAGAAGAATTGATTGATTTTTGAAGTTTTTTTTATGTTTTAATAACAAATATTAGAATGAAGCTAACTTTTTAGTAACATAGGATCAAAAATTTTAGATTTTGAAAGTAAAACTAATTAAAACATACCCCGATATATTATTGTCAACAATGGTATTAACTTTCAATAGGAAAATTTTGAAATTTCTAGGTGTATCAAGGTTCCTAGATTTTTAGTATTTTTATGTATGTACACTATACAGGGTTATCCAATTTGCGGATTCAAAAGTAAAAGTAAATAAAACACATACAAAAAATTTAAATGAGCACCACGCAAATTGTTGCAAACATCAATTCTTTTGAGGTAATTTTGGACCACTTCTTGACACATATTGGGCTGTATTTCAGCCATAACTTAACAAATGTTGGTTTTAAGTGCTCCAGAGTTAAAGGAGTTACGACAAGAAATAACGTGGGCAGAAAATGTCGCTTGCAATAAGGTCATATTCGCTAGAGTTGTGTGGCATGTGGCACCTACTTGTTGAAACCACATATTCTCCAAGTCGTATTCTTCAATAGCAGGCAAACACAAGTCGGTTATCATATGACCACAACGCTCCAAATTGACGTTGAAAATCGTTTCATCGTCGTTTTTGAAGAAGTAAAGTAGTATTCACATGAGCGCGACCAACGAACGACGAATAAAAAATTAGGTGGCGCAACAGTCCGTAGAGAACCAGGGCCTAGTGACTTACAACTCTCAACCATTCCTGTGTGCGAGTAATGTTGTCAGGGATGGAGGGGACCTACAATTTATATGCCGAATCCGAACGGCTAATTTTGAGAAAGCACTTTTTCATGACAAGAATTACTCTTGGAGAATTCGTCAATTCCTCGCAAGAGGCAGTACCCGTGAAAACTCTTTTTTTAATTAAGGTGGCACAGGCAGGGATTGAACCCAAGACCTCTCGCATGACAGTCCAACGCACTAACCATCATGCCACGGGTACTACGAACGACGAATGAATTACAAAATGTGAGTTTATATACGTTTGAAGACAAATTTCCACACAAATTCTTAACAAAACGATAGCAATTGTAGTTTCTATTTGATTTATGATGCATACTTTTACTTTTCAATATCATATGTCAAACTTTATTCGCGTTCCACATTATCCACACTCGCAACGAATAAAATAATCGCGCGTACTTAACCTAAAAATATCATTCTTGTTTTGGTTTCGGTGGTGAATGGTGTTCGGCTGTCAAACTTCATTCGCGACGAATTAAAAACTCTCATGTGAAAGAAATGTCAAAATCGACGAATATTCGTTCATTCGTTGGTCGTGCTCCAAGTTCCAATCACACCTCCGGAATAAAAAACACCCATTCTAAGTACCTATCTACGAACGCGTTGTGAATGGTCAGCTGGCTTCAGTTGTTGTGTGAGCTGGACTGTACGAGTATATGGCTGTAGGTGTAAATCCAAATGCAAAATACGCCATAATGTGCCGTAAGACAGTCCCAATTCCTCAGAACGTCGAGGAATTGACACATTGGGGTCTTCGGCAACACTTTCACTTACATCAGCGAAATTTTCAGTGGTACGAGCAATATGATGATGATGCACAGGGCCTTACAATATCTGTAACTAATCCAGTATCTTCAAAGTTCTTCACAATTTTGCAAATTAATTGCGTAGTTGGACAATTATGTAAACCATAATCTCCTCTTTAAGCACGATATGTGGCTGTGGCAGAATCACCATTTTTGTAGTAGGTTTTAACAATTTGTTTGCGTTGTGCGATAGTTAAGCAATCCATTTTCGTAAATGTCAGACTTTTAACTGAAAAAACAAAATTAGTTAAACACTCCTTTCTTTCTCTTTCCGCTAAACTGTCAAAAACCCAGAGTTTTGATAGAATAACAAAAAATGGCCAAGTCAAAGAATCACACAAATCATAACCAGAACCGCAAGGCACATCGCAACGGTATCAAGAGGCCAATCCGCAAGCGTCATGAATCAACCTTGGGTATGGACCAAAAGTTCTTGACAAACCAAAAGTTCTCCCGCAAAGGCAACTTATCCGGAGTGGAAGCCAAGAAACGTTTCGAGGAGCGTATGGCTGCCCGTGTTGGCAAACCAAAGCCAGTTACTCTATAAACTGTTTGGTGATGAGACTATAAATAAAAAAACAACTTAGTTTGATAGATGTCGAATTCCAGCCCTATACTTTTGAAACCGCAAAATAGATAACCCGTTACAATACAGTACCTACCAATATTTTTTTTAAAAGTAAAAAAAAAATAATTTACCCCAAATATCTCACTCGCCAATAAAGCTAGAGACTTCAACTAAATCTTATATGATACATTTATTGTGACGTAACACCAAATTGATCAATGGTGTACAAAAATTCCACCAACGTTTTTTTTTATAAATCAAACAAAATATTTGTCATCTCAAATATTTTACGAACAAAAAGTCATATGAGCTTCAAAATAGTAACAAATTTTTGACATCTTTTAAAATATTTAGGAAAATCGAACTCTCAGTATTTTCTCCAAAAAAGAGAAACCCAAACAATTTTTTTTGAAAAATGATTTTTGACTCGAATACTTGCCATTAATCAATATATTAGCTTCAAACTAGTTTAATTTTATAAAAAAAATTTGTTTTAAAAATTTGGTACATTTTTACTGGGATTTATTTATTGTTAGGGCAAAGGATATTTTTAAAGGGAACTGTAACCTTTTAAAAAATATGGGCAAATAAGTTGGTATCATCGGGATCCGCGGAACATGTGCGAGCTGACCGGCCGCGGGACCCGTAATGATAGTTGCTACAATCCAATTATCTATTAATTCTTTGATCAATAGTCTTGTATATTGTTGTTATATTATATTATATATATATATAAGAAGTATGTTATGTAACCAATAAAGCTCTCTTTGTTATAATGCTAAAGCTCTGAATAAAGTCAGTCTTATAATAGAACTCAAACGTGTCACTTATTTCTATTGTCGGTCACAACAGTTTGGCGACGAGGATAAAAAAATTATTATTCAAAGAATTACCTTCTACAGTGTTTTTAAAACTTAAAATTAGAAACAAAATAAAAATTAAATACTAAAAAATGGCTCAAGTGGTCAATCATGTTCAAGCCAGTTTTCACATCGAACATTTCGATAAAGAAAAAGGAAAATGGAACCGCTGGGTTGAACGTTTGGAAGGAGCATTCGACATTTTTAATGTAGAAGCTGAACAAAAAAAAAACTTCCTGCTTCATTATATGGGCCAGGAGTCTTATGATGTGCTCAGCGATAAACTATCACCCTCAAAACCAAAAGACAAGGATTATGCTGAGATCGTAGAACTATTGGAGAAACATTACAATCCTGAACCATTGGAAATCGTAGAAAACTTCAAGTTCCATCATAGAAAGCAGCAAGAAGGCGAAGATGTTTCCCAATATCTGGTTAATTTAAGGCGATTGGCCGCAACATGCAATTTCGGGACGTATTTAGAAACAGCCTTGAGGAACCAATTCGTTTTTGGCTTACGAAGCAAACACGTGCAGAATCGGTGCTTGGAGAAAAAATCCCTCACTCTAGAACTAGCCTTGGATATTGCAAAGGGCATAGAGCTTTCGGAAGCTGGAGGAGCTATGATCGGAAAAGGCGAGAAAGAGACGGCATCGGTGTACAAGCTTGAAACGGCACACTCATCAGCGGTAAAACATTCAAATGTGCTTTTAAATCCATCAAAAGGTAATTACCGCAACAACAGATTTAATTACAATAAACGGCAGAATATGCAGTGCAGCAGATGTGGCGGTACACATGCTGAAGTAGACTGTTTATATAAAGAAACAATTTGTTCATTTTGTTCCAAAAAAGGGCATTTACGAAAATTTTGTTTTAAACTAAGAAATCTAAATAAAAATAAAACTAATTTTGTTAAAGAAATAGACGATAGTGATGTGGAAAGTATTTTCAAATTAGATTTAATTAAAAATGAAAATGATGAATTTTTTGCAGAAATTTGTGCTGAAGGCAATAAGATTAATTTTGTTGTAGACTCAGGAAGTCGATTAACCATAATAAGCAAAAAAGACTTTACAAAATACTTTCCACTAAAAAAAATTGATACATCACATAAAATTAATCTAAGAAGTTACAGTGGAGAGAAAGTACCTATTGAAGGTTTTTCTCATGTAAAAGTATCATATAAAAATGCTGTCAAAATGTTAAAATTGTATATTACAAATATGAATAGAATTCCATTGTTAGGAAGACAGTGGATTAGAGAATTAAATATTAATTTAAATGAGTTAGCTGGAATTGATTTAAATAAATTATATGAATTAAATTTTATAAATAATAGTATGCATGCAACAAATTTAATAATTAAACTAAAAGATTCATATCCAAATGTTTTTTCACATGAAGTAGGTAAAATCCCTAATTTTCAAGCTAAGCTTAAATTAAAAAAAGGTACACAACCAGTATTCATAAGGCATAGGCCTGTCCCTTTCGCTATACGCGAAGAGGTAGAAAAAGAGATAAATAGAATGGTTAATGAAGGAATATTAGAAAAAGTAAATCATAGCAATTGGGCGACACCGGTTGTCCCCATTCGAAAGAGTAACAATAAAATTCGTCTCTGTGGAGACTTTAAGGTTACAGTGAACAAAAACATGTTGGTTGATGAGCATCCTCTTCCCACCATCGAAGAGCTTTTTGCTTCAATGAGCGGTGGTATAAAATTTAGTAAGTTAGATCTAACAAGGGCTTATTTGCAATTGGAGGTTGACCCTGAATGTAGGGAATTTTTAACTCTGAGTACCCACAGAGGTCTTTATAGACCAACTCGTCTTATGTACGGTGTGGCATCAGCGCCCGCTATTTTTCAACGCTTCATGGAAAATTTATTGCATGATATTCCAGGTGTCAGTGTATTTATCGATGATATTAAAATAACCGGGCCAGATAATACAACCCATTTAAAGCGATTGCATGAAGTGATGCGTCGATTAAGTGAAAATAATATGCGCATTAACTTAGAAAAATGCGAGTTTTTTCAAAATAGAATCGAGTACTGTGGTTTTGCTATAGATAAAGATGGCATTCATAAAACGAGAAGCAAGATAGATGCTATAGAAAATATGAAACCGCCACAGAATAAAGATCAGGTTAAAGCTTATGTTGGTTTAATTAATTATTATGGACGATTTTTCAAGAACCTTAGTACCATCTTATACCCAATTAATAATTTGTTAAAAGAGAAAGTAAAATTTACCTGGGACAGTAAATGCCAATTAGCTTTTAATAGAATTAAATGTGAAATGCACTCTACAAAATTTCTTATACATTACAATCCCAAGTTAAAGCTTATTTTGGCAACAGATGCGTCCCCATATGGTGTAGGGGCGGTGTTAAGCCATGCACTAGAAGATGGTACAGAAAGGCCAATTATGTACGCGTCACAAACTTTAAATGCCACCCAACAACGTTATAGTCAAATTGACCGGGAGGCATATGCAATTATATTCGGCATTAAAAAGTTTTATCAATATGTATATGGGCGTAAATTTATTTTGATGACGGACAATAAACCCATATCTCAAATTTTTTCACCACAAAAAGGGATTCCAGCTCTTTCTGCTTCTAGAATGCAGCATTATGCGGCTTATTTGCAAGCATTTGACTACGAAATCGTTTTTCGTAAAACAACTGACCACTGCAACGCAGACGGAATGTCAAGGTTGCCAATAAAAAATATTGCAGAGCACGCAATAGATGAGGTAGATGTTTTAGAAATTAGGCAAATAACTACGCTTCCCTTAACCGTTAAAGAACTAGGAAAAGAAACTGTTAATGACAAAACTATGAGTATTTTACTTCAAGGGCTTAGAACTGGGCGAACAGTGGAATCAAAATTTAGATTCGGTATTGCCCAGGAAGAATTCACATTGCAGCAAGACTGTGTTATGAGAGGATTACGTGTTTATATACCACCAAGTCTAAGAAAACGAGTATTGAATGAGCTACATGCAACACATTTTGGGGCTACTCGCACCAAATCATTAGCTCGGAGCTATTGCTGGTGGGAAAAAATTGATAGCGATATAGAGGAAATGATACAGAATTGCGTTGAATGTCAGATGGTTAGATCTAACCCAATTAAATACCCGTTTCACTCATGGGAAACACCTAGTTCTCCCTGGCAACGTGTTCACGTGGATTTTGCTGGACCATTTTTTGGTAAATATTTTTTTATATTAGTCGATGCGTATACCAAATGGCCGGAAGTGTATGTTATCCCAAATATAACTACGGACTCCACAATTAAAACGTGTAGAGATATTTTTAGCCGTTTTGGAATGCCTTCGGTCTTGGTAAGCGATCATGGTTCTCAGTTTACCAATTTTCAATTTCAAAATTTTCTTAAAAATAATGGAATTATAATAATAAAATGGGGGCTCCTTACCATCCAGCCACAAATGGCCAGGCTGAAAGGTATGTCCAAACTATTAAACATAAATTAAAAGGCCTTAAGGAAAAGAGCACCACAGATTTTCAAAAAGAATTATGTAATATCCTATTGGATTATAGGAAGATGGTGCACCCTTCTACCGGGAAGTCACCCGCGATGATGATGCTTGGACGGGACATTAAATCAAGGCTTGACTTAATGTTACCGAAGACTGTCAGTGCGGTAGGTAAAATGCATACGCAACCAGGTGAACGTCTCTTAAAAACCGGAGATAGAGTAGCGGTACGAGAGTACTTAAATAGACGTATAAAATGGCATTTCGGTGTAGTCAAAGAAAAAATTGGAGCCCTGCATTATAATATATTATTAGATGATCATCGTGAATGGAAACGACATATAGATCAAATAAGAAAAGTAGGTTCTTCACTTGACCAAGAAAAGAAATATGCTCACAAATACGAAAACCCTCATTTCGATAGTATTAAAGATAATGAAAACTGCCATTTTGAAAAAGATAAATCCACTTTCAATGAACAACCTCTACTTTCGAATACTGGTTTAGAGCCAAAAATCAATAATGATAAAGTTGATATTTGTAGTGATGGTAATCGTTCACCATCCATAAAAGAACCTGAAATTAATAACGAAATTGAGACACAACGATATGAATCTAACAATTGTAACGAAAATAATGTTATTCTAAGAAGATCATCTCGCCAGACAAAAAAACCAGATAGATTAGGTTATGAATAACATGTTATCTTAAAATATTAAATAAAATATGAAATACCGAAACTGATTTGTTAACAAACAAATGAATTGATATTTATTAATAAGTATAGTATATATATGTATATTAAATATTATTATTATTACTTATTTTTCTTCATTTAGTGGCGAAGAGATGTATTATGTAAATGAATTTTGAATTATATTTTGTTTCTTTTTCTTTTGTTTTTCGAATTTTATATTTAGTGGCGAAGAGATGTTATATTATATTATATATATATATAAGAAGTATGTTATGTAACCAATAAAGCTCTCTTTGTTATAATGCTAAAGCTCTGAATAAAGTCAGTCTTATAATAGAACTCAAACGTGTCACTTATTTCTATTGTCGGTCACAACAATTGTATTCTATAATAATACTCTTCGCAGCGTATGCGATGAAAGACATTTTATGGCAAATTTTTTTACACCTTCGGTTGGTTTTAATAGGTATTTCTTAAAACTGATTTTAAACTCGAATATCTCGAGAAAACACCAACTGGAAGAGAACATAATATGGAATAGAGATATGTGGACAAGTTCTTAGTAATTTAAGTTTTGCAGACCATATAGTTCTTATTTCTTCAAAAGCTACACACATTCAAGACATGTACCTTGTGTCTTGTGTACAAATTATGGCCTTCAGATAAACAAATCGAAAAGTAAAGTCATGAAAAATCACAAAAAAGGCATGTAGAAAATTGCATATGTTTGGGACAGCTAAAATCATTTAAGGACTAAGAAAATATAAATGCCAAATAGCTGGAAACAATTCTGGAGCCTTAAACATATTTTACAATTGGGCCAAAGTGCAGACACAATTGAATATATCTTCGATCTTTTATTCATTCTACCGATACTTCTTTACGGACTACGAACAATGAGTTTAACTCCAAAAACATTTGATTTGATAAGGATATGTCAGATCAAAATAGAAATGAAAATTTTGAACATACGGCCAAGTTAAAGGGGACGAAATGAAGATATTTGCAATAGATACGGAATTATAGACGTCATAAATAGAAAAAGTTGGAATGGAGCTGGGCAGGTGATGTATCTAGACTTTAGGACAAAAGATGGAAACAAATGACAACGAAATTGAGTCCACAGAACAAGAGACCCTACTCCTTAAAACTTTTTCAAAAATGTTTGTATGCATTTTTTTATTGACTGGTATAATCATGTTATTCAAAATCTCACTTGAGGGACAAATTCGTTGATCTTTTTTAGAAAAACAAGCATGATTTCACATTGAATCATTATGAGAACCACTTGGGCCAAATCGATTAAACCATCCCAACTTATTTGCTAGGGCCAAGGGAGAATAGGTACCTCCTAAGCAATTGAATGATGTTACGCCACAAGTTGCAAAAGAATTCCAAAAGTTCCAATAAAAGGTTTATGTGACATTATCATCACAGTTAACCTCCTTACTATACAAATAAAAAAAAACAGAAAAGTATAAGTAACGACACTTCGCTTCTTCTCTCGTTTTTTATTGGATGTGAGGATAGAATAGAACTTCAAAAAGCGTACAAAACTGAAGAGTTAAAAAGGTACCGGGTTTGTAAAATCATGAGTTTCAGAATTGTTTCTTTTATAAGATTGGGTAAATACAGCGTTGCCAAATAAGAACCATGCATCGGTAGAAATCATTATTAGACGCTGAGCAAGAAACAGAAAATTCGAGGAAAATAAATCTTAAAATTGAACTAAATCGAGGGTTAATGCCAGAGGGAAAACTCTTTATAACTAAGTTATACGTATACAAGTCTATAAAGAAATATAATACATTCCTTCATTTATGTAGATGTGGACAACCATTTTAACTATTATATTAAATGCACCATTCTTATCAAAAATAAAATTTATTAAATATTTCCATTTTTTGAATTTTTGTTTTCTAAAACTTGATACTGTTTTTAAGGAATTTGAGACAAAAAATAAAATTTTATCAAAATCGTAACAATTTTTAAGAAAACTTAAAAATGAAATATGTAGTTTTAAGAGAGTTTCTATTAGCAGACCTTTAAAATAACTAAGCTCTTATTAATACGAGTACTTTATAGACCATACAAAGTAATCGAGAAGCATAAAGTCGCACGAACGAGGTGGCAGTTGACAGCACCCCTTCGGAAAAAAAAGAGGCTGGGATGCGACCCACACTGATAACTTCCCATCCTGCCTGTCAATTTGTCTTGCTTAAAAGTTTGTATAGGCTTTCGTGTTTTGTTAAAAAAGTTGTCAGTTGAATTATTCTTAAAAATTTAAAAATTACCAATAATATTTTGCATATAATGAAATATAGTTTGATTTCGAAATTATTTTTTTGTTAACGAGATTTTTTTGAAATTTCCTTTATTGATCATCTGTATGCTCTTAATTTACATCAAGTAAATAGAATTGTTAATGATTTATTTAAAATTTTAGATTTAGTATTTATTCATCATGATGAATTTAAGGCATCAGTTAATGAAATAGTTCCTTTCTCATTGTTAAACAATTCGATACATCATAAAGAATTATATATTGAATTACAATTTTACAGTTATTTAAGAAAAGTGGATCACAATGTCAATTCATTTAATTTTTCAAAAACCGATTTCATTGGACTCAATAATTACCTTGAAAATCTTAACTGGAATACCGAGTTTCTTAATTTAAACTTGACGAATACTTTTAATCATTTCTTGTGCATCTTAACCAATGCTTTTTATTTATTTGTGCCTTGTAGAACCAAAAAGAATGGATCCAAACCCCCTTGGTATAACAAAAAATTAGCTCATCTTAAAAATCTAAAAAATAAATCTTTCGCCAATTTTAAAAAATCAAATAATACGGACGACAAAAATATTTTCTGTAAATTTCGTAAAGATTTCATGGTGCTTAGTAAATTCTCACACAGAAATTATATCTTGAATCTGGAGCTTGATTTAAAGAGCGATCCTAAACGTTTCTGGTCGTTCATAAACTCTAAGCGAAAATCTCTTGGAATCCCAAATTCTATGATTTTCAATAGCGATGAATCCACTGATGTTCATAAAACTCTGGAGCTTTTTGCTCAGTTTTTTGAATCGGTGTATTCTAATTTCAATCCAAACTTTCCTCAACCTCCTCGGAACGGCCCTAAGGTTGATATTGGATCTATACATTTGGAATACTCTGATGTTTTAAGCGCACTTAACTCTCTTAAGCCAAATTCGAATCCAGGTGTTGATGGCATCCCTGCCATAATATTAAAAAGATGTTCTAAGTCTCTTTGTGCACCGTTGCTTACAATTTTTGAACTCTCTTTGTCATCTGGGATATTTTTAGATGACTGGAAATCTTCTTTCCTAATCCCCATCTTTAAATCGGGTTCTAAAAATAATATTGAAAATTATAGGGGTATTTGCAAGTTGTCCGCAATTCCGAAGCTTTTTGAAAGTTTAGTCAAAAACAAACTTGATTTTCTTGTGAAAGAACATATAAATAGTGCTCAACATGGGTTTCTTTCGGGTAGGTCAACTATAACAAACTTGACATGTTTCTCATCGTTTGTTGTTGATGCTATCGAAAATAGAGGTCAAGTTGATGCTATATATACTGATTTCAGCAAAGCTTTTGATTCGGTAAACCACAGCATTTTGCTTCTTAAACTAGATGCTTTTGGAATCCATTCAGTCTTACTCAAATGGATTTCTTCATTTCTAACTGGCAGGGTTCAAAAAGTAAAGATTCAGGAATATACTTCAAGATCAATCAAGTGTACGTCTGGTGTTCCTCAGGGTAGTCACCTTGGCCCATTGTTATTTATAATATTCATTGATGATATTGTCAACTATGTCAACTTTAGCAAATGTCTTATATATGCTGATGATCTCAAATTATTTTCAAAAGTAACTTGTGCAGATGACTGTCTCAAGCTGCAAATGGATCTGGATAATTTATCTCACCGGTGTAACTTAAACGGTTTAAATCTAAATATGAAAAAGTGCTTCGTAACTTCCCTCTCTCGAAAACTTCTAACTTATGAGTTTATCTATTCTCTTGATTCCAAGCCTCTTCAGAGAACATTAAAAGTGAAAGATTTGGGGGTTCTTTTTGACTCTAAATTTTCATTCTCTCTTCATATTGATGCGATTGTTGCTAAAGCTAACTCAATGGTAGGGTTCATTAAAAGGAATTCCGTTGATTTTTCCGACCCATACACCCTTGTATCATTATATACTTCTCTGCTCAGGCCAAATCTTGAATACGCGGATGTTATCTGGAATCCTTGTCAACAATATTTATTAGATAGAATACAGAGAGTTCAGAATCGCTTCACAAGATATGTATTTTACAAAATGCGCTGGAATTTCTATCCTTGTTCCCAAGCCAGGCAAAGCTTTTTAGGATTGCAATCTTTGAGAGCCAGAAGAACAACTCACGATATTGTTTTTGTGCGGGATATTCTTTGCTGCCACATAAGATGTCCAGAGTTACTCTCCTTTATATGTATATATGCTCCAACGAGGCCATTGAGGGAAAGATCTCTACTTTTTGAGTCCAGACATAGAACGAACTACGGAAGTAACGAACCAATTTCAAGGTCAATTAGAGAGTTCAATAAAATTTATGATTATGTTGACTTATATCTCTCCAAAGAAAAATTTAAGAATGTATTATACTATTTATTTTTAAGATATTAAGTATTTGTTATTTATTTTTAAGTACACTTATAATATTTATTTTTTACCGAAATGTAATCTGTTAAGCTTTAAAGCTCGTAGATGAAATTAATAAATAAAGAATCTGTATTATTTATTTTAGTCGAAAATCAATTTTTACCAATTTTAGAAGCATTTCTTAAAAAAAATTATTTCTTATATAAACAAATACAAATTGGATGAATGAAATTAATCAATATCTATATTGTTCACGAGATATCGAAAACGGAACATCAATTTTTACCAATTTTGCGTACTATTTTTTGTAGATTTTAATTTTTTTAAGAAAAAACTGACTGTTGTATTTTTATAAAAAATTTACTGCATGTCGAAAACAATATTTTCTGCGAGATAAAATAAGTTTGAAACCCAATATATTTAATTTTTGAAAAGATATTTGAGTCGAAAGTAAATTTTTACCATGTTTTACTATTGTTTTTGTTTTAGGTTTTTATTTTATGTAAAAAAAAACTGTCAGTCAATTCGATTTTTCTCAAAAATTTTACCGAATATTGAAAACAATAATAACAAAATAGTTTAAAGCCAATATCTTAAAGTATTTAAAAGAGATTTGAGTCGAAAATCAATTTTTACCAACTTTTATTAATTTTTGTTTAGTTTTTATTTTTTTGTTAAAAAAAAAACTGTCCATTCGACTTTTCTCAAAATTTTATTGGATGTTAACAACGATATTTTTTGAAAGATAAAATTAGTTTAAAGCATATATCTCAAAGTTTTGAAAAGATATTTGAGTCGAAAATAAATGTTTACCAACTTTTATTAATATTTTGTTTAAGTTTATATTTTTTGTAAAAAAACTGTCCATTCGATTTTTTTCAAAATTTTACCGAAACAATATTTCCTATGAGATAAAATTAGTTGGAAGCCATAATCTTAAATTTTTGAAAAGATATTTAAGTCGAAAATCAATTTTTACCAACTTTGAGTAATGTTTTTTATAGGTTTTTATTTTTTATAAAAAAAAAAACATTCGATTCGATTTTTCTCAAAATTTTACCAGATGTTAAAAACATTATACGTCGTTGCACAAAATTGTTTTGGAGATAAAATTGTTTTTTGTTCTAACATTTTTCGAGGTAAATAATATTTTTTTTTTTCAGTTTTTTTGATTTATAAAAAAAAACCGTAAATTGGATTTTTTCACAAAAATATATTGTTTGGTATCACGTTATATATAATATAAAATTTAATTCAATTCTCTAGCGTTTTTGGTTCGTGAGATATTTAGGTTTAATCAAAATGTTCACCTTTTTTTTAAACTGCTATGGTAAAAAAACCACCCACGCAATTTTCTTGAGAGCCCTTCTGCATCTTTCTGCCTTATTATCTGTATAATAAAATTTATTTGAAGTCGATATCTAAACTGGTTCTTGAGCTATGGACGACGAAAAAAACGTCGCGATCGTATGTACGTACACACGCACGCACAGACATCTCTCTAAAAAACTTTTATTTCCTTGAAACGTCGAGAAATGTCAAAATTTTCAATTCGAAAAATTCGACCCATTACAATAACTTCCTATGGGAAGTTAATAAAATTATCACTAAATTGACTTTGCGTGCTGTATGATAAATTGTTTTTTGTTGGAACCAAATGTCTTCGATGTTTAGTTGATTAATTTTATTAGTACAAAAATTAGTCATCCTCATTTCAATTTAAATGTATGTTACGGTGATGGCGCTTTAAGATTGTCGCCATTGCCTATTGACAAAGCCATTTAACCAGAAATGAAATTGGAAACATTTCTTTGCCATTGTTTGACAATCGAAATGGCCATAGGGGCGACTCACCACCAAAACTAGCAACAGTAGGATTGAAACAACAGCAATAGCAGAAAATAGGAAACAATTGTTTTCATCAAACGACTTTTTAATTTATTTGAATTTTTCTTTTTGTTCTTTTCTCTTAATTGATTTATTAATTTAGTAACGAAGCGATTTTATTTTTGAACATATAAAGACTTATTGAAAAAATGGGTACAAGGAAATCTATCCTTTTCTGTTTATGATAGTCACCAATATTTCATCAAAGGTATTAATTGGAATAACAATTTGCGCTTGAGTAGCCTGGCCTTAACCTGGAACTAAGTAAGAGTGCATCGTTCAATTTCCTACAACTGTTATTTACAAAAATCGGGTATATAATGAAAGACCATGGCATAAGGATGAAAATGAACTAGGGTTGCCTACATAAAGGTTGACTGGCTTAAAGAGGAAGGTCTGCCGATTAAATATACAGTGATAACTAATTGATGGTGTCAAACAAAAAGTAATTTAAATCTTTTCAACTTCCCATAGGAAGTTATTGTAATGGGTCCGATTTGTCAAATTGAAAATTTTGACATTTCTCGACGTTTCAAGGTCCCTCGAGTCGAAATAAAACAATTTTAGAAAGATGTCTGTGCGTGCGTGTGTACGTAAGTCCGTACGTATGTACGTCCGTATGTCCGTACGACCGTACGTCCGTATGTCCGTACGTTTGCGACGTTTTTTTCGTTATCCATATCTCAAGAACCAGAAGAGGTATCGACTTCAAATAAATTTTGTTATACAGATAATAAGGCAGAAAGATGCAGAAAGGGCTCTCAAGAAAATTGCGTGGGTGGTTTTTTTACCATAGCAGTTTAAAAAAAAGGTGAAAATTTTGGTTAACCCTTAATATCTTACGAACCAAAAATGATAGAGACTTGAATTATATTTTATATAATATATTGTAACGTGATACCAAACAAGTATATTTTTTGAAAAAAAATCCAGTTAACAGTTTTTTTTATAAATCAAAAAATTGAAAAAAAAAATTGTTCACCTCGAAAATTTTACGAATACAAAATGATTTTATCTCCAAAACAATTTTGTGCAACGAAGAATAATGTTTTTGACATCTGGTAAAATTTTGAGAAAAATCGAATTGATAGTTTTTTTATAAAAAATAAAAACCTAAAAAAAACATTACTCAAAGTTGGTAAAAATTGAATTTCGACTCAAATATCTTTTCAAAACTTTGAGATATTGGCTTAAAACTACTTTTATCTTTCAAAAAATATTGTTGTCAACATTCAGTAAAATTTTGAAAAAAATCGAAAAAAAAGAAAATTTAACAAAAGTTGGTAAAAATTGATTTTCGACTCAAATATCTTTTCAAAAATTTTGAGATTATGGCTTCCAACGAATTTTAACTTATAAGAATTATTGTTTCAACCTTGGGAAAAATTTTGAGAAAAATCGAATTGACAGTTTTTTTACAAAAAATAAAAACCTAAACAAAAAAATTAATAAAAGTTGGTAAAAATTGATTTTCGACTAAAATATCTTTTGGAAAATTTGAGATATTGGGTTTTAACTACTTTTATCTTTTGAAAAATAATGTTGTCAACATGCAGTAAAATTTTGAGAAAAATCGAATTGACAGTTTTTTTTACAAAAAATAAAAACTTAAAAGAAAATTTAACAAAAGTTGGTAAAAATTGATTTTCGACGCAAATATCTTTTCAAAACTTTGAGATATTGGCTTTTAACTTTTAAAAAAAATTGTTTTCAACATTCAGTAAAATTTTGATAAAAATCTAATTGACAGTTTTTTTACAAAAAATAAAAACCTAACAAAAAAATAATACTAAAACTTGGTAAAAATTTACTTTCGACTCAAATAATAAATTTCAAAAATTAAAAATATTGTCTTCAAACTTTTTTTATTTCACAGAAAATACTGTTTTCGATATTCAGTGGTTTTTTATAAAAATCCAACAGTCCATTTTTTCATAAAAAAATAAAATCTACAAGAAATAGTACGCAAATTTGGTAAAAATTGATGTTCGGTTCTTGATATCTCTCCAATTAATTTAATTCATCTAATTAGTAAAAATTTAAGAAATGCTACTAAAATTGGTAAAAATTTGTTTTTCACTAAAAATCTATTTAACAAAACTAGATTTTCAAACTAAACTATTTCTTTATATGAAAAATATTGTTGGTAATTTTAAAATTTTTAAGAATAATTCAACTGACAAGTTTTTTAACCCAACACGAAAACCTACTAACTTTGAAGCAAGACAAATCGACATACGGGATGGGAAGTTTCCAGTGTGGGTCGCATCCCAGCCTCTTTTTCAATATAGGATTGCCTAACCAAAAATGTTCTTAACCCAAGGTTGCCTGCATTTGAAGTGTTAAGTCTTCGGTAAGTGTATCAAATTGGGTCCTTTTGTCATTTAGTCGATTTTTATTTTAAATGAATGGTTATAAAATTATCTGTCTAATAGCATAAAGTTGACATAACTTAGGTTTGCCTGCATTGCAAAATGAACCCATGTTATATTGAAACGGGATTTAACTTCCCATAGGAAGTTATTGTAATCGGTCCGATTTGTCGAATTGAAAATTTTGACATTTCTCGAAGTTTCAAGGTCCCTAGAGTTTAAATAAAAGATTTTTAAAGAGATGTCTGTGCTTAAGTGTGTAGGTACATTCGTACGTCCGTACATCCGTACGTCCGTACGTTCACGAAGTTTTTTCGAGATATCGGCTTCAAATAAAATTTAGAAAGGACTCTCAAAAAATTGAGTGGGTTGTTTTTTTACCATAGCAATTTAAAAAAAAGGTGAACATTTTGTGGGGTTTTGTATGAAATTTTTATACTTGCAGTTTAAGGCAGCTGCTTGCCGGATTTACAATTGAAAATTTAGAATGAAACAACAACAACTTGTGTGTGCTACCACCAAGTTCATAGGCTGGAGTTATAGCTATTTCACGGGGGCCAACCCGATCATCAGACTCCTTTAGTGGTGCTTAATCGCTTTATGTTCAATTTAATTTTTTGAAGAACTTTTGCCCGAGCTGGGCTTGAACAAGCGACCTAGCGTGTGAGGAGCTAGTGCACTACGCACTACGCCACCGCACCCACATGAAAGTTGTAAGCCAATTACAGGTTTTTTCGTTCTATCGAACTATACTGAACCGATTAGCATTTTTCTAAGTACACACAAGTAATTGTTGTTGTTTTATTCAGGTTCTTTCTATTATCTCCTCTCTTTTTCATAAGCCAACAATTCGATTGGATTCGTATGAGGAGGGAGATGAGGCGAAAGAGTTTGACGCTGGTCAAGATTTTTAATTTTAACAATTCTGAGGGGTTTTGTATGAAATTTTTATACTTGCAGTTTAAGGCAGCTGCTTGCCGGATTTACAATTGAAAATTTAGAATGAAACAACAACAACTTGTGTGTGCTACCACCAAGTTCATAGGCTGGAGTTATAGCTATTTCACGGGGGCCAACCCGATCATCAGACTCCTTTAGTGGTGCTTAATCGCTTTATGTTCAATTTAATTTTTTGAAGAACTTTTGCCCGAGCTGGGCTTGAACAAGCGACCTAGCGTGTGAGGAGCTAGTGCACTACGCACTACGCCACCGCACCCACATGAAAGTTGTAAGCCAATTACAGGTTTTTTCGTTCTATCGAACTATACTGAACCGATTAGCATTTTTCTAAGTACACACAAGTAATTGTTGTTGTTTTATTCAGGTTCTTTCTATTATCTCCTCTCTTTTTCATAAGCCAACAATTCGATTGGATTCGTATGAGGAGGGAGATGAGGCGAAAGAGTTTGACGCTGGTCAAGATTTTTAATTTTAACAATTCTGAGGGGTTTTGTATGAAATTTTTATACTTGCAGTTTAAGGCAGCTGCTTGCCGGATTTACAATTGAAAATTTAGAATGAAACAACAACAACTTGTGTGTGCTACCACCAAGTTCATAGGCTGGAGTTATAGCTATTTCACGGGGGCCAACCCGATCATCAGACTCCTTTAGTGGTGCTTAATCGCTTTATGTTCAATTTAATTTTTTGAAGAACTTTTGCCCGAGCTGGGCTTGAACAAGCGACCTAGCGTGTGAGGAGCTAGTGCACTACGCACTACGCCACCGCACCCACATGAAAGTTGTAAGCCAATTACAGGTTTTTTCGTTCTATCGAACTATACTGAACCGATTAGCATTTTTCTAAGTACACACAAGTAATTGTTGTTGTTTTATTCAGGTTCTTTCTATTATCTCCTCTCTTTTTCATAAGCCAACAATTCGATTGGATTCGTATGAGGAGGGAGATGAGGCGAAAGAGTTTGACGCTGGTCAAGATTTTTAATTTTAACAATTCTGAGGGGTTTTGTATGAAATTTTTATACTTGCAGTTTAAGGCAGCTGCTTGCCGGATTTACAATTGAAAATTTAGAATGAAACAACAACAACTTGTGTGTGCTACCACCAAGTTCATAGGCTGGAGTTATAGCTATTTCACGGGGGCCAACCCGATCATCAGACTCCTTTAGTGGTGCTTAATCGCTTTATGTTCAATTTAATTTTTTGAAGAACTTTTGCCCGAGCTGGGCTTGAACAAGCGACCTAGCGTGTGAGGAGCTAGTGCACTACGCACTACGCCACCGCACCCACATGAAAGTTGTAAGCCAATTACAGGTTTTTTCGTTCTATCGAACTATACTGAACCGATTAGCATTTTTCTAAGTACACACAAGTAATTGTTGTTGTTTTATTCAGGTTCTTTCTATTATCTCCTCTCTTTTTCATAAGCCAACAATTCGATTGGATTCGTATGAGGAGGGAGATGAGGCGAAAGAGTTTGACGCTGGTCAAGATTTTTAATTTTAACAATTCTGAGGGGTTTTGTATGAAATTTTTATACTTGCAGTTTAAGGCAGCTGCTTGCCGGATTTACAATTGAAAATTTAGAATGAAACAACAACAACTTGTGTGTGCTACCACCAAGTTCATAGGCTGGAGTTATAGCTATTTCACGGGGGCCAACCCGATCATCAGACTCCTTTAGTGGTGCTTAATCGCTTTATGTTCAATTTAATTTTTTGAAGAACTTTTGCCCGAGCTGGGCTTGAACAAGCGACCTAGCGTGTGAGGAGCTAGTGCACTACGCACTACGCCACCGCACCCACATGAAAGTTGTAAGCCAATTACAGGTTTTTTCGTTCTATCGAACTATACTGAACCGATTAGCATTTTTCTAAGTACACACAAGTAATTGTTGTTGTTTTATTCAGGTTCTTTCTATTATCTCCTCTCTTTTTCATAAGCCAACAATTCGATTGGATTCGTATGAGGAGGGAGATGAGGCGAAAGAGTTTGACGCTGGTCAAGATTTTTAATTTTAACAATTCTGAGGGGTTTTGTATGAAATTTTTATACTTGCAGTTTAAGGCAGCTGCTTGCCGGATTTACAATTGAAAATTTAGAATGAAACAACAACAACTTGTGTGTGCTACCACCAAGTTCATAGGCTGGAGTTATAGCTATTTCACGGGGGCCAACCCGATCATCAGACTCCTTTAGTGGTGCTTAATCGCACCATAGAGATAATAGAAAGAACCTGAATAAAACAACAACAATTACTTGTGTGTACTTAGAAAAATGCTAATCGGTTCAGTATAGTTCGATAGAACGAAAAAACCTGTAATTGGCTTACAACTTTCATGTGGGTGCGGTGGCGTAGTGCGTAGTGCACTAGCTCCTCACACGCTAGGTCGCTTGTTCAAGCCCAGCTCGGGCAAAAGTTCTTCAAAAAATTAAATTGAACATAAAGCGATTAAGCACCACTAAAGGAGTCTGATGATCGGGTTGGCCCCCGTGAAATAGCTATAACTCCAGCCTATGAACTTGGTGGTAGCACACACAAGTTGTTGTTGTTTCATTCTAAATTTTCAATTGTAAATCCGGCAAGCAGCTGCCTTAAACTGCAAGTATAAAAATTTCATACAAAACCCCTCAGAATTGTTAAAATTAAAAATCTTGACCAGCGTCAAACTCTTTCGCCTCATCTCCCTCCTCATACGAATCCAATCGAATTGTTGGCTTATGAAAAAGAGAGGAGATAATAGAAAGAACCTGAATAAAACAACAACAATTACTTGTGTGTACTTAGAAAAATGCTAATCGGTTCAGTATAGTTCGATAGAACGAAAAAACCTGTAATTGGCTTACAACTTTCATGTGGGTGCGGTGGCGTAGTGCGTAGTGCACTAGCTCCTCACACGCTAGGTCGCTTGTTCAAGCCCAGCTCGGGCAAAAGTTCTTCAAAAAATTAAATTGAACATAAAGCGATTAAGCACCACTAAAGGAGTCTGATGATCGGGTTGGCCCCCGTGAAATAGCTATAACTCCAGCCTATGAACTTGGTGGTAGCACACACAAGTTGTTGTTGTTTCATTCTAAATTTTCAATTGTAAATCCGGCAAGCAGCTGCCTTAAACTGCAAGTATAAAAATTTCATACAAAACCCCTCAGAATTGTTAAAATTAAAAATCTTGACCAGCGTCAAACTCTTTCGCCTCATCTCCCTCCTCATACGAATCCAATCGAATTGTTGGCTTATGAAAAAGAGAGGAGATAATAGAAAGAACCTGAATAAAACAACAACAATTACTTGTGTGTACTTAGAAAAATGCTAATCGGTTCAGTATAGTTCGATAGAACGAAAAAACCTGTAATTGGCTTACAACTTTCATGTGGGTGCGGTGGCGTAGTGCGTAGTGCACTAGCTCCTCACACGCTAGGTCGCTTGTTCAAGCCCAGCTCGGGCAAAAGTTCTTCAAAAAATTAAATTGAACATAAAGCGATTAAGCACCACTAAAGGAGTCTGATGATCGGGTTGGCCCCCGTGAAATAGCTATAACTCCAGCCTATGAACTTGGTGGTAGCACACACAAGTTGTTGTTGTTTCATTCTAAATTTTCAATTGTAAATCCGGCAAGCAGCTGCCTTAAACTGCAAGTATAAAAATTTCATACAAAACCCCTCAGAATTGTTAAAATTAAAAATCTTGACCAGCGTCAAACTCTTTCGCCTCATCTCCCTCCTCATACGAATCCAATCGAATTGTTGGCTTATGAAAAAGAGAGGAGATAATAGAAAGAACCTGAATAAAACAACAACAATTACTTGTGTGTACTTAGAAAAATGCTAATCGGTTCAGTATAGTTCGATAGAACGAAAAAACCTGTAATTGGCTTACAACTTTCATGTGGGTGCGGTGGCGTAGTGCGTAGTGCACTAGCTCCTCACACGCTAGGTCGCTTGTTCAAGCCCAGCTCGGGCAAAAGTTCTTCAAAAAATTAAATTGAACATAAAGCGATTAAGCACCACTAAAGGAGTCTGATGATCGGGTTGGCCCCCGTGAAATAGCTATAACTCCAGCCTATGAACTTGGTGGTAGCACACACAAGTTGTTGTTGTTTCATTCTAAATTTTCAATTGTAAATCCGGCAAGCAGCTGCCTTAAACTGCAAGTATAAAAATTTCATACAAAACCCCTCAGAATTGTTAAAATTAAAAATCTTGACCAGCGTCAAACTCTTTCGCCTCATCTCCCTCCTCATACGAATCCAATCGAATTGTTGGCTTATGAAAAAGAGAGGAGATAATAGAAAGAACCTGAATAAAACAACAACAATTACTTGTGTGTACTTAGAAAAATGCTAATCGGTTCAGTATAGTTCGATAGAACGAAAAAACCTGTAATTGGCTTACAACTTTCATGTGGGTGCGGTGGCGTAGTGCGTAGTGCACTAGCTCCTCACACGCTAGGTCGCTTGTTCAAGCCCAGCTCGGGCAAAAGTTCTTCAAAAAATTAAATTGAACATAAAGCGATTAAGCACCACTAAAGGAGTCTGATGATCGGGTTGGCCCCCGTGAAATAGCTATAACTCCAGCCTATGAACTTGGTGGTAGCACACACAAGTTGTTGTTGTTTCATTCTAAATTTTCAATTGTAAATCCGGCAAGCAGCTGCCTTAAACTGCAAGTATAAAAATTTCATACAAAACCCCTCAGAATTGTTAAAATTAAAAATCTTGACCAGCGTCAAACTCTTTCGCCTCATCTCCCTCCTCATACGAATCCAATCGAATTGTTGGCTTATGAAAAAGAGAGGAGATAATAGAAAGAACCTGAATAAAACAACAACAATTACTTGTGTGTACTTAGAAAAATGCTAATCGGTTCAGTATAGTTCGATAGAACGAAAAAACCTGTAATTGGCTTACAACTTTCATGTGGGTGCGGTGGCGTAGTGCGTAGTGCACTAGCTCCTCACACGCTAGGTCGCTTGTTCAAGCCCAGCTCGGGCAAAAGTTCTTCAAAAAATTAAATTGAACATAAAGCGATTAAGCACCACTAAAGGAGTCTGATGATCGGGTTGGCCCCCGTGAAATAGCTATAACTCCAGCCTATGAACTTGGTGGTAGCACACACAAGTTGTTGTTGTTTCATTCTAAATTTTCAATTGTAAATCCGGCAAGCAGCTGCCTTAAACTGCAAGTATAAAAATTTCATACAAAACCCCTCAGAATTGTTAAAATTAAAAATCTTGACCAGCGTCAAACTCTTTCGCCTCATCTCCCTCCTCATACGAATCCAATCGAATTGTTGGCTTATGAAAAAGAGAGGAGATAATAGAAAGAACCTGAATAAAACAACAACAATTACTTGTGTGTACTTAGAAAAATGCTAATCGGTTCAGTATAGTTCGATAGAACGAAAAAACCTGTAATTGGCTTACAACTTTCATGTGGGTGCGGTGGCGTAGTGCGTAGTGCACTAGCTCCTCACACGCTAGGTCGCTTGTTCAAGCCCAGCTCGGGCAAAAGTTCTTCAAAAAATTAAATTGAACATAAAGCGATTAAGCACCACTAAAGGAGTCTGATGATCGGGTTGGCCCCCGTGAAATAGCTATAACTCCAGCCTATGAACTTGGTGGTAGCACACACAAGTTGTTGTTGTTTCATTCTAAATTTTCAATTGTAAATCCGGCAAGCAGCTGCCTTAAACTGCAAGTATAAAAATTTCATACAAAACCCCTCAGAATTGTTAAAATTAAAAATCTTGACCAGCGTCAAACTCTTTCGCCTCATCTCCCTCCTCATACGAATCCAATCGAATTGTTGGCTTATGAAAAAGAGAGGAGATAATAGAAAGAACCTGAATAAAACAACAACAATTACTTGTGTGTACTTAGAAAAATGCTAATCGGTTCAGTATAGTTCGATAGAACGAAAAAACCTGTAATTGGCTTACAACTTTCATGTGGGTGCGGTGGCGTAGTGCGTAGTGCACTAGCTCCTCACACGCTAGGTCGCTTGTTCAAGCCCAGCTCGGGCAAAAGTTCTTCAAAAAATTAAATTGAACATAAAGCGATTAAGCACCACTAAAGGAGTCTGATGATCGGGTTGGCCCCCGTGAAATAGCTATAACTCCAGCCTATGAACTTGGTGGTAGCACACACAAGTTGTTGTTGTTTCATTCTAAATTTTCAATTGTGAACATTTTGGTTAACCCAAAATATCTTACGAACCAATAACGCAAGCGACTTGAATTAAATTTTATATTATATATTGTACCGTGATACCAAACAAAGATATACAGTATTCCCCGCTTTTTGTCAGATTTTTCGGTCAATTATCCGGGTGGTTCAATTAGCGAAACCCCGCTTAATTGACATACCGTATAATTGACAACCCGTATAATTGCACGAGAAGGTTAACAAAAAAATAAAATATTCATCGCTAAAATCAGCTTTTTCTGACCCCCTCCCCCCCATTGTCACGCTGTGTCACCCTTTCTGTGACCCCCCCTAGAAATATTTCGTCACAAAAACGAACGAGCGCAGGGTGCGAAGAAACGTTAATCTTTTAAGTATTGGAAAAATAAAGAAACCAATTGTGACGGATCGCAACGCCGCCGCTAGAGCCAAGTCAAAAGACTAAACCCGCGCCACAATGCCAGCGCTCATGTCGAAAAATAAACAAAAGTAAACATATCAAGTTACAATTTATTGTAATAAAACTATATACATACGTTTGAAATTCTATATATTTACTAAATACGAAATAAATGTCTTTCTATCATGATGTAAATTTAAAAAGAAAAATAGACAAAAGAAATACTAATTGAAAATGTTTTAATGAATGGCGAACGTCACGTTACCATAGACCCCCCGTTCCCCCTTGTCACACCTTGTCACACTCAGCAAGAGCCCTCCCCCCGCCTTGTGTTCGAACGTATTTTATGAACGGCCCCCAACTTAATTTTGGCGTCTGTTGCACGATATGTTATGTCATCACATGCCAAATAAGCATTGAAATCTGCATTGTCCTCAAGAACGTTATCTATGACCACGAGATCATTTTCCGGTTCCTCTTCTTCTTGGATGAAGCCTGCCCTTATAAGCCACAAACAATGTTTGCTTATGTGCATTGCTTGCAAAAATGTGATCGACTTCGAAAATTCTTCGATAGGCTTGCCACGTTCGATGGCTGTAATTTGTTTCCTTATTATATTTTGCTGATAGTAAGCTTTGAAACAGTGAATAATGTCTTGGTCAAGGGGTTGAATGATGGACGTTGTATTTGTGGGTACAAGTTTCACGTTTATATTTTTTAAATCGTCCAACTTCTTATGACAGGCAGCATTGTCGACAAAAAGAATTATTTGTCTGTTCTGCTTTATCAAAAATTTAACAAATTTACATAAAATTTGGGCCCAAAAATGTTGGGTCATCCATGCCTTTTTGTTGGAGAAATATTGCAAAGGTACAACCTAATTTTTAAAACACCTTGGCGTTTTGGTTTTCTCAATCACAATCATTTTTTTGTCCGTCCAATTATCCGAAAAATGTCCATGTATTTAGTTTTTCTGCAGCATATTTTTAAGATCAATTAAGCGAGTAATTCAACTAAGCGGGGTTCCATTAACCGTCTAAAAAGCTTTGCTAATAATACTGGAAATTTTCGAAGCCAATTTTTTCGATCAATTAAGAGGGATGTTCAATTAAGCGAGGTGCAACTAAGCGGGGATTACTGTAATTGAAAAAAATCCAGTTAACGTTTTTTTTATAAATCAAAAAATCTGAAAAACAATATTTGTACAATTTTTTAATTTTGTACAACGAGAATAATGTTTTTGACATCTGGTAAAATTTTGAGAAAAATCGAATTTACAGGTTTTTTATATAAAAAATAAAAATCCAAAAAAAAAAAACATTACTCAAAGTTGGTAAAAATTGATTTTGGACTCAAATATCTTTGCAAAATATTGAGACTATGGCTTCAAACTAATTTTATCTTATAAGAAATATTGTTTTTAACATTTGGTAAGATTTTGAGAAAAATCGAATTGACTTGAAAACTTGATTTTCGACTTAATTCTTTTTCAAAAATTTGAGACTATGGCTTCAATTTCATTTTATCTTTTAAGAAATATTGATTTCAACTTTCCGTTAAATTTTGAGAAAAATCGAATTGCCTTTTTTTACAAAAAATAAAAAAACTAAAAAACAATGCTAAAATTTAGTAAAAATTTACTTTCTATTCAAATATCTTTTCAAAAATATTGACTTCAAACTAATTTTTTCTGACAGAAAATATTGTTTTCGATATTCAGTAATTTAAAAAAAAAACCCAACAGTCCGTTTTTTCATAAAAACAATAAAGTCCCTAAAAAAAAGTACGCAAAATTGTTAAAAATTGATGTTCGGTTCTCGATTTCTCGATATATCGTGAACAATGGAAGATATTGAATACAAATTTAATTTAATTCATCCAATTTGTATTTATTTATATAAGAAATACAAACTTTTAAGAAATGCAATTAAATTTGGTTAAAATTGGTTTTCGACTAAAAATCTCGTTAACAAAAATAGATTATGAAACCATCATATTTCATCACATGCAAAATATTGTTGGTAGTCTTAAATTTTTTTAAAATAATTCAACTGACACCTTTTTTCACAAAACACGAAAACCTACAAACCTTTTAAGCAAGACAAATCGACAGACGGTATGGGAAGTTATCAGTGTGGGTCGCCTCTTTTTTTTCTATTTTAATGAAGGCACATACCTAATAGGTTGCCTAACCAAGAGTTGGTCCAACCCAGGGCTGCCTGCATTTCAGATGTTAAGTCTTTGGTAAGTGTCTATTACTTTCCTTCATCTATTATTTAGTTGGTTTTGATGTATGTAATATGAAAGTGTATTTAATTCTCCCTCCGACTGTATAGGGTTGCCCAGCTAAAAGTGGGCAAAACATATTATGAGCAAACAACCGTTAAATGATTCATGTTAAACCTGCAGACCTTATTTTACAAAAATATCAACATAGTTTTACTTGCTAAACTGTCAAACCATAGACAGCAACCACCAAAACTTCTTCAGCAGCTAAAAAACAACCCATTCAGAACAATATCTTTATCGAAAGAAATTTCGGTAATGGAAAGTAGGTGCTAATTTCATTGACACTAGTGAATCACACAAGAAGTAAATTGGCATACACCTAAGAAATTAATTGATAAATACTTCTTGGTTACAATTTTGCAAAGCTTTAAAAAAATCATTAAGTCTAACGTAACAAGAAGGATACATTTACCCCAAATGTTTTTGACCAATATTTCACACATTTTTTCGTGTGTCACTTTCTTTACCGATAGGTTATTTTTGTAAGTTGAAATAAGACCCAGTAATTCTGTAGGCCCACCATAAGAAAAAGAAGTAGAGGTTTTACAATAAAAACTTAAGCAATAACTTTCAAAAGACCTCCTATTCAAATTTTATTGCTCGAAATATGCTCTTTGTGTTTAATCAATTTCTGTCTTTTTTTTAATTAAATTTATAATTAAATTCCAGCTATGCAAGTAAACGAAACAGCATAAATTATATGCGGCTTGTGTTTATATGTATATAATGTGATGTATGTATATATTTTATGATGTAATGTCTTAAAATTTCTAATTGATCATTAAGAAAATCAATCATGCGTTACTTATGGAAACCTAATATTACACATGATAGGTTCAATGTGGCTGCCTAATTATTTCATTAGTTTGAAAATTCAAACATGACATCTTAATATTAAAATAGACCAATATTTCTAATGAAACCATTATGCCCTCCTACACAATAGATATTGATAGGGTAAAATGTGTCATAATTAATGTAGATGCAAACACTAAGGATAATGATGCTCTTTTTTAATTAACTTTGAAACATCATCATAATAATTAATGAATTGTGTAAAATAAGAAAACGTACTTTTGCTCTCAAAAACCTTTAAAATAAGCCCAATATCATGAAAATTGGATAAGTTTTATTAATTCTTAAAATGTCTGAACTGCGAAAAAGTGGGGGGGGGGGTTGAAAGATCTTGAATTTGCATACATAGCTTTATACTTTGTCCGATATGTTATTAGTCTTATTTTTAAGTTTGTTAAGATAACTAAAAACACGGTTATGAGTTTCATTACAAAAAAAGGTATTTGAGGTACAAACAAAAAACAATTCTGATGCTCCCGCGATCTTGACGAAAAAATTAACTTATGAACACTGGTGGTAGAAACATTTTTTGAGGTAGACACGTCGTTAATGTATCACTTCAAAGATAATTGTATTTTCTACAGGTTGTTCTTAGCAAACAAATGTGTGTTCGGGATGGTAGCGTTTAACTGGTGGAACCATTCTGAATGTAGGTTTTCCAATAGAAAATATTTCCACCTAAATATACATTCTTACTTTCTCACTTAGGTCCATCTTATTTTTCTGTTTCCTGTAAACGTCGCTCGCAGATAGCACTGATTACCAATAAGACAAAATTTGGTGACACTATGCAGACCTGTCTGACTCCACTTTAGAATTTAAACTCTTCTGACAAGCTACCTGCGCGTAAGACGTGATATTTTGATCCATTATAAGTCGCAAGGCAAGTCAGATAAACACCCAGTTTGACCGTTTTCTTCAAATCTTTCAAATGAACAACAAAGAGATATTGTCTCAAAAAAAATGTACAATGTAAAAACTATAAAAATTCGATTGCCCCAAACATCTCGGAAACCAAGTTCACCTTTGATTTTAATTAAATTGTTTATCATACACTGTGATTCAAAATATCATCATTGCAAAGGAACAGGCTTTCGACTTAAGTCAACTGTCTCCCCACAAAAAGATTTGCAGCAGCGGAAAGTCTAAAAAATCGAACTTGTTTGCTTTACAAAAACATTCTTCGGTCTGGTAACTTTCCTCACAACTGAAAGAAAGCTATAGTCAAATCGATATCCCTTCTTCCTGTTCTCTCCAAAATTTTGGAAAAAATCATTGAACGCAGATTAAGTTGGTTGATGCAAAAATGTTAACAAAACGAACAACAACCATTTAGACCAAACAGAATGGTTTAACCTCTTTTACACCTTTTGGAACATAAGCTATTGGAAAATGTTTTTTCTCGTAAACATGGTGTTATTATGTCATCCGATCTTGAAAAGGCATTCGATCGTGTTATACTTCTATTTAAATAATTTATAAATTTACTAGCGGCCCTCCCGGCTTCGCACGGGTATACATAAATAGGAACAGATATTTAAGTTATAAGTATTCTGCCCATAATCTCGTAAAGGCCCGGGCATTGTCTCCGATTTTTCTACATTCATTTCTTAACCTTAGATCTTCAAATAAGCCAGAAAACACAATTTCTAGAAGCCCTAACTACAAATCATGTGCATCAAAATTTATTAAAAGCCCTAACTACCACATAGGGCCGATTATAATACACTGCATAGAGAAAACATATTCATGTTCTTTTTTAAAAAGCCCTATGTGGCAGTTAGGGCTTTTTATAAATTTTGATGCAAGAATTTTTGTAGTTAGGGCTTTTTTTCAAGCTGCGATTTTGTATGTAAAAGGTTTTAACCTCGTAACGTGTCGAACTTAGAATTTGATTTTGTTGGAAAGTGCGTTATTGGCCTTCAGTTGAATGAAATTTTTGATACGTAAAGGTCGTAACCTCGTTTCGTGCTTGGTTCTGTTTAACTCTTTAACGAACGTAAATTGTTGTACATAGGGCCTTTTTTTTCGTCCAAAGCTAAAAAGCCCTATCTACCTTGTTTTCCAAATGCATACAAATTTTGAGTTTAAAACTATTCCAAAAAATAAAGCAATAAAAAAGCTTTACAAAAAATATTTTTTGGTATTTTTCACTTTTTACATTCAGGTCGCGGTTAACGATTTAATGTTTTCATCATTATCTCGAAATAGTGAAAATGTTAGTTAGGGCCTTTACGAGGTTATGGGCAGTATTGTGTTTGTTGGAAATGAAATGCAACCAGCTTAATTCAAATAAAACGACCATGAATCACTAAATTAGAAAACATTTTTTTGTCCTATCATTAATACTCTTCGCAGCGTATTAGATGAAAGACGTTTTATGGTTAATTTTTTTAAACCTTCGGTTGGTTTTAATAAGACTTATGAAACTTACGATTAATAACAAACATCAACATTGACAATCAGTTTATTGTTAATTATAAATTATTAAGACCATTAGGTAATCGAAATATAAACTATCCTATATCTCAAGTTAAACCAAATTACACATAAAATGCCAACTTTCATCGAAATCGGTTGATTTGGTGAAGAGTTCACTGGGAACATACATATGACACTGGATTTTTATATATTAAGATTTTGTAGCTTATTTTTTGATAAACAAATGAACAAATCTTACCAAATTGGTGTAAACTTAAACCAAAAATTAACTCAAGGCTGTTGTTTTAGAAGTATAGAACTTTGCAATAAAGAAAAATCAAATATGTCTATGTAAAAAAATGTTGACATTTCTCGACGTTTTAAGGTCCCTAGAATCTAAAAATATGATTTTTAGAGAAACGTCTGTGTGTGCGTGTATACGTACGTTCGTACGTTCTGAAAGCTATTTTTGTCGTCCATTCCTCAAGAAACAGTATAGATATCGAGTTCAAATAAATTTTGTTATACAAATAATAATGCAGAAAGAACTCTTTAAAAAATTCGAGTGAGTAGTTTTTAACCATATCAATTTGAAAAAATGTTGGTTAACCCAAAATATCTCACTACCCAATAAGCAAGCAACTTGAATTAAATCTTATACTATATGATTAGACGTGATATAGTTTAAAAAAAAATGTTTACAAATCAAAAAAATTGAACAAAAATAATTGCCACCTCGAATATTTAACGAACACAAAATGATTTTATCTCCAAAATAATTGTATGCAACGAAGAATAAAGTTTTTGACATGTTGTCAAATCTTAAGAAAAATAAATTGACAGTTTTTTACAAAAATTAAAAATATTGCTAAAACTTGGTAAAAATTGATTTTCGACTCAAATATCTTTTCAAAAATTAAAACTAATGACTTCAAAATAATTTGTATAGTATATGTATAGTGGTAAAAATTATTGTTCGATTCTAGATATCTCGTAAATAAATTTTAGGTATTGACTTCAAAATGATTTCATTATGTGCTAAATTTTCTTAAAATAATTAAATCTGAATTTTTTGTATAAGAATTAAAATCTCCCTAATTTGGTAAAAATTGGTTAATAAAAATAGATTTTGAAATCAAACTCATCATATGCAAATTATTGCTGGTAATTTTAATCTTTTAGAAAAATTCAACTAACAATTAAAAAAAAAATACGAAAACCTACAAAAACAACAAAAAACTGATAAAAAAATGGTTTTCAAATCAAGTATTAGAAAAAAGAAAGATATTGACTTCAGATTATTAAATCTCATACAAAATAGAGATACCGACATAATGCCCAAGTGCAAAATCTCCAAAAAAAAAATCCCCACACTTTTAAAAATCCACAAAATCATTATCCCCAAGTACAAAATCTCCAAAAATAAAATCCCCAGGATCTAAATCCCCATCATGCCCATAATCCAAAAACGAAATCCCCAAATCTATTTTTTTCAAACTCCGTCAATGCATGTTGGTTTTCATCATTTGAGTGTACTTTTCGGAGCTATATAAGCAAAAGTTCAGAAGATTTCGATATTTCAAAACTTTAGTTCTGGTTCAAAACCAAAATGTAGTAGAAGCTTGGCATCGCCGCGCCGCGCCGCCTCAAGTGAATTGTATAGGGATAAAAAACTCAGGATTATATGCACTAATAAGAGATTTATCAAAGGAAATGATCGTAGGGGGTCAAGTTTCCCAAATCATTTTCCCAATCCATTTTTTCCAAAATCCATGGCTCCAAACAAGATAATTTTCACAATTTTTTTTCCAAAAAATTGGTGTACCAATACAATTTTTGGCTCAACTTTCCATTAGCGCAGCACAAATTTCGACATGCGTTTTTTTTTTATTTGATAGATATGTGGAAATAAAAAATAATTATAGCAATTTTAGAGCGAGGAAACATTTATGTATTTCTATTTTAAATTATTTTTCAAAGTTCACTTTTTCCCATATGTATGTATATTATAACACACGCAAAAATAGTTGATTTTGACATTTCTTCCCTGTTTTTTGTTCAGTGTTGCCATACTTGATTTTTTTGTTGGGGATTTCTCGCACCCACCCCAAATCCTATAGTGATTCCAAGCAGGGTAGTTGCGGCATGCCCCCTTACATACCTAGTCCTGTTAGTCCGCCGCGCGCCGTACTATCAATTCAAAACTTTATTATTGGAAAAACTTGGCATTGGAATAAATAACGATTGGAAACCATTGCCTTGGAAATGACGAAAATTGGGAAATTACATTTTTGGAAAAATGGACATTGGGACACACGGATTGGGAATTTTGTCCTACAATCGAAAATGATAGATATTCCTACCACAATTGAGAAAATAAGCAGCGATGAAAAACGTCAATTGGAAAAATCGAGCAAAACATACAAGAAGTTAAAAATAAAAAACAAGGTTGAAAAAATTAAATTTTTAAAATTTATATCATATTAGGTCCGTTCGCGTACTTTCTGCAACAAAATTATTAAAAAGAGATTTTTTAAAGAGTGGGGGTAAAATTATCTCACCAAAAAAAAAACTACAAAAAAGTAAGCGAACGGGAAAACAACACATTTTTCACACAATATTACTGTCTTGTTGCTGTTCTTTGAAAATTTGTTTTTAAATTTTATAACTGACAGCAAAAGCGATCAATTTAAATTAAATTTATTTGAATTTCTATCAAAGTTGACAATTTTCACAAATCGGCCCAAAGAAATTTCTTGGGCTAAAATTCGTAGGTTGGGGAAGTATTTTACTCTCTCGTGAGCACTCTCTTTTACGAAAAACTACAAAATTTTTGAGTACGCGAACAGGATTTGGTTAAATTTCGTATTTTTTAAATTAAAAATTAAAATTGGACTGTTTTAGGAGGGTAAGCGAACGTACCTATTGCGTACTATGATAGATTATTTGTTTCATTTGTTTATTTAATACAATGAATTTAAAATGTATTTCTTATTTTTAAAAAACATAGATAGTATTAATATCTTATGTTTTGTTATTATTTGTATTTTACTATTCGTACTAGAATGTCAGCTTGTTAGACTTGACCATTCCTTTTTAATTTTATTGAATGTTTTTGAACAACAACAACAACTTAAAGGTGCTACCACTCATTGTTTTGGCTGGAGATATAGCTATTTCGTGCTTTGCCACTTTTGCACTCATCAGTCTCCTTTTTTGTGGTGCTGAGCTTTAATCCAATTTTATTTGAAAAACTTTATGCACAACATAGGATTCGAACCCACGCATATCAGATTTGCTCAGTCTTAGAAGTCGTGTGCACTACGCACTCCACTACTTTAGACCACTGACGTCACAGGTCGAGATGTGCTAATTGTTTATCAAATGCATTTGAAGCATCAACCTTTTTATAAGCTCCTTTAAGTATGCTGTTTTGTTCCGCCTCCATTTTTCTCCATACCTTATTTGATAGACTAACAATTCGTAGTACGTATCAAAGGGGGAGAGGTTGGAAGATCGGTAACGAACCAGACTAAGTTATTATTGTTATTATTTGTATTGTACTATTCGTACTAGAATGTCAGCTTGTTAGACTTGACCATTCCTTTTTAATTTTATTGAATGTTTTTGAACAACAACAACAACTTAAAGGTGCTACCACTCATTGTTTGATGAGTGCAAAAGTGGCAAAGCACGAAATAGCTATATCTCCAGCCAAAACAATGAGTGGTAGCACCTTTAAGTTGTTGTTGTTGTTCAAAAACATTCAACATCTTATGTTTTTGTTGAATAAAAAGATAAACACAACTTAACTTTGTTCTGAATTATTCCCAAAATCAAAATCCTTAAGCACAGATTATTTCTTTTAGGAATTCTGGATTAAGGGATTTTGGTTTTGAGGATTTTGGTCTCGGAGATTTTAGATTTGGGTATAATGTTTTGGGGATTTTGTTTTTGGGGATTTTTTGTTTTGGGGCTAGGGTACCCAACCCCTCAAAATATTGTTATGAAAATGTTGATAAAGTTTTAATCAAGACAAATCGACAGACGGGATGGGAAGTTATCAGTGTGGGTCGCATTGCAGCGTCCTTTTTAAAAACTAAATCGAATTCAAATTTTTCTACAAAAAATAAAAATACAACAAGTAAAAATTGGTAAAATTTAATTTACACTCAAATATCTTAAGAATAAATACGTTGACTTCAAACTTATTTTCTTCTAAATAGATTGTACACTAAATAGATTAATCATTAATTGCATCATTTCAGAGTGCCTTAAGTGACAATCTGACAATCTATTTTTTTAAAGGGTACCAGTGGAAATTTGTAAGTTGGGTCACATTCATAATCCTATCTTTGAAGCAAAGCCCTGTTGAAGTACCTAAGCCCTTTTTTAAAATTTTCCTGAACTAATATATTACTATCCCAAAATAGCCCATTGCAGAACACTTTACCCTATATTCAAATGCAATGTCATGGAAACCAAAAACGCCAGAAGAGAGACTAATCAAGTTTGGTTATTAATTTCAATTAAAATAATTATGTTCTTCATTATGTAAACCGATAAAGCCGTCAAATAGTTTTTGATTAATATAAAACTGAAACAAGTCTTTTGGGCTTTTGGTTATTGTATTTCATGATTTTCTATAAGTACTAAAAAAAGGATATTAATTTGTGTATCGATTGTTTTCATTAAAATTCATGTAGCTCTTGTTGTTTTTCCTTATTTTAATTTTATTTTAAATCATTATGATAATTTAATTATCCCTAGTGGTAAACTAATACAGATGTTGCTTTATATAAATTGCATGATTTAATTAACACAAACGATACCTTCCAGCAATCAAATCAAGAAGTTTTCCTTTCTCTACATTTAAATCCAAACCAAATTACGTAGAGCAAGAATAAAAAATTAAACAGGCAGGACGAAGAAGTTAGCCTAGGTATAGAAAATGATAGGAGAAAGTTTGAAGTGCGATGGTTAAATGTTAAGTTTGGAAGTTAAAAGTTGAAACTTTTAAAGAGTAGGTACGAAAAAAAATAGCAAAGTTTAATAGAGTAGGCCTGACATTTTGGCTGCGTATCGTGATGATGGAGAAGTAAATGTTTCCCTCTGTGACATAAAGGATTTTATATGTATTCGTATAGGTGTCCTCTCCTACGTGCGTCGTTCTACGTCGTTGTTGTTTTTGGTACCTACGTAAGTAGGTATATACGAAAATATTTTGACAATTTGTTGAAAAAATATGGTTGCGTGATTCCATTCATTGGAAACGTGACAATATGAACAGAGATTTTCAATTTTACTGCCGCTGAAAACTTTGATCCTTATTTTTTGTATCTACCTTCTGACTTCACGTCACATACGAGATCCGAGTTTATACATACATATTCACCTATCCAATTACCGAAAAAATCTCCGAATCGAATGTGTCAATAACGACGACGTTCGTCGTCGTTGTCCTGCGACGTGTGACACAGTGAGTGAAGCATCTTATAGGGGAATAATCCTTTTGATTGACACTCCATAGCTTCAACTTTAAGTTAGGAGTTTCTTGTTGAATCCTCTTTCTTTTTTACGGTAGCGAAAATTTCAAGCTTTATCTTCTTTTATACATTTCCATGATATTCTTTTTCTTTTATGCGTTTCTCTTCCTTTTTTCCTTCAATCATTTCTTTTCTTTCTTTCCAGGATTAAATTAACAACTACGAATCATAAAAAAGCCATTTTTCCTTTTTTAAAGGAATTGTGTCTTATAGAAACGAATTGATATTTTATCAGCATTTTGTATCCTTTTCGATTTAGTTTAGATTTCCGGGAAGGATATGGATGGAGAAAAGTGGGTTCTAAATCCATGTTTTGCTTTATTGCAAATAAAAAGGGTATGAACAATATTTTACAGTTTTGGAAGGAATTCAGATCTGTCAGTGACAAGAAGTATTTATTTATGTACTCCTATGACTGCTCAATAAGGCAAATATTGGATTTGTATTTATTTACAAATGATTTTACTATCAAAGCTTAAATTTGAGGTTGAGCCTTAACAGGTTGTTCAAATTTTTCAAAAAAAGTCGGCACATAATATTTTTTCTAGGTCATTGGGGTGTAAAAAACATAAACTAATTTAACTTTTACTTTTTCAAGATGAAAGAAAACGATCTCGGTCAAACTTTGACAACATATACACAGGGAACAAATATAGCCGATTCATTTGAGAGTTTTTGTAACTTTCAACAATAATACAAGATGCAAATATTCAAAGCTTGTTGGAGTTCATATTTAACTTATTATTGTTATTTATTGTACTATTCGTACTAGAATGTCAGCTTGTTAGACTTGACCATTTATTCCGTCAATTTCATTGAATGTTTGAACAACAACAACAACTTAGAGGTGCTACCACTCATTATTTTGGCTGGAGATATAGCTATTTCGTGCTTTGCCACTTTTGCACTCATCAGTCTCCTTTTTGTTTATCACATCTCGACCTGTGACGTCAGTGGTCTAAAGTGGTGCGTAGTGCACACGACTTCTAAGACTGAGCAAATCTGATATGCGTAGGTTCAAAACCTATGGTGTGCATAAAAAGTTTTTCAAATAAAATTGGATTAAAGCTCAGCACCACAAAAAGGAGACTGATGAGTACAAAAGTGGCAAAGCACGAAATAGCTATGTATATCTCCAGCCAAAACAATGAGTGGTAGCACCTTTAAGTTGTTGTTGTTGTTCAAACTAGACATCTGCAATGAATGACTTGAAACCAGTTCCAAGACATTCATATTTTTTCAGGTACCTTATTCATTGCACTCACATCTTGAAAATCAAAACGAATGAATCACCTGATATTTGTTTGCTGAATGAATGTTGCACCCATTGATACCAAAACATTAATTGTAGTGTACTCATAAGGAATGGGTATTCGTCACTGTGTACAACGAGTACACCGAGTACACCGAATACACTCATTTATCTTACTAGTCAAATACGAACTTCTTATATATCCTTTATCATAATAGAAAGAATTGGAGGAGATCGGAGGCTGTGTAAGAAGTGTGCTAATGAAGAAAATTTGTTGAGGTCAATTAATTCATATTTAAGAAGGGACCAATGAATTAGATTTTTAAATGTATGTTTTTTTATCAATTTTTTTATTCGTTTTCTAGTTCTGTACATATTTCAGTTCTTTTACCATTATAATTTAAAAACATTATTTGACTAACTAAAACAGGGTCGGAACCAATTACACTACGTTTTTCAGAAATTAATTGTGTAGCCAAAGTCAAAGCATTCGGTGTACTCGGTGTACTCAGTGCGTTAAAGACAGTTAGATTTGCACTTGTTTTGTTTGAATGAAGTACTTACGTACAGGAGAGAGATCAAACGGTGTATTCATTTCGAAAACAGCATCGAATGTTGTACAATGTTTGTGGCTTATGGAGTGGTACTCATTTTCAGTGTACTCTAGTGAGTAAAATAACAATGAATAGAGTATAGTGAACTACTGTACTTGTTGAATGAATGCAAATAAATGCATTCATGCAGCTCTCTAGTTCAAACATTCAAACATTTAGTGACTTACAACTCTCAACCATTAATGTGTGCGAGTACTGTTGTCAGGGATGGAAGGGACCTACAGTTTTAATCCGAATCCGAACGGCAAATTTGTTTGAGAAAGCACTTTTCATGACAAGAATTACTCTTGGAGAATCTGTCAATTCCTCGCAAGAGGCAAGACCTGTGAAAAAAACTTTAGATGGCATAGGCAATGATCGAACATGACTGGCATGACAGTCCAACGCACTAACCATCATGCCACGAGTACTACGGGTTCATACGCCTTTAAATAAATTGTTGTATACAGATAATAACACAGAAAGGTACAGAAAAGACTCTCAAAAAAATATCTCACGAACCAATAACGCTATCGACTTGAATTTAATTTTATATAATATAATATGACCTGATACTTATAATATAACGTTAAATTTTGAAATATTTGATGAAATTTTGAGAAAAATCGAATTGACAGTTTTTTACAAAAAATAAAAACCTAAAATACATTACTAAAAGTTGGTAAAAATTGATTTTCCACTCAAATATCTTTTTAATAATTTGAGATCAAGCTTATTTTCTCTTATAAGAAATATTGTTTTCAACATTCGGTAAAATTTTGAGATGTTTTTACAAAAATCGAAAACCTACAAGATTAAGAATGGTTTTCGATTCAAGTGTCTTGAGAGCAAAGAAAGGTATTGACTTTAAATGTTTTTAATCTTACGCAAAATTTTGCTATTAATATTTCAAACAGAGTCGACACACTGACTGGTACGAATGGGAAAGTGTCAGTGTCACAGCCTATTTTTACTTGAGACTAAAAATAAGTTTAGTCTCCAAACACAAAATTCGAAAATTGGTATTTTCTCCAAACCAAACCGATAGATTTTTGTAAAATTTTCTCCAAAATTATTTTCTTAACATGGCTTTTTTCAAGATACAAAAAATATTTTTGTATAATTCCAGGAGGGTATACCCCCCATAGAACCGTTTGTTTTGTTTTTATGTTTTATCAAGATCCAAATTGTCATTATTTTATTTTGGATTAAAACAAAATATAAGTTTTTTTGATTAATTAAATGTCATTTAATTTTTTGAAGACAAACTTATTTTAAAGATAAATTTTAAAAATAAGTACTATTTAGATAGAGATAGATAGATAGATAGATAGATAGATAGATAATAGATAAATCTTTGTTCATTAAAACGATACATATTAATTTACAATAGAAAAAAAACTTACAAGCATGGCATTAGAGCCGTCTGCCGAATATTATCAAGACATTTACATTGAGAAAATAGAGTATACAATTATGGAATATAAAATAAAGAACATATGTAAATAAATAATATTACAGAAATGTGATCAACTTGTTAAATGTTGTTTTGTTAAAGTGGAAAAATAATTTAAAGAGGAAAAAAAATAGTTAACAATATATGTGTTACAATGAAAAAAGAAAACAATTAACAATTAGGTACTTTAAATGATTGTTCAAAATATTTAAGTTTAATTTGTTTTTTTTTAAACTAAAAAAACCGAAGATGGCGAAGAAGAGGAAAAGTTTCGGAGAATATGGACTTTTAGTTTAGTTAAAACGGAAAAAGGCGAACTCTAAGAGATTCAAGTAATGGAATATTGGGGCTTTTAGTTTAGCTAAAACAAAACTTTATTTTCTATTTTTACTTAAGTAGATACTTCAAAACAGACTCAAATAAGAATTTCTGTAATTATTTGCATGGGAGACATAGCGTACCAGCAATTTCCAACCATACTCCCCGTTCAAAACACGTAAACATTCTTCCGACGAAAAGAAGCTTTTATCAAAATGAAGTCTACGGATTTCTTGTAAAATAGGACAAGTTGCTAAAAAATGGTAAACATCTTCGTTTTGGTTTGAGTTGCAGAATAAACAGATTGCATCTAAGTCAGTTCTATGTGGCCTGTAAAAAAAGTTCAAGAGTTTCAGTCGGTATTTTGAATATTAAACTTATATCAGAAGCAGAAAGGTCCTCACAGAAATAATTATAATCGCCCAAAGTCAAATTAAGACGGCTATAGGTTGCTCTAGAAAGTGATTCCCTAGCCCTTTCGAGATTAGTTTTGTACATTTCCTCATCAACCATCGAAATGCAGTTGTAAAAGGTATTTCTCCATTCTTCTTTGTTGTTTGCATTTAGATTCATTGCTAAATTATGTGCTGTGGCAAGAGCATGCCAATTTCTAAAAGGGGAATATCCACAATGGAGTTATATAAGCAGGATTTGCTTGTGCAGATTACTATCGGGTCTATGCATAACTTTAATAAGATAGTCTGCGTTGGCCTTTAAATTTCTAACATATATATATATATAAGTACTATTTGTAAACGGTGTATTTGAATATTTTTGATCCACCTAGTCGTGCTCTCTATTTCTTTTAAAATCTTTTCTTCTTTTAGGCTTTAATAAGGACTATGTTTTATAGATATTCAAAATTAGAATTTTTTTTAAATCTTAACTGCTCCCTCCAACCTCCTAAACGTGTTCAGAGAAAAAAACATGTTTGGACCGATCGATAGTGTGTGAGAAAATGTCGAATTCAAGTAACTCAGATTAATTTTTAAATAAAAGAAATATAAGATTGTAACCTTAGGGACTTGGTATAATTTTTAAATTTAGAACTTTCCAACATTTCTGGGAATGATATGTTTTTTTTGTTTTTTATCTAATTTTATAAAGATTTTTTATAAAAAATGGGGTTTAAGTCTCCCAAAAAACAAATCTTTTCATTCTTCTAATAAAATGTTGTATTTTAATGTTCAGCAGATTAAAGGCACCAAAAAGTTAAATGGTATTTGATTTTCCATTTCTTCATTATGTTCATCGTTAGCTCAGTTAGTTAGCGAGCTTTCTTACTTATCCCCCAATGATGAATGATTGTGTTGTCCCCTCCAAAACATCAACTTCAATTTGAGTGTTTTGTGTTGAAATAAACTATTCTGGAAATATTATGCAGTGGATTTTCATGTTTATGCTTTCACTGTGTCCTAAAACTGGATTTGCAACAAAATTTCCTGTAAAAAAATATTGTTCCAAAAATTTAAATGCTATTGAATTTCTCATTTTCTGTCGCAAATAAAAGGGTCAGTTAATGCTTTTTTTGGAATTTTTTGTTTGCGTTAGTCTATGTACTCCTATGTGTGTGCCCTTAGCATTTTCTGAGTTTCTTTAAGGACATCCCTGGTGCTGACGGTGTAATTTAAATACAATGTTCCAAAATGTTTAATATGCAGTCCTTTTTTCCGATTTGTTGTGTTTAAAATAAAGTTAAGATTAATTCAATGTATGGTATGTTGAGGAACTACATTATATAGAACGTAATTTTTTTAAATGTTAGAATTTTAGAATCAATCAATAAAAATGAATATTAAACATAATAAATCATTGTGAAGCAGACAGAAAATAAATCCAAAAGTCTTTTATCTTTTAAGAATATAATATAAAAGTAACAAATATTAAAAAATACTTTTTTTATTCAAAAAAATTAAAAAATCGCTTATGGCATAAAAAGAGGCTGGGATGCGATCCACACTGATAACTTCCCATCCCGTCTGTCGATTTGTCTTGCTTAAAAGTTTGTCTATATGTATCATTTTTTACCAAATTTGCGTACTATTTTTTGTAGATTTTATTTTTTTATGAAAAATCGGTCTGTTGGATTTTTTATAAAAAAAATTACTTAATATCGAAAACAATATTTTCTGTGAAATAAAATAAGTTTGAAGCCAATATTTGTAATTTTTGAAAAGATATTTGAGTCGAAAATCAATTTTACCACCTTTTATAATTTTTTTTAAGTTTTTATTTTTTTGTAAAAAAAACTGTCAATTCAATTTTTCTAAAAAATGTTCCTAATGTTGAAAACAATATTTTTTATAAGTTAAAATTAGTTAGAAGTCATTATCTCAAATTTTTGAAAAGATATTTGAGTCGAAAATCAATTTTAACCATCTTTTATACAATTTTTTTGGTTTTTATTTTTTGTAAAAAAAACTGTCAATTCGATTTTTCTCAAAATTTTACCGAATGTTGAAAACAATTTTTTTTATAAATAAAAATTAATAAGAAGCCATTGTCTCAAATTTTTGAAAAGATATTTAAGTCAAAAATCAATTTTTACCAACTTTTGTTAAATTTTTTTTACGTTTTTAATTTTTACTGAATGTTGACAACAATTTTTATTAATTTTTTTTTTAGATTTTTATATTTCGTTAAAAAAAACTGTCAATTCGATTTTTCTCAACATTTTTCAAAATTTTGAAAACAATATTTCTTTTAAGGTAAAATAAGTTTGAAGCCTTAATCTGAAGTTTTTGAACAGATATTTGAGTCGAAATTCAATTTTTACCAACTTTGAGTAATGTCTTTTTTAGGTTTTTATTTTTTATAAAAAACTGTCAATTAGATTTTTCTCAAAATTTTATCAGATGTCAAAACGTCGGTGAAACCAGAAAAGTGTGTAACTCCATATTAGCAAATTTTACAGGAGAGCATTAAAACGTCATAGTTTTGAAGTTATTGGCACGATTTGCCTGAAATTTTCAGAAATGATATTTCGTCATATTATTTATGTGTCGAAATGATTCAAAATCAAAATGTTGCCCAATATTTAACTTTTTTTGGAGATACACAATTTTCACTAGAAAATATTACGGGTGCTATGAGGATATTCACATTTTTCCTACGCTGTTATCAGTCCGTGCATACGAATCTCTAGGTTCTTGTAGGTATTTCCTATTAAATTAATAACCTTCATCAAACATTCAAAAAAAAAAAAAAAACGAACACAAAACAATCAAAATCTTTTTTTTTTTTTAATACAGAAACAAAAGAACTAACAAAAAATTTTCATTCATAAGTAAAAATTACAAAGTAAAAATAAACGAAAAGGAATAAAACTAAAAACTATTTTTTTAAAATAAAGCTATCTACTTTGTAGTAAAAGGAATTGCATCGTAGAACGCATGATAATCACATGGTAAGCTTTTCTTCAGAATCTGTAAATGGTCATATTTTTCTTTCTTGATTTTCCTTCTTTCCAAAAATAAAGCAGGTAATGTTTTCATATCATATCGTTCAGTTTGTATCTTTGTTGATCGTCTTACATCCAATGTAGTCCAATCGTTATCTGTGTGCCTCAGTTTGTACTGAATTACCGAATCTGGTGTATATTTGATTTGTTTAAGATCATTTACTGTTGGTTCCCCAACTTTACGACCTGGTCTTATTGATGAAATGTATTTTATGCACGAAAAGTCTTTAAAAAAGGTATGGTAAAGATACCGAACTTTGTATGGAAAGGGTTTTTGTCGTGCATTCTCGCAATGACTGATATAATCAGCTGGGACATTGATGTCTTTGTTTCTGAGTATCCGCTCAATAGCTGAGTGCATTGAATCTGCCTCCATTTGTGTATGGCCCTTGTAAAGGTATTTTTGAATGATTGTTATGTCATGAATTACAGATGTATTCAGCAATGCATTGGATAAACATGCGTTTCTGTTTTGGCCTGTACAACCATCGCTCCAAAATATAATTTTTGAAGTTTTATCTGTCATGTGAGGAAGAATATCGAATTCAATGAAATTGACAATAATAGAAGAGAACTCATTCGCAGTTAAAGCACCTTCGGTCTCATTCCACAGAAAACAATAAGCTTCATGAGTTTTTATATTGTAAATTGTGAAATTATGAACAGTGAGTTTAGTTTTGTAGTACATAGCTCCTACCTTATTTTTAGGAGCTAGCAACACAGATTGCATGTCCATTGTCAAAACAACGTCTGATGTTTCACAAATTTTGTCTTGGCTCTTTGAATTCCTTGCTTCGTCTTTTAGTACAAGATGTTGTTGATAGGCTTCTTCAGTTAAATTTTTAGTTTTATGGGCAATACATGTATCACACTGGTCTTTCCGCGGACGAAACAGTGATAAGTTCATTTTAAAGAACTCTTCATTAAATGTTGTTCTCGAAACAGGTGCCTCTTCTTGTTCCTTGCAATAGGTATTGAAATAAAACCTATAAAGATCTTGTTTCGTTTGCCAAATCGGTTCCAAATAGAGTCGTTGGGTAGACGCCCGACAGTAATGTGATTCAACCTTTGGCAGTAAATTAAAAAAATCGGTTAGTTTGATTCGACTTTTCGATACTTGTTGTCTGGTCTGTAATATAGGATTTATAACATCTTCAATTCTATCAGTCGCATCAATTGGGTAACTTTTATTATTTTCGACATTCGTGTCAGTTAGGTCATTTGGATCAGTTTGGCGTTCGTCGTCAATACCAGCTTTAATCCATAACAAAGTGCAGTTATTTTTAAGCCCTAGTGTGTTATTAAACATCTTTTTACAAACACGATACGTCAAACCCTCGTGTTTTAGTTGATACATAATGCTAAAGTTGCGTCTGGATTTGTGAGCCTCGCCTCTTCGTCGCTTGACATTTTGTAATTGGGCCCGGGCTGTGACGTATTCTCGTTTTTCTAGCCAAGATTTTTTCCAAAACGAGTCGAATAGTAAACGCCTTTGTGTTTCAGTCAACTTGCGACACTCTAGGCGAGTATTTTTTTCGGATAGCTTGCATTTACACGGGTTGACTAAAAATTTTCCAGGTTTTTCTACTGTGTACTTCCATTTTCCGTCGGATTTCTTTTTACCTTTATAAGGCAGTCCCATTTCCCTCTTCTTTTTATTTTCTGCATACTTACTATCTCTCTTCAGGTTGCTGAGCTTACGTTTCTTTGGTTTTACTACTTCTTCATTTTGGTTTACAGGCCCTTCCATTTGAAATCCCTCATTTAAAGATATTTCGGAATTAACAGGAATTTCGGGAATTTCGAGATTCTCAACTGCACTTTCCTCTGTTACCAAATCCATTGCTAGTTGATTTTCCTCTGGTAAAGTCTCGATGACACTAATTCCACCGGCTGCAGTGTCAACTTCGACGTCGTATGCTATCAACATATCGTTTTGGAGCGCTTCATTCAATAGATTGAAATCATGAGGTTCAGAACTTGATGTTGAATTTTGAGAGTCTTTTTTCTTGTTATTCTGTAATGTGATGTTCAACATATTGAGCATTTTCAAGCCACGAGACATGACGAGGACCTACAAAAAAAAAGTGTTTATGTCCAATTCTAACGGTTATTTTAGACGCAAAATGTGTATCTCCTTTTCCTATTGAAAGAGTGATGACAATGCAAATTGTGTAAGTCCTTTCTTATTTTTAACACAGATTTGTGGGATAACTATACAATTATGGAGTTAAAAAATGATTTTGCGCTACACTTACCGCTACTTTTGTATGGAAATGAGTTAATCACAAATAATATATTATTTATTATGCACGTATATTACAAACTTTTTAAGAGCACGATGTCACTCACACTTTTACTACCGCATAATGGGGAGATACACGGTTTTCTCACAAAATTAAGTGGAGCATGGAGTTACACCATTTTCAAATTTGCCAATAGAATAAAAAGTATGAACTTTAAGGGGATTCCCAGTTTAAGTAACGGTAGATATCAGGTTTGGCTAACAGATGTCATTCAAATCTCATTTTCAGAAAATTTGGAGTTACACACTTTTCTGGTTTCACCGACGAAAAACATTATTCTTCGTTGCACAAAATTATTTTGGAGATGAACTCATATTTAGTCGTAAAATTTTCGAGGTGACAAATATTTTTTTTTTCAGTTTTTTTGATTTATAAAAAAAACCGTTAATTGGATTTTTTTCCAAAAATATACTTGCTTGGTATCACGTTACATTACATATATAATATAAAATTTAATTCAAGTCTTTAGCGTCATTGATTGATGAGATATTTAGGTTTAACCAAAATTTGCACCTTTTTTTTTAAACTGCTATGGTAAAAAAACCACTCACGCAATTTTCTTGAGAACCCTTTCGGCCTTATTATCTGTATAACAAAATTTATTTGAAGTCGATATCTCTTCTGGTTCTTGAGCTATGGATGACGAAAACAACGTCGCGAACGTACGGACGTACGGACGTACACACGCACGCACAGACATCTTTCTAAAAATCGTTTATTTTGACTCTAGGGACCTTGAAACGTCGAGAAATGTCAAAATTTTCAATTTGACAAATCGGACCCATTACAATAACTTCCTATGGGAAGTTAACAATCATATAAAAATATCTGGCAATAATATAAATGTACATTAAGAAGACCTATTTAAAGGTGGAAAATTGAAAATTAAGCTTTAAAAGATCTTTTAAAATTCAAAATTATTACCTGTACAGGTAGGATGCGCACTGTCAAACGCAGCCGCTACCGTCAGCCAGATAGCCCAGACTCTAACCGAAAGAGCAAGAAAGACAACATATCGAAAAATTGACTGACCTAAAATTCTCGCTCGAAAACGTTACGAGCTCCTATACTATAGGTGTTCTCAGCTGCATCAAGATTACACATTGTGCATAAGCCAACAGTGTCATGCTGAAATGCCCTAGCATTCAAGTTAAGTAATCCTTACCTCGTTCTTAAGACCATACTTATCATTTCTCGTGAATTTGAGTCATTAAAATAGTTGGGTACCTCTGTGTATGATACATTGCTATATTCGGTCGGTAGAGTCTTTCCACTGTTGCTCTTTCAGTTTAATCAAAAGCATTGTGTGTCCAATCAAAATTAGTTGCTTCGTAGTTGAAAACGATGCCAGTCGCGCGAAAAAGGCCTGACCAGTGACCATTCCTGGACCCAATAAATATTTTTGCGAAGTACTGGGTAGACTGAAAACTTTTCGCAAAGGAGAACGTGAGTTGCACAAGCCAGGATTGAAATATCAACCCTAGCACTAACTTTAATGCCACAGATCACTTTAATCCAAATTCCTTAGAAAATCCAGATAAATAAACCTTCCTAAATATGTAAATCTTTTTCCAACCACTCTCAAGAAAATGATGATAATTACACTCCAACGTTCTATTGCAATCCAATTAATTCCTTTTTGTTTAACGCAAAAGAGCTTTTTGAAACAAAAAGATATTTATTTCAATGTGCGCTTGATGGATTTATTAATTATGTATTGATTGTTCTACTTCGGAAATATCCAAACATTTAACTTCCTTGCAGATGCAGTGCAGTGCAGGCAGAGCAGGTCTTACAGAGTAACGAAAAGTTTTGGACAGAGTGCAACTTCAAGCTGTTACTTAAAACTTTATCCCTTTCTCTAGCGTGTTCTTGAAGGACAAGACAAAAATTTCATGAAGAGTGTTTTCCTTAGAAAATCTTCTAATTAGAAAAGTTATGTGCTGCACACTGCACAAGAGTATACACGTCTGTTTCTATCCAGTTTTCAAATAACCAAAACTATACTATTTATTTTTGCCAGAGTGCTCCTTTGGGTCAGTTTATAGTTTGAAAGAACCATTCCTTCGACCTCCTGGCCTTCTCAGTCCTTGCATACATAGTCCTTATCAGAGGAGTCCTGTTTTAAAATGGTTCTCTGCATTTAATTTTTTGCACTCACCGTCACCGGCTGGCGACAGCAGCATTATTAATGGCAACTTGAATACAATTAAGCCGATCTCCATGCGACTTATTTTGTGTAAAGGGTGTCGAGGAGGAGGTGCTGTGCGGTGGACACATGTAGCCAGTAGGTCGATTGTTTTAATTAAAATTAAAACATTTTAATTTCATTGTTCAACTTAAACTTCCATCAGTGATATTATGTCACCACCTGTGACTGTGACGACGACCACTGACTACAACGACAACGACGAGGAAAGGTCCATTACAATTCAATTTTTCGACCTAGGTAAAACAGAGAAAAGGCGCGTTCGTGCGTACAATTGAGCGTGTTTCCAGAGTAAACGTAGACAATCATTGTAATTGAAATACCATTAAGATCAAGGACCTTCATACATTGTTCCGGTTTCACTGAATTCCGATTAACTACACTTTGTCTTTTATTTTAGCGAAATGAGGCTTACTCTACTTGACTTTGTTACATTGTATTACGAATATTGTCTGTCTGATGATTACATCATCATTATAAGCAAAAGGATTTTCATTAATTGTCCTGGCAAATAAAACAACAAAACAGACGACGACTAATTTGACAGAAGCGATTTAATTTGTTCAGATCCGATATATATTTAAACGTTCTGCAGTCCTTATAAAATTCTATCTTCATATGTACCTGTTGCTAATGTATTATTAACTTTTATAACAATGGAAGCCGCCGCCGCCGACGCTATTGCCGCCACCCGGTGTGTCTTTTTTATGCTAATTTTGGCAGACAAGACTTTAGGGTATACCCTTGTGAAATTGTTATTGTTGCGTTGATCCTGGATGTTTATGGTGGCCTTAAGGAATTTGTTTGACTTAAATTTGACAAATCGAGGGTACAATATTGAAATCCACAGTCACATTCTTTTTTATCCTTGAACTTTGCTTCTCTTTATGTACCTTATTTTTCATGCACGCACATTTTTGTCAACTTAAAATGATGTGTATGACAATATTTGAATGAATTACGTGAGCTGAAGTTTATTTTATTTTTTATTTTTAATACTGATAAATGTATTTTTGATGATTATGGTCGTTTACGAATAGCAAGCAACCTGCGCTCATAATATATTTACATATTCGAATGCTTGATGGCATTTGTAAAATTTATTAAAAACAGGATAATACATAAGTTTTTAAGAAGATTTAGTTTCAGCACTTTTAAGAAAAATCTGATAAACTGTTAAGAAAAATGTTTACATTGTTTTAGAGTTTTTGATTGCAAAATTCTTAAATTCGTATTGGAAGTAATTTTAACGGTTCGATACGATCTATCAAGCTGCAAATTCTGACAATTTCCTCCCTCTCTAACTATACTCCAATTGCAACGAAGCGCTGATCAAATTTCAGCTTAACAAATATCTTGAAGAACGAAAGCTTCTTAGAGACCGCAGTATGGCTTTCGTAGCAAAAGTTTCACTGGTGATCTCATGGCTTATCTCACCGAACAATGGAACGAGTCTTTACATCGTTTTGGAGAAAGCAAGATTATTGCACTTGATATTTCAAAGGCATTTGATAGAGTTTATCGAAAATGCGTGCTTTTGGTAGTGATGAATCTCTTCTTCGTTCGATTAGAAACTACCTTTCTACTACAGTTCAATGCAAGTTGTTTTGGATGGTTTCAAGTCCGAAATTCATAAAATAAATGCTGGTGTCGCCCAGGGCTCCGCTTTGTCTCCAACACTCTTCCTTATTTTTGAAATTACCTTTGGTCTGAAATTTCTAACCCATTTCATTGTTTCGCTTTGTTTTAAGATTTCCATCCTTGTTCTTTCGATGTGGATTATCAACGGCAGCTTATAAGATCATTAAATTCAGATCTTGGCAGCAGCATTGTCAAATGGGGAATCAAAAACCGTGTGAATTTAATGCTTCGAAAACTCAATGCTGTCCACTGTCTCAAAAGCGACATAGTATCAACATAATTCATAAATGACATTCAAATAAGTAGTTTTTCTACTGTTAAAAAAAATTAAGAATTTGATGGAGTTTAGGTTCTGAGCGCAATAGCATAGTAAAGGGTGATTACACTTTAATTGTGATTAGTGGAAATATAGTTTAGGTTACACATTAAAGGCAGATGTTGAATATGAACCACACTTAAACGCCGAGTTTTTGTCTATATTTCATTTGACATTTCTCACTTCCAGACTTCAATTTGAACCAAAGAAAACTATGCAGTCGAGAAACGTGTTCAAATTATTCAAGCTTAAATCAAAATGAATATCGTGCACTTCGTGATTGTTAATAGTAAGAGAAATACTGACGGTATCCAAACTGCATGTCTTTCAACAACGAACTTAGCCATGACTCTGAAAAAATTTCAAATATGTTTGCAAATTTTTTCAAAGATGCTTTCGAAGTAGCAACTTCCTTTCAAATGCCTGAGTTATTGGCCCCTTCACAAAATTTCCCTCATTTAAATTCAATTAATCTTTGGATCTCTGAAGATGAAATCGTTCGCAAAGCTTTAGAACTTGACGTTCTATTTATCCTATCCTCTTCATATTCTTTTTAATGAATCGCTCAAATCTTCAATTTTTCCTGAAATTTGGAAGAGTTCGTACATAACACCGATACATAAAAAGGGTAGTAAAAATGAAATACAAAATTATCGTCCCATTGCAAAACTGTCCGTCATCCCTAAGTTATTTGAGTCCATTATTTGTAAAGTCATATCGTTTAATTGTAAGTCTATAATTTGTGAAAGTAAACATGGTTTTGTTTAAAATAAGTCAACAGTTACTAACCTCTTTCATTTCAGTTCTTTTTGTTTAGATTCGTTGAAAAAACGGAAACAAGTTGACTGTGTCTTCACAGACTTCAGTAAGGCCTTTGATAAATTGTGCCATAAAACATTAACTTCCAAACTTAAATCCCAACCCAAGGCTTTAATGATAAATTTGTTAGTTGGGATTCGTCGTACTTATAAAGGGTGTCCCAAAATTAACGCAAGATTTGAATTAAATAGAAAACGCCGTTTTTAGTCTTTTGATAGTTATATTTTTATTGACTCGTAAAGTACATAGGATAGGGTTATGTATGGAATAACACATCCGACAAATGGCCTCCACGGCTTTGCATGCACATGCGCACTCTTTTGTTGAAATTTTCCATGACCATTCTGCATAAATGTGGCTGAATTTCGTTGATGCAGCGTTGAATCTCCTCCTTTAATGCACGGGTGGTTGTGGGCTTGTTTACATAGACTTGTGATTTCAAATAACCCCATAAAAAGAAGTCTAATGGTGTTAAATCATACGATCTAGGAGGCCAATTTTGATCACCGAAACGAGAGAGTACACGACCTGGAAATGTCTCATGCAGTAATTGAATTGTTTCACGGGCTGTATGACATGTGGCACCATCTTGTAGAAACCACATATTGGACACATCAATATCATCCAATTTTGGCAGAAAGAACTGTGTAATCATGTCGCGATATCGAGCACCAGTAACAGTCACTGCTTGACCAGCATCATTTTCAAAAAAATATGGCCCAATTATGCCTCCAGCCCAAAATCCACACCATACAGTCACGCGTTGTGGATGCATTTGTTTTTCGACAATCACATGTGGGTTCTCCGAACCCCAAATGCGGCAATTTTGGCGATTGACAAAGCCATCAAGATGAAAATGTGCTTCATCGCTTAGGATGATTTTGCTCGAAAAATCAGGGTCCACTTTCACTATTTTTGAAATATTCTTTAATAATGAAGACACGTTGTTCTCTCGTGTAGCGCTCAATTTTTAATAACCCTATACTGTTAGCTGTCAAATTGCTTTTTTTTTAGGGTTGCCAACACTGCACTGCACAAATGGCGGCAAATTCAAATCTTGCGTTAATTTTGGGACACCCTTTATAATAGATCATACAGCGTAGTTTTTAGGAATGAGCGGTCATCATATTTGTGTACCAACTCTGGCGTACCACAAGGTAGCCACTTAGGACCTTTACTGTTTATTTTGTACGTTAACGACTTACCTTCTATTATAAAACACTCATCTAATTTAATTTACGCTGATGACATTAAAATTTTCAAACGTATTGACTCACTTGACGACTGTTTACTCCTACAAGATGATCTAAATAGTTTTAGTGAATGGTGATTTATAAATAAGCTTTTACTTAACATATACAAATGTAAATTAATGTGTTTTACACGCAAACAAAATGTTTTGACTTTCAATTATCAATTACACTCTTCTTATTTGTCTAAACTCTCTACTTTCTCTGACCTAGGTATTATTCTTGACTCAAAATTAACTTTTACAAATCATTATGACTATATTATTAAAAAAGCAAATAAGACACTCGGATTTATAAAACGGTTTTCACATGATTTTCGCGACCCTTATATTCTTAAACTTCTGTATATATCATTTGTAAGACCAATTTTGGAATATGGCTGCATAATATTGGCTCCCTTTTATTCAGTCCATATAAACAGAATAGAAGGAGTACAAAGAAGATTCATGCGCTTCTGCCTCCGTTTCTTCCCATGGTCCAATAGGCTCGAACTTCCACCCTACAATCATAGGCTCACGCTCATAAATCTTCCATCGCTTTCAAACACAGAGAGTACATTTAGCTGTGCTTTATTATAAAATTAATCAATGGGTCAGTCATATCACCATCAATTTTTCAATTTTGGAAAAATTAAACATTATTTATAGCCGTTCAAGTATTTGTTGCTTTACGTCCGATATCAAGCAGATCGAACTATGGTAAAAACAGTCCCCTCAACCAATTGATTTTAGTTTACAACAAGTATTACTTTTTGGTATATTCCGTAAGCGATGATTATAAAAGTAAAACATTTAAAGTAAATTTCTTTAGCTTTTTTTTTTTTTTTGCTCTTAAGTTCTAACGTTCTAAATAAATAAATAAATAGATTTTTCGGTCAATTAAATCGTCCAAATGTGCGGGAAAAATCGTGAAAATTTTGAGCAAACCGGGTATGTAGGAGATGTGAAACAGCAGTGTATTGTCGTACAGCTCGTATTGCAGAAAATAATGCTGCAGTTCCCGGTAGAAGAGCAGTCCACCTGAACGTGAACTGGTCGTCGCGCCAGCATCACCAGCAAGAAATGGCACAGTGCATGATCAATTTTTGAAGAAAATTATTTGCAGTGGATGAGGCACATTTTCACCTCATTGGTTTCGTCAAAAAGCAGAATTTCCGCATTTGAGAAAATGATAATCTAAGAGTGAATGCCGAAAAACCAATGCACCCACAAAGAGTAACTGTTTGGTGCGGTTTGTGGGCCGGCGGCATCAGTTGTTTCGACAGGACGGTCACACACCTAACGAATCTTTTGGGAAATGTATGGCCGTGTTATCTCCATGGTAGCGATGTCAATTGGCCGACAAAATCATGTGATTTGACACCTTTAGACTTCTTTCGTTGTTATTTGAAAGAAAAGGTGTTCGCCGCAACAATTCATGAGCATATAACCTGGTATTCGACAATTTGGGCCATCGGAAGTGCACCGCCTAGGTCGTGTCTGCCATTTGGCCGATATTTTGGTTTATACATAATTGAACTATACAAATATTATCATAATAAAAAGAAACGACAATAATTATTTAAAAATTTTGTGTTTTATTCTCAATCAACATCGGCTCTTAAAATTAAACCATCTTAAAATCTATAGTACTCTTATGAAGCATACAATTTTATGTGTACAATAAATGCATTGAAATATGAAAATGCTAAGATTCATGCTATAGCTTATACGTTTTTTGGGATTAAACCAAACACACAACAAGTATTAAACTTGGGAGCAAGAGTTACCTATCTACAACTTGGATCATTGTTGTGATTTTAAAATTGTTATTGTTCTTTTTCGACTTGAATTTTTTTTTAATAATTCAAAGTGTTCATCTTGTAACTGACTTCAACCTAAAACTGGCTATAATCTTAAATCTGTGTTTACTCTACTGGAAGGAAGTTATTAAAAATTCAGTTAGAATACTTTTGCACTCACTGTCTCAAATATATATTAAAGATTTTGATCCCAAATATATTTTGTTTTTTTGATCGATAAAAACGTATAAAACATAATGCATAAGATTGTTAAAAATATTTGTCCACGAATAAAGTTTGAAAAGAAAAAGTTTATGAACAATAGTGTTGTCGGCTATTAAAGTTTAAAGCAAATCAATTAACAACCCTCAATTGTAGCATACTTTTTGGAAATATTTAAATGATAATTTGGCTTATTGCCAAAAGCAATTTCAAAACGATGAATATTTTTGACAAGAAATTTTTTTTTTTTTTTTGAAAATTATCAAATTGAAGACATAATAAATAACTTTAAACTTATAAATATCAAATATTATGCTGCTGATATCTTTAAATTTTCCAAACAAGGTCATTCCTAAAAGCAAGAAAAGTTAAATAGTTAACGCTAGAACAGTTAAGAGCAGGACTTTTATTTTTTCGAAAAAGTAATCTTACGTCAACACTGGTCCCACAATAATTTATGTCAGTTTAAACGAAACATTTAGTTGAGTTAAATCTTGAAAAATAGACTTAAAGGGTTTAACCCTTTGTTCCCAAAGGTGTCAATTACATTTTGCACAAATGGTTTTGACTGTCACCATGAAATGTCTAGGCACATATCAGAGAAGTATCAATTGTGTGGTTATATATCGAAACCACTAGGAAACATGACATTTTATGATTGAAATTGATGCAGCGTTTAACCCTGACTCCTGATTAGCGTATCCAAGGTTCCACAAAACTCCTTATCGACTTTTTATGAACACGCAATTAAAAAAATGGAAGTACGAAAAACTGTATGATAACACTCTTTTTCGAAAACTTGAGTTTTTAACTGGAGATTTAAAGGACGGAAGATCTGATGTACTAATAGAACGGGTTATCCATTTTGTGGTTTCAAAAGTATAGGGCTGGAATCCTAAATCTGTCAAACAAAGTTGTTAAAACATTTTTTTTTTTCAGTTGAAAGTCTTAAATTTACGAAAATGGATCGCTCTGTATATTCAAAACGAAACTAAAGTTTAAGTTGTTTTCTATCGAGATATTCGAGACGTTAAGCCATTTTAGTAGTAAATGTCATAGGTTTTTAATTTTTGTTTACAAAATATTGTCAGTCGGATTTTTCTAAAAAAATTCAACATATATTAAAAGCAATATTTTCTATAAGATGAAATATGTTTTAAGTCAATATATTTATGTATTTTTTTTAGATGTCAGTGTTTTTTAAAAATATTATTATAAAAAAAACATCAAACGGATACTTATGAAAGTCCTTTCTTATTAATTATTTCAATAACTGTACTGGTTTTTGAGATATGGAGGAGCAGAAAGCGAATATTAAACGTACCAGTTGTTTGAACGTTATTACAGACTAGGGATGTTGCGAATATTCGCATCCGCATCCGCAATTGCGGATTATTCGCAATAATTCCAACATCCGCATCCGCATAAACTGATGCGGAGTTTGTTGCGGATACGGATGTTTTTAAACGCTTTTTTTCAAATTTGTAGTTGCAATCGAAAAATAGGAACAACAACGACCCTTTCACCCTTAGTAAAACTGTTAAATTCAAAAATCTCGGTCCCAAGTAGGCGACGACAAAAGCAACAACAAGTGATATGCAATGGTCACAGATTGGAAGATATAAAAGCTCTTGCTAGCTAAGTGGCCAGAGGACACAGTTTATTTCTATATATTTAGTGAAAAAGTGATACAGATGCAGATACAGATACAGATACAGATACAGATACAGATACAGATACAGATACAGATACAGATACAGATACAGATACAGATACAGATACAGATACAGATACAGATACAGATACAGATACAGATACAGATACAGATACAGATACAGATACAGATACAGATACAGATACAGATACAGATACAGATACAGATACAGATACAGATACAGATACAGATACAGATACAGATACAGATACAGATACAGATACAGATACAGATACAGATACAGATACAGATACAGATACAGATACAGATACAGATACAGATACAGATACAGATACATATACAGATACAGATACAGATACAGATACAGATACAGATACAGATACAGATACAGATACAGATACAGATACAGATACAGATACAGATACAGATACAGATACAGATACAGATACAGATACAGATACAGATACAGATACAGATACAGATACAGATACAGATAACTCTAGTTCTTTGTTTAAATTTCTCTTTTCTTTTATTTATTTACTTAAAATTAAATTAAACTTTTAAATCCCATAATGTTTGCCTGTGCTTCGTGTGCGGAACATTTACCAGCTGAAGGTGACTTTGCAGTTTGTGCGTCATGCAAACGCAAGTTGCATTTCCAATGTACATCAGTTTCCGAAAAAAGCTGGAGAACAATGGGGATTAAAAAAGAGACCTGGAAATGTCAATTTTGTAGAAACGCAGCTCAGGGACAACCAACAACATCGCAAGTTCCTGAAATGCAATCGGCAAAACGCATACGACAGCTCAGCAGTCCTGAAAAAAGACAAGAAACAACAAATGAGAGTGGAAACGGCAACGACAACCAAGCCGTTCTAATCGAAATAAGGCTGTTAAAGGAGCAGTTAAGTCAAATATCCGCAAGCTGTGAGTTCTTGGCAATTAAATATGACGACATAAATGCAAACATGATTAAGAACAACAATCTTATTGAAAGTTTCACTAAAGAAATAAATGAACTTAAAGAAGAAAACAAAAAGAAAGACATCATAATTGACAATATGCAACAACAAATTAACACAATAGAACAACAAATGCTCAACAACAATATTGATATCAAAAACATTCCACCAACACAAAACGAAAACTTAGTTGAAATAGTAAAATCACTGGGAAAAACAATTAACTGTGAAATAAACACTACTGATATTACTGATGTTTACCGTACGAACACAAAAAAACCAGACAAATCTAACATTATTGTGAAATTTACATCAAATTCATGCAAAACACAATTTATTAAGCAAGCGCGAGCCACTCGTCCAATTAAACTCTCAGATATAAGAAGTAATGTAACTAATTTCAAACCAAATTCAATGCCAACTGAATTCGATGCTACAATTTATGTAAACAATCAACTTACTGCAAACAAGAAGCATTTATTGTGGCTAACCAAAGAGAAGGCAAAACAAGAAAATTGGCGATATGTTTGGGAGAGTGCGGGAAGAATATTAGCTCGTAGAAGCGACAACACTCCATCGGTAATTATTAACAGTGAACGAGATGTGAATAATATAACATCACAATAGTGTTGTTGTTGTTCACAAAACATAATAAAGAGAGATTTAAAAATGCACATACGAAATGGCCAGCACAAAAGTATGCAATGAAAAGTTAGACAGCACAAAATTATGTGAAGAAATAATAGTCAAATTGAATTGTACAGTAGTGGATGGTTTTAGTGGCATGGATGCAAATGAATTTAATAAGTATAATGGTTTTTTAAGTTTTAATATAAGATCGCTGCGTTTACACTGGAACGCCTTCTGCTTAAACGTAAGTCATTTTTTAAGCAAATTAAAAGTAATAATTCTGGTTGAAACAAATATCACTGACGATGAAAAGCAATTTTATAAGATTGATGGTTTTGAACAAGAAAGTGACAATAGAGACCATAGAAGAGGAGGAGGAATAATGATGTTCATAAGAACTAACCTATGTCACAAAATTATACAATCCCCAAAAGAATCATACGAAAATATACATATTCAATATTTGGACGGAAACAAAACAACATATGTAATAGGAATATATAGACCACCAGGATTCAGCAAAAAGAGGTTCTGTGAAGAATTCGGAAATCATATTGGACAAATAAAAAGACATGGAAACTTTATCGTAATGGGGGACATAAATATAAATGTAAAGGATAACAATGTTAGCAGTGTAAAGGACTATATGGAAACGCTAGCATCAAAAGGACTCACGAATATTATAACAAAAGACACAAGAGTAGACCCTAGAACTGGCAAAAAGACTAGAATCGACCATGCTTTAGTAAACAGAATTGACAAAGAAATACATTCAGCTGTCATAGAATGTGACACTACGGACCACTATCCAATCATTTATTTCGAAGAAAACCGGAAACCGAAGCAAGAACAAAAATCAAACTTAACGTGTGTGAGTAACGCTAGAGTAAACCACCTTATTAGCGAAGAAGATTGGAAGGCTGTTATGGACGAAGAAGATAGTGAGAGTTTATATGAAAAATTACTCTTTAAAATGGAAAACATATATAAAAAATCAACAATCGTGCGAAAACCAACAAATAAAAGACAAAACAGCCCTTGGATAACACAGAATCTAATTGCAGAGACCAAGCAAAGAGATGTTCTATATAGAAGATGGAAAAACAACAGTAGAAATCGGACATATGAAAAAGAGTACAAGATGATGCGTAATAAAGTCAACAAAAACATAAATGCACAGAAATCAAACTATTTTAAAAATAAGTTCATTCAACTGAAAAATGATTCAAGAAAAACATGGGGACTAATTAATGAAGTACTAGGAAGAAAGAAAACTTGTATCGACGAAACAATAGAAAAAAACTTTAAAACAGAAATTAAATCACTTGTCAAGGATTTTGCAGAGTTTTATGCAACTCAAACAGAAAGCATTATTCACAAATGCAATGAAATAACATCAACTAACGACAAGGCAGCAATTTCAAATACTATATTTGCGTACGATACAAACGTAACTGAGATAAAAAACATAATAAGAAATATTGGATCAGACAAATCACCTGGATCGGATAACATCAGAGCAATCGATATAAAAACACATGCCGATGTTTTTGCTCCCATTCTCTGCAAATTGATAAATCTGAGTCTCAGTCAAGCAAAAATCCCTTCGAATTTAAAGATAGGAGTTGTAAGACCAATCTACAAGGGTGGAGTTAAAAACCAAATAATCAACTATAGGCCTATTTCAATTCTACCAGTGATAGAAAAGTGTATGGAAGGTGTTATAGCTAACAGACTACATGGATTCATTGAAAAAGAAGCGTTGATACATAAGAGGCAATACGGATACCAAAAAAAACAAAAATGCTGGACAATTACTAGGGGAATTTGCTAATTGTGTGAACGAGAGTTTGGATAGATGTCATCAGGTGTTAGTTATATATATGGACTTTAGTAAAGCCTTTGACACACTAAGTCATTCGCATCTCATAGACGCATTAAGAAGAATAGGAATTCGTGGGATAATGGCTGATTGGCTTACTGACTACCTGAAAAACAGAACTTTTTGTGTGAAAATTAATGACGATATAAGTGACAAAAAGATAATGAAATATGGAGTTCCCCAGGGTTCGAAACTAGGACCAATATTATTTATTTTATACACCAACGAACTCCTTAGAATATTTAAGCAAAGTACGCCCTTCGCCTTTGCGGACGATACTGCTATTGTTGTGAGTCATCGCTCTTTAGACACAGCACTTAGTATAATGCAAGAAGAATTTAATTTAGCAGTGAGGTGGTGTCATGACAATGGATTGGTTATAAACGCCTCCAAAACTAAAATGATGCATATCCGAAGTCCACAATTTAAGCAAACAGACCAAAGGATCTACTTCAAAAATGACGCTTGTCCAAAAACTGAAGACAAATGCATCGAATTAGTTGATCAGTACAAATATCTGGGAGTAATAATTGACAGCCATTTTCTGTGGGAAAAGCATATAAACAAATTAAGAAACGATTTAAAGAGAGCATTATTTGCAATCTCACATTTAAAATACTATGCTCCTGAGGACGTCTTAAGGCAAGTTTATTATGCCCTTATGGAGTCCAAAATAAGGTACGGGATACTTGCTTGGGGGAGTGCAGCAAAAACTCACATCGAAAAAATTCAGAGACTACAAAAAGCAGCTGTTAAAGTAATTAACTGCAATAACAGTCAAAGGATGGACACAAATTTTAAACCAATGCACGTTGAACATATTTTTAAAATGACGACCATTATGGAATATTTTGAGGACAAACGATTCACGAAACCAATTCAACACCAAATCAACACCAGAAGAAGGGCCCAAGGAATGCTGCATACACCACGAAACTCAAACAATTATGGTAGACGCAAACTTGAATATTCTGTTCCAAGTACAATAAACGAACTCCCTAGAGAAATAATCAATATTCATAACTTTAAAAAAAGAAAAAAAGAACTAAAGAAGTATTTTCTCAATAGTATTAATTAAAATTGCAAATTATTTATTAAACCTAAATAGATTAAAAAAAAAAAAAAAAAAAAAAAATTGTATCTATGTATTATTAAAATCAATTTTTAACTTTGCTTACCAAATTATAAAGATAAATAACCTTCTGCAGACAAGCTTCGGCTTCGCAGATACTATTTTTAAAATAAAATAAAAAATAAATAAATAAAAAAAAAAAAAATCAATCAAAAAAAAAAAAAAAAAAAAAAAAAGATACAGATACAGATACAGATACAGATACAGATACAGATACAGATACAGATACAGATACAGATACAGATACAGATACAGATACAGATACAGATACAGATACAGATACAGATACAGATACAGATACAGATACAGATACAGATACAGATACAGATACAGATACAGATACAGATACAGATACAGATACAGATACAGATACAGATACAGATACAGATACAGATACAGATACAGATACAGATACAGATACAGATACAGATACAGATACAGATACAGATACAGATACAGATACAGATACAGATACAGATACAGATACAGATACAGATACAGATACAGATACAGATACAGATACAGATACAGATACAGATACAGATACAGATACAGACACAGATACAGATACAGATACAGATACAGATACAGATACAGATACAGATACAGATACAGATACAGATACAGATACAGATACAGATACAGATACAGATACAGATACAGATACAGATACAGATACAGATACAGATACAGATACAGATACAGATACAGATACAGATACAGATACAGATACAGATACAGATACAGATACAGATACAGATACAGATACAGATACAGATACAGATACAGATACAGATACAGATACAATTACAGAACATAAAATACCGCCACCAACAAAAATCATCATCTGGATTTATTTTAATTTAAACAAAAATGATCCTGACAAGTCCGAGTGTAAAATATGTCGTAAAACATATTCACGAAAGGGACGCATGACTTCTTCATTCAAAAACCAGCTGAAGTCAAAGCACCCAGAAGAGTTTGGTTTATTTGAGAGTGCGAATAATGAAAATCTTTTTTAAAAAAAGAAAGAAGATGCAGGTATGATATTTATTTATAAACATTAAATTCTGAAATAGCTTGTTAATATACGATCCACTAAGAAACAGATTGCAGTCTGAGAAGGCTGCAATCTTGTTTTTTATTAAATATAACTCACCCATTTTTAAATTTAATTATTAAATGCAAAGATAATCAATAAAATTTTCCTTTATTAATAGACTTAAAATCATTGTTTTTATTTAATAAATTCTAGAATCTGCATCCGCATTCGCATCCGCGGATGTGAGTCTCAAAAAATCCGCATCCGCATTCGCATCCGCGGATGTCAAAATTTTTACATCCGCAACAACCCTGTTACAGACATCTCAATAAAAACCTCGAGAGCTGTAAAAATTTTAAATTAAAATATGGAACCGATTGCAATTACTTCCTATGAGAAGTTAAAAATGCAACTAAGTCCTTGTAACTCCAAACTTATTAAAATTTTCGTATAAGTAGTCTCACTTTCTAAAATATTTTAAATGACTTACAAGGCTTAAGCTTTGAAATAAATGAACAACATAGTTAATGTGATCTAGTTGAGAATTTTAAAGTATATCCTGCTTATAATTGTGATCTTTCATATAACTAATCCATCACAAATTGGTCCTTCATCATAAAACATGCAAAATTACACCCTTCATAATTTCAAATTCAAAGGATATTTCAAAATTATTGAAATTGTATGAACCACAAACAATTACATATTACCTACCAACTCCTGCAAACAAATACTGAGTATCTATATATTTTATTATAAGTGGAATGTAATCATTATTGTTCTCACTCTGCTTTTGGTTCTGGTTGGGTTTCTAGAATTGGTACTATAAAATAGGTACCTAGCTTCCATTCCAAATTCTAGTCCATCTGATTTCTAATTGGATGATATTAAATCTCGGAATACCCATAAAATATAATCCCAGACCATGCATTTTGATTTTGCATCATGATTCATTGATGATGATTGTTTTGTGTTTTGTGTACAATGCTTTTTCACATGAATATTCAATTACATTGGTTAATTACTGCAGCAGAACCATCATAATACAGGACAGAAACAAGGACTCTAGGATAGGAATAGGACACATAATACAATAGGACGATTTGTATTCTGTCTCTGGGAAATATCTGCCGTTGTCGATGCCGTGCCGTTGCCGTCAGTCTTCGCTGGACTACGGCTGAGAGGATTTTCATGTGCAATTGAAATTAATTTCGAATCATGTGGGAAACTCGTAGGTATTATGCGACGTTATTTAGTACAATACACTGAAGGCTATTAAAATCCTATAATGTAGGATGAACTACTTACTATAGCTACTCTAGGTACCTAAGCTGAATTAAATATCTTTTAATATAGTAAACGAATTATATTGGTGGTGTTCTGAGTTGAAGGTAATTTTAGTTGTTAGAATGTTACTTGGACACATTGTTTTATTTTTGCTTATATACTTTAAGAACAATAAACTCGTTGGTCGATAATTTATACAAAGAAGTTTGTCACCCAGACTTTACAGGTTAGGAAATAAGCATTAGGGTCTATTTGTGTAAAAATTAACTGTTATTTCGATTTTCTCAAAAGTCTTACCATGATTCAACGACAATGCTTTTAATAAGACGAAATAAATTTAAAGTCAAAACGTTTATATTTAAATCGAGAGACGGGATGGGAAGTTATCAGTGTGGGTCGCACCCCAGCTTTTTTTTATTTTTTGTAAAAAAAACTGTCAATTTGACTTGACAGAATGTTGAAAACAATATTTTTAAAAAGACAAAATCAGTTTAAACCCATAATCTAAAAGTTTTGAAAAGATATTTGATATTTGAGCCAAATTCAAGAAAAAAAATAGGAAGACGAATTTTGCAAGACAAATCAAATATATTGGATTTAGCTGACACAATGTAAGTGTGTGAAAATTATGTAGAATTGTTCTGATAAATAAAATAAATTCTTGATTTTCTCTTTTAAGCTTTCATTGTAATTTTAGATTAAGCAAAGACGCTTTTTTATATGTTCTAAGGGAAATAGAAACTTTTAAAATACCTTCATCGATTCCTTCAATTCAAAAACTTGCTGCAACCCTCCGATTCCTAGCAGAAGGAACCTATCAAACATAAATTCACAGAAATACAAAATGTGATTTGAATGCGTTCCAAAAACGGAACAAACCAAAATACAGAACATACATACATTTGGATAATCGAAATTCCAATTAACAATAACGAATTGTGGAACACCCAAATTCATTTTCGCAAAATGTATTCACAAAAAGTGAAATGCAGAACAAAGGCAATAAAATTTACTTCAAGTCTCTAGCGTTATTGGTTCGTGAGATATTTTGGGTTAACCAAAATGTTCACCTTTTTTTAAATTGCTGTGTTAAAAAAAACAACCCACTTAATTTTTTTGAGAGTCCTTTCTGCATCTTTCTGCATTAATATCTACATATGTATATAATAAAATTTATTTGAAGTCGATATCTCTTCTGGTTCTTGAGCTATGGACGACGAAAAAAACGTCGCGAACGTACGGACGTACGGACAGGACATACGGACATACATACGGACATACGGACGTTCGGACGTACGAACGTACGTACACACGCACGCACAGATATCTTTCTAAAAATCTTTTATTTCGACTCTAGGGACCTTGAAACGTCGAGAAATTTCAAAATTTTCAATTCGACAAATCGGACCCATTACAATAACTTCCTATGGGAAGTTAAAAATAACGTTGGCTTAAATAAATATTATTTTGTCTAATCGTGTGATAGCCAACGTCTTAAGCATTGAAGCTGTGAACGTTGACGGTGCGTTGACACAGAAAGTTTAGATGTTTTTATGACGTCAGGGAGTCAAGCGTTGACAATTTAAGTGATTGTTTAGTTCTAGCTTGAGTCAACTGAACTCCAATCACGAAACGACTTAAGCCCTTACAATTCTGCTTAATACACACCAGCCTACTCTCCCTAATACTTACTTTTCGACATATGTACCTACCCACCCACTACCCACATTACAATAAAAAATACAAATTTAAAAAATGCCTACATCAAATGTATTTGCTATGGAAAAATTCAAAATATGGCAACAAAGCATTGTATCATAACTTAAATTTGAAAACGTTGCTTTTAAATTTTCAGATTTGAGATTTCACAAAAATAGAAAATCAAATGAATACAATTTTCTGCTAGCAAATTTGAAACACATGCAATTAAATGTATTGTATATGCCAAGGGCGGATCCAGAATTTCCACGGGGGGGGGGGTCACACACTTAGATGAGATTTTACTCACCGCTTAAAAATGTTCTTTAATGTTTTGTAAAGGAGGCTAACAAAATTAAAATAACATAATGTGTATGAGTATATTAACCTAACCTTTACACATTTCAATTGCTAAAATGACAACTTTAGTTATCAAATTATTTTAGAACACTGTTGTCCAGCAAGGTATGGTCTTACTATTTAGTTTGGATGACTCCCTCCCTACATATGAGAGCATTCCTAGAATGCCATTTTTAAGAGCTAAAATACAATAGTTTAGAGGGTTTTTGCTGCATTTAAAGCAGAAATGTAAGAAATTGTTTTGAAACGTAGCTTTTTTTCCAAAAATAAAATATACTTTTCTTCTATACATTTCTATTTATGCTAAGAACGCTAAACAAATTCAAAAACCCAGAAAATGAGAGGGCTTTTTTTGACGAATTTTTTTCGAACTCAATTTTCGGGAGTCTATTATTACTATCGCTATCAGTCTGCTTACTCGTATTTTGATCTAAAAAATTTTATAGAGAAAAATGTTTGGTTCTTGAATTTAAGGAAATAGGTGTATTTAAGTACATAATTTCTATAAATAATTAAATTAAAACAAATTAAGGTAAACAAATAAGTTGGGAAGAAACGTTTGTGTGGCACTCACAAATTACACGTTAAAGAATCTCTTTTCACTTCAAATCTCAAGAGATTAAAGGCTTGTATATCAATAGATATGACCCGTTAATTATGTTTTTCAAGTAGCCAATAATTTAACAAAAGTGTCACTTTTGCTGTTTTTGGGACATTTATATTATTGAAATTCGTGTTTAAATCTCAGTTCTAGAGCATCCAAAGCAAATTCACTTCAAAAATAGATTCATTTAATTTTTTAAGATCTTTTGTGTCAACAGAAAACCAATTTTGAAATAAATGAAATGCACGACTAGAACTTGCTAATTTCTTCCAAAAAGTCTGTTTAAAAATATTTCCTATGTTTTACCTGCAAAATAAGTTTTTCTTAAAAATTTAAATGCCATTTTATTTGTCAAAAAATCTAGAATAACTTATTTTTTTTCGAAAATAATTTTAAATTTTAAATTTTGTCTTAAAAATATTTTTGGTAAGCACATAATAAAGGGCTTATAAATATATGTACATTTTACATTTTAATTTGGTCAAAAAATGTTGACCTCTTTAAAATAAAAAAAATACATTTTTGATCATAAAAAATCATCATCAATTTGATCATTTGATCATCAAAAAGAGCTTGCACAGAAAGAGAAGATTATTGAAATTAGTTCTGGAGAAAACTTAAAAACAAAAATAAAGGTTTTTGAGGGGTACCTACCCTTCTGGAGCAATACCAAAATATATTTTTCTTGTAGAAAGAAGCTAAATTAAGAACACAAAATTTAGAGAAAGTTTTAGGAAAATCACATGTTTTACCAAAAAAATTTGTATGAGGACTGCTGTTATTTTTCGTATTAAAAATATGAAAAAAACGTCTTACGCTAATTGGCTGAAAACCTTAATTTCAATCAACACAATTGTTTGGACTGTAGGAGCCAGGAAAGACAGGCAGACGGACGCAATCGGGGTACCCACTTTTTTCGACTTCTCTACCGTCGTAATGTCCTATTTGATTAAAAGCTCTAGTTCGAAATTGTTTACTAATACAAAACTTACCATAAAGTTCCTATATTTCGCAAGTAAAAATCACTCCAATGTTCACTATTTATGTGTGTCAAAAAAATTAATAATAAAATTGGAGGCTATAGTTTAACGAATTCAAAGGCAACTTAATATAAAGTTGATGATCTCTTATTCTAGGTTTCTTCTTAAGAACCTGAATATTTGCTCTTTTTCTTTGAAACAATTTTCATGAAATTAATTTAAAGCATTAGGTACTAAAGTTTTTTCAAATTCTAAATTGAGTAAAAAACAAAAGTTTTAGTTGTTTTTGACAGAAAACCAATTTTTTTGTGAATTTCGTTAAATTACTAATAAATCTATAGATGAAATCTTTACTTATACAACTTAACTGCATAAGCTTTATGGCTCATATGACCCCCCCCTAGATCGTCAGTTGGTCAAAAGTTGATGAATTTGTGCTGCGTTTTTGGAATAGGCTGAATTTCCGATTCAGTAATACCCGTAGCGTGATGGTTAGTGCGTTGGACTGTCATGCAAGGGGTCTTGGGTTCAATCCCTGCCTGTGCCACCTAACTTTTTTCACGGGTACTGCCTCTTGCGAGGAATTGACAAATGCTCAAAGAGTAATTCTTGTCATGAAAAGTGCTTTCTCAAATTAGCCGTTCGGATTCGGCATATAAACTGTAGGTCCCTTTCATCTCTGACAACATTACTCGCACACAGGGATGGTTGAGAGTTGTAAGTCACTAGGCTCTGGTCCTACATGGACTGTTGCGCCACCTAATGTAATGAATTTCCGATTCATATTATGTTCTTGGTCCAGTCCTCACTTAAAAGTAGTACTTTTAGTAACAAATGTTAAGGAATTAAAATACAAATGTTGTTTTCATATACAAAAAATAAATAATTCAAAATATAATGAAGGTCATATCCATTAACGCAATACGATTAGTTTTGAATTGAAGGAAATTCCTACGAAAAAGCAAACAAATTATCTCCCAGGGGGGGTCATGACCCCTACGAACCCCCTCCCCCTCCCTGGATCTGCCATTGGTATATGCATACCTGCAGGGCCGGACAAAGCATATGTGCAAGATGTGCAAATGCACAGGGCGCAGAATTCTGGAGGCGCATTGCCAGGAGCAAGAAAATGTAATCTGATCTTGCAAACAAATATGTACTACTACATATTTGCCATTCTTTAACCACAAACATTCTTAAAATAATCTCAAAAAAACATCCATCACAACTGTCCTAAGTTATCTCTTGCGCACTAACTAACATCACTTTCATTGTTGCATTCAATGAAAATTTAACTCAAGTTATCGCAGAACTAAAAACTCTACCTACCTCATTTCCAAATATTTCACCCTGTTCGTACAAGAGAAAAAAAGAAAAAAATCTCAACACAAAAAAGTTCCATGCCACCTCATATGTGCAAGATATATTTTATGCACACCGAGTCCCAAAATTAACATAGAAGTATGACGAAGCAAAATACTTATTCACATTGAATCGTATGAGCTAGAACGTGCAGGTTTTGTATCACGCACAGTACCCTGTATGTGAGACTCACATGAGACATTTGTGAGTTCTCATCTACAAAGAAAACAACAAAAAAATGTCTCTGAAAAAAGAGAGCAGGCAGGTTTCTGTATTCTGTGCTACGGGCTACCTTCTACTACAAATCAAAGACACAGCAAACAGCATATATTTTTTTTGTTGTTTTCTTTGTAGATGAGAACTCACAAATGTCTCATGTGAGTCTCACATACAGGGTACTGTGCGTGATACAAAACCTGCACGTTCTAGCTCATACGATTCAATGTGAATAAGTATTTTGCTTCGTCATACTTCTATGTTAATTTTGGGACTCGGTGTGCATAAAATATATCTTGCACATATGAGGTGGCATGGAACTTTTTTGTGTTGAGATTTTTTCTCTTGTATGAACAGGGTGATATATTTGGAAATTAGGTAGGTAGGTGTCTTTGCTACAAATAATGGTGAATGGATGTGCAAGTTTTCTTTTTTGCACACTGAGTATCGAAACTAACATGAGAGATATTTAAAAAAAAACTTATTTATACGGAATCATATGGATCAGAGCGTGCAGGTTTTCTTATTGCACACTGTGTAAGAGTTAAGTGCCTGATTACAGGAGATGAAATTTTTAATAGAATGGAAAAGGAGCATAGAGCTTAAAAATTAAAGAGGGATGATTCTATTTGGAGTCGAATTGTTCTTGCGCAGGCAGTTTGTTTTTTTTTGTTTGAAAGTTAATGACTATTGTAACGGCTACTTTTAATGTATATCTAGTCTGGTGCAGAATGCAGATTGTTTCAATTGTTTTTTCGCTTTGTTGGTTAATTAATATTAAATAAATAGCTACCAGTTTTTAATAGAAGTGACGTATTTTGAAGACAAGACAAGCCAAAGTTATGATAATGGTTCGAATATGAATATGAAAGGAAAAGAAGCGGGTGTTCAGAATCGAATTCGAACCCTGGAACCAAGAGCATTTTTGGTTCCATGTTGCCCGCATTCCTTAAATTTAGTGGTTAATGATGCGGCTCGGTTCTCATTTTATGCAGTTAAATTTTTCGATACAATTAAATGTTTGTATAACTATTTTTCAAGTTCCACAACGAGGTGGGATATTTATAAGAAAAAAATTCCAAGTCATACTTTGAAACCCCTTTCTGAGACCAGATGGGAGAGCAGGTTAGAAGCATTGAGGCCTTTAAAAACAAATTAAGAAGAAATATATGAAGCCCTTATAGAATTAAGAAATCTAGAGCCAAAAAACATTGCAGAATCGTTAGGAAATAAAATGTTTGATCTTACATTTATTTGCTGCCTGCTAATTTGGTTTGATATTTTAGACAATATAAATTAAACTAGTAAATATTTGCAAAGTGCGTCCGTTAATCTGTCAACTGGCATAACAGTTTTAAAAAATACAAAAAACAGTTTGATTTTAATGCGTTGCGATGAAAAATTTAATGAGTAGGTATGTTCAATTAACCGAGCGTATTGCTAGTTCCCTAGAAATACCAAATATGTTTCTTGTAGCTTCATCATTGCGATCTCAACGGAGAAAAATACTTTATGCTGATGAATGTCCTGAAACTATATTAGCCGAAACAAAGATTCAAAGTTGAATTTTTTTTTTCAAATACTTGAAAGGTTTGATACGTATAGTATCAATTTTACATTTTTGAGTAACATAAGCGAATGTTTAAAAAATAAAAATGTACGTGCTTCATGCCTTAATTTGCAGAATGTTTTAACATAAAGTAGTTTTAAATATTTAGATGGAGAAGAATTGTTTCAAGAGTTAACCGTAATATCCCAGCTTGCTACGCCACAAAGCTCAAGTTTAGATATGTTAAATTTTATTTTTAGTTCAAACCTTGAAGATTTTGCTCCGAATTTAGTAACTGCTCTCCAAATCCTTAAGAATCCCGGTCACGGTAGCTTCAGGAGAACGTAGTTTTTCTAAACTTAAAATTATTAAAAATTATCTTAGGACAACCATGACTCAAGAGAGATTGGTAGGTTTATCTATAATGTCCATTGAAAAGAAATTATTAAATTCTTTAGACTTTGATGATCTCATTTCTGAATTTGCAAAATGTAAGGCCAGAAAAGTAAGTTTCCAAGTTTAAAAGTTTCCCCTCTGCTCATTTCTTCGCTGCGTTTTAGTTTAATGGTTTAGGCCTCCTGGGGATACTTCAATAAAAAAAAACGCATTGAAAGTCTACCTCCTGGGTAATCTGGGAAAGGCTTATGCTTGTGTATCAGTTTATGTGTAAAAAAAATATAAAAAAGGGGCGCTTTCTACAAATCTTGCACAGGGCGCAAGTTTGGCTTGGGCCGGCCCTGCATACCTGCATTGATAGCAGTGTTGGGACCTTGCAGAAGCAAAAGAGTGGTAGAAATGATGTCAAAAAGGTGGTAGAAAAGTGGTAGAAATTAAAACCCATTTTTATGTAGTAAATCTTATATTCAATAACTTATTCAAAAATACAAAAAATTAAATAAACAATAATTCAGTTCTTTCAGTTGCAAATATCACAATTCACAATAATTAAATTAGTTAGAAAAACTTAAAATTATTTTTTTGCTATATAGACCACCGAAAAATTTAAATTTTGAAGCATATTTCAGTAATGCTTCCGGAGGATTAAAATTCTGAAAATGTACTGAAATTTCCCTTGCAGCCAAAATGTTGTGAACGGTTGTAGTTTTTAATTTATTTCTTTTTTCATTTTTTATATTTTTTAAATCTGAAAATAGCGCTGCTATGCGGAAGATATGTTTTCAAAAATTAAATTGTCCATTCCGTCTTTTAAGTTTTTTATCAAAAGCCATTGTGAAACAATATCATCAGTTTTAAAAATTTGGAATAATTGATTTTCTCCAACTAATTTTCTCCACTCATTATTAATTAACTCTAGTTCTGAGTTATTTATAGTTGGTGAAAGATGTGTCGTGAGACCTAAAACTGATGGCATTGTTCCATCAATTACGTTTTTCGGGTTTAAATATTTGAAAAATTTTAGTTCATCGTTTGAAAGGTTAAACCTTTCTCCAATTTGAACACATAATTCAATATAATAGCTGCACATAACTTCGTAGTTGCATTACATCTTGTTCAACAATATCATTTTCAAGTAAGTACCTTTCAAAGTAAAGGCTAAAATACATTTGAGAATATGGTAAATAGTTTTCACTGTTTTTTATATTTGTGTTTACATTCATATTTTCTGGTTTTACAAAATTTTTCAATAAAATTTAATTATAATGTAGTTATACTTTCGAATATCAAGTGTATTTTTGTGTTCTCAGATTGAAAGGTTTTATTTAACTCATTTATAATTTTAAGATTTATTGACAAAAAATTTAAATATACTATAAATATTAAAAGGTAGAGTTTAATGATAGTTGAACGGTGAGTTGCAAAAAGTGGTAGAATTTGCTTTTTAGGTGGTAGATTTTCAAGAACACCAAAAAGTGGTAGAAATACCACTTAAGTGGTAGAAGTGCCAACACTGATTGATAGGTATGAATAAACAAAATCTCAGGTAACGTTGGCAACGACCGATTTTTGTTTACATTTGAGTAATTTATTTTATTTATTTCAATATTTTTATACTTCCAGTCGCTCTTAGATTCCACACTTAATTTTCAGGTACAGGCAGAGCCCCCATGGTCCGCTTTCCGTAACAAAATATTGTGTTTCATGATAGTACTATTGAAATATATGTATATACAGGGTAGGCCGTTAATAAGTGCACTTTTTGTCTCGCTCTAACACCCGAACGAAATAACCGAGACGCGCGGGGATGGTATCTCCTTGCAGCTCGAGCTCTAAATTTTTAGTCGCAATGAGTTCACGGGAGAGCAGCGCGATTTCTGCGTTCGCGCCTTTTATGAAAACAATCGCTCATACGTGACTGTTCGTCGGCTTTTTCGGTTAAAGTTTGGATTACGCAACATCACCGAGTGTCCAAGTACGAATGTAATCAAAAAATGGATCGTAACATTCGAGGCAACGGGATCAACGCAAAAACTTCGACCTACAGGACGCCCACGTTCCAGGCGGACTGCAGAAACAATTGAACGCGTACAAGCTTCTGTGCGCGAGGATCCAAGAAGCTCTACACGGAAACGCGCTGCGGCCCTGGGAGTACCCAGAACGACTTTACGTCGCATTTTACGGGATGATTTGAAGTTATACCCTTACAAAATTCAGATTGTCCAAGATTTGAAAGAATCCGATTTTGTTTCACGGTTCAATTTCGCAACAGAAATGTTACGGAGATTCGCTCACTTCAATAACATTATCTTCTCAGACGAAGCTCATTTTCATGTCAACGGATTTGTTAATCGACAAAATTGTCGATACTGGGGAACAGAAAATCCACGCTTAAAACATGGACGACCGTTACACTCTCCGAAAGTGACCGTTTGGGCCGGAATAGCCAAGTGGGGGATCATAGGGCCGTATTTGTATGAAGATCGATACGGGCGTAATGTTACTGTTAATTCAGAGCGTTATGTTTCGATGCTTAGAGATTTTTTAGCTCCAAAACTGCAAGAATCGAGTGGTTACACTATTCACACCTGGTTCCAGCAAGATGGCGCTACCTGCCATACAAGTAACGACTCTCTGGAGGTCGTTAGAGAAATGTTTCCTCGAAGGTTGATATCGAGGAGGGGTGATATTGCTTGGCCACCCAGGAGCCTTGACTTAACGCCACCGGATTTCTTTTTATGGGGCTACCTCAAGAGTAAGGTGTACTCTAATAATCCTTCAACGACGGCTGAATTAAAAGCGAACATTGAAGAAGAAATCCGCTTAATCACTCCGCAACTTTTGACAAAAATGTTCCAAAATCTCAGAGTCAGATTGGAAGAGTGCTGTAGGCGAAATGGACAATATTTGGATGATTTAATTTTTAAAAAATAAAAATTTATTTCGTTTTGTATACCTAATTTAAAATAAATATTTCATTTAAAAGCGCTACAGTTGTATTAATATAATTTTTTTTTAAGTGCACTTATTTACGCCCACCCTGTACAAAGTATTTTCATGTTTTTTTTTTTGTATAATTCTTGAGAAGTGCGCTAGAGCTTAGCTTTATAATTAGAAACCCTTCACAATCACAATGAAATGATTTTAAACCGATTAGCTAATAATACGCACGTATCATTGTAAAGCTTTTCATAATTTGATGGTTTTCATCCTCCACTTGCAAAATATTATTTTGTTGCAAATTTTAATCCATCGTCTTTTTCGCTAAATTACATACATAATTCAAAACAAAATCTAGGTATTCGGTGATTTGGGTTTTGGAGATTAAAAAAGAAGGCCTTTTTGATTTAACACATGATAAGGGCTTTCTTTGTTAACGATACTTAATAATGATAATATTGGGAGGATAATAGGGTAATTTCGTTCGAAAAGCCATACAAAAAACAATAACAAAAATGAATAAAAAGGCAACGTAAATGTTTAGGAAAACATTAAGCTTATATAATTTTTGTCGAAAATGTTGGTTATGATTTTTTATTTTTAGAAGATAAATGCTTCAAAAAAGTTTTTCGGCTACACCTTCTGAACGTGGACACATACTTTTATTAAATAAAAAAAATCTCACTAATATTTTATTTGAGGATTTACCTGAATTTGTAATTTATTTATTATTATTTTTTTTTATTTAAACATAATGAAATTGTATTCAATATTTGGATCCTGTTTGTCCTTAGTCTTCGTTGCTTAGACTAAAACTTAAGAACTTAAAATTACGTTTTTTACTTGCTACATATAGGAACTATATGCAGGGCCGGATTTAGAGGTCGAGAGGCCTCGGGCAATAAAGGAGCGATTCTTCATATACAGCAATTAATTTATATGTACATATGTAGGGGAGGGAAGAAATTAAACACACGTTTTCATTAATTATTTTAGAATATTTAATTAAAATTAAGAAAAATAGTAGTTTAATTATAATTAAAAGTTAATTAAGTTTTAGATATTTAATAGGTAGGAAATTAATATTATATAATCTTTTCAATCTTCGCGGGACTTTTCTTTAGCCACTTCTTTTCTTCTTAACAAATGCTCTCAATATTAAATGAACAGTAACTCAAAATTATATAAAAATGGATTTGCAAACAAAATAGGGTAAATTCAAATAAGTTTGGCAATTCATGTGTAAATAATAATTAATTAGATTTTAATAATAATAATAATAAAAAGAGGCTGGGATGCGACCCACACTGATAACTTCCCATCCCGTCTGTCGATTTGTCTTGCTTAAAAGTTTCTCTATATGTATCAATTTTCACCTAATTTGCGTACTTTTTTTGTAGATTTTATTTTTTTATGAAAAAACGGGCTGTTGGATATCGAATATAAATATCGAAAACAATATTTTCTATGAAATAAAAAAAGCTTGAAGTCAATATTTATAAATTTTGAAAAGCTATTTGAGTCGAAAGTAAATTTTTACCAAGTTTTAGTATGGTTTTTTTTAGGTTTTTATTTTTTGTAAAAAAAAACTGTCGATTCGATTTTTCTCAAAATTTTATCGAATGTTGAAAGCAATATTTCTTAAAGTTAAAATTAGATAGAAGCCATTATCTCAAATTTTTGAAAAGATATTTGAGTCGAAAATCAATGTTTACCAACTTTTGTTAATTTTTTTTTAGGTTTTTAATTTTTTGTACAAAAACTGTCAATTTATTTTTTTCAAAATTTTACTGAATGTTGACAACAATATTTTTTGAAAGATTAAAGTAGTTTAAATTAATTTTTACCACCTTTTTTACATTTTTTTTTAGGTTTTTATTTTTTGTAAAAAAACTGTCAAATCGATTTTTCTCAATATTTTTCCTTATGTTGAAAACAATATTTCTTATAAGATAAAATTAATTAAAAGCCATTATCTCAAATTTTTTACCAACTTTGAGTAATGTTTTTTTTTAGGTTTTTATTTTTTATAAAAAAAAACTGTCAATTAGGTTTTTCTCAAAATTTTATCAGATGTCAAAAACATTATTCTTCGTTGCACAAAATTATTTTGGAGATGAAAACATATTTTAGTCGTAAAATTTTCGAGGTGACAATTTTTTTTTTTATTTGATTTTTTTTTTCAAAAATGTAAAATTTTTGTATCACGTTACAATATATAATATAAAATTTAATTCAAGTCTCTACCGTCATTGGTTCATGAGATATTTAGGTTTAACCAAAATGTTCACCTGTTTTTTAAACTTCTATGGTAAAAAAAACCACCCACGCAATATTCTTCAGAGCCCTTTCTGCATCTTTCTGCCTTATTATCTGTATAACAAAATTTATTTGAAGTCTATATCTCTTCTGGTTCTTGAGCTAATCGATTCCGTGTCTCGACAATTTTTTTTTTCTGATATATGTATGTATGTGTAGGATATGTCATCCTTACTATTATTATATCATATTGTATTATATTACTATTAACTTCCCATAGGAAGTTATTGTAATGGGTCCGATTTGTCGAATTTAAAATGTTGACATTTTTCGATGTTTCAAGGTCCCTAGAGTCAAAATAAAAGATTTTTAGAAAGATGTCTGTGCATGCGTGTGTACGTACATACGTTCGTACGTCCGTATGTCCGTATGTCCGTACGTTCGCGACGTTTTTTTCGTCGTCCATAGCTCAAGAGCCAGAAAAGATAACGACTTCAAATAAATTTTGTTATACAGATAAAGAAAGATGCAGAAAGGGCTCTCAAGAAAATTGTGTGGGTGGTTTTTTTACCATAGCAGTTTAAAAAAAAGTGAACATTTTGGTTAAACATAAATATCTCATGAAACAATGCCGCTAGAGACTTGAATTAAATTTTATATTATATATTGTAACGTGATACCAAACAAGCATATTTTTGGAAAACAATCCAATTAACGGTTTTTTATAAATCAAAAAAAAAACTAAAAAAAAAAATTTTCACCTCGAAAATCTTACGACTAAAATATGATTTCATCTCCAAAACAATTTTGTGCAACTAAGAATAATGTTTTTGACATCTGATAAAATTTTGAAAGAAATCTAATGGATAGTTTTTTTATAAAAAATAAAAACCTAAAAAAATTAATAAAAGTTGGTAAAAATTGATTTTCGACTCAAATATCTTTTCAAAACTTTGAGATATTGGCTTTAAATTACTTTTATCTTTTTAAAATTAGTGTTGTCAACATTTAGTAATATTTTGAGAAAAATCTAATTTACAGTTTTTTTACAAAAAAGAAAAACCTAAAAAAAAAAAAACAATACTAAAACTTGTTAAAAATTTACTTTCGAATCGAAAAGCTTTTCAAAAATTAAAAATATAGTCTTCAAACTTTTTTTTTATTTCATAGAAAATATTGTTTTCGATATTCAGTAATCTACTTATAAAAATCCAATAGTCAGTTTTTTTTGCATACAAATTTCAAATCTACAAAAAACATTACGCAAAATTGGTAAAAATTGGTTTTCGACTAAACATCTCGTTAAAATAAAATACATTTTGATATTTCATCATACGAGTATGTAAACATTTTATAATTGTTTAGAAGAATTCAACTGACATCTTTTTTAACAAAACACAAAAACCTACAAACTTTTTAAGCAAATCGATAGACGGGATGTTAAGTTATCAGTGTGGGTCTTACCCCAGCCTCTTTTATTATTTTTGCATTATAAAAATCTTTCTTTTGATTTATTTTAAGTATAAATTCATAATGTGTAGATACAAATTTGATTGAAGCAATGAGCGTCATGGTTTCTTGAGATATTTTTCACTATGATTGAAAGACTTTTCTGAATATCTTGATGTTTAAAGTCAATGTTGAGATATTGCCGACGAAAAGAGTTTTCCCGGACGTATTTACACACGCACGAGTTATGAATCTTCATAAATATATATATATATATAATGTATCTAATATTATGTCAATGTAATCATAACCTTTTAATTAATATTCATTTCAAACAATATTGCATTTCATTTAAATTTGGTTGTCAGCACATAATTGCTTTATTTGAATTGTAAATTAAAACCACTTAGACTCAGGTGTGAGAAGCCTTCTGCATTTCCGTTCTCACACCAAATAATAAATGTATCTATATTTTGTTATTCTCCAGGTTATGAATTTAAATCTTGTTGCATTTGATTTTCGGACTTGAACGAATAAAGTTGTATATTTTTTTGAAACCTTGCTTGGTTGCTTACTTAACTGGCGCAGTCGTACAGATCGGTGAACTTTTTCGTTTTTTTTTTGACGTCGTGATCGAAAGAATATCGGTAAAGTGACAAAAAAAAAAAAAAAAAAAAAACAGAAAAAAAAAGGGATTCTAATCCTTAATCCCTAATCACCGAGAACCTACAATAAAAATTTTAGTGCCGCTATCGCAGTGAAATTTTACATAATTAACATACAAAACGACGGATAATCGTTTTAAATAAAAAAAAAATATACAATTGATCGAAAGAATATCGGTAAAGTGACAAAAAAAAAAAAAAAAAAAAAAACAGAAAAAAAAAGGGATTCTAATCCTTAATCCCTAATCACCGAGAACCTACAATAAAAATTTTAGTGCCGCTATCGCAGTGAAATTTTACATAATTAACATACAAAACGACGGATAATCGTTTTAAATAAAAAAAAATATACATAAATATAAACGACGGCTCATCGTTTAATACTCTTAGTGTACTTCAACAACGAATAAACTAATCCTGAAGCTGATAAAAAAAAAAAAAAAAAGAAGAACTGACCGAAATCCCGGATAAGAAACAATGTTCTACTGGATTGTTTTAATGTAAATATCGTTCATTTCCTTAAACAAATTGCCCTTTAATTAAGATAAATAATAAAAAAAAATTGATTTAAGCCTAGAGAAAAAAAAATATTATAAAGTTGGTACAAAAAAAAAAAAAAAAAAAAAAAATATAAAAAATAAAAAATTTCTTTTAACATATGCCTAAAGATAAACAAAGTCGTGTATCTAATACAGCTCCCTACGAATCCAAAATAATTTTGGAAGAAAATCTTATTAGTACAGAAACTGAAAACCTTCCAAATCTTTCTGTTAGTAACACAACAATGTCTAACCCAACAATCCCAACTGCTCCAGACGTGAACGCTATATTTCAAAGTCTCCGCATTCCGGACGCTATAAAGGACCTACCACTCTATGATGGTAACCCTAGGTCATTATACGACTTCATTAAAAACGTAGAGGAAATTTTAGTTTTATTACCACAAATAGATGGGACACCGTATGCGAATGTTATTTTACGAGCAACAAACTGGGATACTATAAAAGCTAATCTCATTCTACATTACGCAGACAAGAGAAATGAAACATCTCTGATAAGAGACCTTCACGGTCTTAGACAAACAACAGAAACTATTGAACAGTTTTACGCGAAAGTAATAGAATTACTGTCTACAATAGTAAACCATGTTCAAATTCATGAAAAATTACCATCAGTTGTTACAGCCAAAAAATCTCTCTTTACGGATATGTGTCTAAATACCTTCCTAATCGGATTGAAAGAACCATTAGGTTCAACAATTCGTGCAATGAAGCCTAAAACTCTTACAGAAGCCTTTAATTATTGTGTTCAAGAACAAAATATGTTTTATATGAAATATTCTACAACTCAAAATAAATTCCCTTCTCAAAATATGAACAACCAAAATGTTTCTCTGATTAAACCATCACCCAGTTCTAATTTGTTATTCTCTAGACCTAATAAACCAATCCAACCTAATTTTAGTAATTCTTCCCCACAACATCTTTTTAAAAACCTTCAATACAACCAATCACCACAATATAGACCAATTCAACAGAGTGCTCCAAGATTACAATATCCAGCACAACAACAATTTAATAATAGATTTTTTGCACCATCAAATAATATGCTTACTTCCAAACCATTTAACCAATTGCACTATAATTCTACTCCTAGACCAAACTTCAATTTCAATAAACCACAAATTAATTCTACACCAATGGAAGTTGCAAGCGGCCAAGCTAGAACGCTTCCAACTCCTGTACAAAATCATCCCTATCAAAGAAATTTTTCTCAGCCAGTACCTAGATATTCAATAAAAGAAGTACATAACATTGATTATGAACCAGAAACAAATAATGAATACGATTATTACCAATATTCCAATGACTCTACCAATTATGAACCAAATTTAGATTATTATGTTGAACAATATGAGGATAATATTAGTCATCAATACGACCCCAATATATCAAATCAAGAAATTAAGTCAGAAAACAAAAATGAAATTGATGATTCAAATTTTCACATAAAAGCCTCGGAAAACAATACGGTTTCTTAGAATTAAATAATCATGGAAATAACCAATTACCATATATTAATATAGCTGCACCCTATGGTAAACATTTAAAATTCTTAATAGACACCGGTGCTTGTGCGAATTTTATTAACCCAGAATATACAAACCCTCAATATCATGAAAACATCGAAGACGTTACTATTAAGACAGTTTTAAATACTCATACACTAAACAAAAAGATTACCTTTGATGCATTCCCTGAATTCAATTCCAAAGAACCTATAACATTTCTCCTTTTTAAGTTTCATAACTATTTTGATGGATTGATAGGTTTAGAAACTCTCAAAAAACTTAATGCAACTATTGACTTACCTAATAAAAAACTTAAAACTAAATACGCAATTCTGCCCTTGTTATTCAAACCAAACTTAATGTCTAAAATATACAATATTCCAGCAAACTGTAGAATGATAGCAAAACTACCTGTAGATTACAAAGATGGTGATATATACATAAAACCAACTAAAATTAATAATTATTTAGAAATACCTGAAGGAATCTACCAGTCAAAAAACTGGTATAGTGATATTGAAGTACATAATATTTCAAACACTGAACAAAAGTTTTTTTTGGAACAACCTATTACAGTAGAAAATTTTCAACAGTTTATAGAAATCAACAATGTTAATATTTGCCCTTTTAACGAACAAATTCAAGATATATCATCTGAAATTGATATTACCAAACTAATTCGATCAGAACATCTCAATACTGAAGAACAAAAATCAATTTTTAGATTGTGTAGGAAATATGATGATGTTTTCTTTCTTGAAGGTGAAAAACTATCTTTCTCAAATACAATTAAACATCGTATTCAAACATCAGATGATATACCGATTTATACAAGATCGTATCGGTATCCAGAAGTGCACAAACAGGAGATAAAATCACAAATCGAAAAACTATTAAATCAAGGAATAATAAGGCCTAGCTTTTCTCCTTGGAGTAGTCCTATTTGGATTGTTCCAAAGAAACGTGATGCATCTGGCATACAGAAATGGCGGCTTGTAGTAGACTACCGTAAACTAAACGATAAAACAATTGGCGATCGTTACCCTTTACCGAACATAACAGAAATATTAGATAAACTTGGAAAGTCTATGTACTTTTCCACACTTGATCTTGCATCTGGGTTTCACCAGATTGAAGTAGATCCTAGGGATATAGAAAAGACCGCTTTTACTGTTGATCATGGACATTACGAGTATATTCGAATGCCCTTCGGGCTCAAAAATGCCCCATCAACATTTCAAAGAATAATGGATAATATTCTGCGTGAACTAATAGGCAAAGTGTGTCTTGTGTATATGGACGATATTATCGTTTATTCGACGTCCTTACAAGAACATATGGAAAACTTAGAAATGGTTTTTTCAAAATTACGATCGGCTAACCTTAAAATTCAATTGGACAAATCAGAATTCCTACGCAAAGAAGTAGAATTTCTTGGTCACTTAGTGACATCTGCAGGTGTGAAACCGAATCCTAACAAAATCCATGCAATTAAAAATTATCCAATCCCATCAACTCAAACTGAAATTAAATCCTTTTTGGGGTTGCTTGGATACTACCGCAAATTTATAAAAGATTTTGCAAATCTTACAAAACCTTTAACAGAATGCTTAAAAAAGGGAAATAAGATAGTTCTTAACGAACGATATATAAAATGTTTCAATCATTGCAAGGACATTCTAAGTAATGATTCCTTATTACAATATCCCGACTTTACTAAAGAATTTAATTTAACAACTGACGCTAGTAATGTCGCCATAGGAGGAGTACTTAGTCAAGGCCCAATAGGATCTGATAGACCAGTTTGCTACGCTTCAAGAACACTCACGAGTTCAGAACAAAATTACAGTACAATCGAAAAGGAGCTCTTAGCTATTGTCTGGTCAACAAAATATTTCCGACCCTATTTGTTTGGTCGTAAGTTTAAAATCATAACAGACCATAAGCCTCTTAATTGGTTGTTTTCCCTTAAAGAACCAAATTCCAAACTTGTAAGATGGCGTTTAAAATTAGAAGAATTCGACTATGAGATTATGTATAAAAAAGGTAAAGCAAACACAAATGCTGATGCCTTAAGTCGGATAGAAATTCATTTTAACGAATCTAATGGTTCGAACTCTATTTTACAAGCTTCAAATGTATCTGTTCAAAATAATGCAAGTTTATCAGAAAATAATTCTAATATATCAACTGTTCATTCTGCTTCTGAAAATCTAAACGATGGCATATACATCTCTGAAAGACCACTAAATGAGTTTACTGAACAATTAGTTTTGAACAAAACTAACTGTGTAGTGAAACCAAACATGGTTTATAATGTTCTCTTTGAGACCAAACATAGACGCATTTTTAGACAACCTGACCTAGACAAAGAATCAGTTATAATTTCAATCTTAAAAGAATATCTCAACCCTAAAAGACTAACAGCTGTTTATACTGACAATGATACATTCAGACTAGTGCAACGTGTGTTTTCAAAATATTTTGCAAGTAATAAAATATTTAAACTTATTAGATGTACAGACAAATTAAACGATGTTACGAATTCCGACCAACAAGATGAAATCATAAATAAATACCATGAAGATAGTAATCATCGTGGCATCAATGAAACTTTTAACCATCTTCGGAGAACTTATTACTTTCCCAAAATGAAAGAAAAAATAACCAAAACAATTAATAACTGTGAAAAGTGTAAACTTCTTAAATACGACAGACATCCACCGAAAATTCAATACGAACATTCAGAAATACCTAATAAACCCATGGACATTTTACATATTGATGTATACAGCATTCATAACGTACAAATTTTAACCATTTTAGACAAATTTTCGAAATTTGCTTCTGCTTTTATTCTTACTGCACGTGACAGTATGTGTATATCAAGTTCATTAAGACAACTCTTTTCGCAACACGGTACACCAAAGAAAATAGTGTGCGACTCAGCTGCTGAATTTAAATCTAATCTATTCAAAGATTTCTGTACACAATACGATATAAACTTACACATAACGACACCTCAAAATTCTACTGGTAACTCACCGGTCGAACGTTTCCATTCAACTTTGACCGAAATATATCGAATTATTTACGATAAAAACAACAAACAGATTCCGACTGACATATTAAATGAAGCACTAATAACCTACAACAACTGCATACACACTGTGACAAACTTAACACCATTTGAACTAATGACGGGAAGAACACATAAATTCAAGCAATTAACACGTGATAATTCAGAACATGATTATATTAACAAATTAAAAACTTATCAAGACCAATTGTATAGAGATATTAAAAACAAAATCCAAACTCACAATAAATTAAACATAGATAAAATTAATAAAAGTAGGGAAACTCCACCTTTATTCCATAAAGATGATATAATCTTCGAACGGAATAACAGAAGGAATAAAATGGCTCCTAGAGCGAAAAAACTTACAGTAACCAAAGACAATAAAATAACAGTAGAGTAAGTGCGGCAAATATGGCCCACCCTTAACATTTTTTTAAATAAAACCATAAATTTAAGTCTAATTCATTTATTTTTTTTTTAAACAGTCTAACAAAACATTTTTAATTCAGCTTTTAAAAACTTTAACTAAAAAAAGAATAATAACAAAACGTTAAAAACAGAAACTTAAAGGAACTTCATAAATCATATTAAAAAAAATTGCGGCAAATATGGCCTACCTGGTGTTAAATATGGCTCAGTGTGGGCCATATATATAAACTTTATAATTTTTTTTTTAAAATCATGATACCACATATGTTAAGAAAATATTAAACATAATTTAATTTAAAAAAGAAGTTACCAATTTAACTCAAAATTGAATGTTAAAACACTTAAGAAAACTTACCAAAAAATTACAACCAAAAGTAAAAAAAAACAAAGTGCCCGTATATATGTCACAACCGTAGCCCCACATTAAGCACGAAAGACTGAGGCTAAACCGGTTTGAACGTGTTCGTAATGCAACAATTTTTTTTTCGCTCCGGCTTGCGGTTTGGGAAATACCGCTATAGGCCATATTAACCACGTAGGCCACATTTGCCGCACTTACTCTACTAACAAAAAAAAATAGAAAAGCTCACAAAAATAAATTACTAAAAAAACGAAAATTTCAGTGTAACCCAAGTCATGAGTCAACGCATGGACATACAAGATCTATCCAAGAGTCAAGGCCTCCTTCCCATGAAATTAGGTCCGAGTCGAGTGATTGAATCTAACATAAAAATCATCCATATCGTAAATTTAACCGCCTATGAAGAAAATATTAACAACATTAAGAAATCTGTAAAGTTCATTAATAAAAATACAAATCTGGGACTAATGAAAGATGTCACTAATCTCAAATTTAAAGAACTACAAACAAAATTGTTGTCTTTACTTCCCCGATACCGGAAAAGGAGAGGATTAATAAACGGACTAGGTTCCTTGATCAAAACAATTACAGGCAACATGGACAATAATGACGCGGAACAAATAAATAAAGACATACAGAATTTCAAACTCAACGAACATGACATGAATAGGGAATTAAACAGACAAGTTCAAATCAATGACAAAATGATCCAAAGATTTGCAAACATAACCAATCACATTAATACACAGCAAAAAGATTTAGAAGAGTATTTGAGCAAGTATCAATTAGTAATCTCTCAAAAAATTCGAACCGATGAAGACAAATTTCAATATATGCAATATATATATCAGATTAATTATAACATTGAAATTCTTACAAGCCATTTGCAAGAAATAATTGAATCAATTAATTTGGCTAAAGTTAATATAATATCCAAACAAATATTGAATCCGGGTGAGCTTGATCTGATACATGAACATATGAATTTACAAAATATTAAAATTTCTTCTGACGAACAACTTTATGAGTTTTTATCTCTACAAGCTTATTATAATAATACAAACATAATTTTCAGTATAAAACTACCTATCCTTCTCCAACAACCTTTCAACCTATACCATTTGATAAAACTCCCTATAAACGAAACTCTTAGTATAAATTTAAATCAATCCTACGTAATTATGAACGAACATTTCATCCAATACATGAGCAAACCTTGTACATCCATTGAACATACGTTTTACTGCCCAAAAGAAGAGCTGAAGAACTTGACCTCCGAAACATGCATACCAAAAATCATTCAACACAAAGAAGCAGCCTGTGACGTCATCGAAACAACTATCAACAGTAGTATCACCCAACCAGAAGAAGGATTCATACTATTAATTAATTCCCCGACCACGAAGATGACTTCAACATGTGGAATCGATGACAAATTTATCTCCGGAACCCTGCTTTTGCATTATGAAGAATGTGAAATAAAAATTAACAATATTATCTACAAAAACAAATTAACTATGTTTTGGGATCAAATTAAGATTATTCCATCAATTTTTATCAAAATTAATAACTCTCTTCATTTAGACAAATTTAATACCAGTACATTGGAAGCAACCAAAATAACCAACACCGAAGTTATCACTTTGACCAAAGATATGCCAGACCACCGACCAGAGTTTTTGATTTACATCATCATCATCTTTTTCTTAATTGCAACCATACTATACCTTAAACGTCATAGAAACAATAATCCTGAAGAGGAAGCAATGGACCGAGAAGCTCCGAATGATAATGTAACATTATCATGGCCGTCACTTCATACTTAGGCGGGAGGAGTTATGAATCTTCATAAATATATATATATATATAATGTATCTAATATTATGTCAATGTAATCATAACCTTTTAATTAATATTCATTTCAAACAATATTGCATTTCATTTAAATTTGGTTGTCAGCACATAATTGCTTTATTTGAATTGTAAATTAAAACCACTTAGACTCAGGTGTGAGAAGCCTTCTGCATTTCCGTTCTCACACCAAATAATAAATGTATCTATATTTTGTTATTCTCCAGGTTATGAATTTAAATCTTGTTGCATTTGATTTTCGGACTTGAACGAATAAAGTTGTATATTTTTTTGAAACCTTGCTTGGTTGCTTACTTAACTCACGCACAAACATCCCTCGTAAGATCATTGATTTGAATATAAAGGACTTAAAGCGTAGATAAATGTCAAATTTTAATTCGAACAATCAGACATATTTGCATAATTTCTTATAAGAAGTTAAAAATCCAACTGAAACTTTCTTTTCAGTAGGCAAAAGAACTGGAAAAATAATTTACGAAAATAAGACTGGTCGTCATAGTTTTGTTATTGGTAATCAAGTTGCAGCTTTCCAATAGAATCCAATAGAATAAAAATTACACTATCCACGTAAGGTTTTGAGATATTACCTTTTAACTTAACCTTAACTTTTTGATGATATCTAAATGTATGACGTAGCATTTTTTTTACAACATCGCTTTTTTCAATATTTAATTGAAATATTTTCATTACTTCATTAAATTTTCGAAAAATCTCCATTAATTCCTAGATTTGAGCTGTCTTACAAAAACCTAACAGAAACGCTATAACGATTTTCAGCAGAAAAAGGCATATCAAGTTTTTGAAATATATGTATTAGAAAGCATACAAATAATGTTGAAAATGGACAGTTTTAAAATTTGATCAGATTGTTAAAATTGAAGTTTGGAATCGCAGTCAGCATTTTAAATTAATTCCAAAACTATGAAAGCATTTAATTCAAGGCTTCTGAAAACTTCATATAGAGTCAAATAAAGAATCATAACTAATACGAATTTCCAGAAACTAAGTAAGTGATAGAAATATTGAGGACCAGTTTTGATTAGGATAACTCAATCCTTTACAAAATTATTGTTTTGTTTGGGTGTCAGACAAACAACGCAATTTTGTCGACCTGAGCTATAACTTAATACGCGGAGAATGTTGTTTTTGACATTTTTTAAGATGCATACAGTTTTATTTTTTTATTACTAAAATAAAAACATACACACCATTTTACTAATTTGGTTTAACTTTTCTTAAACTTAATTTTTGCATTGCATACTTTTCGAAGTTTTTTAATTGATAGTTTGTATATTACGTATTTTATCAAGTGCAGGTTTTCAAGGATACCAATGGAAAGTCATAAGCTTAGGTCACACCCACCCCCTTTTTAAACTTTTATATCTGAATACAGCTTAAACAGGAAATATCCTTTGGTTTTTTAATCAATTCCGTCTATTTGTTGGGGTGAAACGAGAATAATCTCTCGACGCTCTTTTCTTTCTTTTTATTCATTGTCTCCATAACCATAAAAAGGATACAACATAAATAAAGAACACAACAAAAACAAATAAAATTGCTATTTTACATACAACAAAACACAAGTTAGAAACTTTAACATTTATTTCTGTTTCTATTTCAATTTTTTTTTCTATTTCTATTTATCAGTCAGTGCACTACAGTTTTATTTTTCTGTCCTGTCTTTTTAAATTTAACTTTTTTATTTCGTCCTTTTTTTTGCCGTATGATAAGTTTCCTGCCACGGTCACAAAATGACCGTGTTTTACTGGAACTGACTCGGACCCAGTGACTGTCATTATTGTCCTTTGTTCATCCTCTTATTCTGGGATTTCTTTTGCAATTGGTGATGCTGTGAAGATTGTAGTTGCTTATCCCTCTTGTCGTCCTGCAAAAGGATACGTCGGAAGAGCACTGGATCGGTATCGGTCAGAAGTGTATCTTCGGGTCTGCTGTTTACATCGAATACAAAACACTGCTCTAAGTTTGCCCATGTACGCTGACTCGGACAGACATTCAACTTGTCCAAGAGTTTCGAACTCATGTCGGGTATAATGGGCTGCAAGATGATGCCACAAAGGCGAAGACTGTCCATTGTCATCGAAAGGATGGTATCTAACTTTTGAGAGCGCTCACTTGGTGTCGTTGCAGTAGTTGTCGAAGTCGATGTCGGTGTCGTAGCCGTTGTCGTTAATGCTTCCGTTGGAGATGCCTTCTTCAATTCCCAGGGCTTAGAGGACTCAAAAAAGTTATTTGTGGCATGGAGTGCTGCCATAACCTTATCCACGACTAAATAGAAATTGTTTTCCTCATAGTGCTGGGCACATTTTTCTGTTTGTTTAAGGAAAAAAAGGGGAGACAAATAGAAAACGGGATTAAATCTAGCCTGATGGTGTAAAGATTGAAAAGTGAAGGGGAACATAAGAATTCTCACTTTTCAAAAGTGATTGATATTTTCTACTTCAAGCATTGACTCGGAGAATTCTTGTCGTTCTTTACCTGTTAGTTCAGAGAGTACCTCTTGCAGGCGCTTGGCAGCATCTAATCGCAGGATATCGTTGCAGTGATGAACATAAATGCGAGGATAAATTTGACGAGGATTAAGGGATTTAGCACACCCTCGCGATAGAAGGTTTCCCAATGTGTCCGCAAGTTCTGAGTTCAAAATACGTAGGGCTTTGGTGCTACTGTAATCTGCAACAAAATAAAAAGAAAAGGGAAATGAAAATCGATTTAAAATCAGGAGAATGAAAAATTAAATTTTATTATTCATTTTCATGGATGTTTCGTATATGTATTAAACAGAATCAACTACATTTAATTTAAAATTAATTAAATCACATTGTATTGTAAAACAGTTGCATATTTGAAGGGCCTTATTAAACTTTATTACAGCTTTAACTAAACCAATCAAAAATGGGATTTCAAAGGAACTACTATTTTCATCTGCTCACACAGTAGAAAATTTCAATTAAAAGAATTCAGTATTTCCTCAGCAAGGAATAATAATTCCAACAACATCCTTAAGTGGTATCATACAAAACTTTAAAAAAATAAAAGTGTCAGTTTTCTGAAAAAAAGAATAAAAATATAAAAAAATACTGCTAAAAGTTGATGAAAATTTATTTTCGACTCAAACATCTAGGCAACAATTAAATGGTTCGGTTTCAAATTAATTACTTAAATCAAAAAAAAAAACAATTTTTTAAACGGACTTTTTTGGGCAAAATATAAATCGACAAGAAATACTATACACAAAATTTTTAAACCTGGGGTGGAATCAGCTAAGTTGATATTGGATTGATGACAATCAAAAAAAGAGGCTGGGATGCGACCCACACTGATAACTTCCCATCCCGTCTGTCGATTTGTCTTGCTTAAAAGTTTGTCTATATGTATCAATTTTTACCAAATTTGCGTACTATTTTTTGTAGATTTTATTTTTTTATGAAAAAACGGACTGTTGGATTTTTATATCGAATGAAATATGAATATCGAAAACAATATTTTCTGTGAAATAAAATAAGTTTGAAGCCAATATTTGTAATTTTTGAAAAGCTATTTGAATCGAAAGTACATTTTTACCAAGTTTTAGTATTGTTTTTTTTTTAGGTTTTTATTTTTTGTAAAAAAAACTGACAATTCGATTTTTATTAAAATTGTATCGAATGTTGAAAACAATATTCCTTATAAGTTAAAATTAGTAAAAAGCCATTATCTCAAGTTTATGAAAAGATATTTGAGTCGAAAATCAATTTTTACCAACTTTTGTTAATTTTTTTTTTATCGGTTTTTAATTTTTTGTAAAAAAACTGTCAATTGGATTTTTCTCAAAATTTTTCTGACTGTTGACAACAATATTTTTTGAACGATAAAAATAGTTTGAAGCCAATATCTCAAAGTTTTGAAAAGATATTTGAGCCGAAATCAATTTTTACCAACTTTTATTAATTTTTTTTGTGTTTTTTTTTTTGTAAAAAAATTGTCAATTCGGTTTTTCTCAACATTTTTCAGAATGTTGAAAACAATATTTCTTATAAGATAAAATAAGTTTGAAGCCTTAATCTCAAGTTTTTGAAAAGATATTTGAATCGAAATTCAATTTTTACCAACTATGAGTAAATTTTTTTAGGATTTTTTTTTTTATAAAAAAAACTGTTAATTATATTTTTCTCAAAATTTTATCAGATGTCAAAAACATTATTCTTCGTTGCATAAAATTGTTTTGGAGATGAAATCATATTTTGGTCGTGAAATTTTCGAGGTGACAAATTTTTTTTCCAGTTTTTTTGATTTATAAAAAAAAACGTTAATTGGATTTTTTTTCCAAAAATATAATTGTTTTGTATTATGTTACAATATATATTATTAAATTTAATTCAAGTCTCTAGCATCATTGGTTCATAAGATATTTAGGTTTAACCAAAATGTTCACATTTTTTTAAACTGCTATGGTATAAAAAAAAACACCCACGCAATTTTCTTTAGAGCTCTTTCTGCATCTTTCTGCCTTATTATCTGTATAACAAAATTTATTTGAAGTCGATATCTTTTCTGGTTCTTTAGCTATGGAGAACGAAAAAAACGTCGCGAACGTACAGACGTACGGACGTACGAACGTGTACACACGCACGCACAGACATCTTTCTAAAAATCGTTTATTTCGACTCTAGGGACCTTGAAACGTCGAGAAATGTCAAAATTTTCAATTTGACAAATCGGACCCATTTCAATAACTTCCTATGGGAAGTTAATAATTTGAGCTCTGTAAGGTGATAATCAAATTAATAGCGAAAAAGCTGTCCAAATAAAAATGTGTTAGACATTTTCCAACAAATTTGTTGATTCTGAATAAAGCTACAAGACGTTACACAAACGAACATTTTGTCAGATACCTTTTTTCATTAATAAAAAACATCAATTAAGATAACCACATTCGAAAAAAACAAGAAAAGTAAGAATGTTTATCAAACAGAGCCAATTTGTTACTTTTATAGGAACCAGTTTAAAATTGCACCATGGCAACAATGAATTTTCATAATTCTAATCTAAAATTGTTAAATCGCATTGAATTGAGTTGATTTATCTTATAGACGGCTCGGTGATAAAATTGACTATACAAAATGTGATAGTCATTTATATAACCATAGCCGATTATACATCTGATTTCCGACTCGAATAACTCGAAAATCAATAAAGGTATTTTTTCAAAATTATTTCAATCTACAGATATTGTTTTTAACTCCAGGTGTTTTTTCTTAGAAAAAGCCACTTAAAGTGGGTAAAAATTGGTTTTCGACTAAAATAACTCGGGAACTAAAACTGATATTAAAATCAAACTTATTTCATTATGTGCAAAAAAGATAAAGAAGTTGTCAGAGTGGGTGTCTTTTTTTTAAATTGAAATTCGACGTCATTTTAACAACCGGGGGCGTAATTTCTCTGTTTTAAAATGAAATTAAGAAGGATTATGAATAACATCATCAAGCATCATGGGCATGATTGAAAAATATGAGTTTTTTTGGATTCTGAAAACCTTGTAATTCAAAGTATTTGAAAACATGTTCGTTTTAAAAATGTAGGAACAAAAATTGATTAAAACAAAATTTTCAAAAACATTAAGGGTAAAAACAATTGTTTGCAAATAATTGTCATAACGCAACTTAAAATAAACGTCATGAATCATGAAGATTGTGCCATAAAATGGCTCCGTACAAAATGAATTTTCTTTATAATTTGTTTTTGTGATTCTTCGGAAATTATTGATTTTGTTTTTCCGGAGACTTTGTATATGCAATCATCGAAATCGGTCAATGCTTTCTTGAGTTATAAGTGTTAGGTTAGTTTAATGGGCTAGTGATTGATGGCGTTAGATCCATTGAGATACCCCGAAGTGTTCAACTTTCCTAAAAATAAATTATAAGAACCTATTATGTCTATGGATTCTCTTGTTCTAGCCGTTTATATGCTTTTATGTTGTTGATCTGTTTAAGTACACGTAAGTCTATATAGGGTTGGTCCAGAGTTGTACCTTACCTCACCAGCTCATCAGCTCTCTCGTTTCCAGCCACATCATTGTGACCTGGTACACAGCTAAGAACCGTTAGTTCTTGGCGACAGTAAGTTACAAGCTTTGATTTAATTACTGTAGCAGAAATTGATTTTATTGCTGCTGGAAAATGGTTACATGAGCTCCTGATAACGCCAACCTGTTTTGCAGCGTATGTCACTGTCAATACATCGGCTTGGAAGACACTACTTTGATCGGGGAGTCTAATAGAGTTGCCAAGATTAAGTGTTTCAGAAATAAACCTTCCGCATCAGTTTTTGATCGGTCAGTATATATAGATATTGTCGACTCACTTGTATGTGGGGAATAGTACCCGTTTGTTCCTTACAGGGGGGATTATACTAAGGGGTTAATTGAAATTCAGACATAGGGTCATGTGGGGTCTGTGCTCACATTGTTCCCTATGTAATTTTTGTACAATCCGCGCGTGCCTGGTGTGGCTGATGGTTTTCCAGCAATTGGTCTGGCTTAGTTGTAAGATTTTGTTTGCAGCAGTTTCCTTTACATAAAGGTCCAGTAGTAGAAGATTGAGTATTGCTTCTATTTCTGTGGTGGGAGTGGTCCTTATCGCTCCTGTTATACGTATGCATTTTAGACGATTTTTAGCATTTTCTAACGCTTTCCACCATACCTTGTTACTATTAGTTAGTACTAGTCTGCCGATTGCAGTGTACATCCACCGTTTGATTTTAAAATATTTCCCCAGTTTTTACTGAAGATCCAATTGCATGAGTAGAATGCGATCAGAGCTTTTTTTGATCTCTTCAATATATTTGGGCCCTATTTCAGCTTTATACAAGGAATTGTAAAACATAGTATTTTCATCTAATTTGTAAAATATAGTATTTTACTCTTATTTGTAAAGAGTACTAGGTCTATTTTGAGTGGGTTAATCGTCAAGCCACAATTTTTTGTCCCTGTATAAATTCTGAATAAGGCTTGGTTCAGTTGTTCACTTAGTGGTTAGGAATTTTGATGTCGCCAGTAGAGCTACTTCATCAGCGTAGGTCACTGCTTTGACACCACTGTATTCGAGTTTGGTAATTATTTCGTTTATGACCAGAATACGAAGAAATGGTGAGAGTACACCTCCCTGAGGTATTACTCTGGATGTTGATACTTTGATCTCTGTACCACCTAGTTCGTTATTGATCTGCCAATGCTTTAGCGTGCGTATGATCCAGTTTGATTGTTCTATTTCTGGACCGGTGAGAGCTGTTTCGACTGCAGTGTTTTGTACGATGTTATAGGTCCCTTCGATGTCTATAAGCGCTTCTAGTGTATGCTCCTTATCATGGAGTGTTTTTCTATATTTGTCATGACGCAGAGTAGGGCTCTTTCTACACTTTTGCTTTTAGAATATGGGTGTTGTGAATAATATAAAACTTCAGGCCCGAGGTTACAGCGAATATGGATATCTAGAAGTCTCTCTAGCATTTTAAGAGTAAACGATGTTAGACTAAATTGGAATTACTAGGCTCTTGTGTAGCATCACAAGAAAGATGCCGTCCGGCGATTTAAATGGTAAGAAAGAGGTTATGGTCCATTTAATCTTTTAAACTGTTATCAGACCGATCGGGACTATATTTTCAAAGTAGGTTGATAGCTCTGATTCGTTATTAACATGATTACAGCCCAGGAAGTGGGTATCTACCATGAGTTCTAAGCTATCCCGACAAGTTTTTATTGACCCTATTGGCGTAGGTTCTTCTGAAGGAATTTTCCGAAGTCTCGATAAATTGTTGATATGTACATTTTATTTCGTCGCAGAATTTTGTAGAAGCGCATCTTTGTGACTTGTTGTGACTATGCCTTGAATCTTTTTGGACTTGACTTGAATTAGTCCCAGTAGCTGTCTATAGTTTAGTGCGTTTAGCAACATTGAAACATTTCTTTCCTTAAGATGCCAAGGTCATTTGTCCATCAAGGTGATTTTTTACTTTCCCTAGATGGCGTTTTAAGAGGGCAACTATCTTCGAAAGCTTCCCATAAAATTTGTGTAAGCTCAATTCTAACTGTATAACGTGAGTGTAAATAATAATAATAATATAGAAACTTTTTCAGTTAGTATTGCAATGATTCCTAACAGGCTAGGCTAGAGTTCTTTTTTCTTTTGTTTGAATTGTAAATTCAATTGGTTATATGGAGTTATAAGAGAATTAACTTACTCGTATATTAATTTTTTGTAAGCAAATAATAAAGAAGAATGAATATTAACGTATTTTGAGAACGTTTTAAAAAATGACATTTATCAGAATTCAAACAATAATTTATGTATATAAACAAAAACATATGAAAAACATATGGTCTTAATTACCAATACCGTTTACAGAGCTTATGTATATGACTGTCATTCAATTTGGTTGGTAGGTATTTTGTTTTTTTTTTTCGTGCCATTTTTCTATACAAACTCAACCACAATTGTTCAAAACAAATTAACGTGAAGTGTCAGCAGCAATGGTTAAACATGAAAACAAACCGTTTTCAACCAAAACTTAATTGAATTCGATACCACAAACAGAATAAAGCAAAAGAGAAGTTGAGAAGAATCTATCCACGAGTATAGCCATATTTCTCTGTGAGACTCAGGCAACCGAAACAGATATCCTAATCGTATTTGAAACAGCTACCCGCTTTCAGGGACGTAATTCACCAAAGATTTAGGGAAGGGGTAGAAGGTTTATATTGCAATTAATAATCGTCTTTATTCTTGAAGCAGAAGTTTTCTATACAAAGGATAACAAATACACAAATGGAAAGTGGGTGGAAACCACGCCCTTTATCCGAAAAGTGGATTCCGACGATTCCATTCTTCTATCTGTACGTCTGTGCCTGCCACTTGGTCGATGAAGTTCAAATTTGAAACTAAAGATTTTAAGTAGATTTGCTTTAGGCATTTTTTTTCTTCATGTTCTTATTACATATTTGAAAAAAAAAATCGAAGTTTCTCCAAAATGACCTCATAGATTTTTTTTTTATTTTCCCTCACCCAACAGACTCTTTCGATGCATTGAAAAGTTCTTGTGATCAAGTCGTGGGTTTTATTTTGTACACCACAAGACTTACCTTTGCACAAAATTTTAAGATTCAACGTTTTTGATAAGTTCTTCATAATTTTGAAGATCAGGTTAGTCAGTTACAGTTTTTGCGATTTTTGAAGTGTTTCATCCTTACACCTGTACTAGCAGTTGAAATTTTGTAAATAAGAGTTTAAAATTTGATTTGCTCTGAAGTAAGAAGGTTGTCGAAAACCGTCTACGTTCGTTCTTGCAAAAATTGGTTTTGAATTCTAAATATGTTGTGTATAATATGTATTTGGTTATTTATCAATTGATGTTTTTAAAAAAATTAGAAAAACCAAAAAATTTCTTCACTTTTTTCAAATTATTGTTGATTTTAATCCAAAATTTCCTTCGATAAAAGGGCAATTTTGTAACATCGTGTGATGCTTCAATATAATGGATTGATGTAAAAATACTGTATGTTCTCTATCTGCTAAGTTTTGAACTATCAAACTGCATTTAAGGCTTCGATTATAATTTTTTTGCAGACTTTAATTCACAATTCAAGAACTCTTTTCTTCAGAATTTATTTTTAAACTTTATCTTGGATAACAATCTTATGATTTTAATTTGTTTCCCTTTATACGCACCTGACCATCACTTCATCAAATAGAAAATTTAATTAAAATTCAATAAACGAACGATGAACCACTAGTTAGTACAATAACAATAGTAGAAATACATATGGACGGAGGGATTATTTGGTAGATGGCGCTAGGAGCATATAGAAGCATTCGATTTCACAAGAATTTATTTGGTCAAAGCCTCAGCTCTATGACACTATTAGTGGGAATATTCCCTGCAACTGTTCTCCTACCATATTTAGAATAATGATTAAATCAGCTTCAATGAACAACAGCGGCTGGCGGCCGGCGGCGGTGGTGGTGCCAATGTGATGTTGCCGATGGTGGCCTTCAGCGGCATCAGCGGTACTATAATATTGTCCATGGTGCAGTAAGTATGTTATTTATATTAAACTAAAGAACTGGAATGTCCTGTGGTAATGATGCATAGAATATTATTTCGATAGAGAGCATTATTGAGCTGGTTCCTGCTGCTGGTGTTGAATCAATTGGGAATTACATATCGTTTAGTTGTGGGAGGCTATATTGAAATATGTTTACCATAATATATAAAGGATTTTCTTGTCCAAGTGAGTGACGATGCATTTGAAATGGAAACAACCAACATCGATATTGGATATAAATTGAATTACTGGAAATTAAATTCAAATCATGTAGCAATAATACATCACATTAATTTAAAACAAACAAACATTAATTTACATTTATGAGGATTAAGAGATAATTTGACAAAATTATCATATTAAAATAATTTGTATTGGGATGATGTCGATGTGTTTGAATATAGTGAAATATTAAAACTAAACAAAAACGTATTTGTCTTCCTGGAAAACATGTGAACAGGTAGCAAAAAGTTATTGATATAAAAGTTTTCCAATTGTTACTTGACGCATTTCAACTTTAACTATAAATTCGCACTTTAACTAATCACCAAAACGTTAATGTCAAAATATTTAGTAAAACAAATAAATAATGATTTATTGGTCAGACAAAAACCCTTAGGCAGGTACTCCAGTGGCGATGGCACCATATAAGTCGATTCCCATCGACTTACCTTTTGTAAATCTCAATATCAACAAACAAACTTCACGCAACATTGTATATAAACAAATCATACAACAGCAACGCTTGTGACATCGACATTACTTTACAATAATTCAATCAACATGTATTTTCTTCTTTAAAGGTATGCCGGGTTATTATTTTATCGCTGAATAGAACAAAATTTGTTTTCTCTCCCGTTTTCTCTTCTACTTCTCGCTAGGCGCGTGCTTCTTTATTCAACCAACGCTTTCTTAAGCATAGAAATAACCCGATGTTCACCGCCATTCATCCGATGAATTTGTATGTATCTGAAAATTCACTTGCTTGTGCAAAAACCAAACAAGAGTGTTGGAAATGGAGAAATGCGCATTGCGCATGTCAGGTCAGGTTGAGCCTAGCAAAGCAAAGCAATATGTTGACGCACTACACTTGTTATTCATTTTCATAGAGTAAACACAAATTCAACCATTCTGTATAGGAAACAAGACAAACGTAACCCGTCTCTTATGGACTAATTGGATATTTTCCTTCATTCTCGGCGGATAAAGTTTATGAAGTTGGGGTTGCCACTTAAAGAAAATTGCGTAGTGGAATAATTTTTGGCAGAAAGTTACTGTAATTTTAGTTAAGTGGCACAAGTAGCCAAAATTAACTAGGCAAATGAGATTTTGTTCTAAAATACAGTTTACAAGCAGATTGCAGTGCAAGGTGTAGATATGAATAAAAGTGTGAACAACAAAATTATTAATTAAAGATAAAAAGTTAATTAAAGTTTGAATTGGAAGTGATTTGTGAAAAGTGGTTGAATTTTGTTTAAATTTTAGTTACTCAAAATTCATAATGGCTCTTATAGAATAGAATGTTAGATAAAAATAATGGCTTTGGGAAACTTAATTTCTTAAAGAAAAAAAAGTGATAGAAATAGGACGCTCTACCCCTCCATTGAGCTTATCTATTAAATAAGAAAGCAAAGATTTTTGTAGGTTTTCGCGTTATTTTAAAAAAGTTGTCAGTTGAATTACTAATTCTTAAAAATTTTAAAATTAAATTAAATTAAAATTTTTCATATAAAGAAATAGTTTTGTGAAATAAATTTTTAGTCGAAAACAAATGTTTACCAATTTTAGTAGCATTTCTTTTATTTTTACAAATAGGATGAATGAAATTAATTTAAGAGATATCAAGAACCGAACATCAATTTTTATCAAATTTGCGTACTATTTTTTGTAGACTTTATTTTTTTATGAAAAAACGGACTGTTAGATTTTTATAAAAAAATTACTGAATATCGAAAACAATATTTTCTGTGAAATAAAATAAGTTTGAAGCCAATATTTATAATTTTTGAAAAGCTACTTGAGTCGAAAGTAAATTTTTACGAATTTTTAGTATTGTTTTTTTTTTAGGTTTTTATTTTTGGTAAAAAAAACTTTCAATTCGATTTTTCTCGAAATTTTATCGATAGTTGAAAACAATATTTCTTATAAGTTAAATTAGTTAGAAGCCATTAGTTATTTATTTATTTAGAAGCCATTATCTCAAATCTTTGAAGTATTTGAGTCGAAAATCAATTTTCACCAACTTTTATTAATTTTTGTTTAGGTTTTTATTTTTAGTAAAAAAACTGTCAATTCGATTTTTCTCAAAATTGTTCCGAATGTTGAAAATAATATTTATTTTAAGATAAAATAAGTTTGAAGTCATAACCTCAAGTTTTTGAAAAGATATTTAAGTCGAAATTCAATTTTTACTAACTTTGAGTAATGTTTTTTTTTAGGTTTTTATTTTTTATAAAAAAACTGTCAATTTGATTTTTCTCAAAATTTTACCAGATGTTAAAGACGTTATTTTTTATTGCACAAAATTGTTTTGGAGATATAATCATTTTTTATTCGTAAAATTTTTGAGATGACATTTTTTTCCATTTTGCGGCTTTAAAAAATTAACTTAAAGTTTTGTATACAACTCCATCTCTTCGTCACCTTAAAGTTGTAGCACTCCATAAACATTTTAAGAATGATATGTTACGTGACTCATTTCCACAAATTTTTTATTTAAGTGTTGCTTCAGTTGAGAGATCTTTTTCAGCAAGTACATTTCATTAAGTACATTTCTGATATTTTTTCTAGTCGCTCATTTTTCTCCGACTTACCTTTAGAAATAAGTCACGCCTCGCCACTGAGGTACTCGTATATGCTTCAATCGTAAATACATAAATACTATAGTGTGCAGAGATCGTCATATTACATGTTCTCCTTTGTAAATATACTGTTAGGAGTTCCACAAGGGTGGGTTTTGGGACCTATGTTTTTTTGAATTTTTTCAAATTAATTTTTAAAATCTTATTAGTTTAATTCGGATATATTTTGAGAACTATAAAACTTTCAACAATAATACTAAGTAAAAATATTGTAGAAACTAATTTTGTATTAGAATTATCTGATAGATACATTCATGGCATTTAGTTTTTACATATGATTTCCGGCATGTGTAATTCGATCAGTTCAAATTTGTATGACCGCTTGACGTTGATGGTGGCTAGAATATCGGCTTCCAATGTTTTAAAGGTCAATCGTATGTTGGCATTAACAAAGGATTCAACAATGCTCCATACAAAGTAATTGAGATGCGTTGATTCGCAGGAACGAGAGAATCAGCTTTAAAAATAGAGTTGTCACAAAATTGATTTTGCAATATTTGATAGTTACTTACTTCAGCTCGGTCCCTAGGCTGTCTCAAGTTTATAAAAATTGGATTCGTAGACCTTCCCGGCTAAAGCGTTAATGTTTCCTCTACATGACCCAGCCACCTAAGTCGTTGGACTTTTATTCTTTAAACCAGGTCAATGTCGATGTACAGCCCGTCTTCTTCTCACCTCTCCATCTATGCAAACGTTACCAAAAATCACCCAAAGAATTGTTCTCTCTAAGCATTCTAAGACGCTCTCATCTTTCTTTTACAGGGTTCAGGTCTTAGCGTTATAAATTAGAAGCGGGATGATGGGTGTCTTATAAATGGTTTTTCAATAAAGGCGGGTAGATGTTGAGTGTAGATGTCATGGCGTTGATGATTTTTCGGCCAAAATTAGGGTCTTCTTCCAAACGATTCGAAGACCAGCCAGCGAACAAACGGCGTTGTCTATGGTCATGAACTTTAAGCTCCTGGGTTAGTTGGATCTTGAGTTCTTGTGCACGGCGAGGAATAGACTGCCTCGGGTTCTGCTGTACACTTTGACGAACCGCGGCGACGTTCTCGGCCGATCTTGCGTTCCTTGACCGCACGGGTGTTGGCTGATTGCTTACTGAAGCGGTCGTCTCAAATTCTGCCACCAAACGTTGAAGAGTCGACTCTGAAGGGCCATCATGTCTACCGTAAAATGGGTGCAATGCGCGCAACGTTTTGAGTTAACAAACACTCATTTTGATAATAAAGTTTTATCATTTGAAGGTGCTGTTCAATCAAGTAACTTGCCATGATGATTTAGCATAAACAACTGAATAATAAACAAAAGATTTGAGAGATGTCACCAAAACAAAATGGCCGCCACGGGGCGCCAAAATCTACCCGCGCCAATGTAAAAACCCTATAGATGGTGATTTTAGATATTCGAGAGAGCACTTTACTACTCAATTGCCTTCTAAGTCCAAAGAAGCAGCGATTTGCAAGAGAGTTATTCTTCGTTTTATTTCAGCGCTGGTGTCGTTGTATGAATGTATAGCGGTGATTAAGTAGGCAAAGTAATTAACTACCTCAAAGATAAAGCTGTCGATCAAAATTGATATGGAGATGGTGGGTATTGATTTGGAGTTTCTGGGGTTTTTCCAAGATCTGCAGTAATGTGAATATTTGGTCAATGGTGGACTTTCCTGATCTGAAGCCACACTGATAATGTCCTATCAGGTTATTGACGAACGGCTTCGCAATATTCAGAGGATCTCTTTTAATGTGTATTGAGCAAACTATGCTGAAATTCCACTCATCAGCAATGCTTTCTTGCAACCATATTTTGCAGATGAGGTGGTGCATACTCCTTACCAAGTCATCGCTTGCTGCTTTGAATAACTCGGCAGCGATGCCGTTAGCCTTAGCAGCTTTGTTGTTGAATGCTGCTATCTCTATTTGTCATCAGTAAACCCGTCTGCTTCTGAGGCTTGTTGGTGCTTCGCAACTATGATATTTGTACGTGTTCAGGAAGTCACCCCGACGCACGACACAACCTTTAACCTGGAGGGCCAGATCCTTAGTATAACTCCATGGACAGGAGCCAGATAGACCGCTCTTACCAGGCATGGGCACTGATTATGTCAGAGAAGCGCTATAAGGTGTTCAGTAAATAGTTCAACCTAACTGAAACTGTAGATACCTCCGTTGAATTCCTCCGCTGCCGTCTGGATAAGGAGAGGTACATACCTTAGTGCAAACAAATCTCCACCCTATCTCGTTTGCTACCCCCCCCCCACTGGGGTTGAAGCCCAATCTCCAGTTGAGGTACTAGGCACCCGATCTTCACTATACGGGGAGGTGAGAGTAGGAGTTGATAGACAGATTTGGGTTTTGAGAAAAACCCTGAACCTTGAATGTACATGTCTACCATTTGAATAGGATATTTGATAGTTAGGTGCGTTGTATGTCAAGTAGCTCTCACTTCTTGGAACCTTATGTCATCAAAGTTAAGCTGATTGGATTTGGAAACTAAAATACAATCAGCATTAGCTCGATTGCGCTCACGAATCACGACAACGGCAGCTCATTTCAAAAGAAACAACCAAACAGTCAATTTAAATGGATTTATTTGAGATTCGTTAATGGCTTGAGATATGTCTTAGCTCGATACACGTTTGTTTTGCTTAATGGCAAAGCCTTGGAAGGAGAAATGAGCTTTACCTTCAAACATCATAAAATGGACGAAGTGCTCTATGAGGTTCGCGAACAGATTTATCTGTTTCAAAATTTATTTCCACAACTTGAAAGCGTTTGTTTGGTGTTAAACGATTTATAATGAACTTCCAAACCTTACTGAACAGAAATATCTACACAGTTTGACATACTCAACTGTCAAACCATAGACAACAACCATCGAAACTTCTCATGTAGAAAAAAAAAAACACCTTTTTATACTATAATCCATTGGTCTTCATTATTGAGAATATAGTTTTTAATTTGTTAAGTGAACTTTATATACAAAACTTTATCCCACAATCACTTTTAAATTAGCTTAACTGATACTTTTTTTTTAAATAGTAAAGTAAACTTTTACACAAAAACTTTTTCAATCAAAAGAACACAGAGATAAAAAAAAAAAGAAAATTTGTAAGAGGTGGTTTACCTATATTTCAAATTAGCATTTCTTGTTTTCTTTCTTTAGTTAATTTTAACATCATAATGATGAAATGAATAATATTTGTTTTGTCTTTATCTCAAATCTTTAAACACTGAAGCATGAAATTGAATTTGACCGCATTTTAGATAATTTGTCATTTCTTTCAATATTAATTAATCTTATATATTTTTGTTTGTTTTGATGTCATGATGGTGGGCTTGGTTGATGAAGTGAATATACAATACATACTTTGATTGGAACTTAATTAGATATTATTGACTTTACCTATATATTGATTAATTGACAAACAAAAAAGTACGAAATTTCATCACCTTTAGTTGGCTATGTAATTAAATTTTCCGGAAATGCTAAGCTATGCTATAAATAAAGAAAAAAAAAGACAACGATAGAGTTTGATAGAATTCAAAATAACACAAACATACGTATCGTAACGTCGTTGGTGAAACGTAAGCAAAAAAAAATATTTACTTTCAGGAAGTAACATACAAAAAAATATATCCATTTATGCAATCTATACAAACAAAAAAGTTGAAAATGTTTGTATCCTATCTTAAATGGCATTTACCAAAACCAGTGAAGCCACTGTAATTTTTTGGTGGTCCGTAGCACTTCCTTTTTCGAATTTTTAAGTTTTTGCATATAAAAGTGAATGTTATTGTAGAATAATCCATAAAAAAAAACATTTACATATTTTTAAAAACCTCAAAACCAACTTAAAAATTACTTATCTTAACGTAACAATAGTGAATCAAGGATGTTAAAAAGGAGTCATTTTTTGAAGGTATCAATTAATTTTAATACCAAGAAATTTTGCTAATTAATGGCAAACATAATTTTTGGAGCTCCCAAAGGTAATTTATTATAACAACTTTAAGTTTTAAATGCTGGTCTTAAAAGTTTCTTCCGTTCGCCTTGCTTCATAAATGGTGTTCCAAAAAGCTACAATTACTAGAAATGAAAAAAAAATGAAAAACCCATTTTTTTGGAAAATTTTGATCAGGAGTGAAATCGGCTAAACTGATAGTTGACTATCACATTTTTGACTATCATGTATGATCGTTTATACTTTTCCGTCCGTGTAAGATGATTATGTATTTTGAAATTATATTTTTTTTCTCAAAACTTGGTATCACTTCAAAAAAAAATATGTACAATCAATCTTGAATCTGACTCTTGTGTCAAATTCTTATTTATTTAAAAATAAACAAGTCGAATATTACAAAAAAATCGGAACAAAATGTTAGTAAACATTGCTTAAAATCCTAAAAACAATAATTTTAATGCATTAGATAGATAAAGATAGATAGATAAATTCTTTATTTTTTCGATTCGATGTTGATACAATTATAATCTTAAGAATACGGACATGACTATCTGCCGTCTGCCGGAATTAATGCGTTAATTAATACAAAAAGCGCACGCGCGTAAAGCACAAAAGAAAATTTTGACGGATTTTATGTAGCAGGATACGGACTTTGCCAAAACCTTCTCTGCAAAGGAAGATATTTATAAGGAATGTTGTGCGAAAAACTTTTAAAGACCTTAAATGCAACTGGACCACCAACTAAACCCAATAAAAAAAAATATTTCTAATTCGTATTTATTTTCAAAGATTTGGACAACGCGAAAATATTCCGTAAATGAAACTCATACAGAACCAAAATTCCCTAAAACAAACCGGAGGAGGCCCGTTTATAGAGTTACCATTGGACACAAATGAAGACTAAAGTAAGTTAGATTTAGTTTTAATAAAATATTCATTTATGTTTCTTTTGAACATTCTTAGATTAAGATGAAGAAATTAAAGCCCTTTTATCGGACTCGGATAAAATAATAGCCCAACAACCAAATCCTAATTCCACAACTGAAGTTGTTACCTCACAAACTGTACTTTGCCCAGTCCGTACCAACTTCCTTTTGCTAACCACCGCTCCCAAGAAAATTTAATGTCATGTAATGGAGGACAGGAGGAATACGTGTTGAACGGATTCCAGTTGGCAAATCCAAAAGCTCGAAAATTTGAATAGAATCTTTTAAAAACACAAATTATTAAATTAGTTATATAACACAATAGATCCAACTGACCCAGAAGCTCAAAGTGAGGCGGTCACCGTCAACAGCGAGCGCTACATAACTATGATAACTAATTTCTTATGGCCCAAATTGAACCATATGGACCTAGACGACATGTGGTTCCAGCAGGACGGCGCGGGCGGCGGCCGGCGGCGGCGCGCCCAGGAAATGTCTCTTGCAATAAAGCCATATTCGTTCCAACTGTGTGGCATGTGGCACTGTCTTATATATATATTTATTCTCCAAGTCGTATTCTTTAATAGCAGTCATAAAAATCCGGTTGTCATATAACCATAACGCACCGAATTGACGGTGAATGTCGTTTCATCGTCGTTTTCGAAGAAGTAAGGTCCAATCACACTTCCGGACCAAGAGCGCACCAAACAGTGACTTTTTGTGGATGTAATGGTCTCTTTTTCTTACACAGATGGATCCAAGACAAATGAGGGAGTTGGTAGTGGTGTGTACTCAGAAAAGCTTAATCTAAGCATCTCATTCCGCCTCCCTAATCATTGTAGCGTCTTCCAAGCGGAAATTTTAGCGATCAAAGAGGTTCTATCAACTTCTGATATACCCATCTTCTCTGACAGTCAGGCTGCTATCAAGTCTCTTGACGGCGTCTCAACCAAATCTCTAACGGCCCTCGATTGTCGATCGTCTCTTATGGAGATGGCGCAGCAATTTAACATTCACCTATGCTGGGTGCCGGGCCACAGAGACCTCGCAGGAAATTGTAGAGCCGATGAACTCGCTAAAAATGGAACCGTCATACCTATTTCACGTGAAAGGGAGAAGATAGGTATACCGATAGCTACATGTAAACTTCTGCTAAAAGAAAAAGCTTTCGAGATATCAAACTCTAGGTGGTACAATTTACCAACATGCGCAGCCACAAAACTAATATGGCCTTCATTGGACCTAAAGCGCTCTAAAGACTTGTTATCCCAAAGCATACTTCATATTAGCTCCCTAATAGGTGTCCTTACGGGACACTGTCTTATAGGCAGACACGCAATACGACTTGGTGTAGCCTCAAATGACTTCTGCAGAAGCTGTATGGACGAGGAAGAAGAAGAAACAATCTCTCACCTCCTCTGCACCTGCCCTGCTCTTTCACGAAGACGCAAATCTCATCTGGGAGAATACTCTTTTGATGATCCCAGTGAACTAGCTAAAAAGGATATCAGATATCTCCTTCGCTTTATAAAAAGCTCAAAATGGTTCAACTAGTGGGAAGTAATTCTCTAGATTCATGTGGTATCACAATTTACAATGGGCCTTTCTTCTGGCCTAAGTGTGTGGTTTTTGTATCCGCAGCCACGTTAACCTAACCTAACCTAATCATCGAGAAAGAACTAATAGAGAGAACCAACTTCGACGTTTGCTCTCTTTTTGCCTACAAGCTGTGATTTGGCCACCAACTTGCATATGTATTAACTCCATATAAAAAAAATGTGGGGAACGAATACTTATGCAAGTTTGTGCACATACTCACCACGAGAGAGAAACAACTTTTCTCTCTTTTCTCACTGCTCACCACCTTCTAAAAATGGCGACCACCTTTGAAAAATGGCGAATGTAGTCAGCTGTTCAGAGGTGTTCAAAGAAAATTCAAAATTGTGTATGAACAACTTTTTGGTACTCTCATTGTGTTCGTTTGAGAGCAATATCATTCGAATATGAAGTGAAATTAATTAATCTTGTTAGGTGCCAGAACAATGAAGATATAGAAACAATTCTAAATTACGCATTAAGATAAAGAATTAATTAATTAATAGTTATTTGAAGCCAGTTTTAATCATTAAGTAAGTAAAATAAATTATGTGGTGCAACAGTCCAATGAGAATTAGGACCTAGAAACATAAAACTCTGAAAGCACTACAACTATTATTTGTATTATTAGCTGCGTTTAATTTTCGCTCAGACCGTTGAAAGAAGCAAAAACTGAGATTTGTTTCAATTTTCAGAGTTTATCGACTTAATTTTGTCGATGCGAGAGTTGCAGGAATATTGAAAACGAGAGTTACAGAATGTAAACATGGATCATGAAAATAAAACAACGCAGGAACATTGAAAACATTTTTATCCTACTCATCTCTTTTTTCCATTCCTATTTTATTTGTGTGTACTCGTTGTTTATTTTCTTTACATTACTCTCATCTCTTTTTTCCATTCCTATTTTATTTGTGTGTACTCGTTGTTTATTTTCTTTACGTTACTCACGACATTTCCAAAATGGTGAAAATAAGTGATTTAAATAGACACTTCAACACGTCAACTTGTTACTTCTGTTACCAATTTTCATTGCATAAGATTTGTGAATAGGTGATAAGCTATTCTTACTGCTTTCCCCTAAGTTAGTGTGTTGCTTTTAAAGGCTTAACTACATAAGCCGAAAAGTACTTTTGTACAAAAGTAAAAATATTTGTATTCTCGCTAGTTCAGTGGTTTTGTGAAAAGAATATACAAATTTGTTCTTTAACCAAAATTTAAATCTCATGCATCATTTTTATAAGTTTTCCAGTTCTAAGTATTTATATCTTATCTTTCAGTTATATAGCGACAAGGAAAAATCTGTCAGGGAAAGTTCTAACTACAGTTTTTCTGAAAGTGCATTGTGGCTTATTCATAGATGTTTGCTAAACTTTTTAGGCTATTCATAAATAAATGCAAATCAAAGTTAAGGGCTAAACCTAAATAACTATAAACATAGAAAATGCTGTGTTCAAGTAATTATTATCACAGCCAAATTTTATAATTGATTTTTATGGCGTATAAAAAAGTTGAAAAAGTAATTCATGATAAATAAATGTTACGTTAACACTAAGTTTAAGAAAATATCGATTGATACCGCAATTGCAGAAGATATGGATATTTTATATAAATATTCCCGGTAAACTATAGCACTTTATTATTTCCGCCTTTTATAATTCAATGTAAAATAATTCAATGCAGTATATTTTAGATAATACAGTAGTTAAGTTAATAGTTAAGGTATTACTATTGAAATAAACATAACATTCATTTATAAAAAACATGTACTCGTTCATATATACAAGTAAAGTCTAATCTAAAAAGCCTTAACCTTGGTAAACACTTTCTGTACACATCCTTTCTTTTTTTGGTTGTTACTGCCATCTATCTGTACATTAGAGAAAAAGAAGGGAAAAACAAATTCACCACGAACTACCGGTATAACTTCTTCCGTTATTTATTAACAAACAAAAATGTTTTGCTAGAATTAATTTGAGTTATAGGAGTATTTTTGTAGATATAAAAACGACAAGATGTTAGCAAAATTAAAAAAAAAAATCATGAGAATTACAAATATTATAATGAGACTTTAAAAAACATAGCCTTCTTGGCTATCAATAAACAAAAATGAAAAATGTCGCATTTCCCGGAAATGATGTTTTTTTGTGTACTCTTTTCCGAGGTGAAAACATGTATACACCGATACGAATTCAACACGCTATAAAAAATGAGAGTAAAAGGTTTCGAAGAGACGGAGACGAGGAAATTTGGTTCTCTCATTTAGTTTTTTCTCTCTGACCTAATGGTCTCTCTTCAAAAACTTGAAAATTTTCAGAACGTCAAATACGACAATTTTGTTTATTAACATAAACTCCCAGTGAGAAATATCCTTGGTCGCTAAAGAAAATGTTGTTCGAAAAATCACCGTCCACCGCCAGTTGTTCAAGCACAAGCACCCATTCGACGTATCTACGACGACGTTATGAATGGTCAGCTGGCTTCAGTTGTTGTGTGAGCTGGACTTTATAATATGGATGTAGGTGTAGATCCGAATGCAAAATACACCATAATGTGACGTAAGATAGTCCTAACTCCTGAGAAGGACGAGGAATCGACACATTGGGGTCTTCGGCAACACTTTCATTTACAGCAACGATATTTTCAGCGGTACGAGAGAAACGATGATGCACAGACCTTACAATATCTGTAACTAATCCAGTCTCTTCAAAGTTCTTCCCAATTTTGCCTATTGCTTGCATAGTTGGACGATTAAAAATAAATTAAATAAATTGGGTGGCGCAACAGTCCGTTGAGAACTAGGGCCTAGTGACTTACAACTCTCAACCATTCCTGTGTGCGAGTACTGTTGTCAGGGATGGAGAGGACCTACAGTTTTAAGCCGAATCCGAACGGCAAATTTGAGAAAGCACTTTTCATGACAAGAATTACTCTTGGAGAATTTGTCAATTCCTCGCAAGGCAGGGATCGAACTTAAGACCTCTGGCATGATAGTCCAACGCACTAACCATCATGCCACGGGTACTACAGTTGGACGATTATGTAAACAATAATATCCTCTTAAAGCACGATATGTGGCTGTGACAGAATCACTATTTTTGTAGTAGGTTTTAACAATTTGTATGCGTTGTGCGATAGTCAAGCGATCCATTTTCATAAATTTCAGACTTAGGTTAGGTTAGGTTGGAGTGGCTGTCTAGATGTCATTGACTCACTTAGACCTCAAGGGTCCATTGTGATACCACTAATAAGGTTACTCATGGGAGAGTAATGAAAATTAAACAAACCATTTTGTGCTTTTAATAAAGTTAGAGAGACACTTTGTGTCAGTCATTGCCAGTTCACTGGTATTGTCGAAGAAGGGATTACCGAGAAAGTTATTCCTTCTAGTGGAGAGTGCTGGACATGTACATAGCAGGTGTTGGACTGTTTCCTCTTCCTCCTCGTCCATGCAGCTTCTACAGAAGTCATTTGTGTAGACTCCTAGCCTCAGAGCATGTCTTCCTATGAGGCAGTGTCCTGTTATTACTCCAATTGTAGAGCTTATATTTTGTCTGCTCAAGGATATCAAGCCTTTTGACCGATTTAGGTCTATGCTTGGCCATATTTGCTTGGTTGTTAGGCAGGTGGTGCTCTGTGACCATCTAGCATTTGTTGCTTCTAGAGCATATTGTTTGAGAAGATATTTGCATGTAGCAAGTGGTGTTCCTATGTTATGTTTTTGTCTAACATTTGGCAGAAGTGTTCCGTTTTTGGCGAGCTCATCGGCTTTGCAATTTCCCGGAATGTCTCTGTGGCCCGGCACCCAAATGAGGTGAATATTAAACTGTTCTGTCATCTCATTCAGAGATGATCGACAGTCGTGGACTAATTGAGAGTTTGTAGAGACAGACGCGAGAGATTTAAGAGCGGCTTGGCTGTCCGAGAAAATTCGTATATCTTTGCAAGATATAACGTTTTCTTTGAGCCAGGATAGTGCCTCTTTAATCGCCATTACTTCTGCCTGGAATACACTACATTGATTGGGAAGTCTATATGATAGACTTAGATTCAGTTGTTCCGAATAGATACCACTTCCAACTCCGTAATCGGTCTTTGAACCGTCTGTATAGAAGTGTATCGCATTGTCTTCCAGGGGTCTCTCTTCTTCCCAGGAGGATCTTGAAGGGATGGACACATGGAAGCTTTTACCGAATACCATTTTAGGGGTGGTATAGTCTAGGCGATCTGGGATAGATCTAAAATTATCTAGGATAGTAGTATGTCCAGTATTGTTACTGTTCCATTGAGAGGTGGCTCTAAGCCTCACACATGAGTTAGCTGCCACCGTTTTGGAGAAGATGTCAAGAGGTGTTAGGCTTAAAAGCACTTCCAGGGCTGCGGTTGGTGTTGAGCGAAGTGCTCCTGTGATGCACATACCTGCTGACCGCTGGACTTTGATGAACTTATTTAGATTTACCATCTTGTCCAGTGCGGTCCACCATACGACAACTCCATAAATGAGTATCGGTCTAATTACCGAAGTGTATAGCCAGTGGGTTATTTTTGGGGAGAAGCCCCATTTTGATCCTATGGCCTTTTTACAAGTAAAAAGCGCTACAGTAGCCTTTTTTACTCTTTCATCAATATTTGCCTTCCAATTTAGTTTTTTGTCTAAAATGAGGCCTAAATATTTAGCTTGGTCGGAAAACCTTAATGGTATTCCTTTAATCTTGGGTGGGCTGAGCTGAGGAATTTTGTACCTTCTTGAAAAGAGTACTAGTTCTGTTTTATGTGGATTGACGTCCAGGCCACATTGCTTAGCCCATTTTGTTAGCCTATTCAAGGCATTTTGTAGGAGTTCCGAGAGAACTTGGGAGTGTTTTCCAGATACAGATATTGCAACGTCGTCAGCATAGGCAATCACCCTGAAACCCTCTGCTTCTAATGATGTTAGAAGGTCGTTTACTACCATGTTCCATAAGAGAGGCGAAAGGACCCCTCCTTGGGGGGTACCTTGATGCACCGATCTGGTGGTAGTAAAGCTTCTCATGCTTGAAGTTATTGTCCTGCTTTTGAGCATGAGACTAATAAAATCTATGAGTGGTTTCTTTAATTGCAGCTTTTCCATTGCTGTCGTGATCGCCTGGTAACTGACGTTGTTGAAAGCTCCTTCAATATCTAGGAAAGCTACTAGGTTATATTCTTTGTATTCGAGGGAGTATTCAATACTGCGAACCAGCGAATGAAGTGCTGTTTCTACTGATTTTCCCTTAGAGTAAGCATGTTGAGCTGTGGAAATGAGACATGGTCTTAGGTTATGTCTGATGTAGATTTCAATCAATCTTTCCAAGGTTTTAAGAAGGAAGGATGATAGGCTGATTGGTCGTAGATCTTTAGGGTTAACGTGGGAGGGTTTCCCTGCTTTAGGAATAAAGACTACTTTTGCCATTCTCCAGGCTTTGGGAATATATCTCAGCCTTAAACAGCTTGTCAGAATGATTTCCAATGGTGGAATGATCATGTCTGAGCATTTTTGTAGTTCGGCCGGGATGATTCCGTCTGGTCCTGGAGATTTATATGGATCAAAGCTATCTATGGCCCATTGCAGTTTTTCCCGCGTTATTAGATCAACTAAATCGCTTGTAGAAGCTTGAGACTCTGATGTTAAGTCGTTAAGTATGTTAGAGCTACCTGGAAAGTGGGTGTCTAATAGCAGATTAAGAGATTCTTCATCTGTGATAGTCCATGTGCCTGCATCTGTCTTTAAAGCACTGGGTATTGTTGGACTTTTTGAGAGAATTTTTCTGAGTCTTGAGGCTTCTGAAGTATTTTCTATTTTGCCACAGAAGTTTCTCCAAGAAGACCTCTTACTCTTCCTTAATTCTTTTTTATATTGCTTTAGAGCTTGTTTGTATAAGTCCCAGTCAGAAGGAGATCTAGTGTATTTAGATCTATTGAAGAGTTTGCGACAACTCTTTCTGAATGGTTCTAGTTCTTTACGCCACCAATGAGGTTTCTTTTTTCCCTTTAAAATGGTTACAGGGCATGAAATTCTCATTGATTCATTGAAGGCTTCAGTGAGATGATTCACAGAAAGATCTAGTTCATCTTTACTGGAGGAGCTTTTAAGAAGGTTGTAATCAAGTAATTGTGTTAGTACCTCCCTATATCGTTCCCAGTTTGTATTACGGTAATTTCGAAAACCCGTTGATATGTTTGCCACATCTCTGAGCTCAAACTGAATGTATTTGTGGTCAGAGAAGGAATTCTCTTTTGAGACATGCCAGTTTGAAATCAGATTGTGGATCGAGTCAGAGGTAAGTGTAATATCAAGTACCTCTTTCCTATTCTTGGTTACAAAAGTGGGTTCATTACCAATATTACTTATGAGTAGGTTAGTGCTTAGTAAGTAATCAAATAAGGACTCACCTCTCTCATTTATGTCCGAGCTACCCCATACCGTGTGATGAGCGTTAGCGTCCGATCCAATTAGGAGACCAACTTTTTTCGACTGCGCGTCCGCAATTGCCTTCCTCAAGGTGTCACCTGGAATTGGGCTGTCGTGGCCAAGATAGGAGGATATGAGCCAGTAGGTGGCTTTATCCGTTGTTAAGACAGCGGTGGTTGTGTCTTTGTCGCTGTAATTGGGGAGTAAAAATACATTTAAGTCATTTTTTACTAACATACATGACCTTGGTTCACCTTTCTCCGATGCATGCAGTAGCTTATAACCAGGAGTCCGGAGGCCTCTGATGATGGAGTTTGAGACCCACGGCTCCTGTATCAAGACGATGTCATCCTTGTTCGCGTGCAGTCGGAGTATGAGGTTATTTGAGGCCATGATGGCGTGATGGAGATTAATCTGTACTAATCGCAGCATTGCTACTATTAGTCGGATTAACCTCCACCACTGTATTATCGGCGTTTTCATCGTCTGAGGAGGAATGAAGTAGGTCTTCCTCACTCAGAGTGATGCCTAAGGTGGCGTCTTCAGTCTCCATGTCGGAGTTACTGTCGACTGTAAGTTTTGCCTCCACGTCGGATGGCTTGTTTGGGGCTGTGGAGGTCGATGGTTCCACTTTTGGTATTTCATCGACCTCCATTATTGGTGGTAGTGAAGCGTTTCCTTCCGCTGAAGGGGCTTCTGTGGGGGGCGTGTTAAGAGAATCTTCGTCTTTCTTGTAGATACGGATCACGATTTCATCGAAACCATACCTAATCACGCCTTTGGTCGCGGCCAGTGGAGCCAGTGATTCCCTATTGATCAACACGAGAGCTGATCTATAGTGACCCACCGTCTCCTTCTCAACCTTTGGGACTTTCCAGTCGTGCGTAGGCAGGTTCGGATTACTTGCTTTGATCAATTTCATGATCATATCCGGGCAGTTGTGTAGAGCCGGGACCATTATGCGTGCTCTTGGCCGGCAAGGAATATCCTCCCTTGTAACAACCTCGAGCTTGGCACCCGGCCAGACTTCTGGCAAGCCATTGACAGCAGCCCTGTACAGATCGAAAGATCTCTGATCACCACAGGCGATGAGTTTGATACGATTTTGGTACCATCCTGCATCGGCTGTGTCTGGGAGAGGTCCCGGATTCTCCTCGATGACAGATAAAAATCTGAAACCGAGGTGAGCCTTGACGCTTGCCCATTGATCATGAGAGATGTTACCATCTACATGACCCCTGTCAATGACCGCTGCTATGATCTTACCTTTTAGCGCGTCGCTAAAGGAAAGATCCTTATTGAAGGCTGTTGTGCTGTTTGAATGCACCTTCTGCCTTTTTGGTTCGGGCTTGTCGCCCTCGAAAGACCTATTGCGCTTTGATGTTGAGTCGCTGCAGGTCTGTTTGGTGATATTGCTAAGAAAGCCACTAGCCCACTCGAGTTTTCGCGTTTGCTCCGGGGTTCTTTCCGCCGCCGGTATGACACCGACTGCGGCTAGAATCCTCTCAGCATTGCGTTGGTCTCGTTTGGCTAGTGACTTCCTGGACTTCTTGCTGGCTGTCCCAGAGCTATGTCCGTGTGACACAGTTGTGGGTCCACCATCAGAATTCGTCGCTGCCGATACCAATCGGGGTGTGCCCTCACCTTTTGAGACAATTCCACATGTCGCAGATTTTGTCTCTCCGGATGGGGGGGACTTTCAAATGAAAAAAAAAATTGGTTTAAAAACTTAGTTTAACAAATATCGAGTTCCAGCCCTATACTTTTGAAACCGCAAAATGAATAACCCGTTACTTTGTCCAATGAAAATTCTGATTTGTTTTATATTTTTTTTTTATAAAAAATTGTTAACATTTCTTTTTAACATGGAAATTTTAACAAAATGTCAACACTCTTATCGATACGATGACAGTATAGGATTATAAAGTAATCTAAGCAAAAATAGTCCTCAGCTATCAAAAATTGCAAATATTGGAACTTTTTGCCAATTACATAAAACATAAAGATACGTTTACAATGTTGAACTGTACATAGTGAAAGTTCAAGTTATTTTTATATTTATTTATCTGATGAAAAGATTTCTACGTCACATCATAGTGGCAGGTGGCATAAAATTCTATTTGAGTATGAATATGGAAAAAGAGTGTTTTCTAAAAAAAAAATTGAAGAAAATTGTTTGAATTGGGAATACAGTATTTGTACTTTTATGTTCACAACACCACACAATAAACAGTTCAGGCAAAATGTAATGTAATTAAGTCACGGAAAAAGCACGACTAATAATGATTTTGTAACAGGTAGACACAGAGTGATGTTATTTTGTTGGGATTTAAGTTGGATTATTTTCCTCAAAGTGATCAACCTTCTAGTTTTCAGACTTAAAGCAAACATGCCACGATAGAAAAAAGCAATAGACAATAGACGATACGGTAGACGATAAATGATAAACGATAGATGATAGACGATATACAATAGAATGTAGACGATAGACGATAGATGATAGATGATAGACGATATACAATAGACGGTAGACGATAGACGATAGACGATAGGCGATAGACGATAGCCGATAGACGATAGACGATAGACGATAGACGATAGACGATAGACGATATCTTTAAAAGACGATAGACGATAGACGCTATCTTTAAAAGACGATGGACGTAGATGATAGACGATTCAAGAGGGGTAAAAGCCATAATGTAACAATTTGAAAATACATTAAATATAGATATAGATATACAGATATAGGAAATGTCTGTCAGAGAAAGTTAAACAAATATTTTGGTTACGTGCAAAAACATTTGCCAATTATATATTTAAGAACCTGAAATAATTGAATCAAACATTCAGGAGAGTCATTCCGTAATTTTGAAAACGATAATCGTCAAAACGATTATCATTAACTTTATCGTCTATAATTTGCTTCTCATAACTTAATCACTATCTTCTCGTCAATCGTTTTCAGTACAAGATTGTTCACTTATTTGATACTGTAACTGAAATGTCAAAATGAAATATAATGCTTGTTCGAAAACTTGAAAATATAACTGAGTTTCCCAAACTTGTTATTTTTTCTATGGGAAATTGTCAAAATTTGCAAGAAATTTCTTGTTATCAAATATACCTATTTAGCTATCGTGCAAACACTATCGTTTTGACGATAATCGTTTTACAGATTGCCCCCCCCCCTGAACTGAATTCAATAAAAAAAACTTCATGTCGTCAAATTAACAAACGTCAGCAGTTCCATTTATATAAAAATTGTTAATTTAAAATATTCCAACTGAAATAAATTGATATTGGGTAAAAGGTCACAAACTTAAACATAAAAGATACATTTCGTGTGGTTTATTTATAAATAATTTAAAAGTTTAAAAGTTTATTGCGCGACTAAAACTCAACAAATATGTTGAATGTACATAAACAAGAACGCGTTCCACAAGCCCAATAAACGAAAATTAAGTAATGAAATATTTTCAGCTCTATCTGCCTAAAAAGGATACTTTTTTACTGCACAATAAAATGGACATGAATTTTTGAAAATACCAGTTGCTGGACCATCAGTTATATATGCATAGTTTATAGCGGTATATCGAAAGGCCACAACACATAAAAATGTTCACGTCAACAAGATATCCTTTCATCTTAAAATATTCCCTCAAAGACTTCCAACTTCCTTCAACAGAATATGTATGGCAAGTGGTTCACCATCACATTATCCATGCTTCAAACTTCTTCATAAAATATTTATAAATACGTATGTAGTTGAATATGAAAATAAAAATAAAAATACATAAAAAGTTCATCCGCCACACAAAGTTCGCTAACGCGAATCCAAAGTAAAATATGCATCCGCTGCAAAAAGACCAACAAAACAACAACAACAACAACTATCTTCAAACTACAACTGAAAAAAAAGGACAAACTTTTCATAAAGTGATGTACATACATACATACATTTTCATATTAATGTATATAAGTATGCATGTTTATAAAATTTCCTTGGTAACCCTACCTACCCATGGATTGTGAAACACTATGAAAATCACTTAGATCTTCATATTCTGGTTCATTTTTTGAATGCGGTTTTCAATTTCGAATTCTATATCTACTTCTACGAAATTCATATATAAATTTCCTACTGTAGGAGGAAAGGAAAAGAGGAAAAATTGAAAAATAAGTAAACAACATACAAAATAAAAAAAAACACAAAAAATGATGCGCTTTGGGACTGTGGAAAAGTTTTTGTGGTTTAGCTTTGAAATATTTTTCATTTAAAGGAAAGTTTTTCAAATAAAAAAAAAATCACTACAAAGGTTTTCTACAACTTGATTTTTGTTCTCAAATTAATAATATCTAAGACTTAACCTGTCAATACATACATATGTAAATAGCTACTAAAAATATTGCTGAATATTTGTGAAAAATTCATAAGATGTGGCTTATTTACATAACTTAAAAGTATGTCAGTCTTCAGTAAATGCGAAAGTAATATCACACATAAATTCTATACATTAAGGTTCTGAAAAGGAATTCTAAAAAATAACTCAGCACAGTAAGAGAACGCTTGGGTATAAATGGTGATAAATAAGTTTACAAAATATCTTGAACATTTCCAAATTTTCAAATATGAAATTCTATATATTAAACAATATAAAACAATAGCGGAAAATTCATATATTTGTCTTACAAATTAGTTTTATATATAATTACATACGTCTTTTCAATATATTTGACTAAACAAATATTGTTGCAATACGTTTTACGGCCCCTTCAAAAATGTTCCTTAAGCATCGATACCTTCCCGTAAGAATGTATTAAGCGACATTTTTAAAATTGTTCAGGAAACAAAAAACGTCTCATTTAGTTATTTTTTTGTGTATTGTAATGGAAGGAACAACTTTGGAGAGGGATTTTCAGAATACAAAACTTGACATCATTGCAAAACCGAAATTTTAATCAGATAAAAAGTTTTTGTCGCTTAGTACATTTTCGTGGTCAAGACATTGGCGCTTGATACAATAGTAAAATGGCGCTTAAGACACTGTAATGGTTACAAAAAATTAAAGGTTTGAAATAAATTGTTTTTTTTTCATTTTTTGTTTTTTTCTCATTAACAATAAAATATATAAAAATCGATATAAAAAATAACAACATTTCAATTTCAATTTATTTATTTACTTAATAACTTACACAGTAAGATCTCATTTAATATAGTGCAAGCTTCAAAGAAAATTCTATGATATATTATTTATTGTAAGTGTTACAAACAGAGTTTTACAAGTACAGAAAGAAAAATAAACTTAATTTTGTACTCACAATTTAATTTATAATTACTACAAGATCAAAATTATATAATGTATGATAAATGTTAATCTGAAAAATAATGGGTACACATAATACTAGTACAAATAAAATTAATAATCATCATCATCGTCGAGGCTCTCCCAGGAATTGCTTCAGTTTAACTCTGAACAGTGTTCTGCAACTTATGAGTCTTAAGGGTTGTGGTAGGGAATTCCAAAGCCGAATAGCAAAGATAATGAATTGTCGTTCAGAAACCAAAAACGTATGGCGAATAGGTACGAGATCCGGAGTTCTAGATGAACGCGTAAAACAGACCCTGCTATAAAGGTTGGTAGGTTGACGCATTTGAAGAATATTATGAAGTAGGGTCAGCGTTTTCAACTTAAAAAGATCTTCAAGACTTATACCATAAATAGATCTGGCAAAAGAGGATACATGTTCATATTTTTTGAGTCCAAAAATATACCGCGCGATACTGTTGTATGCCACGTAGATTTTTCGCTTGTGCACATATACGCAGTTGCTAAAAATTTCACACCCAAACAGCAAAATTGGAATAAGTAACGTTTTTGCCAGGATTATTCTGGTTTTTAACGGAGTGATTTTTTGTGTTGCCCAAAGCATGCGAAGGCCTCCATATACCCTACCCAGTGTCAATCTGATATGGTTATTCCAGTTAAGGGTTTTGTTAAATGTTATACCAAGATTTTTTGCGGAGTCAACGAATTCGATACTACTATTATTAAGATACATTTTTGGAAAACATAAAGTGTCAACCGCTTTTCTGGAAATAACCAAACATTTTGACTTGGATGGATTCAAACTGAGACCATTCGCTTGGGACCAGCATGAAATCCTGAACAGCATTGACTTCGTGTGCCGCATTTTCCACAAGGCCCAAAGGAAAGCTCTTCCGAAGCTGAACGTCGTCGGCGTACATATCAACTGAGGAACTTAATAAAGATTTGGGTAGGTCATTTATGTACATCGAGAAGAATAGCGGACCAAGTATTAAGCCCTGTGGAACACCTAAACTCAGTGGAAGGAAGTCTGATACGGAGTTATTAATAGCAACTGCCTGACATCTTCCCTCTAAATACGAGGCTACAAGCTTTGTAGATGACAAGGAAAAATTAAATTCACTTCGAAGCTTAGTACACAGAACATTGTGGTTTACCTTATGAAACGCTTTAGAGAAATCAAGCAAGATAAGGAAAGCTGTTTTGTCATTGTCTATCGCTTGCCTAATGTCTGCTGTTACATTTATTAAAGCTGTGGTACAACTATGTTTCGGACGAAAACCGGACTGATTATCACAGAGTAATTTATTATCTTGAAGAAATCTATGTATTTGGAAACTCATCACTTTTTCAAGAACTTTGGAGAGAAACGATAAAATGGCAATGGGTCTATAATCGGTTTGATTTTTGGGAACTGGTATTATTTTTGCACGCTTCCCAGCAGAAGGAAAAACACCTGTCATAAAAATGGTATTAAATAAGTGTGTTATGTACTTTAAAATATGAGGTAAAATTATTTTAACAAAAGTTGGGCTTATCTTATCAAAACTTTAAAAAAATTTATTGACAAAACGCTTTCTAAAACATCTGCATCATCAACAGCTGTGAAGCTAAAGTAAGGCATGGAGAAAGAGTTACCAGAAAGATGCTCGGCTGATTGATCTCGAAAAATGGTCAAAGAATTATCACTGTTAGAGTGGTCACGGTTGTATGGTGCTTCATCAGCATTTAAGGAAGAAGCAGAAGCAAACATTTTATTTAACTCATTACAATCAAAATTGATGCTTTGTCGGTTTACTTGTGGAGTGGGCAATCCAATATCTTTTAGATTTTTCCATAATTTATGTTTAGCCTGCGAAGGATCCAGTCTTGGGGCATAATAACGTCTTTTTGCCTCGCTTGTTTTGCAGGTTAATCTATTTCTCAGTACACGATAATTGTTGTAAAGTACATCTAACCTAAATCTTTTCCATCGCTTATAGGCTTGATCTCGCTGGTGCAATAGATTTTTAATTTCATTAGTAAACCATGGACATGAGTAAACAGACTTAAAAGATTTTGTTATGAGCGGAACATGAGTATCGAAAAGATTTTTAATGTTATTTTGTATGAAACCTACTTGATCATCAACATGGGGCATAAAATAAATCCTGAACCAGTCTACTGCAAGGAGATCATTTTTTAAATGTTCTAGATTGATATTTTTAAAATCACGGAAAATCAACAAATTCTCAGTTCTAATAGGTTCACATTGGTATGTTAATTGAATCATATCATGACGGGAAAAGCAAGGCACAGAGAGTTGATTGAAGTGAAGGACTTTGTATGGGTGGCTAACAAAAAATACATCCAGGAGTGTACTGCTATCCTTGGTAAAATGAGTTGGAACTAAAGTATTTACTGGTGGCAAATTAAGTGCACTCATACTATTAATTAAAGAAAATTCTTTAAGAATATTTGAGTTAAAGTCTCCACATACAATTAAAAAAGGTGATACATATGATAACTCATCTAAAATCGTTATAAGAGGTGAAGTGTCAATATTTGAATTTGGTCGGTAAACAGATCCCAACAATATCTTATTTAATTTACAAATTATTCTTATAAACACATATTGCATTTCACTTCCAGGTAAAGATTTACGAACAAGTTTGCAATCTAAACTTTCGCGAACAAAAATAGCCACACCTCCACCAACACGGTCAACTCTATCAGATCTAAATAGGGTATAGCCTTTAATATTATATAGCGCATCCATAGTATCACTAACGAACCAAGACTCAGAAACGCAAATGACATCAACTTTAGAACCTTCAAACAGGTATCTGAATTCATCCAACTTTGCCCCAGATCTCAAACTTTGCGCATTAAGGTGACACACTTGTAACCCAGCATGTTGGCTACATATTACATCTATCATTATCCGCGTGTTATCTCTACTATAAGCGACTAAAGATTCCCTTAAAAACTCACTAAGACCATCCATTGTAATTAATCAACAATAGAAGGTGCCCAATAAGTCGCACCCAGCATTGCACAAACTGCCAAAGAAAAACAACAAACCAAAAAACCAAGAAGATGATGGTGATTAAAAATGTGTGACCAAATTTTAAAAGAAAACAATTGAAAATATGACAAATAATAAGGAAGACTTCCAACTGAAAGTATCTACCTACATTCAAATGTAATTCGAAATTTGTAGCAATTAAAAAAAAAATGATTTAAAAAAAAAGTAAATACATATAATAAGAAAAATAAGAAAAAGAAAAAGTAAAAGTCTTGCAAGTTAGAATAACTACAATAATTACTTTATCAAAATCAATGATAACAAGAAGTAAGCTAGTCATGCTCTGTTGCAGTGTTTGTTGTTGTTTGCGTCATCAAGGCAGAACCAGGTAAGTCATCAGTGGACTGAAATAATTTTGCAACAACATTGATTTCGAAACAAAAATTCAAAAAGGACAATTTAGGATTACTGATCAAAAATATAATACATACTAATCTATGTATGTATGTATATAAAAAGCAACATAAATTAATTTTAGGGATAAAAATGGAAATTTTAAGATTAATGATTGTAATTTTGATTTTCATACAAATCATCTTTTTCGTCTGTCTCTGCTTATTCTCTGCTTAAATCCTTTCGTTTGGGGCCTGATATTGACAGTTTGGAAGAATATAGAAAGTCAGGTTCATTGAATTCTTCAAGGCATTTCAGTAGCCTACTTCATAGAAAAATATTTAAAATCAAAGAAAACCATATCTGGTCTGGAGTGTTACAAACGACAAAAATGGAGCAAGTTCTATTTGGAAGAGTGTCCTAAGCGACAATTTCGGTTGAACTATGCGACATCTAACAAAAATTTTGTGTGGACGTTTGGTTGCTTAAGACAATAAGGTTTTTAAAAATGTCGCTTAGCATTATTTCACTGGCGGATGATACAAATTTCAGGGAGCAACATTATTCGAGTGAGAAAACTTGGCGGTTGCTACAATTTTATTTCCTCTTTAGTTTCATTTTCAGGCCGAAATGTATAGTAAAAAGTCATTTTCGAAAAAAGTGTCGCTTAATACATTCTTACGGGAAGGTATCGATATGAAGAATTGTACCTGATCGAAAATGCTTTACTATTGCAAACAGAAAGAATGGCTCTCATCGTGTAACTTTTTTGAGGACAATCTTTTAAGAAATAGCCGAAAACAATATCGTCAGAAGTTTTTTTCATGCAGCACTACTGCTTTCGTGTCGTTCACGTTCTTGCTGAAGTGTATTGACAGACGCTGAAGTATATTGACAGACGAACTTGTTTGATAAATTAAAATTTTCATCGAGTTTTACGAAATTGTTTTGTTTTTCTATTCGTTTTGGCAGCAAATTGTGAATACTTGTCAGAAATTGCTAGTTACAAAACATACTTCACATTACAATGTTATAATGTGTGTTTTTATTTTTTTAACATTTACACCATTATAAATTGTGTTGTTGTTATTGTTCGTTCTTTTGTTCTGTCGAAAACGCAAGTAAAATATAAGATATTTTGAACAAAAAGAATAGGTACTAAATGAATACTTAAGGTCTGTTTCACGACTCCATATTCTGGTAGAATTTATGGGAAGGGAAGCAGGAGCTTAACAAAACTTGGGCAGTTTTATTTGCGAAACTTATTGCCGATTTATTTCCAAGAAAGACTGTATCAGCATTGAAAGAAGTAAGTCGTTTTATAGTGTAAATGTGTACATACATACATAATTTTAGAAACGAAAAATTAATTTTTGAAAGTTTGGACAGATTACAAATATTGGGTCAAAAGAAAGTGCAGTCACAACTTACTATCGTTGAAAAAGACCGGGGGAAGGCCGCTTATTGATTTACCATTGCCAAACAAAAAAAAAAAAACAAAATAGAGGCTGTGATGCGACCCACACTGATCCCATCCCGTCTGTGGATTTGTCTTGCTTAAAAGTTTGTAAGTTTTCGTGTTTTGTTAAAAAAGTTGTCAGTTGAATTATTCTTAAAAATTTTAAAATTATCAACAATATTTTGCATATAATGAAATAGTTTGATTTCAAAATCTATTTTTGTTAACGAGGATTTTAGTCGAAAACCAATTTTTACCAATTTGAATAGCATTTTTTAAAAGTTTGTATTTCTTCCCTGACAACTTTAATCGCACACAGGAATGGTTGAGAGTTGTATGTCACTAGGCCTTAGTTCTCAATGGACTGTTGCGCCACTTAATTTCATTTATTTTATTTAAAAACCTAAAAAACAAAATTACTAAAACTTCGTAAAAATTGATTTTCGACTCAAATATCTTTTCAAAAATTTGAGATATTGGCTTCAAATTAAATTTATTTTATAAGAAATAATGTTTTTTTTTAGGTTTTTATTTTGTATAAACAAAACTGTCAATTCGAATTTTCTCAAAATTGTACCAGATGGCAAAAACTTTATATTTATATTTCATATTTCGTTGCACAAAATAGTTTTGGAGATCAAATCATATTATGTTCGAAAATTTTCGAGGTGACAAATATTTTTTCAGTCTTTTTTGATTTATAAAAAATAATAAACAAATTTTTGGTACAGTGTATAATATAAAATTAAATTTAAGTCTCTAGCGTTATTTGTTCGTGAGATATTTTGGGTTAACCAAAATGTTTACCTTTTTTTAAATTGCTATGGTTAAAACCACACACTCAATTTTTTCGAGAGTCCTTTCTGCATTATTGTCGGCTTGGTCCGACAATTAAAACTTATTCACACTTCGTAAATAAAAACACAAATTCGCTTTATTCAAATTACTCACAAAAATTCTTTATTCAACACTTTTAATTATTACTTTTTAAACACAGTCTTTATTTTCAATTATTCCTTTTCAAACAGTCTTTACTTTATCGCAATTCACAATCAATAATCTTCCGCTTCGCTTCCGAGCGCCTATTTATATACCTCAAATCGGTTCGAGAATCTACTAGGTTGTTCTCGATGCTTAACGAAGCGACTTCTTCTCTTAATCACTAGATGTTTCCCTTATTCTACTATAACACGATTTAAAAGAGATAAGGAGTGTATACACATTACATTATTATCTGTATAACAAAATTTATTTGAAGTCAATATCTCTACTGGTTCTTGAGCTAAGGACGACGAAAAAAACTGGAGGACTCCAATTCGGTGACAGCTATTTTAAAAGAACAAATTTTAAACGATTTTAAGACATTGTGCATGTTATATTGTTTTTGAACTTTACCATACAAAAAAGTTGTTAACAATTCAGCCGTAATACTCGAACTTCCAGAAATGCCCATCAGTTAACCCTTGAACACAATTATGCACGTAATGTCAAGTTTAGAGATCCTTTTTTCAACCGCACATCAAGAATATGAAATGCATTACCCAACTCTGATTTTCCTTTTTATTATAATTTTAAAAACTTGACTTAAGTGTAATGAGTCTAATATGCATCAGAAACTCTTCTTAAATCCTTCCATATGTTCCTAATCTTTCAACTGTGTTTAATTATGATAACGATAGTCTCTTGTTATATTCCTTTTAGTAAGTGCAAAGTATAAAAAAAAACTTGAATTTCTAAGCAAATTTTCACGAATAAAAAGCAAAAAGATTCTGCTCTAAGCAACAAACGATCATTGATATTAGAAAGAGAATTGAAGACTATACAAAGTCCTGAGGCAAGCCAGCATTTAATTTAATTTATTTCTTAGATTGCTTGCAGATTTCAAGATTTAATTCACTGGTTTTTGAATTAACAAATTGTTATTTTCAAAATTTAATGACCAATTTTATAATTTTCATAGTTCAAAAGAAAATAATTTCGATGCTTAAAAAAATTTAGTTTTCGGAGCAACCTTTAAATAAAGTGTAATTGTTTGTCATTTGAATATAAAAACAAAATGGCTTTAAAAGCTCAAAGAAAATGTAATTTTTGACTTTTAAATAAAAAAAAACTATTTTCGCAATTTGTTCTAAAACTCTTTGGGCCCAACTAATAATCAAATTAAATGTTGATAAATTCCAAAGATAGTTAAAAAAAAAAGAAAAGTGTTAAATGTCCATCGATACCATTTAAAATATCAATTTGAGAACTTCATTCAAAAATTTTAGATAAAGTAGGTTTCCGTGAAGAAATTTAAAATATTTATAAGCTTAGGAGTATTTTTGGCAAGACTACAATTTTTGTAAAAAAAAAAGAAAAACATTGAATTAATTTTGAACAATTTAACCAAAAAATCAATATTTTTTATGAAATTATTGGACTGTAAAATAAATTTTTTAGGTTGTATTTTTCAAAGGTTTTTATTTTCTGGTCTAAGAATTTTCTAAAAATATTGACTAATGTCAAGAATAAATAATATTTTATTTTAGAATCATTTTGATGCACGTATAGAAAAAAGTTATGATACTTCTTGTAACAAGTCAATTTTTGTTTTTAATAAACTTAAGAGTTTGTTTTTGTTTTCGTAAAAAAAGTTCTCATAGAGATTTTTCTGAAAATTGACTAAATACTAACGACAACATTTTTCATGAGATAAAATAGATTTCATTTCAATATGATTTTTTAGCAGGTTTTAATTTTGTATTGAACTGTCAACGCATAAATAAAAATATACAAAAAATTACACTGTGTTTAAAACAATAATTTGGAAGTCAATGGTACTTTTTTCGAGCTATTTGAGTCAAAAATCAATTTTCACTATTTTTTAGAAGTATTTTTTGACGGTTTTCATTTTTGTTAAAAAAAATTACCATTCGACTTTTTTGAGATTTATAAAATATAAAATTTAATTGATTTTTTTTCCAAGTTCATAGTAGTAATCAGAATTGTAAAAACTAAAGTACAGGGTGTCCCAAGGGAACCGGATCAAAAACAATTGAATGTAACTCCAAAAGTTAAAGTCTTAAATTGTTTTAATTAATATCAGAAGGTAGGGAAGTAAATGCCATTTCAAGTTTTAAAAATAACGTCGGACAAATGGTGCCCATCTTGTTCGTAACATGTGGCAAGTCGGTCCAAGAAGTTTCGGTGGACGCGCTTCAGTAGGTCTTGTTCAATTGACGCAACTTCAGACGTTATTGCTTCCTTCAACGCTTCCAAAGTGGAGGGTTTCGACTCGTAAACGCGTGATTTTAGGTATCCCCATAGGAAAAAGTCACACGTCTCAAGTCAGGGGACCTCGGGGGCCATGGCACGTCCCCAGAGCGTGACACAAGGCGGTTGGGGAACATCTCGCGCAAGAGGGCGATTGTGGGTCTGGAAGTGTGAGGGGGGGCCCATCTTTCTGAAACCAAACATCTGCTTGGTTGACAATTCGTCTTCTTCTGCGTAATTGAGGTCTCAAAAAGTTATTTATCATGTCCATGTAGCGGATAGAATTGACGGTGACGGTGTTTCCTTCTTCTTCAAAAAAATAGGGACCGATGATAAATTTCCTTGACATTGCACACCACACAGTTACTTTAGGGCTATGCAGTGGTCGTTCATGGAGGCGTCAGTACCGTGATGTCCAATATTGAATCTGATTCGAAAAGCCCGCTTCACTACCACCACCGATTCATTGTTTTTAATAAATTCCTCCAGTGCGAAGACACGATGAACCGCTTCCCAACGATCCATTGTGGTAACTAAACGGCACTACCTGAGGTTTCAAACGAGCTCATCCCCACCTCACTCGACCGCACCAGAGGAGAAAGGGCCCCCTAATTTTCGTCCGGTTCCCGTGGGACACCCTGTACTTTATTGACTGCAAGTCATGACTTTGACTTTTTTTAAAGTCTTTTGACTCCCAAAATAACTTTGATTTTTTACATAAAAGTTAAGGCATGATTTTAAACCAATTTAAAAAGTCAATTCACTAAAAGTCTAAATAGACTGCAGTCTCTTTTTCTTTATAAAGTCATTTGAAAGTCAAATTTAAATGCAAGTCAATCTTAAAAGTCAGTCAGTCATTAAATGCAGTCTTTTGAATTCAAATAACTTACTGACTTTAAAAATTCAAAAGACTGAATCCATATTATGACTTACTCACTTTTAAAATTCACTTGCATTCAAAATTGACTTTTAAGCGACTTTAAAAACTTTATAGAGTCAAAAAGGCTGCAATTAAATTGACATTGAGTTAATTGGCTTTTAAACTGGCTTTAAGTTAAAATCATGAAAATTACTTTAAACTTTTATGTACAAAGTCGAAGTCAAATCACGAGTCTTATAGGCTTTTCACACCAAACCCAAAACCGGGTTTTCGGCAAAAAGTTTTCGAAAACCCGAAAATCGTTCACACCGAACATTTACACGTTTTCATTTGACATTTAAATTTGTTTGACACCGGCTGTCAAATTTTGTATTGATGAAAAAATTTGTGAGTAAAAAGTTTTGTTTTTCTCAAATTATTTGTGAAAATAAAATGAATTCTAACCAAGTGAAATTGATTTTAATGCATAGAAAGAAAGTTGAACAAAATATTTTTTTTCATTATCTCAAGCCTCTATCATAAAAAAAAAACGTCGTTTTCTTTTGCAAATCCTGGAACTTTGAAAGAAAAGAAAAGCTTTAATTGATGCAATTGAAAATCGTAATCGACAAAGAAATATGTGGACAAAGGTTAGCTTGTTATAACAATTCAATTAATAGGAAGCTATGTACATATTATATATCTAAATATTTTATGCAGGTACGTACCAGCACTTTTTGGGAACGTGAAATGTAAGTAAACGATGATGATGAGTATTTCAAACAACATTTCAGAACGAGCCGCAGAACTTTCGATATACTCTGCAATGAACTAAAGGATCTGAAAATGCAAGATACAAACTTTAGCCTTATGTATGTAGGTACTTATCAAGATGATTTTCAGGAAGACAAAGATCTACACGAGCTCCAAAAGAACAAATGGGATCCCGTCATTGAGTGGTTTAACAAGCGTTTCGATACGAACATACAAAAAACTCCCAGTATATCACCACCCACCGTCTCGGATGCGGATAAAATGAAATGAAAATATCCAAGTACTTCCTTTCACACAGTGAAGATGTTCTATATGGTATATATTCTCTCAAGATTCAATTTTTTGAAAATTCTTGAAGTGCAAACATTCTCCTAAGGATATTTCTTTGCCGTCGACACCCTTGAGTCGATAATCCTTTCCTGTGCTGTGATAAAGCAGCATATCAGCGCAGACAAGGCCGTAAGACTAGCTCGTCTCGAAGAAGAGTTTCAACTGAAGTTCTACAAGAACTACAAACTCGCTTGGCTGCAGCTATCCTCTTTGTTCACTTAAACCAGTCCGAACAATTCACTAAGGAGACGCTAATTGTCTAGGAAATATATCATAGAACATAGAATCAACAACAAACAAAACTGATAGAATAAAAATTCATTTTATTTAAAACATTTTCTTCTTCTTTCACAACAAGTTCAATCCAAAATACTGAGCTTATGACTATTGCTTTTGTTGACCAAATGTGCCTTCAGAATCGCCATATATTGTGGCCGTCCGAGCAACTTATAGGCGGGGTTGAGAAGATTCTGAACGATTTCGTGTAGGTAGAGCAGAAAAGGTCAATTCCTAGTTCCAGATTCGTACCAAAACCACACTCATCAAGAGCGATCACTGAAGCTGTAATGATGGGCTGCAATTTATCCATGACTATCTCTTTGGCTTCTTTCTTTGAGGACTCGCCTGGCTTGTCCAAAGCACTGAGGATCTTCTTGATGTTGGCTTCGCTGTCAATCAAGGTGCGATAGCCCACTGTTGTGGTTTTATTCACTGGAACAACGATTCCACACTGTGAAATTTCCTTTCATACTTCTTCTCCTCCACAAATGAACTTATCGCCTTTCTCATATCTCGAGTTACCGAAAAGTCTTTCTCCAGGTAGAAAGCGAAAGCGTCGAACATATTTGTGGCGACGAATTGGAACAAAGAGAGTTTGAAACTCTGGAGGATCATAAAAGAATCGCCAGTCACCGGGGCTTTTATTCTCGACGTTGGCAAATTGTCCCTATTCTGTAAATAAACAACAAAAGAAATAATTCTTATTTTGTAAGGAAATTGTATAAATAATATTACTTACCACGACCAAATTTGGGTATGAGAAACAAATGTTTAGCTCTTATTCTTCAAAAAAATGCTACACATATTCCATAAAAAATCTACTTCTCGTACGATATCGACATAAGATTATTTAAAGTATAATCATAGGTAGTTTCAATATAGTGCTGTTCATTAAAATGACACTAATGATTTTACACATTAGCGTTACGATTAACGATTAAAACAAGAATTTATTACATAGGAAAATACGTATTAATGTTTAAACACATCTGAAGAAATTAACTTGACCGAAATAAAAACTTAATTGCAAACTTTCTTATCCTGATCCACACAAGGTCACATGTCCTGACTATACCATCCCCATCTAATAAAAATTCCAATTGACCTTTGAAATCCTTTTTTTGTTCCTGATGTGTTTCTGCTTTTGATTAATTCGTGTAGCGTGCAACTTGATATTGTAAATTCGATTTCATCGCACACCCAATCATTTACAATGTGGCCAAACAAATAGCTAACATTAATGACAGGGTGCTTAAACGGTATCTGTCCATTTATAATGCAGGGATAAGACCATCGCAGACATCGAACAAAAAGAGAAAGAAACCATTTCGCTTTATCCAAAGGGTACGGTTGTTGATGGAGGTGCTGAGCTGATGGAGGTCTGGGATCTGGGTTCTGGATAAAATGATAGAGATGCATGCACATCAGGCAGCAGACAGGACACACACAACTGACCGTACCACCAGCTCTGTAGAGCGTTCGGCATCAAAATTCAGCATAGTGATTCCTTGAAGCGACATCAAGAAAAATATGCGCGTTTAGTTACTGTCAGATTGGATTAGATAGAATGTTAGGTTAGAAGACTTTTGAGGCATGAATGAGAGGGGCCCAGAATAAGATACGACGCGGCAGGCATTGGGCAGCTATGGTTATACGAAGTAGGAACGAAGTACGTATATATGTATTTAATTAATGATTGTATTTTTTGGTCTGTTATAGAAAACGATGACCATGATACTGGAACTAAGCTACATTTAGAAGGTCACAATTGAAACACGAAAGATGAGAGTTTTGTTTTTTGTTGGTATGAATGATCATTTAATCAGGGATAACATGGAAGTGAAATACATTAGGACGGATACTGGAGGATGATAGTAATCTTGAGCGGCCGGGGGTAAATATAGAGAAAAGGGGAGACAAAAAATTAGAAATACTTAAAGACAGAAGGTGCTTATACGAGCTGTCACTCTATCCAATATTTTTTATATGAATTCGATAACTTTCTCGTTTTTTTCGATAGGCGATTAATTGACCAAAATATTTTAACATTTTTTAACCATCAGTTTGATCATTTAAGAAATTTGCAGCTTTATTTAAAAATAGGGTTTTTAATTTTTCGGTCTAGAAAGTAAACATAAACAAAACACAAACAGCGATAAATTTTTGCTTAAAATCGTATTTCTTTAAAAAGTTTGGACCTTGAAAATAAGTGCGTGAAAGTGAATGGTTAAAAAATAAAGTAATTTTTTAATCACTTTTTCTCAAATTTCGGGTAGTTGGTTTTCGTGCGTCTAGAGTTCAAAATTATTCAGACAATGTTCGAAACCACATATAAAACAATTAACAGCGTCAAATTTTTTAAAATATGTCTCCTTAAAAATGTTGAAGACAACCAAAAACGGTGTTTTTATGGATGAGTTATAACACAACACAGAACAAAACAATAAAAAGTAGGTATGATGATTTCGCAAAGTACACATTTTTGTCTTCTAGATACACTCTAGTTTCTGGAAATTCATATTAAATATAGTCTAAGGCCGGAAACAAATTTTGGGTGTGGAGTGATAACCAAAACGATCAAATATTCACATTACGGCAGATCCTGGAAAAAAAACCCAAGAACACAATCGACACCCACCATCTTTTCATCGATTTCAAGGCCGCATATGACAGTATCTACAGGGACGAGCTGTATAGAGCCATGTCTAGTTTTGGCATCCCTGCCAAACTCCTCCGTTTGTGCAGGATGACAATGGAGAATTCACGCTGCTCCATAAAGGTTGGAAACAATTTAACAGAACCTTTATATGTCAAAAAAGGTTTTACACAAGGTGATGCGCTGTCATGTGATTTTTTTAACATCGTACTTTAAAGAATAATGCAGAGCTCCTACGTCAACACTAGAGGCACTATCTTTCAAAAGTCTGTCAAATTACTGGCATATGCTGATGACATTGACATAATCGGAAGAACTCAGCGTGATGTCAATGGGGCTTTTGTGAGTATTGAGGCAGAGGCGGCAAAAATGGGTTTAACGGTTAATAAGGGCAAAATAAAGTACATGCTGTCGTCAAGAAAGGACGTACAACACCGACGTCTTGGTCAAAACGTCACCATCGACAGACGTAACTTTGAGGTAGTCAATGACTTCGTCTACCTAGGCTCCGCTGTAAACGAAGAAAACAACACCAGCGCTGAGATCAAATGAAGAATAACTCTTGCTAACCGCTGTTTCTTTGGGCTAAGAAACCAATTGAGTGGCAAAGTCCTCTCTCGAAAGACCAAAGTGTCGCTATAAAAGACCCTTATCATCCCCGTCCTGCTATACGGTGCAGAAGCATGGACTATGACAAAGGCGGAGGAAAGCACTTTGGGTCGTTTCGAGAGAAAAATTCTTCGTGTGATCTACGGTCCCGTATGCATCGAAGGGGAGTGGTGGAGAAGATGGAACGACGAGCTGTACGGGCTGTACAGCGACTTAGCCAGAAGGGTAAAAGTCCAACGACTAAGATGGCTGGGTCACGTGGACAGCGCAGTAGAGGAAGACCGCGGATCAGGTGGCGCGCACAAGTTGAAGGTGACCTCACCTAACTCGGAGTCGGAGCGCGAAACTGGAGATATCTAGCTAGGGACCGAGCTAGATGGAAAAGTTTGTTGGGTGAGGCCCTAGTTCACACAGGATTGTAGCGCCACCTTAAGTAAGTAAGTAAGTAAGTGATAACCAAAATTTCTTGATAGATAAACGTACAATTATATAACATACAACCGTCTAAAATAAATAAATTAGGTGGTGCAACAGTCCATTAAGAACTAGGGCCTAGGGCCTAGCGACTTACATCTCTCAACCATTTCTGTGTGCGAGTTCTGTTGTCAGGGATGGAGGGGACCTACAGTTTTAACCCGAATCCGAACGACTAATTTGAGAAAGCACTTTTCATGACAAGAATTACTCTTGGAGAATTTGTCAATTCCTCGCAAGAGGCAGTACCCGTGAAAAACTTTAGATGGAACAGTCAGGGATTGAACCGAAGGCCTCTGGCATGACAGTCCAACGCAATAACCATGATGCCACGGGTACTACTAATACAATACAACCGTCTGGCTGTTTGGGTAAGCGTATATTTTTCCGATTTTGAGGTTGAGATGATAATTACATTAGTGATACATCAACAAATCAGAAAATACTTCCTGATCACAAAAATGTGTGTCCAAGACATTTTACTTTCAGTCCTCTACTTGCCAGATGCACTTTAATAGTTTTTTGAATACGTTTTTCAACATAAACCCCAAAACATTTGTTGCTATATCAGAAAACTGATTAGAATGTGCATCTTAGAATAACTTAGGGACGTATATTTAATTTTAGGCATATGCAATGAATACAAAAATCACATAAAATCAAACAGTTTATTTAAAAATTGATTTTATAGAAAAAATCATTCACCATTAGATTCATGGAATGAAAGATTCAAAGTAATATCTTCACTATCAATGTTTACACTTTCATTTTCTTTAACAAAATTTTAAATTGTTTCTGGGACAGCAATTCCGTTAAACCATTTCAGTTTTACAATGTTATCCTCCAATGTCCAGTCACAGTAAAATGGGAAAAGCTTTAAGCTTGTATTTGTTGCCGCATTTTTCCAAATTTAGCATATATAGTTAACACGATTTATTTGTTGCAATAAAACGATTCTACTTGGCGGAAATAAACTTCTTTCAAAACCAGCAGATAAAATGTTCAAGCATTATAATGTCCAAACAAATTCTTGATGTTTTGGTATATAATTCTCTTGGTTATACCTTATAGGAAGAAACTTATCGGGGTCTTAGGTTAAAAAATTATAAATTCTTATGGTTATATATTATAGGAAAAAAAAGTTATCAGGGTTTTAAGTTGAAAAATGCATTTAACAAAGCTTAAAATGCGTCAGCAGAAGGCTGAAAGTAAACTTGACAATTTGCTGCAGGCTCTAGGTCTATTATGAGTCTTCTTTTGACTTTATATGAAGTTTTCAGAAAACTTGAATTTAGTGTTCTCATGGCTTTGAAGAACACATTTTTATATTATTTTCAATATTTTTCAAAAACTTGTTAGTTTTTATCGAACTTACGGACTTGAAACTATTCACAATATCTTTTAGCATGATAGTTGACAACTTTAAGAACCAAAATGAAGGAAACGCCCAAAAAACGCCTACTTTAATAAAAATTAAAAAAAAAAAATGTGCAAACGCTTTAACATCATTCTAAGTTTAAGAAACATAGTTGATGGAAATATTTATTACTTACAAAAATTTAATTATGCAAACAATTAGGAACATATTATATACTTGTTGTTAAATAATTAACATTTAAAACAAGATAAATAATCGAAAATAGAAATTTATTCTTCTTTATCACCACCTCATTCATTTACTACATCAATGCCACTTTCATTTGGCAATGGTGTGTTTAGGGATTTGAGAAAACTGATTGCTTCTTTTTTGGAGTTTTTTAAAGACTTTTTAAAACGGGGTCCGGTGAAGTGTGGGGGTATATAGTACCAAGGATACCTAGCAACGAAATATTTTGCAGTTTGATGAGCAAATTCTCGAAATTTGTCGGCTTCAACCACATGACCAACTACTACCAAAAAACGTGCATTTTTTTTTAATTAGTTCAACATCTATGCCAGTAATATAAGCTGATGCTTCGGTATTTTCAAAAAATCTCCGGATGTATTTCCGCCATTGGAATTTCTGTAGCCCACTTTTGACTTGTCAACTATTACTATTAAGCAAAAAGAGGCTGGGATGCAACCCACGCTGATAACTTCCCATCTCGTCTGTAGATTTGTCTTGCTTAAAAGTTTTCAGGTTTTTGTGTTTTGTTAAAAAAGTTGACAGTTGAATTATTCTTAAAAATTTAAAAATTACCAACAATATTTTGCATATAATGAAATAGTTTGATTTCAAAATCTATTTTTGTTAACGAGATTTTTAGTCGAAACCCAATTTTTACCAATTTTAGTACCATTTCTTTAAAGTTTTTGTTTCTTATAGAAAGAAATGAAATTAATTTGAAGTCAATATCTTCTATTGTTCACGAGATATCGGGAACCGAACATCAATTTCTACCAAATTTGCGTACTATTTTTCGTATATATTTTTTATGAAAAAACGGAAAGTTAATTTTTATAAAAAATTTACTGAATATCGAAAACAATATTTTCTGTGAGATAAAATAAGCTTGAAGCCAATAATTTTTATTTTTGAAAAGATATTTAGTCAAAAGTAAATTTTTACCAAGTTTTAGTAGATATTTTTTTTTTTGGTTTTTATATTTTCTATGAAAAATGTCAATTCGATTTTTCTCAAAATTTTATCGAATGTTGAAAACAACATTTCTTATACGATAAAATTAGTTCGAAATATTTTCAATCTTTGAAAAGATATTTGAGTCGAAAATCAATTTTTACCAACTTTTGTTAGTTTTTTTTTAGGTTTTTAATTTTTTGTAAAAAAAAATGTCAATTCGATTTTTCTCGAAATTTTTCCAAATGTTGAAAACAATATTTCTTATAAGATACAATTAGTTGGAAACCATAATCCCATAATTTTTTAAAAGATATTTGAATCGAAAATCAATTTTTACCAACTTTGAGTAATGTTTTTTTAGGTTTTTATTTTTTATAAAAAAAACTGTCAATTCGATTTTTCTCAAAATTTTATCAGACATTAAAAATGTTATTCTTCGTTGCGCAAAATTGTTTTGGAGATAAAATAATTTTTTGTTCGTAAAATTGTCGAGTTGTCAAATATTTTTTTTCTTTTTTTTATTTATAAAAAAAAAACCGTTAATTAAATTTTTTTCCAAAAATATATTTGTTTGGTATCGCGTTTCAATATATAATATAAATTTAAATTCAAGTTCCTAGCGTTATTGGTTCGTGAGATATTTAGGTTTAACCAAAATTTGTACCATTGTTATTATTTTTATTGTACTATTCGTACTATAATCTCAGCTTTTTAGACTTGACCATTCCTTTTAATTTCATTGAATGTTTTTGAACAACAACAACAACTAAAAGGTGCTACCACTCATTGTTTTTTTTTTGGCTGGAGATATAGCTATTTCGTTGTTGTTCAAAAACATTCAATAAAATTAAAAGGAATGGTCAAGTCTAACAAGCTGACATTCTAGTACGAATAGTACAATAAAAATAATAACAATAATAACTTAATAGTCTGGTTCGTTACCGATCTTCCAACCTCTCCCCCTTTGATACGTACTACGAATTGTAAGTCTATCAAATAAGGTATGGAGAAAAATGGAGGCGGAACAAAACAGCATACTTAAAGGAGCTTATAAAAAGGTTGATGCTTCAAATGCATTTGATAAACAATTAGCACATCTCGACCTGCGACGTCAGTGGTCTAAAGTAGTGGAGTGCGTAGTGCACACGACTTCTAAGACTGAGCAAATCTGATATGCGAGGGTTCGAATCCTATGTTGTGCATAAAAAGTTTTTCAAATGAAATTGAATTAAAGCTCAGCACCACAAAAAAAAAAAGAGGCTGGGATGCGACCCACACTGATAACTTCCCATCCCGTCTATCGATTTGTCTTGCTTAAAAGTTTGTCTAAATGTATCAATTCTTGCCAAATTTGCGTTCTATTTTTTGTAGATTTTATTTTTTTTATGAAAAAACGGACTGTTGGATTTTTATAAAAAAAATTACTGAATATAAAAAACAATATTTTCTGTGAAATAAAATAAGTTTGAAGCCAATATTTTTAATTTTTGAAAAGCTATTTGAGCCGAAAATCAATTTTTACCAACTTTTATTAATTTTTTTGTTTAGGTTTTTATTTTTTGTAAAAAAACTGTCAATTCGATTTTTCTCAAAATTTTTCTTAATGTTGAAAACGATATTTCTTATAAGTTAAAATTAGTTAGAAGCCATAATCTCAAATTTTTGAAAAGATATTTAAGTCGAAAATCAATTTTTACCAACTTTTGTTAAATTTTTTTTTCGGTTTTTAATTTTTTGTAAAAAAACTGTCAATTCTATTTTTTTCAAAATTTTACTAAATGTTGAAAACAACATTTTTTGAAAAATAAAAGTAGTTTAAAGCCAATATCTCAAAGTCTTTAAAAGATATTTGAGTCAAAACTCAATTTTTACCAACTTTTTTTAAATTTTTTTTTAGGTTATTATTTTTTGTAAAAAAACTGTCAATTCGATTTTTCTCAAAATTTTATCAGATGTCAAAAACATTATTCTTCATTGCACAAAATTGTTTTGGAAATGAAATCATATTTTAGTCGTAAAATTTTCGAAGTGACAAATTTTTTTTTTTCAGTTTTTTTGATTTATAAAAAAAACCGTTAATTGAATTTTTTTCCAAAAATATAATTGTTTTGTATCACGTTACAATATATAACATAAAATTTAATTCAAGGCTCTAGCGTCATTGGTTCATGAGATATTTAGGGTTAACCAAAATTTTCACCTTTTTTTTTAAACTGCTATGGTAAAAAAACCACCCACGCAATTTTCTTGAGAGCCCTTTCTGCATCTTTCTGCCTTATTATCTGTATAACAAAATTTATTTGAAGTCGATATCTCTTCTGGTTCTTGAGCTATGGACGACGAAAAAAACGTCGCGAACGTACGGACGTACAGACGTACGGACGTACGGACGTACGTACACACGCACGCACAGACATCTTTCTAAAAATCTTTTATTTCGACTCTAGGGACCTTGAAACGTCGAGAAATGTCAAAATTTTCAATTTGTCAAATCGGACCCATTACAATAACTTCCTATGGGAAGTTAAAAAGGAGACTAATGAGTGCAAAAGTGGCAAAGCACGAAATAGCTATATCTCCAGCCAAAAAAAACAATGAGTGGTAGCACCTAAGTTGTTGTTGTTGTTCAAAAACATTCAAAATTTTTACCTTTTTTTGAATTGCTATGGTAAAAAAAACACCCACGCAATTCTTTCGAGAGCCCTTTCTGCATTTTTCTGCACTAATATCTGTATAATAAAATTAATTTGAAGTGAATTTCTTTACTGGTTCTTGAGCTCTGGACGTAGAAAAAAACGTCGCGAACGTACGGACGGACGTACGGACGAACGTACACACGCACGCACAAACATCTTTCTAAAAATCTTTTATTTCGACTCTAGGGACCCTTAAATGTCGTTTCAATTCGACAAGTCACACCGATTACAATAACTTCCTATGGGAAGTTAAAAATTAAATTAAAAAAAATCTTCAGGCCTAAGAGTTGTAATCGCAAATAAGCAATCGACCGACTGTAAGGAATTTTTTTTGCACTCTTAAACTATGATGAGTATATGATATCATACTGAAATCGTGACAAGTTTGTTTCAATTATCATTGATAAGGCTTAATTACCAGTCATTGAACTCAGTTCTACTGCGTCCGTCAATGTTTTTCTGCATTTTTCAGCATTATTTGGAATTGCTATTACATCGTGCGTTAACTTTGCGGCATCTTACTTTTCAGAAGCTCTCAAACCCACTTCTGCTGCTTAAGTGAATTCAGGATGTGGATTTTCTCAAGAATTCAGTTTTTTGACGTTTTGATCTTTCTGAAGATTCTTCAAATGCAACCTTTAGGCGACCACGTTTAGAATCTACCGAATATTTAAAAAGTATCAGCGTTTTCAGCCACGCATTGTTTGTTTTTAAAAATTACACAGCTACTTCCTCATTTCTAATATAATTTCTATTATATTTACAATAAAAACAAAACAATAATTCAAGGAAAGCTCAACTATAAATATTCAAACTGAATATTGAAGATATGGATTAAAGATTTTTAAAAGAATCACGAATTTTATTGAATAAGAATTACTTATTGAATTTATATTGCCTTATATAAGCTTTACTGAATTCTTTAATTCAAATCTAGAAGTCGATACACAATTTAATAGCAACTCTTTCTTTTAGAAAATAAGTGTATTCTAGCAATCCGACGCTTTAATCGAGTTGAAGCCATACAACACGTTTATGATAGTTTAATAACTAAGTAGCTATAATCTTGCAGAGACCATTTCATAAACATTATTTCTTAAAAAACTTACTAAAAACCCAACCTTAAACTTTCGAAACAACTCCTTAAAAGCTTAGCTTCCCATTTAAGTATTATGCTTTAAAACAATCTACCCCGCAACTTTTCGATATACGGTTCATTTGAAACCGTTTTTTCCATTTAATATCTCGGATTTTCACAACCCCAAAAAATTAATGCAGATGACATTTATTTGAAAACACAGTCTTTTATACACGCATATAATACTCGTATAAAAGACTAAAAACCAAAAGCTTTATCCCTTTTTCGCTCATTGGAGCGTGTTTTGCATTGTTAAATGGTTCTATAGCTGGATGATACGATGTACAATACATTTTCAACATTATGTACTCTTATACGTCTATATGCATGTAGCTGATGTACCCGTTGTATTACTCAAAAAACGTTTCACCGGATAAATTGTCAGGAAAAGTTTTATAAGCTTACATATTGTTTTAAACTCACAATCTCATGTTAAATTTATCAACGGTATATACGTATGTGTTGTGTATGTCGCGTATAGAACAGTTTTATGTAAGTTTGTACTTAATAGTGGAATAATGTCTATAAAAAAGTAATAAATTAAGCTTAATGAACCGTTATAAGAGGATTGGGTAAGGATTTTATAGTATTTTATGGAATTTCGACACAAGTTTGAGAACCGAGATAGTATTTTTCTGAAGGAGGGGAATATAACAGAAGCTTACAATTAGAAAGTGGTTATGCAATATACATATAAATCAGTTTTCTAACTAAATATGAGTTAAAATAGAAGAAGGGAAAGGATTATGATAACGCCGCAATATAAACTCAAAACCTATAACGTTGTAGAAGTTAGGAGCAAATGAGGGCTATAAATTAAGTTCAATAATCTTGGCCAGGTACTTCAGTCCCTTTTGCTAGTGTTTAATAAGAAGATTTTTGAAACTGAGGTGATTCAAAACACGCAGGGGTCATGAGCACCCCCCACTCCCCTGGGAAATAATTTTTTTTAATTTTCATATGAATTCCCTTCAATTCAAAACTTATCATATTGCGTTAATGAATATGATACCCCTTATATTTGTAATTATTTATTTTGTATATATGTATTAAAATAAAATTTGTATTTTACTGCTTTGAACTTAATTGCAAAAAGTACTACTTTTAACTTTTTACTGGACCAAGAACATAATATGAATCGAAAATACAGCCCCATTCCAATCTTGTGACAAAAATGAATCAACTTTTGACCAATGGACGATCCACGGGGAGGGTCATATGAGCAACTTATACAGTTAAGTTGTGTCAGTTAAGTATTCATCTAAAGAATTGTTAGTAATTTAACAATATTCACCGAAAAGCGATTTGCTGTTAAAAACAACTAATGTCTTTGTTTTCTAGCAATTTTGAATTTGGAAAAACTTTAGTAATGCTTTAAATTATTTTCATAACGTTTGTTTCTAAGAGAAAAGGCAAATGTTTAGGTTCTTCAGAAGAAACCTTTAATAAGAGATCGCCTTTAAGTTCCTGAAACTCGTCTTCGATTTCATCTTAAGAAACAAAAGACATCTACTTTTTTAAGTGAATTTGCTTTGGATGCTAGAACTGAGATTTAAATGCGAATTTCAAGAATATAAATGTTCCAAGAACAGCAAAAGTGACTGTTTCGGTAAACGGCTAATTAAAAAACATAATGAACGTTTCATATCTATTAATTTAATATAAAAGCTTGGGATCTCTCTAGAACTAAGGTAAGGTTAGGCTAAAGTGACTGTCCGTGATGGAGTAGGACACACTGAGGCCAGTTTGATGGCTCATTGTGATACCACATGAATTTTGAATTTGATTCTCTTACGAAACGTAAAAAACTGATTATGTTAATGTGAATGTGAATGAGATCGTTAAGATTGTTATGGAAGAATTCTTCTAGGTAAGTCTTGCGTTTCTAGTAGAAGCGTTGCACAGCTTTGAGTTAATTAGTCTGCTAGTTAGCATTGAATGAACTAACCTCCCAAGCGAACTCTCTACGTTTAGAGATGTTAGTAGTAGTTTCTTTATTTCGTAAAAAATATTTTCAAAAAAGTCTATGACCGCTCATTTTACAATTCAGAGATTTGATAATTTATACATATCTTAAAACTGAAACATTATCTTGGGAGAAAAACAAAGAATATAATGCTCGTAAATAGTTAAGAAGAAAAATCGAAGGAAAATACGAAAAAAACCTTCATTCAAAATACTACAAAAAAGAAAGTATTACAATAAGCAAAACCAGAAAAGGTAAATTAATTTACATAAAACATTAAGAGAATAATAATAAATAAATAAAATGTAGAACATAATGTATTAGCAAAATAATTAAAAAAAGGCAAATAAATAAATGAAAAATTAAATAATTTAACAACCAAATAATTGAATACAAACATAATCAAGAAATAATAAATAAATTAACACATAATAAATTCAAAAAATAAACAAATAAATAAATAAATTAATACATAAATAAATTAAAAATAAATAAATGAAAAAAATAATAAATAAATTAACACATAAATAAATTAACAAATAAATAAATTAACAAATGAGTAAATTGACAAATAAAGAAATTATAAAATAAATTATTAAACAAATAAATAAAATTGACATATAAATAAATTAGCAGTAAATAAATTCAAAAATAAATAAATTATACATACAAATTATTAAACAACTAAATAAATTAACAAAAAAAATAAACTAAAATAAAACATAAACTAAAAAGGAAAAGAAAAAACAACGCAATAGTCTTACTTAAAATACATCACAGATTATGCAAGAAGTTGGGTTATGAGAAAATTCTCAGAACTTACACAGCTAATATTAAAATTATTTATAAGCTTACAAATTCTATCAGAAATCAGTTCAACATTCGCTTTTCTGTGGAAACTTAAGGTTGAATAATGCCAAGGAAGGTTAAGCATCATATTTAACATCTTGTTTTGTGATACCTGCAATGCAAATTCTTTAAATGGCATCTGGCAGCGTTAACCCATACTGGACAACCATCTAACAGTATTGCTTGGAATATAACCTTGTGAATTATAATCTTATTTTCATTTGTGAGTAGAGATTGTCGGTTAATAAAAGGGTAAAGCATCTTGATAGCAATACTAATTTTTTTAAGAGTATTTTTAATATGTTGGTTAAAAGTAAGTTTTGAATCGAGATGAACACCAAGGTACTTAACAGACTGCTTTAATTCAATTCTTTAATTCAAATCTAGAAGTCGATACACAATTTAATAGCAACTCTTTCTTTTAGAAAATAAGTGTATTCTAGCAATCCGACGCTTTAATCGAGTTGAAGCCATACAACACGTTTATGATAGTTTAATAACTAAGTAGCTATAATCTTGCAGAGACCATTTCATAAACATTATTTCTTAAAAAACTTACTAAAAACCCAACCTTAAACTTTCGAAACAACTCCTTAAAAGCTTAGCTTCCCATTTAAGTATTATGCTTTAAAACAATCTACCCCGCAACTTTTCGATATACGGTTCATTTGAAACCGTTTTTTCCATTTAATATCTCGGATTTTCACAACCCCAAAAAATTAATGCAGATGACATTTATTTGAAAACACAGTCTTTTATACACGCATATAATACTCGTATAAAAGACTAAAAACCAAAAGCTTTATCCCTTTTTCGCTCATTGGAGCGTGTTTTGCATTGTTAAATGGTTCTATAGCTGGATGATACGATGTACAATACATTTTCAACATTATGTACTCTTATACGTCTATATGCATGTAGCTGATGTACCCGTTGTATTACTCAAAAAACGTTTCACCGGATAAATTGTCAGGAAAAGTTTTATAAGCTTACATATTGTTTTAAACTCACAATCTCATGTTAAATTTATCAACGGTATATACGTATGTGTTGTGTATGTCGCGTATAGAACAGTTTTATGTAAGTTTGTACTTAATAGTGGAATAATGTCTATAAAAAAGTAATAAATTAAGCTTAATGAACCGTTATAAGAGGATTGGGTAAGGATTTTATAGTATTTTATGGAATTTCGACACAAGTTTGAGAACCGAGATAGTATTTTTCTGAAGGAGGGGAATATAACAGAAGCTTACAATTAGAAAGTGGTTATGCAATATACATATAAATCAGTTTTCTAACTAAATATGAGTTAAAATAGAAGAAGGGAAAGGATTATGATAACGCCGCAATATAAACTCAAAACCTATAACGTTGTAGAAGTTAGGAGCAAATGAGGGCTATAAATTAAGTTCAATAATCTTGGCCAGGTACTTCAGTCCCTTTTGCTAGTGTTTAATAAGAAGATTTTTGAAACTGAGGTGATTCAAAACACGCAGGGGTCATGAGCACCCCCCACTCCCCTGGGAAATAATTTTTTTTAATTTTCATATGAATTCCCTTCAATTCAAAACTTATCATATTGCGTTAATGAATATGATACCCCTTATATTTGTAATTATTTATTTTGTATATATGTATTAAAATAAAATTTGTATTTTACTGCTTTGAACTTAATTGCAAAAAGTACTACTTTTAACTTTTTACTGGACCAAGAACATAATATGAATCGAAAATACAGCCCCATTCCAATCTTGTGACAAAAATGAATCAACTTTTGACCAATGGACGATCCACGGGGAGGGTCATATGAGCAACTTATACAGTTAAGTTGTGTCAGTTAAGTATTCATCTAAAGAATTGTTAGTAATTTAACAATATTCACCGAAAAGCGATTTGCTGTTAAAAACAACTAATGTCTTTGTTTTCTAGCAATTTTGAATTTGGAAAAACTTTAGTAATGCTTTAAATTATTTTCATAACGTTTGTTTCTAAGAGAAAAGGCAAATGTTTAGGTTCTTCAGAAGAAACCTTTAATAAGAGATCGCCTTTAAGTTCCTGAAACTCGTCTTCGATTCCATCTTAAGAAACAAAAGACATCTACTTTTTTAAGTGAATTTGCTTTGGATGCTAGAACTGAGATTTAAATGCGAATTTCAAGAATATAAATGTTCCAAGAACAGCAAAAGTGACTGTTTCGGTAAACGGCTAATTAAAAAACATAATGAACGTTTCATATCTATTAATTTAATATAAAAGCTTGGGATCTCTCTAGAACTAAGGTAAGGTTAGGCTAAAGTGACTGTCCGTGATGGAGTAGGACACACTGAGGCCAGTTTGATGGCTCATTGTGATACCACATGAATTTTGAATTTGATTCTCTTACGAAACGTAAAAAACTGATTATGTTAATGTGAATGTGAATGAGATCGTTAAGATTGTTATGGAAGAATTCTTCTAGGTAAGTCTTGCGTTTCTAGTAGAAGCGTTGCACAGCTTTGAGTTAATTAGTCTGCTAGTTAGCATTGAATGAACTAACCTCCCAAGCGAACTCTCTACGTTTAGAGATGTTAGTAGTAGTTTCTTTATTTCGTAAAAAATATTTTCAAAAAAGTCTATGACCGCTCATTTTACAATTCAGAGATTTGATAATTTATACATATCTTAAAACTGAAACATTATCTTGGGAGAAAAACAAAGAATATAATGCTCGTAAATAGTTAAGAAGAAAAATCGAAGGAAAATACGAAAAAAACCTTCATTCAAAATACTACAAAAAAGAAAGTATTACAATAAGCAAAACCAGAAAAGGTAAATTAATTTACATAAAACATTAAGAGAATAATAATAAATAAATAAAATGTAGAACATAATGTATTAGCAAAATAATTAAAAAAAGGCAAATAAATAAATGAAAAATTAAATAATTTAACAACCAAATAATTGAATACAAACATAATCAAGAAATAATAAATAAATTAACACATAATAAATTCAAAAAATAAACAAATAAATAAATAAATTAATACATAAATAAATTAAAAATAAATAAATGAAAAAAATAATAAATAAATTAACACATAAATAAATTAACAAATAAATAAATTAACAAATGAGTAAATTGACAAATAAAGAAATTATAAAATAAATTATTAAACAAATAAATAAAATTGACATATAAATAAATTAGCAGTAAATAAATTCAAAAATAAATAAATTATACATACAAATTATTAAACAACTAAATAAATTAACAAAAAAAATAAACTAAAATAAAACATAAACTAAAAAGGAAAAGAAAAAACAACGCAATAGTCTTACTTAAAATACATCACAGATTATGCAAGAAGTTGGGTTATGAGAAAATTCTCAGAACTTACACAGCTAATATTAAAATTATTTATAAGCTTACAAATTCTATCAGAAATCAGTTCAACATTCGCTTTTCTGTGGAAACTTAAGGTTGAATAATGCCAAGGAAGGTTAAGCATCATATTTAACATCTTGTTTTGTGATACCTGCAATGCAAATTCTTTAAATGGCATCTGGCAGCGTTAACCCATACTGGACAACCATCTAACAGTATTGCTTGGAATATAACCTTGTGAATTATAATCTTATTTTCATTTGTGAGTAGAGATTGTCGGTTAATAAAAGGGTAAAGCATCTTGATAGCAATACTAATTTTTTTAAGAGTATTTTTAATATGTTGGTTAAAAGTAAGTTTTGAATCGAGATGAACACCAAGGTACTTAACAGACTGCTTCCATTCAATTGTGGTACCACTTACATGTATGTAGCTGATTGCTGGGAAGATAGCAAGGTTTTCTTTTCGTGTGAAAAAGATGACTTGCGTTTTCCCAACATTCAGCTTTATTTTCCATTTTGTATAATATTTTTCAAACTAACGCATGTTTAAGATTTGTCTCAATGTTGACAGAAAATTTATGTGATGAAAATACTGCAGTGTCATCAGCGAAAATAGCTGATTCACATTGCGGTAGACTTGGAAAATCCGAAGTGTAAATATTGTACAAGGCCGGACCAAATACTGAGCCTTGGGAGACGCCGAAATCGACAAATATCAACCTAGAACCATTAGAATTGACATAAACTTGATAACATCTATCGGATAAGAAACTCTGAACAATTCTACACAAATACTAAGGAAAGTCGAACTGTATCATTTTATTTATAACACCATTGTGCCATACGGAATCAAATGCCTTTTCGATGTCTAACAATATCATGCCCATTGATTGGCCACTGGAACGATGGCCTAGAACATGATTCCAAATTCGTTTAATCTGGTGAGATGGGTGAGATGTGCTGTGAGATCTACGGAAGCCAAATTGTATATCGGGGACTTTTAAAGTATGTTGTTTCAGTATTTTTTCAAAAACTTTACTTATGTTGCTTAGTAAACTGATTGGTCTGTAGCTTTCAGGATTATCTGGAGCTTTTCCAGCCTTCATCACAGGGACAACCATTGATTTTTTCCAACATTCAGGGAAGTATTGCAATTTAAGGCAGGCATTAATTATAAATGTTAAATAATAGAGATGTTAATGAAGACGTGATTGCAGATGTGTCCACATAGTTAAAAGCACTTTCGAAGTCAAGGAAAGCAACCATAATGAACTCTTTATAATGGAGGGATTGTTCGATGGTGCGTAGCGTACTAATGTGTTTAACGCCTCCGTTTCCAACGTTTTGCCTTTACAGTAGGCATGCTGAGACATAGACAGAAGTCTGTCATCAATACTTGCCCTTAAATGGTTATAAGGTCTTAAGAAGGAATGATGGTAGACTTAAGTCGTAGATCTTTAGGATTGACTTGGAAGCATTTTCCTCCTTTGAGTATAAAATCAACTTTTACTTCTGTCCATGCCAAGGGAATATGGACTAGATATAAACAGCTGTTAGATATTGCCTTAAGGATTGGTCAAATAATATGCCTGACGGTCGAGAACCGAAGTGAAAAGAGATTCTGAAACATGAAATTTGAGAGAGCTACACAGAAAAAAAAAAGTTGTCATATTAACAATTGTCGATAGTCAACCTGAAATTTGGCCAAATTGTCGCATTGACTACCAAAATATTGACTATTGACAACCTAATTTTTTGAAATTGACTACTGGATAGTCAATAGGATTGTTACAGTTTTCAACAAAAATTGTCATATTGACTATCCCAGTTGTCCTATTGACTACCGCAGTTGTCATATTGACTACCGCAATTGTGTTATTGACTACCGCAGTTGTCATATTGACTACCGTGGTTCTCATATTAACTACCAAAACTGACTATCGAGAATTGTTATATTCACTACCACAGTTGTCCTATTGATTACCGCAGTTGTCATATTGACTACCGCAATTGTCCTATTGACTTCCGCAGTTGTCATATTGACTACCGTGGTTGCAATATTGACTACCGAAATTGACTATCGAGGATTGTTACATTGACTACCCAGTTTTCAACAAAAATTGTCATATTGACTACCCCAGTTGGCCTATTGACTACCGCAGTTGTCATATTGACTACCGTGGTTGTCATCTTGACTACCAAAATTGACTATCGAGAATTGTTATATTGACTACCGCAGTTGTCCTATTGACTACCGCAGTTGTCATATTGACTACCGCAATTGTCTTATTGACTACCGCAGTTGTCATATTGACTACCGTGGTTGTCATATTGACTACCATAATTGACTATCGAGAATTGTTATATTCACTACCACAGTTATCATATTGACTACCATAGTTGTCATATTGACTACCGCAGTTGTCATATTGACTGCAGCAGTTGTCATATTGACTACCGCAGTTGTCGTATTGACTACCGCAGTTGTCATATTGACAACCGCAGTTGTCGTATTGACTATCGCAGTTGTCATATTGACAACCGTAGTTTCAATTTCTTCCAACCAAAGTTGTCATATTGACTACCGTAGTTGTCATATTAGTCAATATGACAACCGAAGTTTCAAATTCCTTCAAACAAAGTTGTCATATTGACTACTACAGTTGTCATATTGACTACTACAGTTGTCATATTGACTACCAAATTGTAAAAAATTTTCTGATCCCAAAATTGACAACCGAAAATTGTTCTATTGACTATCGCGGTTATCGGCTGAAAATTGACTACTAAATAGTCATATTGACTACCAAAATAGTCAATAGGATGACTTTTTTCGTTCTGTGACACTAACGTTTATTTCCAACTTATTAACTTGCCTTAATTTGTTTGTTTGCAATTTTTAGAGAAATTATATACCTGTTTCTTTTAATCCATAAACAAACAGTTTTCTCTCTCCAATTTTAATTTTTTTTTTACTCCTTTTTCATCAAAATATTTTCAAAAGGTTAACGTAAAATAGTAATTTTTTTGAGCATAAACTTCAATCCACGAGTAAGCAGACGGATAACAATAGTATTATAGTAATAATAGAGTCCCGAAAATTGAGTCACCTTCTTGTTTTTATCACACTTTAGTCTAAGAAAAGATAATTTTGGAAAAGCTTTTATTTATTTGTTAGTGACTAATTTGTCTTGTTTTTTTTTTTTAAGAAGGAATTATATGGTCAATCATTGCTCAGTTTCAAGTTTGTAGCTCTGGCATTTGACATCTGTCAAATTTATATGTCAATTGAAATGTCAGAATATTATGAATGAAACAACTCGCGAAAAATTGATATATTTGTCGAAATTTGTAAAGTTTAAGAACGTTCTTGATGTCGTATAAGGACTGAGCATCATCGTATTTCACGTAATAAACCAAGTTCATTGATTTCGCCAATACAGCAGATTTTGCATTTAGAGTTTCATCTCTATCCCTATAAATTTTAAATTAGGCATTGATTGAAGTAATTTGACCAATTCATTAAACCACCACCACCTTGGCGACGTGACGTAAAGATACACTTCTTGAATGTTGGAAAAACAGACAATAGACATCGATTATTTTAACAAAATGTTCCTCAGCGATGATCTAATTTTCGTACTCATTGGGTTAGGAAACAAAACAATTTACACAAATGGGGCTCAGAAAACCCACCATTAATAGAAGAGGTATCGTTGCAACCAGCTCTATGGTTAGAATGTTATTTTTCTTATTGTGATTAGTGCAAATATAGTTTTCCGTCGGCTTTTTTGGCCGCTATAGTTTTTGCAATGAAACAATTACGTTACATTAACTTTCCCAACGTTTCGGCAGGGGTTGCTACCTTCTTCAGGGGAACTTTATTAACACAAAAAAATATACAAATAATCTTAGTTAGAACAATGGCATACAAATAAAGGGTGTCCCAAAATTAACGCAAGATTTGAATTAAATAGAAAACGCCGTTTTTAGTCTTTTGATAGTTAAATTTTTATTGGCTCGTAAAGTACATAGGATAGGGTTATGTATGGAAAAACACATCGGACAAATGGCCTCCACGGCTTTGCATGCACATGTGCACTCTTTTGTTGAAATTTTCCATGACCATTCTGCATAAATGTGGCTGAATTTCGTTGATGCAGCGTTGAATCTCCTCCTTTAATGCACGGGTGGTTGTGGGCTTGTTGACATAGACTTGTGATTTCAAATAACCCCATAAAAAGAAGTCTAATGGTGTTAAATCACACGATCTAGAAGGCCAATTTTGATCACCGAAACGAGAGAGTACACGACCTGGAAATGTCTCATGCAGTAATTGAATTGTTTCACGGGCTGTATGACATGTGGCACCGTCTTGTTGAAACCACATATTGGACACATCAATATCATCCAATTTTGGCAGAAAGAACTGTGTAATCATGTCGCGATATCGAGCACCAGTAACAGTCACTGCTTGACCAGCATCATTTTCAAAAAAAAAAGAGGCTGGGATGCGACCCACACTGATAACTTCCCATCCTGTCTATTTTTTTTTTTTTTTTTTTTTTTTCACTTCAGAATTTTCAGAAAGTAGTAAGCTTATAGCAAGCGTCAAACTACGATCAGAGGCTCATCATAAGTGCATGTGTTAGTTGTTAGTAGGAAAATAATACAATTATAGCCTAACACACGCACAAAATACAAAACATAATAATTTATTGACATTTAACAGGAATTATTACAGTACAAAAAATAAAATAAAGACGTTTACGATAGTGGAGCACTGGTTCTAAACAATGATTTTAATTCCACCTTATTTAAATTTAAATCTATCGATGAACAGTTTAAGTTATATAAAATGCTCATTCGACTTAATGCTTTATTCTTCCCATAGTTAGTTCTATGGAAGTCAATATGTATAAAATCAAATGTACGCAGGTGATGAGTTCCGCTTCGGTAATTCAAATGTACACAAGATAGTAAATAAGGTGCATCAATTTCACCATTAATGAGTTGATGAAAAAATACTAAGTCATTATTAACACGCCTTTGATGGAGAGATTGCATTTGAAGAAGCTGAATACGATGTTCATAGGGAGGCAGATCATAAGGATCATCCCAAGGAAGACCCTTTAGGGCAAAGCGAATGAAATTATGTTGAATTGATTCAATACGTTTCTTATGAATTTCGTAATAGGGAGTCCACACCTGCGAAGCATATTCAAGATGAGGACGAACATGGCAATTATACAAAGAAAGAGTTACATAGGGATCATTGAACTCCTTTGCCCAGCGTTTTATAAAACCAAGCATAGAACTTGCTTTATTACTTGCTTTATTAACAATCAAATTAATGTGATATGTAAATTCTAAGTTGGAACAAAAATTAACACCTAAATCTTTAATTGTGGAGACGCGACAGAGTTTTTGCTGTGATATATAATAATCAAATACACTAACGATTCGTTTTTTAGTAAAAGTTATTGTCTATCGATTTGTCTTGCTTAAAAGTTTGTCTAAATGTATCAATTCTTACCCAATTTGCGTTCTATTTTTTGTAGATTTTATTTTTTCATGAAAAAACGGACTGTTGGATTTTTATAAAAAAATTACTGAATATAAAAAACAATATTTTCTGTGAAATAAAATAAGTTTGAAGCCAATATTTTTAATTTTTGAAAAGCTATTTGAGCCGAAAATCAATTTTTACCAACTTTTATTAATTTTTTTGTTTAGGTTTTTATTTTTTGTAAAAAAACTGTCAATTCGATTTTTCTCAAAATTTGTCCTAATGTTGCAAACAATATTTCTTATAAGTTAAAATTAGTTAGAAGCCATAATCTCAAATTTTTGAAAAGATATTTAAGTCGAAAATCATTTTTTACCAACTTTTGTTAAATTTTTTTTTCGGGTTTTAATTTTTTGTAAAAAAAACTGTCAATTCTATTTTTTTCAAAATATTACTGAATGTTGAAAACAATATTTTTTGAAAGATAAAAGTAGTTTAAAGCCAATATCTCAAAGTCTTGAAAAGATATTTGAGTCAAAACTCAATTTTTACCAACTTTTTTTTTATTTTTTTTTAGGTTATTATTTTTTGTAAAAAAACTGTCAATTCGATTTTTCTCAAAATTGTTCCTACTGTTGAAAACAATATTTCTTATAAGATAAAATTAGTTAGAAGCCATAATCTCAAATTTTTGAAAAGATATTTAAGTCGAAAATCAATTTTTACCAACTTTTGTTAAATTTTTTTTTCGGTTTTTAATTTTTTGTAAAAAAACTGTCAATTCTATTTTTTTCAAAATTTTACTGAATGTTGAAACCAATATTTTTTGAAAGATAAAAGTAGTTTAAAGCCAATATCTCAAAGTTTTGAAAAGATATTTGAGTCAAAACTCAATTTTTACCAACTTTTTTTTATTTTTTTTTTAGGTTTTCATTTTTTGTAAAAAAACTGTCAATTCGATTTTTCTCAAAATTTTATCAGATGTCAAAAACATTATTCTTCGTTGCACAAAATTGTTTTGGAGATGAAATCATATTTTAGTCGTAAAATTTTCGAAGTGACAAATTTTTTTTTTCAGTTTTTTTGATTTATAAAAAAAAACCGTTAATTGAATTTTTTTCCAAAAATATAATTGTTTTGTATCACGTTACAATATATAATACAAAATTTAATTCAAGTCTCTAGCGTCATTGGTTCATGAGATATTTAGGGTTAACCAAAATTTTCACCTTTTTTTTAAACTGCTATGGTAAAAAAAACCACCCACGCAATTTTCTTGAGAGCCCTTTCTGCATCTTTCTGCCTTATTATCTGTATAACAAAATTTATTTGAAGTCGATATCTCTTCTGGTTCTTGAGCTATGGACGACGAAAAAAACGTCGCGAACGTACGGACGTACGGACGTACGGACGTACGTACCCACGCACGCACAGACATCTTTCTAAAAATCTTTTATTTCGACTCTAGGGACCTTGAAACGTCGAGAAATGTCAAAATTTTCAATTTGTCAAATCGGACCCATTACAAGAACTTCCTATGGGAAGTTAATATGGCCCAATTATGCCTCCAGCCCAAAATCCACACCATACAGTCACGCGTTGTGGATGCATTTGTTTTTCGACAATCACATGTGGGTTCTCCGAACCCTAAATGCGGCAATTTTGGCGATTGACAAAGCCATCAAGATGAAAATGTGCTTCATCGCTTAGGATGATTTTGCTCGAAAAATCAGCCGCCAAGCTTTCACTATTTTTGAAATATTCTTTAATAATGAAGACACGTTGTTCTATCGTGTAACGCTCCATTTTTAATAACCCTATACTGTTAGCTGTCAAATTGCTTTTTTTTCAGGGTTGCCAACTTCACTGCACAAATGGCGGCAAATTCAAATCTTGCGTTAATTTTGGGACACCCTTTACAATAAAGTTTACTCACTCAAGAAAGATATGTATCGTTTCGAAACATGTTTCTCTGTCTGTAGAAATTCCACGCCATCAAAGTTTGGAGAATGACCGCTTACAATGCAGTGACTGGCCAGGACTGTCTTCTCAGATTTTTTTAGTTTTATGTCGGACTTATGATTCGAGATGCGTTGCTTAAGAAGTTGTTTTGTGGTCCCAATATAACACAGGTTGCACGGTTCATTTGATTTACCATTGCAGTTAATTTTGTAGATCACATCTGTTTGTTTGTCCTTATCAGGTTTCATCTTGAGTTTAGTAAAACATTGGTCAAGTGTTTTGTTTGACTTAAAAGCAAGGCGAACCTCTGTCAATTTTTTTGGAAGTTGTCGGATAAAGTTGGGACGTAAACCATGGTTTTGTGGTGCGTTCTAAGGTTCATCAATGTTTACTCCTGGAATTTGCCTTTTGTGTTTTAAAAGGAGGATTTGAATTATGGTAGAAGGATAACCATTATCACTTAAAATTTTGATGACTTTTTTCTCGTTGGCGACGTGGAATCGTACATCACTTATTTTGAAAATTTTATTCACGAGGTTGGACGCAGTATTGATGATAATATGCCTTGCTTGGTTTGATCAGAAATTAACCAGTCTTCCAGATGCTGTTGGTTTTTGATACCAGTCGAAAAGCAAACGATTTTCTTCACGGTAGATTTTTTATATACTACTATAGTGACCAAAAAAACCGACGGAAAACTATATTTCCACTAATCACAATAAGTACACAAATTGGTAAATAAATTAACTCAGTTATTTTTCTTAGTCCGTAATTGAAGATAATGTGATTCAAACAAGACGTCGCGGTCGCATTTTTTCGCTTTTCGGCGAATGTTTGATGCAGTTAAATTTTGTTCTATGAAGTTTCGAAAAAAAACCGAACAATTTTCGAAATGTACATGCACTAAAATTAACCACAAAAGAATTTAACATCAATTTAACCCAAAGTTTTTGTTATTTGTTTTTTATTTCAAATGTATGTATGTTCCAAAAAACTGAAATTACACCACGAAACCAACAACTGATAGAAAACTAAGAATGTATGGTAGTTTTTTTGCGTATTTAAATAATTTTTGTTGTTGACTTGTTAGCATTTTTTATTTCAAAATAATGACACAAAAATGTCATCATCTATAATTATGTATGTTAAAAACAGTTGACTTTTATATTTTTAATTTATTTGCGTTTACACAAAAAACGTCCTTAAAAATCAAGTTACCTAATTTAATTTTAAATTAAATGATTTATAATGTTAACAAAATGAATAACAATTTAATTTTACAACATAATACGAATTAAAATTGTGTATAAAAATAAATAAATCAAATTAACACCACAAACATTTTTTCAATGAAATGATTTTCTTTCATGTATACAAAATGTTGTTTGTGTAAAATTCAAACCACATTAAACCACAATTTCAATTCTATTTGATAGTTTTTTGTTTGTTTTTTTAATTATCAGAGATTAAATTAAACCAACCATTCAAAATGATTTGTTGGTTAAAACCGAACAGATTTATTTGTTTTATTTTTTATTAAAAAAAATATATGTATGTAGGTACATGTTAACATAATTAAAAAAATGGTTTTTAAACTTTTTTTTCAATTGTTAAAAGTGGTTTTAAATCATTGAACCTGTATTTAAATTTAAAATAACTAGTTAAAAACACTTAACCAATGTAATTATTTGTTACCAAAGTTAGATTTTAGATTTTTTTTAGATTTAGATTTATTTATTCATTTTATACTTAAAAACTATTTTACAAAAGTTTATATCATAGAAATATACATATATAGAATAATAGTGTTCATTCTGTAACTTTGGAAGTTAGTGGTGAATGAAACATCAAAAGCTTTATTTATAATTCAAATAATATCTGATGTGGGGTGACAATCAGTGTTTACAAAGTTTAATGATATAATAAAGAAAAAAATAGAGAAAAAAAAATGTACTTTACAATTATGAAAATGTTTTCAGAAAAATAATGAATACAAATTTATATGCGTAGAAGTTCATGGCCTACATTAACAATTTAAAAGAAAAGAAAAATAGCTAATATTTAGATAAAAGATTCAATGCAATTGTAATTCAGAGTGAATAACCAGTCTTTGACTTTTTTAATGAAAGAAGTAGAACGAAGAGTTTCTCTAATACATAAAGGCAATTTATTAAAAAGATATGGAGCTGTGTATGTATAAAAACGTGAAAAATGAGTTTTATGAGCAATTGGAACATTTACTAATCTCAAATTATTTATCCGCAAATTATACATTTGAGAATTCCTACTCGGAATGTTACCGCTTTGTTTGAAAAACTCTCTTAGAACTTTAAATACGTATAAATGTCTCATTGGAAGCATTCGCAAATCTTTAAATAAAGGCAAACTTTCAGCTAACCGATTCTTTTTGTTAATAATTCTAATTAAGTGCTTCTGAGCTATCAGTAAAGGTCCAAGAGAGTTAGCATACGAACCACCCCAACAAGTGATACCGTATTGCAACTTCGAGTGAGCAAGGCCATAGTAAATTCGAGTAAGTACTTTTCGAGAACAAAACTCTTTTAAGAGATACATTTTACGTGTGACCAACATCATGTATGCTTTTAACGTTTGGATATGAACTTTCCAATTTAGATTAAAATCGATCGCAACGCCAAGGTATTTAAAGTGATCAACTGATTCAATTTTGAAACATTTTTCAGAGCACTGCAAGCTAGATTTAAAATGTGTTCTACCACAATTGTGAATAGGTAATGCAAATCGATTACAGTCGTAGGAATGAAAACAGAGGTTATATTCTTCTAAGCTATTTCCGGATAATTTAAAAGAAATTAGTTTAGTTTTCTCACTAATAATTAATTTATGTGAGGTAAACCACAATCTTAAGATTTCAAGATCTTCCTCAATATTAACAACACATTCAAATAAATTTTTACATTCATACGTAAATGCGATATCGTCAGCAAAAGCAGTAGGAATACCATTAAGTTTTAGCTTAAGGAGAGAGTTGATGTAAATAAGGAAAAACAATGGGCCGAGTACAGAACCTTGTGGTACACCATTTCTTAAAGGTTTTGAGTCACTTAAAACTCCATTGACATTTACCCTCTGCTTTCTGTCTTTTAAATAAGATTGAAGCCACCGAAAAATATGACCTCGAAAACCAGCATTGTACAATTTATGAAGCAATAGATCATGATCCACCATGTCAAATGCCTTAGTCATATCAATAAATAGACCCATGGTTGCTTTATTATAGTTAAGACCAGCATACAGTTGGCTACAAACCCTCAATATGGCATCTTCCGTTGACATACCTTTTCTGAAACCAAACTGATTGCTGCAAAAAAGTTAAATTTATCTAAAAACGACACAATACGAACTTTTAGTAATTTTTCAAAGATCTTAGAAAACGTGGAGAGGAGAGATATAGGTCTGTAATCCGAAATCTTTTTTCTGCAACCTTTTTTAAAAAATGGTATAACCTCCGCGCATTTAAGGTGATCAGGAAAGCAACCCCTATAAATACTTTGATTGAATAAGAAACATAAGACGTCTACTATGTAGAGAGCAATATGTTTCAAAAATACACTTGATACACCATCAGTCGTGCAAGAATTTGTATTTCTTAAGCCCAAAATTACATTATAGATTTCACTCGAAGTTATCTCTTCAAAAACAAAGCTGTTAACTTGGATATCTTCGAAATCTGAAGAATTTGAGCAATTGCAGGTATTACTGCTGCCGGTTACAGGTTTAAGTTTTTCAGATATTTCTGTGAAATAATCGTTAAATTTATTAGAAATAATGTAATAATCTGATATTGTTACTCCGCCAACTTCTATTTTAGCAATTTTAATCCGATTTCTTTCAGTCCCTAAAATTTTATCAACTACTCTCCATTCTTCTCGTAAATTCCCATCAGCTCTTGCAATCATATCGGAGTAGTAATTATTACGAGTATCCTCTATCTTATCAGAAACAGTTTTGCATACGTTTTCATAATGTTTTTCAAGTTTTTTATTTTTTGGATGTTTCTTACATTTCATGCTAATTTTTTTCTTCTTTTTAATTTGATTAAGAAGATAAGAATTCATCCAAGGCTTTAAAAATTTTTGGCTACTGAACTTTTGCTTGATGCAAAGGAACATGATTTTATGTGACTTTGTAAAATATTTATAAACTGATCAAATGCAATGGAAGGGTCACTTTCTAAATAAACTTGATCCCAGAATTCGTATTTCAAGTATTCTTTTAATAATTTAAAATCAATTTTATATTTCGTTTGATTAGCTCTTGGTTTCAGTTTCTCAGAACTTATATGAGCACTATGATAAGTAACCACAGTCATTCTGTGATCAGTTAGCTTAAAATCATGGACACTATCACTAAATTTTTTAGCTTAAAAGGTATAATTTACCTGGTGCTTAAAGAAAAAGAAGAGTTCAAATTAAAACAAAAAAGAGGCTGGGATGCGACCCACACTGATAACTTCCCATCCCGTCTGTCGATTTTTCTTGCTTAAAAGGTTTAAAGGTTTTCGTGTTTTGTTGTCAGTTGAATTATTTTGAAAATTTTTAAAATTACCAACAATTTTTCGGATATGATGAAATAGTTTGATTTCAAAATCTATTTTTGTTAACGAGATTTTTAGTCGAAAACCAATTTTTAAAAAATGGTTTTTGACAATAAATATCATTAAGAAAAATAGATTTTGAAATCAAACTATTTCATTATATGCAACTTTTTTAACAAAACACGAAAACGTACAAACTTTTAAGCAAGACAAATCGAATGTACGGACGTACGAAAGTACGTACACACGCACACACAGAAATCTCTCTACAAACCTTTTATTTCGACTCTAGGGGCCTTGAAACGTTGAGAAATGTCAACATTTTCAATTCGATAAATATTATCGACTACATTTACTTCCTATGGGAAGTTAAAAATAGGAACAAGTTTTAAATTAGGCTATAAGAAGCTAACAAATTTTGGTTTATTGTTTTCGACCATTTTAAGGGTATCATTTGAAAATTTGAATTTAAGAAACATAATGAAATATTTAGCTAACGCCAACAAATTTTAAATTAATCCATAATTAATTTAACATCTAACATCTACCAATTAAAACATTAGGAAAATTAAAAGTTACAGTCATTTTATGAAGTTATGTTCTTTTTGAGTAAAACAGGCAAAATAGTATCTAAAAACCCTTTACATATGCTTTCCTTATGAAACTTAAAACATAAAATATCTAATGTAAAAGGGTTTTTGTTTGGTCAGGTTAGGTTACTAACTTCAGGTTATTGATACATTGATATCTTGTAAAATTCGAAAAAAAAAAACATGTACCTACATATAAGACTTTTTGAGGCTATTTAAATTCATGAAGTAGTTTGCAATAGTTTTCCAAAGGTATTATCCTTATCTTTAGTTAAAATATTCATAGTAGTGTCCGACCGAAGGTCGATTTTTAGCCGAAGCCGAAGCCTAATTATTAGGCTGAAAGAAAATCTTCGGCCGAAGCCGAAACCGAAGCCTAAGGTTGAAAAAAGTCAAGAATTCTCCTTTCCACAAACGACGCGCAAAAGGTGTCAGGCAAAATTCAAAAATTGAAATTTTGTTCGGCGCCTACTATGATGGCACACGTGTTTTGAAATTTTTGAATACCTAGCAAAGAAAAGATTGCAATCTTTTCTTCGGTATTCAAAAATTGAAATTTTTTCCGGCGCCTAGTACGATGCTCGATATAATAAACAGATTCTTCGGCTTCGGCCAAAACTTCGGCCTAAAATGGCCGAAGCCGAAGGTTTGGACGAATGTTGTTTTTTTGGCCGAAGTTCGGCCAAACCGAAGGCCGAAGCCGAAGCTTCAGTCGGACACTAATTTATAGTATTTCATAAATTAGATTTCGCTTTTGTTTTATAAATCTTAAAGCAACGCTGAACAGATGCCGTTTTTGTAAACAATCTGTAGGTAATTTGAAAATTTGAGCAGATAGTTAAAATTGAACTTCAAATTCGAAAATAACCCTAAAAATTGACATATGTAGATTCAAATGCTTAAAAATAACGAGGGTTTCGAGATGATTAATAATGTATCTAGAAGACAAAGATTTGTAAGATATTTAAATTTAGGAAAATTTAATCCTTAAAAAAGGAATATTTTGCTTGTGGAAAAGAAATAAATCAATTTAAACGTTCAATGCTATTTGGACATTAAACCCTCAATTTTTCAGTCTTCTATAGTTTTCATTAAATATTATTGCAACCGTTACTTTTCTAGATCCGTGAAAACCTAATCTATATTATTTGTAAGACATTCAATATTTACCAACACAAGTTTAGAGATCAATGAGGTTGCAGAATAATCCATATTTTTACTTGCGACATATAGAATATATGGCAAGTTTTGCATTAGTAAAAAAATTCGAACTCGAGATTTTAATCAAACACGACATTGGTAAATAATTCGAAAAAAAGTGGGTCCCCCCATTCTGTCCATTTGTGCGTCTGGCCGTCTGTCTATCTATTTGTCATGGCCCATAAAGCAGAAAGCATTGAGTATATTGAACTGAAAACTAAGGTTTTAAGCCAACTTGCGTTAGGCATTTTTTCTATTTTTTTAAAGAAGAAAAATAACAGTAGTCCCCATACACATTTCGAAAATTCAAATTAAAAAAAAAACGGACCGATATATTTTTATTAAGTTTTCTCTACAATTTTTTTTTTTCTTGACTTGACTTATTTTAACAAAAAATGACCTGTTTTTGTATTGCCCCAGAAGGGTGCCCCCAATAGAACCGTTTTTTTTTTTTGTTTTTAAGTTTTTTCAAGAATTAATCTGAACGATTTTAAAATATTTAACATATAAATATTAACATTTTTTAACGATATACAAATTTAAAATGTAAAAACATGTTTTTAAGACAAAATTTAAAAATTGTATGTATACAAAATTTATTAAAACAAAAACCGCTCTAACGATATTCGAAAAAAAAACTTTTATAAATCAAATTTTTCTTGTTGAATTAAATGGCGTTTAAATTTTGCATGTACATTTTTAAATTTTAATATAAAGGAATTATTTTTAAACCAGACTCTTTGTATACGTGATCAAGTTCGTACGGCTCAGTCGTGCATTTTATTTTATTCTTGGAAGTAAAGCAAAAATTGTGTCAGTTTTTTTCCTTCAGGATCAAAACTATGCTGATGTGGTTGAATAGAAACAGTTTTTTACAGTCAGCTCTATAAGTTTACAAAAACAATGAAGTTTGTTTTTGAAATAATTTTAACAAAATTCTCAACAACTTTTAAGTGAAGAAGTATATCTACAAAAAAATTCCTCAAACTAAATGTTTTTAATTTGAAAAAATCCTGAATGTATATTTATGCCTTAAAAGATTTTTTCGCCGAAATAACAGGAAATGTATCTTATTTATGAGAATTAGTCATCATAAAGCGTGTTACAAGTTTCGAAGTAATTTTTGCTAGCAAAGAAAATAGAAACAAATGTATTTAAAGACAACATAGCCAAGTTCACTAAATTAAATTTCCTTATTTCCTTTTTGCATCATAATTTCAATATTATAAAAGTTTGATTCGAATTTTTATACAAGAAGAAATTTTACATGAAAACTTCATTAAACAGAAAATAGGAAGTTTTTCTTTTTGTTTGTGTCAAAAAACCGTGCCGCATGCTCGTAAATGACTTTTTTAAAACTCCTGAAAAATCAATAAAAGCTTAATTTTTAATTTAATACATATGTATGTGCTTAAACTTTGTAGTCAATGCTGTCAATAAAAACGCTTGACAACTTTAGTTTATTAAGTGTGATTATTGCGTCAATCAATCTTTTCCCATATAAGACCCTTTCATTCTGTCTGTCTCTGTTTTGTGTATCAAAAAATCCATAATTAAGTGTTTTCATTAAGCAAAACCTCAAACAAACCGCATTTCTGCCAATTCTCTGTCTGTACATAAACACCTTCATTAATTATTCTCATAAAATCTATCAAACCACTGGAATTTCAATTATACCATTCAAAAGTATATCAAAACAGCAAGAGGAAACTATAGCATCAGCATCAGTCGAAGCAGCAATAACAGCAGGAGGACGAATAGCAGTAGCAGGAGCAGGAACAGAAAGCATTTCAAAAAATAAAAATTGACACAAATATTTGCTTCATGTAGCTTTGTTTGGATTTCAATTGAATTGAATTGAATTTGTCTCCCTCTTCCCTTGTTATTAGGGAAATTATAATTTATGTGGCTTTGGAGTTTTTGACACGATATTCTAAAGTAAATTTATAGCATTTAAATTCCTCTTTCTCGCTCCGCTCCGATAGCTTCGGGATGCGAATGCTGCGATGCGATGTAATAATGATAAAGCAGAAGCAGAATCACTAAGCCTTTACAATTCCAATTCCAAATAAGTCAGGACCAACTTTAACCATCAAAAACTCATATCCAAGTACATTACATATTTTCTATCTAATTTCATTATAAGTCTCTAATGATTTCAACGTCAGTTAAGTTGATGAATTGATTTTGTTTTTGGTTTAGCTTTTGCCAAAAAGAGAGGGACTGTGACAAAAACAACAATAAAATCAAATTAACATTTAATTAATGCACGAATAAATGTTTGGTAAAATAATTTAAACCATTTTGTGCGTTGTATCTTACTAAAACACTGACAGTTTGATGGTTGTTGTCCTTAGTCATCTCGCTGGGGCCAGGATTAATTTTAATGAAATGAAATGAATGAATAATATATTTCTTTACAGTTGCTTAAAATTATTTAAAAAAAAATAAATCAGTAAAAAAAAATGGTTGCAATGTAGCTGTAGTCGAATCTATCAAAAAGTTTCAATACATACCATTGAGACCTTAAAGACTTAACATATAGTTTTAAGTTGTTTTTTTCAATGCTCTGCATGCATCAAGTTTTATTGGCATCGAAATGGACCAATTTGTTGGTCTTAAACGCTAAAGTTAAAAAACTATGCATGAAAAAGTAAATAAAAATTGCAACCGCAAGCGATTGATAACGATCTAGGTCTGTATAGCAACTTTGTAATTATACGTTGACAGCTTTTGCCGATCCAGTTGAAGCTCTAAACACATCTCTATTATTTTGTTATTCTGGTAAAAAGATGTAATACCTAAAATTCAAGCACCAAACAATTTTATTTGACTTCCCACTTATTCAAAAAAAATAACTTTGGATGGGTGACTCCATTAGCCTTAACTTTTAGAAAAAGGAGCCTGGGATGCAACCCACACTGATAACTTCCCATCCCGTCTGTCAATTTGTCTTGTTTAAAAGTTTGTAGGTTTTCGTGTTTTGTTCAAAAAGTTGTCAGTTGAATTATTCTAAAAAATTTAAAAATTACCAACAATATTTTGCATATGGGTGATTATACAAGAGTTGGGTAACTTTTGAAGATATTTTGTTTACGATAGTTATTAAATCAAACTTCTACAAATTCGGGTGTATATGATAGCTAATCTAATTAATATATTGTTCCCAATCGGGCCAGTCACTTTTTTGAGTACATTGTAAGATATTTAAAAATTTCAGAATTTGACTGCCAAGGGACTGACGAGGTAACATAGTACTGATACATGTTATACACAGTTTTGAAAGTATTATACTGAAATTTAATACAAATTAGTAGTAAAAATCTCTTAGGATTTAATAATGATCACTTAAAATCACTTAGTAACAATTACAAATAATTATTAATATGTAATACTGGGAGAAAATACTATATCAGTTTTCAAACATACTTTTGACATTTAACGTAACGTTATTTACTTACAATATAAACAAAATCTAACAATATTCATCTTAAAAGTACTAATGATCATGAAATGAAGAACAATAACAATATACCTGACACAGGACCGACGCCATAGGACTGACGGAAAAGACAAAATTTGAGATTATAATCAGGACTAATGTTTTTTTTTGTAATTTCGAATATCAACAAACTAGATTTTAACAAATCAAAGTCTAATATGAAAAAGAGGCTGGGATGCGACCCACACTGATAACTTCCCATCCCGTATTTTGATTTGTCTTGCTTAAAAGTTTGTCTATATGTATCAATTTTTACCAAATTTGCGTACTATTTTTTGTAGATTTTATTTTTTTATGAAAAAACCGACTGTTGGATTTTTATATCGAATGATATATGAATATCGAAAACAATATTTTCTGTGAAATAAAATAAGTTTGAAGCCAATATTTGTAATTTTCGAAAAGCTATTTGAGTCGTAAGTAAATTTTTACCAAGTTTTAGTATTGTTTTTTTGTTAGGTTTTTATTTTTTGTAAAAAACCTGTCAATTCGATTTCTCTCAAAATTTTACTGAATGTAGACAACAATATTTTTTTAAAAATAAAAGTAGTTTAAAGCCAATATACTCGTATCAACTTTTATTAATTTTTTGTTAAGGTTTTAATTTTTTTGTAAAAAAAAACTGTCAATTCGATTTTTCTCAAAATTTTTCCGAATGTTGAACACAATATTTCTTATAAGTTAAAATTAGTTGGAAGCCATAATCTCAAATTTTTGAAAAGATATTTTAGCCGAAAATTAATTTTTACCAACTTTTGTTAAATTTTCTTTTAAGTTTTTATTTTTTGTAAAAAAAACTGTCAATTTGATTTTTCTCAAAATGTTTCTTAATGTTGATAGCAATATTTCTTATAAGATAAAAGTAGTTTAAAGTCAATATCTCAAAGTTTTGAAAAACTATTTGAGTCGAAAATCTATTTTTACCAACTTTTATTAATTTGTTTGTTAAGTTTTTATTTTTTTGTAAAAAAACTGTCAATTCGATTTTTCTCAAAATTTTTCCGAGTGTTGAAAATAATATTTCTTATAAGTTAAAATTAGTAAGAAGCCATTATCTTAAATTTTCGAAAAGATATTTGAGTCGAAAATCAATTTTTACCAACTTTGAGTAATGTTTTTTTAGGTTTTTATTTTTTATAAAAAAAAACTGTCAATTCGCTTTTTCTCAAAATTTTACCAGATGTAGAAAACGTTATTTTTCTTTGCACAAAATTGTTTTGGTGATAAAATAATTTTGTATTCGTAAAATTTTCGAGGTGAAAAATTTTTTTTTTTCAGTTTTTTTGATTTATATAAAAAACCGTTAATTGGATTTTTTTCAAAAAATATACTTGTTTGGTATCACGTTACAGTATACAATATAAAATTTAATTCAAGTCTCTAGCGTTTTTGGTTCGTAAGATATTTAGGGTTAACCAAAATGTTCACCTTTTTTTTCAACTACTATGGTAAAAAAACCACCCACGCAATTTTCTTCAGAGCCCTTTCTGCATCTTTCTGCCTTATTATCTGTATAACAAAATTTATTTGAAGTCGATATCTCTTCTGGTTCTTGAGCTATGGACGACGAAAAAAACGTCGCGAACGTACGGACGTACGGACATACGGACACACGGACATACGAACATACGGACATACGGCCATACGGACATACGGACGTACGAACGTACGTACACACGCACGCACAGACTTCTTTCTAGAAATCTTTTATTTCGACTCTAGGGACCTTGAAACGTCGAGAAATGTTAAAATTTTCAATTTGACAAATCGGACCCATTACAATAACTTCCTATGGGAAGTTAATAAAAAAATATTATTAGGTACTCCGAATTTTTAAAGTAGGTACTCGAAAATCGAAAAATCTTAAGCAAATTTTCACCATAATCCTTTTGGCGATAACTGGGTAATTCAATAATTTTTAAACGAATAATTTTAAGGTGTCTTTTTCCTCTGTCGTATTTGGGAACTTAATCTAGTTTTCTATTTAACTTACAATTTTTTCAGCAACTTCGATGATAATTCTGGAATTCAAACTTTGCTTGTTTACGAAATCTTAAGCGATACCGCTTTGAAAACCAGAATCACCAGAAAGGTAGGTACGCACCATAGACCCGTTATTTTATATTTAAGTTTTTTTCAAGAACTAATAAACCGATTTCAATCATTTTAGCTCTTATAAATATTTGATGATCAATTTTTTTCTCGATTTTTAAAAAATACATTTTTTTTACAAATTCATAAAATTTAAGGGTTAATTGGAAACAAGTGTTGGAATTTCCCCATATCAAATTATAAACTACTAAAAAAGCGTATAAAAAGGTGCTTCAAGGGGATTAAGCCATTGCGAATATTTCATTGCAGGAGTTTGAAACGTTCGATCTCTTAAATACTTTTGTATATAGAATATTCAAAAGAGTGTTAAAAACAACAGTTTTAACAGCTACAGAAAGTGCAAAATAAGGATTTAAGTATCTCTGGATGTGAAACACCAAGAAGCCTTAACAGAAAGTTGTCAGCAATCAGATACTGCTGATCTACAAAAATATGGGAAAAATCAGAAAGGGTACAACTCAGAAAAAAGAACATCATGAGAAGAGCGGTTCATTCTACGGTTTGTCTCAAATTCCACTCTACCAGCGACTAAAATAAGGGCCAAAAGCTGAGTACCAGCCAGAATACCAACGGCTCAGAGGATAATACAAAAAAAATGATACGAGTACTATCCAGAAAAGGAAAACTAACAAATAAACATAGAATCTTCTATGGCACAATCGAATTCTAGTTTTTGTCCACAATAATCAACGGGAACAACTTTAAATGTTTGCTGGAACGGTCATGCTTTTCATTTTTGGACCTCTGCCATGAATTTTACAAGAAGACTAAGCCCCCATTCACACTTCGGGGGTTGTTAGTTGTTTGAATTCACTCAGAAGATATGGAACTTTTGCCGTGGCCCCTATATTTACCGCACTTTAACATTATTGAAAACGTTTGGCCAAGGCTTGCTGCTTGCATTTCTAAGTATGGAGATTTCAGATACAAGTACATAATTGTAATCATTTTAACCCAATTCTGATTTTTGGTGAGCTATTCGAAAGGTTAAACAGATTCAGAAAAATTGTTGATAAGATATTATCTGTATATTGGTATACTGCCAATTGAAGTTTTCTAAAAACAAATATTTAATGTGAGAAACCAAATCACGTATTATAAAATGATCTTTAATATTAGTTAAGTTTTGATATCATAATATAAATAATAACGGGTTATGAATTTTGCGGTTTCAAAAGTATTGGGCTGGAATTCGACATCTGTCAAACAAACTTGTTAAACCAATTTTTGTTTGTCAGTTGAAAGTCTGACTTTACCAAAAAGGATCGTTTAACTATCGCACAACGCATACAAGTTGTTAAAACCTACTACAAAAATGGTGGTTCTGCCACAGCCACTTATCGTGCTTTAAGAGGAAATTATCGTTTACATAATCGTCCAACTACGCTAGTGATTGGCAAAATTGTGAAGAAATTTAAAGAAACTGGATTGGCTACATTTATTGTAAGGTCTGTGCATCATCGGTTCGCTCATACAACTGACAACTTTAAGTTGTTGTTGTTGTTCAAAAACATTCAATGAAAATATCGCTGCTGTAAGCAATGGCGTATCCAAGGGGGGGTTGTAAGGGTCATGGCCCCCATGGGACATAATTAGTTTGCTTTTCCGTAGGAATTGACTTCAATTCAAAACTAATCGTATTTCGTTAATTGATATGACCCCAATATATTTTGAATTATTTATTTTTTGTATATGAAAACAACATTTGTATTTTACTTCCTTAAACTTTGTTACTAAAGGTACTACTTTTAACTGCAGACTGGCCCAAGAACATAATATGAATCGGAAATTCAGTCTTTTCCAAAAACGCAACACAAATTCATCAACTTTTGCCATTCACCAAAAAGTGGTTTGCTGTCAAAAACAACTAAAATTTTTGTTTTCACTCAGTTTAGAATTTGAAAAAAAACTTTAGTAATGCTTTAAATTATTTTCATAAAAATTGTTTCTAAGAAAAAGAGAAAATATCCAGGTTCTTAAGACGAAACCTTGAATAAGAGATCATCAATTTTATATTAAGTTGCCTTTAAATTCCTTAAACTAGCCTTCAATTTTATAACTTAATTAATAACAGCAGTCCCTATACAAATTTTTTGGTTAAAACATGTGATTTTTCTAAAACTTTCTCTAAATTTTGTGTTCCAAATTTGGCTTCTTTCTACAAGAAAAATATATTTTGGTATTGCTCCAGAAGAGTACCCCTCATAACCTTTATTTTGTTCTTAAGTTTTCTCAAGAACTAATGGACCGATTTCAATAATCTTCTCTTTCTTTTTGATGATCAAATTGATGATGATTTTTTATGATCAAAAATGTATTTTTTTTTTTTTATTTTTAAAAAAAATATTAATTTTGTTTACAAAACTCGATATTTCAGAAAGGGGTCAATATTCAAATTTAAATGTAAAATGTACATATATTTATAAGCTCTTTATTTAGTGCTTACCAAAAATATTTTTAAGACAAAAATTTAAATTTAAAACGATTTTCGAAAAAAATAAGTTAATCTAGATTTGACAAGTAAAATGGCATTTAAATTTTTGAGAAAAACTTATTTTGCAGGTACATTTTTAAATCTTAAAATATAGGAAATATATTTAAACAGACTTTTTGGAAGAAATTAGCAAGTTCTAGCGACCCAGTTGTGCATTTTATTTATTTCAAAATTGGTTTTATGTTGAATACAAAAGATCTTAAAAAATTAAATGAATCTACTTTTGAAGTGAATTTTCTTTGGATGCTCTAGAACTAATATTTAAACACGAATTTCAATAATATATATGCCCCAAAAACAGCAAAAGTGACACCTTTGTTAAACTAATTGCTAATTGAAAAACATAATAAACGTTTTATATTTATTGATATAAAAGCTTTGAATCTCTTGAGATTTGAAGTGAAAAGAGATTCTGAAACGTGTAATTTGTGAGTGCCACACAAACGTTCCTTCCCAACTTTTTTCTTAACTTAATTTGTTTTAATTTAATTTTTTAGAGAAATTATATACTTAAATGCGCCTATTTCCTTAAATTCAAGAACCAAACATTTTTCTTTCTAAAATGTTTAAGTTTTGTTGACTCCTTTAAGATCAAAATACGAGTAAGCAGACTGATAGCGATAGTAATAATAGACTCCCCGAAAATTGAGTTCGAAAAAACTTCGTCAAAAAAGCCCGACATTTCTTCATATCAGATCCTCTCTCATTTTCTGGATTTTTTATTTTTTAGCGTTCTTAGCATAAATAGAAATGCATACAAGAAAAGTATATTTTATTTTTGGAAAAAAAGCTACGTTTCAAAACAATTTCTAACATTTCTGCGTGAAATGCAGCAAAAACCCTCTAAACTATTGTGTTTTAGCTCTTAAATATGGCATATTTAGAAAACTTTTGAAATTTAGGAATGATTTCATATGTAGGGAGTCATACAAATTAAATTTTTAGACCATACTTTGTTGGACAACAGTGTTCTAAAATAATTTTATAACTAAAGTTGTCATTTTAGCAATTATTAAATTTTGTTAGCCTCGTTTCCAAAACATTAAGCGGTGAATAAAAACTCATCTAAGTGTGTGCCCCCCTGATGAAAAGTCTGGATCCGCCCTGGGCTGTAAGCGAAAGTGTTGCCGAAGGCCGCACTCTGTCAATATGTGGTATTAGGACTGTCTTACGGCACATTATGTTGTATTTTGCATTAATTAGATAACGTCGAATGGGTACTTGAACGACAACATCTCACTACGTGGGTATGTTAATAAACAAAATTGTCGTATTTCAGGTTCTGAAAATTCTCAAGTAATTGAAGAGATACCATTACACCCACAAAAAGTCACTGTTAGGTGCGCTCTTTGGTCCGGAAGTGTGATTGGACCTTACTTCTTCGAAAACGACGAACAAACGACATTCACCGTCAATTCGGAGCGTTATGGTCATATGATAACCGGTTTTTTTGCCTGCTATTGAAGAAAACGACTTAAAGAATGTGTGGTTTCAAAAAGACGGTACCACATGGCACATAATTCGAGCGAATATGGCTTTATTGCAAGGGACATTTCCTGGCCGCGTAATTACTCATCGTGGCAATATCAACTGGCCACCAAGATCATGTAATTTGACACTGCTGGACTTTTTGTGTAGAGCTACGCGAAAGACTGTTTTTATGCAGATAAACCTTAAACTCTTGAGCACTTAAGAACCAACATTCGTCAAGTTATGACTGAGATACCAGCCAATATGTGTTTAAAAGTGGTCAAAAATTACCTCAAAAGAATCGATGCTTGCAACAATTCGCGTGGTGGTCATTTAAATGATGTAGTATTTCACACATAATGTCAACTTTCGAACTTTATAATGTAAAAGAAATACCATAAAAAAGAATATCTTATATATGTGTTTTAATTACGTTTACTTTTGAAACCGCAAAATGGATAACCCTGTACAATTTAATTAAAATTGATAGATTGATTAAAAAAATAAATAAATTAGGTGGCCCAACAGGGCCTAGTATCTTAAAACTCTCAACTATTCCTGTGTTTACTGTTGTCAGGGATGAAAGGGACCCACAGTTTTAAACCGAATCCGAACTGCTATCAAAATATCAATTCATACGTCCGCAATATCTCAATGAGAACACAGCTAAAATTTTAATTTTTGATTGCAAAGTTCTTGAGGTTCAAATTAATACTGACTTAAATTAACAAAAAAAAAAAACAATATTATATGTTCTTAATCAAAAACTACAAAAAATACAACAGTAGCTTCTCCTGATTAAAAGAAACAAAATAAATGCTTAATCGAACGGAACGGGTTTGCTCATTATTGCCCTCCCACTTCCATCGGACAATAAAAAAGGCATCATCAGCATTTCATCCCTCCGTTTTTCTATCATGTATTGCACATTTATCTTAATGCTTATAGACAATCCTGAAAGCACACTTCATTTCACTGATTTCCTCCATACCTCCAGACCTCCAAATTTTACCACCTACCTGATAAAACAAAACAAAAAAAAACAAAAAAAATAGGAAAAGGAAATCCATTAGCCTTTGAATGAATTTGACCAGATTTTATTGAAATCCGGCAAGACTTACGAGTATAGCCATCATTAATACCTTAAGGTAAAGTTTATTGTATTTGAAATCCCTGGACTTTGTAAAGGATAGGTAAGCAGATATATTTCAGAAATTAAATACTGATTTAGTGCCATCTATCAAAGAACTAAGCAAATATAAGATCTCTGTTCCATTTCGATTTCGCATTGAGATTGGGTCGGGAACACAGCACATCACCAAATTGGAATTCCATTCGAGTTCGGGACAAGTTTGGCAGAGTTGAGTTTATCTTTCGCATCACGCACATCAGTAACGTGGTAACGTGCGGCTCCATTAATTAATTGGCGAAGTAATTCGAGTGAAACAAACGAATTTATTCAGTTCCAGGAGCAATTTCGCGCCACAAAATACTTGTTCGACAGACTTTATAGGGCCTGGAGCAGGATTTCTATATTTTTTTTTATTCACCCTCCTTCTGGTTCATCTTTTTTTTTATTCGTTTTCTTTTTACACATCAACACGACGCAATCAATATTCAGTGGTATCATCCTCGTTGCTTTGGCTGCCAGAGTCACTGCTGGAGGGCAATTTCAAATTTAGAGCCCTCTGAATCTAGGTTTGGATTTGTGGGAGAAGGATAATTATTTTAACTGGTTATATACGTAACGTACCTAGACCTACCCACAACCTACTCAAGTTTCCCTGAAAAATATTGCTTTTGGATGCTTGAGTGCGCTTCGGAGCGATTTAATCACACCCGTCCCGGCAGTCTCATGGTTTCTGCTTCTCGTAGACCAAGACCAAGACCACGACTACAGAGCGAAAGAAGAATTCAATTTTGTCTATTTTAGATACTTTATTTTTTTGTGCTTCCCCATGTTTTTCTTCCTTAAAGGTTATTTATGTATTTCTCAAAAAAAAAGGAAGAAAATGGAAACATTTGAGAAAACATTCCAAAACCAAAACTTGGTGCCATAGACACACCATATGTCTATGCTTGGTGCTAATAGACCAACCTAAGCCGTGGTATGTAGGTCATTTCGCTTGAGAAATCAGGACAACTCATAGATCTTCCCTCTTGGAATGTTTTTGATTCTCCCTTCTTTCAGAGAGATGATGATGTTCAACCAAAAAAAAAAATGTCATGTCCTGTTTCTGCAGAACTTTATGGCCAAAGGTACTTTAAATTGATTTTAGGAGAATACCTTGTTGAGTAGAAATTGTTGTTTTTTTTTTTTGTATTATGTAGAAAAAACATCCATGTTAGAATTTATAGGTTATAAAATTTCCTATAAAGAAAATAAGAGTTCTTGACTCTTCATTCTGGCAAGCAATCGGTTTGCCGACAATTCGATTAAGGGGGTTGTAACACTTGATGAGTGACTGTCAAATTAATGTTGATGTTCAGCAATTGATGGGCGTTAGAGGTGACCAAAAAATGGTTTATCGATTTTATGATAGGCATTTATTATCTTGCAGAGAATATTTTTTGAAATAAAAACAAATCTTCCCTTAATCGGAACTAAAAGAAATAAACATCAAGAACTCTCGAACCTTGAAAACAGAACAGATAAAATAACCAAAACAATCGAAGATAAATGATGAACTTTGCATTAGTTTTATTTATGTTAAAGCAATTTGAGCGTAATTGTCCTTTTTTTTAAATTTGCGAGTTAATATTTGAAACTAAAGATTTGATCGAATTTGACAAAAGGATGTCTTAGAACTATTTCCAATAAGTTTTTGTAGGTAATTTTCTTATATTATTTCAAATAAAATGGTAGTCAGAAAAAGCAATACATTTCTGCTCATTGATGTTTTTATGCAGATTTCTACAGGGGTTATATTTTAGTCCTTAGCTATTTGTATTTTAATAATTAATAATCGTTGACATCTAAACGTGTAAACGTGAAAATAATACCAAACAGTAAACGTGAAAATAATACCAAGCGTTGAACATAGCAGATTTTTGATTTATTGACTGTTTCTACGATGTTGTCCTAATGATAAATCCAAGCTTTCAACTTCTAGGGCCGAATGCATTATTGATAAAAATGTCAAAAAAGTGAAAAAAACGGTTACATTTTCAAGGTTGTTTATTAATTTTACCTGTTCTATTGGGCTTTAACAAACCCATCAAATATTTTTTTGGTTGCTATTAGTTTATTTGCGTTTTTTTTTTTTGTGCGTTCTCACTTTCTCAGGATCCTTCAATTTACTATTCAAAAAACCCAATTAAAATTGAATCAGAAGAAGTTTTGTTTGCAGAAAATAACAAATAAACTAATAGCAACCAACAAAATTTTTGATGGTATTGTTTAAGCCCAATAGAACAGGTAAAATTCAAAACAAGCTCGAAAATGTAACCGTTTTTTGCACTTTTTTGACATTTTTATCAATAATGCATTCGGCCCTAGAAGTTAAAAGCTTGGATTTATCAAAGGAACAACATCGTAGAAACAGTCAATAAATCAAAAATCTGCTATGTACAACGCTTGGTATTATTTTCACGTTTACTGTGCTAATTTTGAAAACTTTTGTTTTTGCTAAATTTACTCTAGTATTGCAGATTTTTACCAATAACTTGCTATTGACCCTAGATATAATAATAAGTAATACCATTTTGAAATCTGCATTTAACGCGCATATTTTTAAAATAGTTGGCCACTCAGGTATTCATACATTTTTTTTATACCAGCTATGATTTAACTTTTTCAAAAATTATTTGTTTTCACATTTTGCATTGAAATTCAATGTTAAATAATTTTTTTCTCTAAGAAGTCCAACAGTTATAATAATTTTCTTCTACTTATGTGTTGGCACAAGTAATGTAAAATATTCCTGCAAAAAAAAAAAAATGATGGAACTCATTCACTTGTAGTCGTGGTATTCAAAAATGTAAAGTAAGAAAAAAAAATAATGCACTGAACAAAAAAAAACATATAACTTTTCTTGTGGTTGGGATAGAACTTTTTTTTATCAGTTTTCAGGACGGTCATAAAGTCTACTATGCGGCATTTCAGGGTTATCCATTACTTACGGGACACCCTGTATAGAGCTTTGAAATAAAATAAAATGTATGTTAATTGAAAAATAATCTTCTGGCATTTTAATTTAAATATGACTTCTGGAATGTGAACGCCACGGCTAGTTCGGACATAGTCTAGGAGATCTAATTTTTCCAACATTTGTGGCCATACATATATCGACAATAACACTGCGATCTTGGAGGTTGGAGGTTATTTCACGGGTTCATAACGTGAAACTATGTGTTTATCAAACATTTTCTTCAAAAATTCAATTATGGCAAGAACTATGTGACATGTTACGCCGGCCGTCTTTTTGAAACCAAAGCTACTGCATATTATGGTTGTTCAATTTAAGATGAAAAAAGTCAGTGATCTAGCTTTATACTTTAAAAATGGCAGTAACGTAAACTGACGTATTAATAGCAAGCCTCATCACTTAACAAAATAGATTGCTATACGTGTTTTGAACGGAACCATAATATCTATGTTGAAATGTCAAACGAAACAAAAAATAAATTACTTGACAGATAAGAAAATGGCCGCCAGTTAAATTAGTGTCACCAACTAAAAGTTCTATAATCCTATAAAACATCCTTTAGTAGAATGATAAATGCTTAAAATTTATCGTTAAACGCCAGAAAAACGCTTCCAAATTTGAAAATTTATTTAAAAAAAAAATAAATTTTTTTCACAAAGTTCATAGAACACTTCGTCTATTTTACAGTGTTTATCTACTGAATTTGTGTTGGCTTAATGATTAGCTCAAACGGAAACAGATCAAACGAAGAAAACATTATTCCCAAAATTATTATGGAAGGAAAAAGCTAAGTACTTCAAAAATTTCCTAAATAGAGAATCAATATGCAGAACCTTAGGCCAACAATTTACCCAATCACAAATATCCAGAATCATAAATCGTTGTAATGAAAACAAAGCACCAGGCGAAGACCGGATACCTTATGAATTCTTCAAAACGCAACAAACTTTTAAGAAGAGTTACAAGGAACTTTTAATTTACGACTTTGGTGAGGCCCTAAAAAGCTTCAGGAAAAACATCATATTCCCTATACTGAAGAAAGAAAATCAAAAAAACCCAAATAATTATAGAGGTATAAATTTTCTTAACGCTGTTACGAAAATTTTTTCAGAAGTGTCATTGAAAAGACTCACTAATTGGGTGGATGAAAATAATCTACTCTGTGACTACCAAGCCGGATTCCGTAAATGCTACTCCACAGTAGACAATATCTTTATTGTTACGAGTTTTGCCCGATCCCATCTAGAAAATGGAAAAAAAACTGACGACTTCAAAGCAGCTTTCGACAAGGCTTATTTTACAAACTCCCGAATTTAGGCATGTCTACGAAGATACTTAAAATACTGCAACAGCTTTATCACGAAAATCAACCAGGTTATTATCAGAATGGTTTCAAATAGAAACAGGAGTAAAATAAGGCTACCTCCTTATACCACTCCTTTTCTCACTCTAATTGGACGACCTCAGTGTACACCTACCAGGTGTAAAATTCAAAGTTCTGATGTACGCGGATGACCTACACAAAAAGAAATACATTGCAAATATTACAACGTCAGTATGGGTGTGAACGTAATACTGTATGGCTTAGAAGATTTCCATTGGATAAAAAGTTGTAAGCATAGTTAATTTGGCCATACTGAGAATAGTAACGTCGACAATAGCTGTTATAGCCGATACGCCAATGCCAGTATGGGAGTCAGGCCCATACTGACTGGCGGCGTGTACAACGCTCCTAGCAGAAAAGTCTATACATTATTGTTATGTCCCTTATGCTTACATACCCAATATATTTTATTCAATCTGAGTACCTACAATTTCAAAAAAATTAACACAAATAATTGATTAAATTTCACTCGGACTGTTTTTGTACTGTTTATTATTTATAATCACCTTTCGTCTTACAAGTAAGCACTTTTATTTTTGTTTTATTAAGGGGGTCATCCCAGGTGACGGCCTGTATTTTAAGGAATTTTTAGGATTTTTTTTACGACCAGTAAATAGATACAACTTTATTAAGTTTATTATCATTTATTAACATAGTTCGACAGTATAAATATAAAATTTGAATTAAAAATATTGTAAAGAACACGAGTTACACCGGTGGTGTGAAGAACTCCACCTCGAAAAAATGGGCTCGCACTTCCTCCACGATTCCGGCTGATTGGCTTATCTAAAACAAAAAAAGTAAACGGCGTTTTAATCTGTGAGCCTAAATGCATGGAACGAACTATCATCAAATGAATATACCAAAAATTGGACTTTTGGGAGACATTTGAAAAAAAAAGTCGCGAATTTTGCATTTTTTTGTTTTTTTTTTGCTATAAAAAAAATCGCTTTTTTTGGATTTTTTGCTTGTCGATAGTTCATTCCATGCGTTTACATGTGCTGAATCCAACCCATCAAATTTCAAGTCATTCGGTCAAGCCGTTTTCGAGATACGATGGAGGAAAGTTTGAAAAACAGGAGTTTTGAGAAAAACTCGTTTAAAGTTTCAAGCCATCTTAACTATGAAAATATCAACTTACCTTTCAATCGGCGATGCCTGGTCCATAGAGTATTCCTTCCTCTTCTTCTTGAAACTCTTTCAAAGCAGATTGTTCAGCTCTTGAATCAATTCTGGCTTGTTTAACGGCATCACTTACGCGCCGCTCAGAACGTGAAAATCGCTTTTCATCACGTTACTCATCATAAGTATGGGCTTCGCGACCTATAGGGCATCCCATAACCGACATTACTTTAAAACCTTCATTAAAGATGATAACTGATAAGTAGCTAGCAATTTCAACTATCTTGGAGCCAGAATGGAGAAAAAGAGTAATTTTTAGTTGTTGCACTCTTCGAAATTGAACCAAGAATAAAATAACTTCGGTAAAATATTTAATAACTATAGATTTAATAACTGTAAAAACTTGTATGAACGTGTATTCATATAAAAGGGTGACAGGTATAAAGCCGACCGACCGTACACAATGCCGACTGTCAACTCAGCGCTCCGAACAGCTGCTTCTTCTACCTGCTGTATCTTTAAAACGACTTCGAATTTTGAAAAATCCCTTTAATACCGTATTCTAGACATATTAAACTAGCAATTTATGAAAAATTTAAAAATAATTGAATTTTTTAACCCATCACATGGGATGACCCCCTTAATTATTGTAGAAATATATCAATACAGTAGTTATACCCATGCACTATTGACAGTAAGGGTATAGATTATCACGCCATAAATTATCGTGGGAAAAACTTGTAGCATTGCGACATCTCCGTTACAGTATGGAGCTGAAGGCAATGCTGTCTCGTCAAACGTACAATGCGCCCTTGTGTTACAAGCAAAAAATTGTGGTACCATACAGTATAGTATATAATCCCATACTTATAGGAGTTGTTGCAAGACAATGTAGGAATATCACAGATACTTTTTTAGTATGTGTCTACAGGCCATAGCATTGTCATAAATGCTATACACTTCTTTCTGTGTAGTAATATTGGCTGACAATACGAATATGATGCAACTGATGATCAACAAATTCCAAACAACTTAAAGCTTAGCACGAGTAAGTCAAAAATCTTGATTTTCCAAAATGGAACTGAACGGTTTGCAAGAAATGAGAAAGGGCACTGGAGAAACGAAGAATAAGAAAAGGTAACACAATATAAGTATCTGGGCGTCCTGCTAACACCCAAAATTTCCTTCAAGACTCAATTGGAAGAAGAACTGAGAGTCAAAAAGAGCGATTAACAACACCTGGAGTCAAATTTTCAAAAAAGAAAATATTGTGCCAAGTGCTGTATATACAACGTTTGTAGCAGAGGTTCGTGCAAACTCCAAAGATTTGTTATCAAAAAAATGTTCAGACTCCTAAATAACCCACCAAATTTTATATTACACACGAAGACCGGATTACGACCATTGTTCATATACCACCCTAAAGCTTCATCTTTACTACAGGAAGAATGTGATGAACCAACCAATAAACCAGCTTAAATTCAAAATTAATACTTAAACAAAAATATTACTTATCAATTGATAAATGATAAGAGTTGAAATTTAACATTTTAAAACTTGATTTGGAAAAAAATTTTAACATATTTAGTTGGTAGGAACTTTTTTGTTGTAATTAAGAAAAGTCTTAATTAATCTCAATCTCTTGAGCTACTGATGAAGACGCACTTTCCGGGATGCGAGAGCGATAACCCCGAACCGCGTGAAACCACAGAGCTAAACGTAGCTCATGTGGAGCAAATCAATACCGTTATAACCAGAGAAAATATTGTATGGGCCATCAATACTTTCTCTCCATATAAATCCCCAGGCATGGATGGCATACTGCCAGTTATGCTTCAAAAGTTGCATGATGTGGCAGCTCCGTGGCTGGAACAAATTTTCAAAGGATGCCTCCTTCTCAAACATGTGCCCATGTCGTGGAGACAGGTCAAGGTAGTTTTTATCCCGAAAGTGGGTAGGCGTGGTCACGAATCCGCGAAGGATTTCAGACCAATAAGCTTAACATCTTTTGTACTTAAAACCTTGAAGTGCATTCTTGATTACCATATTAGAGAAATCCTAGATGGAAGACCTCTCGAAAGCTCTCAGCATGCTTATCTTAAGGGCAAATCTATGGAGACTGCCCTCCATGAGGTAGTGCGTACTGTAGAAAAAACAATCCATTATAAAGAATTTACTCTAGGTCTAGGAGTTAACCAAAGTAAAACTGAACTGATGCTCTTTACCACCAAAACTAAAGTACCGCCCTTCACGCTACCTCGACTCAACGGTCAAATCCTATCATTGTCATCCAGTGCAAAATATTTGGGAGTTATACTCGACCCTAAATTAAACTGGAAACGAAATATTGAAGTGCGGGTTAAGAATGCCTGTGTTGCCTTCTACGCCTGCAGCAAAACTTTCGGCAAAAAGTGGGGACTTCAGTCGAAGATGATTTTATGGACGTACACAGCCGTAGTACGTCCAATCTTAACTTATGGTTCGATTGTGTGGTGGCCTGCTCTTAGCAAAGCCTATAATATCGATAAGCTAAAGAAGGTTCAGAGAACAGCTTGCGTGGGCACCACAGGGGCCATGCGCACTTGCCCAACGGACGCCTTAAACGTTATTATGGATCTTCTACCAATCGACCTTTTTATTAAATACATAGTTTCCTGCAGCGCTATTAGGCTGAAGGAATCAAACAGCTGGTTGTCAAAACCTTATGGTCACAGCAACACAGCGAAATTGATTCCCTCAGATATTATCTCGGTAGACACTGACTACTGCACTTCTACTTTGAGCCTTAGTAGGGGTTTTAAGGTCTTTTTCCCATCCAGAGAAGATTGGGAGGATGACATCGTGTCGATAGGTTTCGATACAACCATCTTTACTGACGGCTCAAAGATGGAGTGCGGAGTTGGTTCTGGGATCTTTTCTGAGTCCCTAAATGTAGCTAAATCCTTTAGGCTTCCTGACTTTGCTAGTGTTTTTCAGGCTGAACTGCTGGCAATTAGGGAGGCATGTAAGATACTTAAACAAAGCCCAAACCAAAAGCGAAATGCGGCTATCTTCACAGACAGTTAGGCAGCTATCAAAGCCATTAACTCGGCTACATCCTCATCTAAATTGGTCCAGCAATGTCACGATGAGCTTGCGAGCCTGAACATTAACTTCGTTGTCACCCTGATCTGGGTTCCGGGCCATAGTGGTATCGTGGGAAATGAACGGGCTGACCAGCTAGCCAGACAAGGATCGGCCCTTCATAGCTCACTTGCGGAAATGGTTAACTTTCCTCTTGGTGCTATGAAGGGTAAAATCTTTTCCATATACCAAACTGAATCAAACCGAAGGTGGAGCAATTTACCCAACTTCATTATATCTAGGAAGATATGGCCCACCTATAATAAAACCCGTACAAACGATCTTCTATGCAGGCCAAGGCAAGACATAGCCAGGATTGTTGCGGTTTGTACCGGACATTGGCCCATAGGAGTTCATGCAGAGAAGTTGGGTATCTCTTACAACACCTTTTGCCGTAGTTGCTGCGACCAAAGAGAAAGTGAAACGATAATCCATTTCCCCTGCAAATGTCCTGCCTTGGCAAGCACTAGAATGAAATGCTTTGTTAAAGCATTCTTTCACGAACTGGATGAGCTATCTGAGACAAAGATTAGAGACCTAATCTCTTTTCTCAATGCGACAAAATGGCTCTAATTTAATCGCTATAAATCTTCTCCTTTCTTTCACAGGTCAAACGAGTTTTGGTATCAAAACGGCGCACTACAGCGCTAATTGGATCTCAGGCTAGGTCTGCCCTGAGATCGCCATTTCTACCTACCTACCTACCTACCTAATCTCAATTATCAAATAAACTTTGATATTTATCCTTTTCTAATAATTGATACTTGATAATCGGAATGAGGGTGTTATAGCAATTACGTACATAGCAGTAGAAAAACATTGAATGATGACATCAAAAGTTTTATAAATTAATTGATGTCACTGTCAGTCACTTGACAGTTGACACTCGTATCGTAAGTCGTAACGTAATATAATTAAAAAGTAAGTTCGTCCGACTTAACTGTGCATTAAATATTATTTATTGAGTGATGTACATCACTTCAGAAAAATACTACAACAAAATAAATATTTCTAAAAACATTTTCTCATTGCAACGGGCGGCGCGCGAGATGGTTTAGCATGAAAATGAGGCAAACATTTTAAAGATGAAATAACAGGCGGAAATAAACTTTGTTTTTCTTTGAATATTTCGCAGTCGCGTTGTCGTTGGCGTTGTCAATATAACGTCTCACTTCCGTGCAAAGACATCTTATGCACTCCTACTCCTCATTTCTTCTTAACTACGATGCTACTTGCTTCTGCTTGCAAAATAAATATCTTGGTAGTCTTGGATTTTTTTTAATGCGCTCAAATCAAAACAGCTGCAAGGGGTTTTGAGATATTTTGCAAATCTCTTCTTTTTCTTTGTGTTATATTTGTTGGTACTGTAATAATAAGAATTGCATCTTATTTCTCTGTTTTTCTGCTCTGTTGAATTTACAAGATTAAAACTGAGAAACAAAATTATATACAATATTAAAAAATACCTTAAAAGAGAGAAAGATGATCCGATTATTTTTTAGTATACGAAATATTGTTGGTTTTTGAAAAGCTATTCGTTCAGCTTAACAATTACGGATGGAGATTTTTTAAGTACTCTCATCTTATCACAATGCAACTTTTGTCAAATTCTATTTAATAAATGGCTTATATGTTGTTTTTTTTTTTTGTTTTTTCTTTTTGAATTAAATATTTTGACAGAGATAAAAGACAAGACACACAAATTTTTAAAAAGTCATTATTTTGTTTTTGAAGTATTTTTATCAAGTTCACGTGCTTGAAAAGTTATTTTTTTGCTAAAGGATCTATTGACTGAAAATTTATATGTTCGTTAGAACGCTCTTTTTTGGATCAAAGTATGTAGTAAAATATATGCAACTACAGGGTGCGGCAGAGCCGACTGACGAGTTTTGATGGGCTATAAATAACGAACAGTAAAACTTAGAGAAAACATTTTTTTTTATTTAAATCAGTATTCAATCCTATTTTTATAAATTATTTTTTGAAAATGATATCTCCAAGATGGCGGCCGTCAGCAGTGTGACACTGTTGTAGACGATATCTGAAGCTTTCACATTTCGACTGGTATGGCCTCGATTTCCGCGGTGATTTTCTGAAAACCTTATTCTTAAAGTAGCCCTAAAGAAAAAAAGCTATTTACAGTTCCAGAAAGATGAAAACGTGCCTCATCGCTACAGAAAAAAGTTGATATCGGAGGAATTTGCAGAAGAATTTGCTGACAGAGGTTTTTGCGGTTGTTGTAGTCAGTAGCATTTAACTCTTGGACAAGCATTAGTTTATAGGGATTGAAAAATAAATCTTCGTGAAGAATTCTCCTCAAAGAACGGTCTGAAATTCCCAAAGCTACCGCGTGTTTCCGAGCAGAGCGTCTTGGTGACTGCTCAATTGACTCTCTAACCAACTGGACATTTTCGGGGGTTCTTACCGTTTTGGGTGCTCCGTGTACAAGTCTACTTAGGGTAATTCCAGTTTCTTCCAAATTCCGTAGCCACCAATTTGATAGCACGTGTACGATGTACACCTGTTCAGACCATCATTACGAATAAAAACGGCATTACCGTACAATTCAAAATATACCACTTATTAAGGCCTACTCTTATCTTATCACAGGCTAATGACCTCATTAAACTCGTCAGTCGGCTCTGCCGCATCCTGTATTACGTCTTTACATTTTACGATTGTACTTTTCATACATATAAGTATAAGTATTGTACAGTTTTTTTAAACTTTTCTTTGAAGTAAGCAATTTCAATGTTTTTTAAGAAAAAAAAATACATAAATGATTTAATATAAAAAACTAAATTAATATAACTTCCAGCAAACCTTTCTACAAAAACCCCAAAATTTGTTACACATGTTTTTTTTTTAATTTTGTATTATTTAATTTCTAAGAAGTTAAAAATGTTTACTTCATAGAAATATTCTATATAGTAACTTAAAAAAGTTACTGATAAAATCAACCATAAAAAAAAATATTTTTGTTTGAAACGCGAAGCTCGTGGTTACGACGTTAATTTTCTGATTGCTGTAAACGCTCTTTTTTCAAACATTTCAGATTTCTACTCTTGCATTTTTTGTATGATAGATTTTACTAATAGCTATAACTGGCTTCTAACTGAATAAAGCCTTACAAATTTTGTCAAATTTTAACTTTAAAATAAGTAGTACCCGTTGCGTGATGGTTGGTGCTTAGGATTGTCTGGCCAAAGGTCTTGGGTTCAATTCCTGCATGTGCCATCTATAAAGTTCATACCTCACGCGTTCTACCTTTTTGCAAGAAATTGACAAATCCTCCAAGAGTTATTCTAGTCATTCAAAGTGCTTTCTCCAATTTGCCGTTCGGATGTGGCATAAAACTGTAGGTCCCCTACATTCCTGCCAACATCACTCGCACACAGGAATGGTTGAGAATTGTAAGTCAGTAGGCCCTAGTGTTCAACGCTCTATAGTTGCGCCACCCAATTCGTTTATTTATTTTAACTTTAAAATGCTAAATCTTGTTATTAAAGATATAAAACAAAAAGACACTTCTAAAAGTTTTCTTTAACCTGTACAAAAAACCGTTATTTACTTTTGTACGTATGGCATTTCCTTAAACCGTCTAACTTTTAAAATTCATACCCCAACTAAATTAATTCCTCTTTGATATGCAAATCAGATGAAAATGGAAATGAAAATGAAAACGGTTTACGTGAGCAAACACAATCCACAACAATCCGAATCCACTATTATCTGAGAGCTCATATTGCATGTTAAACGGATGGTGATTAAATCTGTTAGATAAGTTTGAAAACGAAACACAAAACGCATCGAAATGCATTCTTAAACAAAGAAAGAAAGAGAGAGAGAAAGAGGAAGCGTGCAAAAGAATCTATCTGTGATATGTTTGCTTTTGGTTGTTGTACAATGTGCAGAATGCAGAGTGCAGACGTGCAATGCATCGATGCTTGAGTAATTTACTTCAACTTTGACTTGTCATCTGCATGCAGATTGCAGAATGTAAATATTATTTATTCCTTTTGCGGCAATGGTAGCGGTAGCGGTGCGGTATGGTAGCAGTGAAACACGAAGTGCAAGTGAATACATTTAGTCGATTAATTTAAATACAAATTAAAATGCTGAACTCTCCTGATGCCAAAATAAATGAGACAAGCGGGATAGGGAAGGAATATTGCATCGGCAGCGAAATGAGGAAGTGAATATAAGAACACATAAGGGACATATTGTACAGAGTGAGTCAAATGTTTCTCCCTAATTTGAACTAAATGTATTCAATTCGTGTTTTTAATTTGTTTTCTTTTCTTTTTGAAGGTTTTTTTTTTAAACAAACTTGGGAGATTTACTAAAATGAACCAAAACGCTCTAGAGGGACCAAACTAATTGAACTTGAATCTAAAAAAGTTATTATCACTATAAATCAGGATTCATGACCGGCTCGTCACTTTTGACACGCCCTTTATGAATGTGTGGATGAACAATTTTTGAACTTTGGAAATTTAGTGATGATGTTCAAAATTGGGCTCTTTGGTCATGCAAGGTTAAGGTGCAGTGAAAGAGAAATAAAAAACGGATGAATTTACTGTTGACAACCCACGCAAACGAAATAAGGACAACGAATTTCGGATCTGTATGTGAAATGTTAGGTCCCTTAACAGACCACGTGCAGCCCAAGAATTAGCGGAGGCCCTAAACTGCTAAAAAGCAGACATCACCAAAAAGAGGATGAAAAACTGCGACATTTACTATGGTGACTGCTACCGGGAAAACCAACAGCACTTATATGTATGCGGCTTTGTCATTGGAGCCAGACTTAGGCAACAAGTCTTGACCTATAGGTGCATCAACGACCACCTCATGACCATCCGCATCAAGGCTAAATTCGGCAACATTAGTCTGATATGCGCGCATGCCCCCATAGAAGAGAAGGATGACACCACCAAAGATATGTTCTTCGAGCTCTTAGACAAAACATATGAGCAGTGTCCTAGCTACGATATTAAAACGAAACGTCATGGTAACCATTACGCGTTTTCCACAGCTCAACATCCACAAAGGAACTTGGAGTTCTCCAGATCAATCTACCGTCAACCAGATTGACCATATTGCGATTGACGCCAGACACGCTTCCAGCATCATGGATGTCCGAACTTTCCGAGGAGCTAACATCTACTCGGACCACTACCTCGTTGTAGCCAAGGTAGCACTTCGGGTTTCCAGACCCAAGGCAAAACAATGAGATGCTGGGAGAAGGTACAACGTCGAACGGCTACAATCGCAAGAGATCGCCAAATCCTTCTCCGACCAAGTTACAAGTAACCTCTCTCGAAGTTCTCTGCCGCCAACACAATGTATAAAAAAAACCAGTGGCAACATTGCCAAGATGCAATCAAAGAAACCGCCTCTGATGTGCTGGGTTTCGGAATGTCGGCAGGCAAATGCAGCCAAAAAACAGGCAAGCAAAGTGGCGCAGACTGTATAACGGCGTCGACGACGAACCGAATTCCACTATCAGGCAGGATGATCCATTCAACATAGACGACGAAAGCCAACAATCCCTTTCTCCCAACTTAGACGAAGTAAAGATTGCCATATCTAAGCTGAAGTCTAACAAAGCCGCTGGGGCAGATGGCTTGAATGCCGAGCTCTTAAAAGCAGCTGGAGATAAGTTGGTTAGGAGCATGCACCAACTTATATGTAAGATATGGTCGGAAGAAAGCATGCCCGATGAATGGAACATCATCAGTATTGTTTGCTCAATCCTGAAAACTGCACCAACTATAGAGGAATCAGTCTACTAAACATCGCCTACAAAATCTTCTCTGCCGTAATATGTGAACGTCTAAAGCCCATCGTCAACAACCTGATAAGCCCTTATCAGTGTCGTTTTAGACCAGGAAAGTCCACAGTCGATCAAATATTCACATTTAGGCAGATCCTGGAAAAAACCCAAGAACACCAAATCGACACCCACCATCTTTTCATCGATTTCAAGGCCGCATATGAGAGCATCTACAGGGACGAGCTGTATAAAGCCATGTCTAGTTTGGGCATCCCTGCCAAACTCGTCCGTTTGTGCACGATGACCATGGAGAATTCACGCTGCTCCATAAAGGTTGGAAACAACTTAACAGAACCTTTCTATGTCAAAAAAGGTTTTAGACAAGGGGATGCGCTGTCATGCGATTTTTTTAACATCGTACTTGAAAGAATAGTGCAGAGCTCACACGTCAACACTAGATGCGCTATCTTTCAAAAGTCTGTCCAATTACTAGCATAAACTGATGACATTGACATAATCGGAAGAAATTAGCGTGATGTCAATGAGGCTTTTGTGAGTATTGAGGCAGAGGCGGCCAAAATGGGTTTAACGGTTTATGAGTGCAAAACAAAGTACATGCTGTCATCAAGAAAGGACTTACAACACCGACGTCTCGGTCAAAACGTCACCATCGACAGACGTAATTTTGAGGTAGTTAAGGACTTCGTCTACCTATAGGCTCCGCTGTAAAAGCAGAAAACAACACCAGCGCTGAGATCAAACGAAGAATACCTCTTGCTAACCGCTGTTTCTTTGGGATAAGAAAGCAATTGAGTCCTCTCTCGAAGAACCAAAGTGTCTCTATATAAGACCCCTATCATCCCCGTCCTGATATACGGTGCAGAAGCATGGACTATGACAAAAGCGGATGAAAGCACCTTGGGTTGTTTCGAGAGAAAAGTTCTTCGTGCGATCTACGGTCCCATATGCATCGAGGGGGATTGGAGGAGAAGATGGAACGACGAGCTGTACTGGCTGTACAGCGACGTAGACTTAGCCAGAAGGGTAAAAGTCCAACGACTAAGATGGCTGGGACATGTAGAGCGCATGGAAACCAATGTTCCGGCCCGGAATGTCTTCGAATCTACACCCACAGGACAGCACAGTAGAGGAAGACCGCGGATCAGGTGGCGCGCACAAGTGGACAGTGACATCACCCAACTTGAAGCGCGAAACTGGAGACATCTAGCTAGGGACCGAGCTAGATGGAGACGTTTGTTGGGTGAGGCCCTAGTTCACACAGGACTGTAGCGGCACCTTAAGTAAGTAAGAATATAACCCCATAAAATGCTCAATACGTAATATGCTTTTATTTCCAAAATTCAAAAATTGTGTATGTATGTTTTTTTAGGTCATGTGATTTGTTGCGCATCAAATATCTATCTGAGAGAACATTTCAATGCAAAATATGAAAAGAAAAGTGTATGAATACTCGTATTTAACATAAGATTTATTGTTTACATAGTTGGTAAAAACATGGATATTTTAACATTATAAAATTAATTAAGTAACAGATTTTGTAAAAAAATCAAATATAAAAATAAAACAAATATTTGTCACCTCAAATATTTGACGATCAAAATATAATAGAACAACTTCTTGATGAAAATCTAAAATAAATTAAAAAACTAGGAGTTTGGAACTTAATTTTTAAAATATTAAGAACAGAGCAGTTATTTACATCTAATCATATCTTTATAACTCAGTTTAAAATAATTTTTGAGTTCAGGAAATCTTTGATCTCAGTTGAACTGATTTCTAACTTGTATTTGCTATTTTTGTAGTTCAAGTCAATTCTGACTTCAAATTCGACATTTTGACAAATTTGACATTTTACAAACAAAATTAAACACCATCTATCAATTGTGGTTTGAGCGTACATTTATTTTAGAATTTATTGTTCACTGTTTTAGGTGTTTTGTTGGATTTCATTTAATTGAATAAAGATATAAAAAAAAGCAATCAGTTCCACTTCCAATTCAATTTTGGCACTGTTTCTTAAAATCTCTCATCACTTAAATTTCAAAAATGCATTTAAATTTAAAAGTCCTGCAAAATCATGCATCATATGAGAATCTTTTATGGTAAGGATAATTATATTGAAAACAATTCAAGGAATTATGTGTTCAGTATATTCATCATCATCATTATTGAGAAAAAAAATTCAGTCATATTAATAAAAGTTGTAAATGTAAGGTAAGGTCTTGAAAACGTTTTTAGTATTTTTAACTTCCATTGTAATCGGTCCGATTTGTCGAATGTTGACATTTCTCAAAATGTCTACGACTACAAAAACAACAAACGACTCAAGAACAAAGAAATATTTTGACCTCAAATTACTTATCTCACACAAAATATTGCTATAAATATTTTGCTAAAGTTTTAAGCCAGACAAATTGACGGAAAGGATGGGATGTTATCAAGGCGGGTCGCATCCCAGACTCTTTTTTTTTTGTAATAAGCGCACACTCAAGGGGATACATATTACTACCCTTATTATGCAGACAGACAGCACTAGGAAAGGGAGAGAGGGTTTGAAAGAAGGTGTCGGTGCACTTTGGATTTGTGGTAAGGAATTTTACATTCGCGTAGTACGGCTAAAGAACGAATCTCTGTACTTGACAGTACGACACAAGTTCACCTCGAGGTTGTACTAATGAACATTAGTAGAAGCGCAAGTTAACGGTTGAACTGTTAAAGGGAGGAATGCAGCTGGTTACTTCCTTAGAGCATAAATCGTTAAAATAACGGTACAAAAGGAGGGACAAGAAACTTTGCGACGCAATTGAACCAATTATAATATTATCACCAATCAATACTGTCCAAGAGCCCTAAGTAAGTCGCAAGAGCACCATCCTAGATATGGAGCTATACTCAAGCCTTGGACCTGGACGTATATAAGTCTTGTAGAAAACAGACAAATAATAGGGGAGGGGAACTTCTTGCCTAAGGAAACTCAAACATATTTTGGCATTTTTGAGGACATCGCGTACGTGATCGTTCCACAAAAGGTGGTTGTTGATACACACACCGATAATGTCGAGATGTTCAGTCTCATTCATGCAATGGCTATCAATGGATAATGACACAGGGGTATATCTCGCTCTAACGATACAAGATAGCATTGGGTTTCATACAATGAAAAATTAATTAAAATTTTGTTCGTAAATTCAAAAAAATAAAACAAATATTTTTCACTCAAATGAGAAAATTGTATAAATAAGGTAAGAAGTTAAATTTTGAATTAGTCTATTGTAAAGCTGTCAAAAGTCAAAGAGAGTTAAAAACTGCACCATTTCCTAAAAATGAAAAGGTACATTTTGAAGCATTACCCGTGTTTTGTTGGAAAATCTATCCATATTATTGTAGTACCCGTGGCATGATGGTTATAGTGCGTTGGACTGTCATGCGATAGGTCTTGGGTTCGATCCCTGCCGATGTCATCTAAAGTTTCTTTCACGGGTACTGTCTCTTGCGAGGAATTGACAAATTCTCCAAGAGTAATTCTTGTCATGAAAAGTGCTGTCTCAAATTAGCCGTTCGGATTCGGCATATAAACTGTAGGTCCCCTCCATCCCTGCAATTACTCGCACACAGGAATGGTTGAGAGTTGTAAGTCACTAGGCCCTGGTTCTCTACGGACTGTTGCGCCACCTAATTTTTATTTATCCATAGTATAGTAGGATTTTACACGAATAACAAAAACAATATCCATAGTATGAATAACACCAATAAAAGTTAGAGTAGAATCTCACTATGGATAGGTTTTGACATTTATACGAGCCTCGAATGGATCTTATGTGATTTCGTTCTCAAATGTTGGTACGATTGATATTGCATTTGTTTCTCGATGGCTGTGTTCGTTGAGTAGTTGTGCATTTGGAATCATGTGTGTTTTCCATTGGGGAAAAAATCAATCTATTACTGTTGATATTATTTAGTTTTGTTAGTGAAAATGGACTAACTGGGCTTATTTTGCAAGAAAAAACAATAGAAAAGATAATTAAGTTTTGCTATTCTTCCACCAAAGGTTTATCTCAGTTTAGATTAGATAAATCTTTTTGGTGTTTCCATCGCATAGGAAGATCTAAAAATGATTAAGTTTGACAGCACTTTCTAAAATGCAAATAGTGTTTCGATGTTTCTTATGAAGTGCAAGTGAGCTAGTTTGATTCGTGTTAAACAATGAAAAACTGAATAGTTCAGCACCATATAAGAATATGCTACTTACTTCATGTGCAATTTTTGTTTTTTAATTTGATTACAACAAAACTATATTTTTTGTACACAAACATGCAAATAAATAGACTATAACGCATTACCTGTAAAACCAACTTCTCCACACAGGTTTTTCTTCAAAAATTTTGACTCGACTTCGATCCCCGACCGGAATCGAGGCGAATCAAGTTAATTTCAACTCGATTTAGGTATATAAAGAATTTAGGCGAGCTTCAAGCTCGCTCAATATTAATGTAGTAGTCTACAAACAAACCCCCTTCTTGAAGTTTTTATTTTATGTCAAATTGTTTGGTTAAAACTTTGAAATCGACTATCACATTACACAGACGTATTTTCTTGATTTTGATAGTCAACTATCAAAAATCAGCTTACACGATTTCACCCATAGAGGAAATATATTATATACTATGTATATTTCCTCTATGATTTCACCCCTGGTCTAAATTTCGCTATTTTTTTTTTTGAATTTTTTGATAAATTATTCTGGCAAATATTCAGTTGTATCAACTTTCAAATATATAAACCGGACTACTGCGGATCGTTCTTTTGGCAATTTCTCAGTGTACTATAAATGGAATACGAAAAAAACGCACTTATTGTAGTTTTTAAAATTGCAATTTTGCAATACAAATCCTCTTACTTTGTTATTTCTCGAAAAGTTCACTACAATTTAACATTGAAATCTTGTGATTAAAAAGTTAAGGTCTTTTTTGTTTATGTCAAGTGAAAAATAAGGTCTATGGAATTTTAAGTCCCATCAAAAATACTACGAAATTGAATCAAAGTCGCGGATTTTTTGAAATTACAAAGATTACATGTATGCATTGTATAATTTTCAAGGTTATTTAAATGCCATTGTATAGCTTATTACAGAAAACTGTCATTTGCAATTCTTAAGTACATATTATGGAAAGTATATAATTTCGGTCGCATCCCAGTTTCTTGTTTAGTACTTTAAATTCTCCTCTTTATATGATAATTTGAGGAATGAATTCAATTTCCTTATGTGGATGCAAATTTAAGAAACAAACTAATCTGCATTATTTTTGTCTCTCGAAGATTTTATAATTTTTTTTACAAAAATCTGTGCAAATTCTGACACAAGAAACTATACAAAAAATGCGTAAAAAATTCGGAAATGCATCGTCCCCGTCGCTGGTGTCAGCTTCAGCTAAAAAAGCACAACACAACACGACTTCTCATTTGCATCACAATTTCTAAGTGCACTTTTTTCCTCTTGATGTAAAGAAGGTCTGCAAAACTTCGTATCATATCACCAGCAGCGAGTTGGTTTTTGATACAGATATAGGTACCTACGGAAGTATAAAGTGTATAATGCATTTAAGATACTTTTTTCATTTCCTCTGCGATCAAAATTTTGACATTTCCAAAAAAAGTCTTCTTTTGCATTTGTGAGGTGTTTTTTGGCTTTAATATTAAAGAAAAAGACTGACACAAAAACCCTAAAAGATAATAACCACACAAAATGAAAGCTATGTTAAACATTACATACAAAAGTTATGTAAGTATTTCAATAAATTGACTAGCAGGCTTTCAAAAAAATGCAATATTTGGGAATGCAATCATTATAAATCATTAATTAAGTTAAACTTAAAGATTGTAGTCATTTATTTCACCTAAATATTAAGACTTCAAATTTTGCAAATACGAGTATCAATCGTTTTACCTCAAGAAGACTGCAATCATTTTTTCTCCAATCATTTGACTGTAATCAATTCATTGCAATCATTTGAGACTTCATGCATTCTTTACATTCACTTAAAGTCTTTTTATTATTTTTAGGGTGTTTTTCATCTTATAGGGTGTTTTTTTTATCTTTGTGAGAAGTTTCGATGGATGTTGTTTTTGGTTTGACAATGGCGAATGTCAAATTGTTTTGACATTTCTGTTTAGTAAGGTTTGGCAGTTCATCATGAATCTTCCAACGCCAGATCAGATGAATATTATAAGTATCAATTTACATGCACTAAATGTGTACCCTTTATATGTAAAGGGTTTTTCAATAAGTGCGGGTAGATGTTGAAATGGAATAAAACAAGCTGTGTGTGAGGTATTAACAAAATTATTTTTGTATTTGTTCAAATTCTAAATTAATGTAAAGGCTTGCAACACTTTATAAGACTCATGTCCTAGCTTGTAAGCGATTTTTGAAATAAATAAAATACAAAAAAAAAAATATTTAAAAGGCGCATGTATGCCATTAAGTGTGGAATATGACATCAATTAAATGTCCGCCTCGGCTTCTTGAGGTGGCACGGATCTGAGTGGTCCAATTTTTAATGACTCTTCCGCATAGATCCGGCTGAATTTAATCTATGGCCTGAGTTATGTTCACACTTAGGGCATTGGTCGATTGTGGTTTATTTGTATAGACCTGCGACTTCGAGAAACCCCATAGTAAAAAAGTCCCCCGCGAGAGACAACCTTACCACAAAATTGTTCATGCAAAATGTCAATCGTGGCGTTTCCTGTGTGGCAAGTAGCGCCGCCGCACAGTGGCCCGTTTATGCAAAACTGCTTGCAATATTCATTTTTCGAGTGGGTCTATAATGCAAAACTTTTTAGTTCACTGGATATTTGGAGCTTGAGTAATCGAAAAAAATATTCAATTTGGGTTATTGGTGTGCCTTATAGAGCAGGCCAAAGTTGAACATTTTTTATGATGATCATTTTTTTTTATTTTTTTTCTTAACTTTGAATGAAAAAACTAGAAAAAGGGCTTCCAAACGCTTTTCGTTTTTGTTTTTATGATATGCTTTGCCATTATTTAGATCGGTAGTTAAAACAAAAAAATTTTTTTAATTGTTTAATTTAATTTTTTTGGAAACACTACTTTTTGCACACTTTTTCGACTTCAAATTGGATAGAAAAAAAAGGTTCAACGAGTGGTGCTAAGATCTCAACTGATTCAGAATCCTTATATATTCCTTTACATAAATCCAAAAGATCAACTGCGTCATTTTGCATCGAACTGAGCTAGGGAGATTTGAAGTGATGAAGTCAGTAATTGTTTCCCCTCTTTTTTTATGGAAATTTTTTTTTATGGTTTTCTTTGTTTTGTGTGTGGTGGATTTACAAAAAATGATTTTATTTTAAAAAGGTAAATCATTTTTATTTTTTGTTTATTACATAAGATTTTCAAGAGTTTTAGAACTAATTTTTTTAATCCTGTTATAAAATTTTAAATAACGCATTTGTTTTCGGGTACGATTGAATTTTGATCAGGTACTTTTATTGATAAGGATTAAGATTAAGAATTTATTGATAAGATTTAAGGATAAAACGATTTTGGAATATGTTAGTATACAGGTAGACAGACAGGTAGTTTTATTGGGGTGTCTGTGTCTTTAAATATAATTAATATAAGGATTAAAGCGACTTGAGTGCAGGTATTTACTCTAAGGTATAAAAAGATGAAACATTTGACTAAAATAATCATTTAGAATTCAAACGAGCGTTCGAGCAGTTGCTTTTATTTTTCAAAACAATTTAAAATGGATATTCCGAATAAGGATTTGTTTGAACTTTTTGTCAATGTTAGCACTTGCAATGAGTTTATATCTGCCGTGGAAATTGAATACCAACTACCAGATGCAAATGCAATCAAACAGATATTAAAACAATTCTATTACAACCTTGATAGAAAATGGATAGCAGCCAAAAGATCGAGAAATAACTTTAAAAAGAATGCAGAATGGCTTTCCTTATCTCTGCATATCAATACCGGACAAACAGAAGAAGCGGGTGATCTCCCAACTACATCGAGAGGAAGACCAAGAAAGACAGTCAATGAGTGCGCAACATTTACTAAAAAACAAAAAATAATCAAAGCTACAAAGGAGATATGTACAGAACATCTCTCTGAAGCTTTGTGTATAAGATACAATAAGACCCATGAAAAGGGGAAGAGTGATATAATTCAGGCAATATCTTCTGCAAGTCCACTTCGTGTCAAAAGAGTCAAGGAAAGCATTCACACTCCCCAACACAATCCCATAAAATACACCAATGAGAACGCATTAGCTTTGTTTATGGATTTGGGAAATTAAAAGGAAAATATAAAATCCTGAGAACTTCGTTAAGACATCACAACATAGATGTCTTGCCATCCTACAATATGATTACAGTTGCGAAAAAAGAAGCAGTTCCCGACAACTGCGAAGTCACGGAAATATTAGCTAGAGTGAAACTTCAAAGCATGATGGATCATACAGCAATGCGGCTAATAGAAAGCAAAACGGAGAGTCAAATAATTGCACTTCCAAGAAGTCTAACGTTACAGAGTAAATGGGGCTGCGATGGATCATCTGGACAAAGTGCCTACAAGCAAAAAATAAATACAACAGATGGTGAAACAGACGCACACATGTTCATGGCATCAGTTGTCCCACTTCGACTCAATAGTACAAATGGTGAACATTGGAGGAACCCTCGCCCATCATCAGTTCATTTCTGTCGGCCCATTATGTTCCAATATGTTAAAGAGACTAGTGACATCATAAATACCACACTCAATAATATTAAAAGTCAAATAGCAGATATTCAACCAACAATATATAAAGTTAATGAAGAAACAACTATTACTGTGAACCACGAGTTCTTTTTAACTATGATAGACGGAAGAGTATTAAACGAATTAACGGAAACAAAGTCTACGCGGTCATGTCCGATATGCAAAAGGACACAAGAGAATTTCAATAAAGATGAATCAATTGAGGACGAACATAATTACGAATATGGAATCTCTCCACTGCACGCTAGAATCAGATGCATGGAATTTATTTTGAAGCTTGCGTATACTCTTCGACAAGAAGGAGAAGGTACTGATGAATCGGTTGGGACCAAGGAGGCGGAAAAAAGAAGAAAACAAGAGATCCAAAGGCGTTTTCGCGATGAGCTTGGCCTTGATGTGGATAAACCAAAGCAAGGGTTTGGAAACACTAATGACGGAAACACTGCAAGAAGATATTTTGAACAGTCAGATGCAACCGCTCGAATAACTGGAGTCAATGGAGAAGTTATAATGAGGCTCAAAGTAATATTGAACGTTTTAAATTGCAGAGAAGTAGTGAATGCAGTTAAATTTGGGGAGTATACAAGAAAAACTGCAGAGCTTTTAAAACAAAAGTATCCTGAAAAATTACTCACACCTACACTACACAAAATATTGGTTCATAGTCAAAATATCATTGAATATCAATCACTACCACTTGGAGAACTGTCAGAAGAAGCCCAGGAATGCAAAAATAAAGACTACAAGAAATATCGATATCAGAATACGTGTAAAGTTTCAAGGATTCGGCAGAATGAGGACCTATTTAACATGCTTGCAACCTCTTCGGATCCACTTATTTCTTCATTAAGGCATGTGAGAAGCCAAAAAGATCTGAAAGAACGATACTCTCCAGAAATGATGAGTTTATTACACATTTCCCCGGACTTAGATGACAGTTTTCAAGAAATTTAGTGTTTATATATTAATTTGTTTTGTCTTTATTTCTTTTTACACTGACTTTTGATATATGTATAACCAAAATACATTATGTACTCTTGAATACTGGAAAATAAAAAAAAATGCCTTAAAATTAAAAAAAAAAATACTTTTTTCCCCACTGTTTCACTCGAATTGGTTCTTTTTCTCTTTGCTCCACTGTTTCAATTCACTAAATTACTTAAAAAATTGATTTTGATGATTGCATATTAAAATACCGCTACGTTTATCACCTTTGTTAAAACTTTTAATTTTAACACAAATTTCTGAAACACCCTGTAAACAGTTTTTTTTGCTCTACTGTTTCAATTCACTCAGATTACTTAAAAAAATGATTTTGACGATTGCATATTAAAATAACGCTATGTTTATGACCTTTGTTAAAACTTCTTATTTTAACACAAATTTCTGAAACACCCTGTAAACAGTTTTTTTTTTTTTTTGCTCTACTGTTTCAATTCACTCAGATTACTTAAAAAAATGATTTTGACGATTGCATATTAAAATACCGCTATGTTTATGACCTTTGCTAAAACTTCTTATTTTAACACAAATTTCTGAAACACCCTGTGAACAGTTTTTTTTGAAAGTCACAATTTTTATAGCCTTAGAAATTTCCTTCAAGATAAAAAAAAAATTAAAGCAATATCTTTATTCGTTTAGGAGATATGATTTTTGCAACCAAAAAAGTCAAAACGGGCCACTGTGCGCCGCGCCGCACAGTGGAACGTCTAGTACAAAATTCCGGACATTGGGTGATTTTTTATTTTCATTATTCGAAATATTTTTTGTTTGATATGCATAGAAAATTGTCGCCTCTTTTACATATAAAACAGTTTTTTTATATACACTCTTTAATTTTCAAATAATAGGGACTCAAAGATGCACTATTTTTAAAACCGAAAAAAAAATTTAATTTTAACGCATTTTTGTAATTTGTTTTTCTCAGACACTTTTTATGTTTTATTTTCGAAATAAATTTTGTAGGTATGAAATTGGTTCATTTAAGCTTATCAATTAAAAAAAATCTTTAAAAGAAAGTTGTTTTAACTCTAAAAAAAACTCTTTTTGTGAGTATTTTTAAAAAATCCTAATTTCATGTTTGAAGATGTTTTTAAAAAAATGCTCGAAAATGCTCGGACTTTGGGTAGTCTTAAATGAATTTGAAACTTATTTGGAGTCATATCTTAAAAAAATTGGATCCGACCGCGTCCGACCCCGCTCCCTGGCGGGTTATTAAAAATCTCCCTCAGAGGTGAGAAAGCTTAAATAAAATAAGTTTGTTGACTGGAGAAGGGGGTAGGGGCATCTTAGCATTATAAATAATAATAATAACTGACATAAAGAAATCTAAATGTTTAAACAGTGATACATATGATATATTTATTTATATATACCTATATGGGTGATTATACAAAAGTTGGGTAACTTTTGAGGATATTTTGTTTACGATAATTTTTTAAATCAAACTTCTATAAATTCGGGTGTATATGATAGCTAATCTAATTAATATATTGTTCCCAATCGGGCCAGTCACTTTTTTGAGTACATTGCAAGATATTTAAAAATTTCAGAATTTGACTGCCAGAGGACTGACGAGTATACACAGTTTTGAAAGTATTATAATGAAATTTAATACAAATTAGTAAAAATCTCTTAGGATTTAATAATGATCACTTAAAATCACTTAGTAACAATTAAAAATAATTATTAATATGTAATACTAGGAGAAAATACTACATCAGTTTTCAAAACAGACTTTTGACATTTAACGTAACGTTATTCATTTATCTTTTACTACTTTCACATAGTTTTACTAAATATTTCAAAGTAATCAACAAACAAAATCTAACAATATTTATCTTAAAAGAACTAATGATCAAGAAATGAAGAACAATAACAATTTACCTGACACAGAACTGACGCCATACTACTGTAATTTCAAATATCAACAAACTACATTTTAACAAATCAAAGTCTAATACGAATAAATAAAAATAAACTTTAGATTAACAAAAAAATAACGACTCACCATAAAACTGACGTGTTGACTGGCTAAGCACGTGTATAGACAACAAACATAACCCAAACTCTGGTACAGTTATGGTGGCCGTCAAATTGTGCGACCCGCAACTAACTTTATTACCAACATTAAAATTCAAAGTGGGATTTGACAGTGAGTCGGCGATATTTTGCACGAATTTTAAATTTAAATAACACACAAGAAACTGACGAATAAAACTGAACACAAAATTTCTTATTTTTTTAAATAAAGTGGAGAACACTGCATTATGAAAGTTGTAGTATATATTAAACTATATACATACATCGCAGATTGTATTAATTTAATAAGTTTTCTCAAATCAATGATAATGTTTAATAGACAGTCACTTAATGGTTGATTTTCAGGGTTGTGACATGCCAGAGGACTGACGTTTTAAGAACTAATTGTGTTTTTTTAATAACTTGTATTCAAAATGAAGAACTGAAATTGGGTGACTAAATAAAGGTTTTTCCATTGTTTTAAAATAAATTGCAATCTCAATAAAATATAATCAGACTTTGTATATATTGGTTGATGACATCGAGTTACCCAACTTTTGTATAATCACCCATATATATATATATATATATTTTTATAATAAAGTATGAATCTATAATTTTTCAAGTACAAAATAGTGAAAACCGTTTCAAAATCCATCCATTATTTCAAAAGTTACAGCCCGATGACCACTTTTTCATGTTTTCGTTCCACTGTGCGCCGCGCCGCCGTCCTGCTGGAACCTCATGTCGTTTAGGTTCATATGGTTAGTTATCATCGTTATGTAGTGCTCGTTGTTGGCGGTGACCGCCTCATTAACGTCGTTTTCAAAAAAGTACGGACCAATTAAGCCGCCGCCGTCCTGCCCAAAATCCACGCCTAACGGTAACTTTTTGAGGATGCATTATCACTGGTTGAACCTCGCATGGGTTGGTGTTATCCTTCATCCAAAAATGCGCCTCGTCACTAAAGATGATTTTTCAGCCAAAATTGGGGTCCTCTTCCAAACGATTCGAAGCCCAGTCAGCGAACAAACGGCACGGCGTTGTCTATGGTCATGAACTTTGAGCTCCTGGGTCTGTTGGATCTTGTACCTACGGGTGTAGGACCAAGTCCCGAAGCAAAGTTCGCCAAGTTAAAGTCTGCGAAAGGCAAGGAGGAATAGACTGCCTCGGGTTCTGGTGTACAGTTTCACAGACCGCGGCGATGTTCTCGGCCAATCCTGAGTTTTTTGAACGTACGGGTGTTGGCTGATTGTTTACTGAACTGGTCGTCTCAAATTTGTCCACCAAACGTTGAAGATTCGGTTGTGAAGGGCCACCACGGCTATCGTAAAATGGGCGCAATGCGCGCAACGTTTGCGTTAACGAACACTAATTTTGATAATATAGTTTTATCATTGTTCAATGGTGTAACTTGCCATGATGATTTGGCATAAAGAACTAAATAATAAACAAAAGATTTGACTGATGTCACTAAAACAAAATGGCCTCCACGGGGCACCAAAATCTACCCGCGCAAATTGAAAAACCCTTTATGTGAGCGTTAGGAAAAGGAAGGATTTAAGAGGAGATACCGGTGAACATTGGTCTTAAAGTTCTGAATATCAAAATGGGAGGGAAAAACAGAGTTGGTCAAAGCATTTTACATTCTTGATGTGCGGTTTAAGAAATAATCTCTATACTTAACAGTATACGCCCGAAATTGAGCTCAAGGTAAAACTGATGAGCTTTTCAGGAACATGCAAGTATTACGGCTAAATTGTTTAAAGGGTGGAATTGGACTTGCTTATTCGACAGGACATTATTTGTAAAAATATCGAAAAATAACAAAAGGCATGAAAGATTGTGGCGGTGTTCAAGGGATATAAATGTTTCGGTTATATCTTTATCATTTTCAAACTTTTTTTTTGGATTCTATCCAAGAGATTTAAACTTATTTTTGGGGCACCTGACAAGATATGCGAGTTATATTCAACTTTTGGACGAATGAAGGCTTTTTAAATTACACCCAGATCAGAAGGATCGAACATTTCTTGAAATGCACTTAGCAGCATTTTTACAAGTGTCGAATATGTGATCATTCCATAAGCGCCACTCATGGATGGTGGCATCTGGGTGGGTTAAGTTTTAACGACAGAAGACAGAATTCAGTTTTCGGAGAATTCAATGATTCCCTATAGGAATATTCAGTCAAGATCGGAATTTAATGAGCTTAACATACGCTGCCGTTGAAGTTTAACATTCGAAAGACAAGGATGTGAATCTAGGAACGAATTTGAAAATCTGATGGTACTGTCATCAGCGAGACAGTTTAATGGATTAGAAGTAGCAGACAAGAGATCGTTAATAAATATCAGGAAGAAAGTCCGAGACAAGACGGAGCCCTGTGGAACACCAGCATTTATTTAATGAATTTCAGACTTGAAACCATCCAATACAACTTATTTTAAACGGTTATAAAGGTAGTTTCTAATCCAACGAAGAAGAGATTCATCACTAACAAAAGACAAAATCTATCAAATGCGTTTGAAGTATCAAATGAAATAATGTTACTTTCTCCAAAAGCATGTAAAGATTTATTCAAATGTTCGGTTAGATAAACCATCAAATTATTGGTGCACCTATTGCATCGAAAGACGGTCATTAAGAAGCTTTCGTTCTTCGAGATATTTCTTAAGCCGATAATTAATCAGCGTTTCCATGACTTTGAAAAGAAGGACGTGAGTGCTATTGGACGATAGTTGGAAGGGGAGAAGGATTACATTTTTTAGGAACAGGCTGGACAGATGCCGTTTTTCGTCCGCTTGGAAAGAGACACCTGTAGACCTGAAAAAGCTTATGCAGGGGTTTTGCCAGCGATGAAGAACACCTTTTCAGATCATAAGGTGGGATACTATACGAGCCAGCGGATTTGTTTATGTTAAAGTCTTTCAGTACTCTTGCAACCGCACGAGTGCGAAAGAAGATTCATCGCATAAAATCGTTTACGCTCCACTAAGAACAGTAGGACTCATATGACACTCTCTGTTGCAAGAAAATTGGCTTTACCAATCGAGCTTACATATGGAGTGCCATTATAGACGTGCGTTGGAACCGAGGATGACGTGGTGTTTCGTACCATTTTTATAAATGAGTAGACATTTTTACAACCTTTGAGACATTGTAGTATTTTTTGAACTTATTCCGGTTTTCCTTAGTGGGTTTGGCTTTATAACAACGGAAACTCACATCTCTGATTCTAATAACCACTTTAAAGCTCGAATCAAACCATGAGTTCTTTTTTTACTCTATGCGGGATAAAATTTCTCATTTCACAAAGAATTAAATTTGTAACTATCGAGGAAGCATAGCGACCAGTTAAAGTTCCTGAAGAATTCTTTGAGACCGTCCCATTTGGCTTTTCCAATGAGCGGTTCGTTGTGAATATCGGACAACTTTTTGACGGTTTAGTAATTTTCAAGAAATAAGCGATACCTTCGCACATATTTATGGTAAAGTTCTCATTTTAAAATTTAATGGCACTACAAAGAAGCTTTGACATATTTAAAGAATAATTTGAATTATTTCACCATTGGAAAACTACATAAATTGACCAATAGAGAACTTCAACTTTGATTAACTTGATAAATTGCATTTTAATACAGTTCCAGTTCAAACTTTTAACCAAACCAAGAAGAGAACAAAGATATCAGCGAAGACGTCGTCGTCACACTACAATGGCGTATAATGATTAATTTTCTATTGGGATTGGTAACTTATTCCAAAGCGGTTTTTATCCATGCATGCAAATTGATTTGCTTTTGCCATGAAACGGTTCATATACAATCTCAAGTGTTTGCCAAAAATCAATTTCAATATATGTAATCTTTACAATGCATCTAAAGCTCTCAATCCATTCCATATACCAACCGCCACGCCGCCGCCGTGCAATGGCATTGCCATTCATCGCCACCAAAATTCTCTAAATAATATTGAAACGCACCATAAGAATAAGAACAGGATTCAATCTCTAGAGGATGTTTTCTTTTCCTAAATTCAACTCTATACGGTATAAATGTGATACCAGCATTTTCTTCTTTTGAAATGTTGAATCTGTCGCTGTACCTTATACCACGCCCGCCATGCCATGCCACCGACACGAATACGAACGCTTCTACCACCGGATCTGTCAGATGGAATTTACAAATTGCAGTTCAAATAGCATGAGCGGATTGTATAAAAGATATGTGTGCTGCTGTTGCTGTTGGGTTGGTTTAGGAGTACTCGTAAGAGGAAGGATTTCTTCGAGTGTAAATCGAGGGTTTCGCACCCGCCACTACCATTGCAACTACACTAAAGGACGTCACGACAACGACGTGAGAAGAGTAAGTAAAGGAAGAAGGATGTTCATGTTCATGAGTTGAGAGTTATTTTGTTCCAATTCAATAACTAATGGCATCGCAGTGTTGCTCGATCCTGGCCTAGCACATCAGTATAGGATCATGGATAGGAGCTAGGTGCGGTAGCTGTAGGTGGTATGAGATAGATAGTCGAACTTCAAGAATAGTGTTTGTACAGCTTTTCAATGTGATTTGTGTCTTCTGGCGGAAAATGATATCCTTTGGAAAATGTTTTTCTTATTTTATAAAGAATATACCAACAACAAGTAAGACTTTAGTTGGAGCTAGGAGGAGAAGATGGGTATTGGGTAGGTATACAAATTCAGAACAGTTATTGAATTCGAAATCATTCTTAGTTCTATATCTGAAATGAGGAGTCACACTTTGTTCTGATGATGAATTTAGGAGATGGACAGGACATTTGAGCTGGGTTGGGCTGGGCAGGGTAGAGAATTTGCCATTCGGACATGGACAGAACATAGTGAGCTAAATATTTGGTAGACATATTGATTAATGGATGGACAACGAAGAAGAGTCTTTGCCTTTAGACAAGATATACAAAAGAACGAAGACAAAAAGGACTAAGTGTATATGATTTTGATTCAAGAGGTGTTTCTGTTTCTGTTCGTTTTGAGAAAGGTTCATTGAATCATTGTCATTGAATTATTTACTTTTTGTGCATCTTGAGATAATTATTTAGAATGTATTTTTTGTTGTTGTTGTTCTATAATTGAAAAGGTTATCACCTTTCTATAATCTAAGCACGTTTTATGCCTTCGGGTAGGACGAACAAATAATTTTTCTTTGAGCTTGTTATTTATGATAGCATCAATATTAAAATTATTACGCTTTGTTTGATTTGTTTATATTATTCAAAATATCGACACCTAATAAAATGTTTACTTTTTTCTTTGATAAAAGAAAAGTGTTAAAATATTGAAAAAATAAATACAAATAATGGCAATGAAATAGATTTTTTATGAGTATGTAAAATAATTCCAAACAATCAGATTTAATATTAGAGGCAGAAAAAACAGAAAATGTTCACATCTTGCTACCTGCAGAGTCTAAGAATCGGATTCTCTGATTCATGTGAAAGCGCAAGAAACAATTGAGATCCGAACTATTTGCATATTTGATTTTCTTTATTATCCGGATGGCTCTAGAATCAAAAATAGCCTGGGATGCGACCCACACTGATAACTTCCCATCCCATCTGTCGATTTGTCTTGCTTAAAAGTTTGTAGGTTTTCGTGTTGTGTTAAAAAATTGTCAGTTGAATTATTCTAAAAAATTTCAAAATTACCAACAATATTTTGCACGTAATAAAATTGTTTGATTTCAAAATCTAGTTTAGGTAACGAGATTTTTAGTCAAAAACTAATTTTTACCAATTTTAGTAGCATTTCTTAAAAATTTGTATTTCTTATATAAACAAATACAAATTGGATAAATGAAATTAATTTGAAGTCAATATCTTGTATTGTTCACGAGATATCGAGAACCGAACATCAATTTTTACCAAATTTGCGTACTATTTTTTGTTGATTTTATTTTTTTATGAAAAAACGAACTGTTGGATTTTTATACAAAAATTATTGAACATCGAAAAAAATATTTTCTGTGGGATAATATAAGTTCGAAGCTAATATTATTTATTTTTGAAAAGCTAAAGAAAGTAAATTTTTACCAAGTTTTAGTATTGTGTTTTTTAGGTTTTTATTTTTTAAATTGTCAATTCGATTTTTCTTAAAATTTGTCCGAATGTTGAAAACAATATTTCTTATAAGAAAAAATTAGTTGGAAGCCATAATCTCAAATTTTTGAAAAAATATTTGAGTCGAAAATTAATTGATACCAACTGATGTTAATTTTTGTTTAGGTTTTTATTTTTTTGTAAAAAAAAACTGGCAATTCGATTTTTCTCAAAATTTTACTGAATGTTGACAACAATATTTTTTTAAAAGATAAAATTAGTTTAAAGCCAATATCTCTAACTTTTGAAAAGATATTTGAGTCAAAAATCAATTTTCACCACCTTTTATTAATTTTTGTTTAGGTTTTTTTTTTTTGGAAAAAAACTGTCAATTGGATTTTTCTCAACAAATTTCCGAATGTTGAAAACAATATTTCTTATAAGTTGAAATTAGTTGTTAGTTATAATCTTAAATTTTTGAAAAGATATTTGAGTCAAAACCCAAATTTTAGCAACTTTTGTTAATTTTTTTTTAACGTTTCTAATTTTTAAAAAAAAAACTTCGATTTTTGTCAAAATTTTACCAATGTTGAAAACGTTATTCTTCCTTGCATAAAATTGTTTTGGAGATAAAATCATTTTTTGTTCGTAAAATTTTCGAGGTGGCAAATATTTTTTTTTCAGTTTTTATTGCTTTTTAAAAAAACCGTTAATTGGATTTTTTTCCAAAAATATATTTGTGTATAATATAAAATTTAAATCAAGTCTCTAGCGGTATTGGTTCGTGAGATATTTTGGGTTACCCAAAATGTTCACCTTTTCTCCAAATCGCTATGGTAAGAAAACCACCCACTCAATTTTCTTGAGAGCCCTTTCTGCATCTTTCTGCATTATTATCTGTAACAAAATTAATTTGAAATCGATATCTCTTCTGGTTCTTGAGCTATGGACGACGAAAAACGTCGCGAACGTACGGACGTACAGACGTACTGACTTACGAACGTACGTACACACGCACGCACATACACCTCTCAAAAAATCTTTTATTTCGACTCTAGGGAGCTTGAATAACTTCTTATGGGAAGTTAACAAGTATTTATTTATTTTACTTGAAGGTTATCTCAATATAGTTACTCGAATTCAATTAATATTTAAACTGAGATTGAGTGTTTATTACTATCCGGTTGGTGTAGGATCTAATCCGGATATCTGATTCGGATATCAAAATTATAAGAATCAATGGGGTTTTAGCGAGTAAAACAAAAAAAGACGGTGGGATAAGACCCAAACTTTCTTTTAGTGCACTTTTCAATAATTGACAATAAGCAAAAGTGTCATTTAAGGAACTTCAAAAATCTAAAGTATACAATCAACAATAAAAGTGTAACCTATTTTGTTGAGATATTTGAGATGTAAAGTGGATTTGTGTAATATTTTTGGTAGGACTTGTTTAAAATGTATTTTTTTTTAATTTTCCGAAAGTTAACAATAATATTTTAAATAAACTGAAGGCCATAATTTTATTCGTTTTTTAAACATTTGAAACAAAATTTCAATTTTTTAACAAATTTGAGTAGGTGGTACCTATGTTTATGGTTTGAAAGAAAAATTGTCAATTTGATTCCTCTTAAAATTACACCAGATATTAAAAACGCTATTTTGAAGGTAATAAAATATTTTAGCAGACAAAAGTTCTTTTTTTCTTTGAAACGTAGAGAAATGTCAAAATTTACAATTAAAAAAATAGCACGTATTACAATGGCTACGTTCAATTTCGTACTGGAAAGGCAATATTGGATAGTTTAATTTTTAGCTAACTTATGAAACGAGTTGCAAAGCTTGATTAAAAAATACATAGCTTTTTATATTCGGCTGCAAAGAATGAAATATATTTTCAACTAACATCTTTAATTTTATTTACCAAAAAATATCAAAAATTGAAATAAGATTTCAGGATTTTTCAAATTAGCTCTTCTATCAGATAACCACATACCTACTTATGCCAGAAATTCTTGGATGGCTTTGGATTTCTGTTTTGAAAGCCCTGCCGTTTTAGATAAGCTGTTCTATTATACACGTAAAACAATCACTAGCAAAACCTTATTCGGGTATCCTTTCTTTGTAAACTTGAACGTAGCTAGAATTGGGCGATATAGTTGATTCGAATGAGTGATTAATTTAATTTAAAATGTACTATTGCTCATTAATTTAAGTTCTATTTAGTTCAGTCCAGTCAAAATAGAAATACTACTTTGAAATAATTTGAATATCCATGAAAATTGGTTAGGCACTTAGACACTACTAACACGTGACAAAAAATTATGAAAAATCTAATGCATGCATAGAAATTTTTTAAGCTATTTTTCGAAGGCGTCAGCAACTTTTTCTACGACCCAACAACTTCTAATGGGATGTTAAAATTTGAAAGTTAAACCGAGAAATCTTTTTAACTTCCATTTTTAGAAAGATGTCTGTGCGTGCGTGTGTACGTTCGTACGTCCGTACGTCCGTATGTCCGTACGTCCGTACGTTCGCGACGTTGTTTTCGTCGTCCATAGCTCAAGAACCAGAAGAGATATCGACTTCAAATAATTTTCGTTATACAGATAATAAGGCAGAAAGATGCAGAAAGGGCTTTCAAGGAAATTGCGTGGGTGGTTTTTTTACCATAGCAGATTAAAAAAAAGGTGAAAATTTTGGTTAACCCTAAATATCTTATGAACCAATGACGCTAGAGACTTGAATTAAATTTTATATTATTATAACGTGATACAAAAGAAGTATATTTTTGTAAAAAAACCCAATTAACGGGTTTGTCACCTCGAAAATTTTACGACTAATACATGATTTCATCTCCAAAACAATTTTGTGCAACGAAGAATAATGTTTTTGACATCTGATAATATTTTGAGAAAAATCTAATTGACAGTTTTTTTTTTATGAAAAATAAAATCCTAAAAAAAACATTACTCAAAGTTGGTAAAAATTGAATTTCGACTCAAATATCTTTTCAAAAACTTAAGATTAAGGCTTCGAACTTTTTTTATCTTATAAGAAATATTGTTTTCAACATTCTGAAATATGTTCAGAAAAATCGAATTGACAGTTTAAAAAAAAAAAAAAGGCTGCGACCCACACTGATAACTTCCCATCCTGTCTGTCGATTTGTCTTGCTTAAAAGTTTGTCTATATGTATCAATTTTTACCAAATTTGCGTACTATTTTTTGTAGATTTTATTTTTTTATGAAAAAACGGACTGTTGGATTTTTATAAAAAAATTACTGAATATTTTACTGTATTTTAAATCGTGTGTGTGAAAATTCTGTTTAAACAAAATTCTGTATGGTCAAAGTTCTGTAAAAAGAAAAAACGTTTTGATAATATAGAAAAGTGCTCACTTTTTTTCAGAAGTTTAAAACAATTTTTTTTGAGAATGAAGTATCATAACATTTTTTCATTAACTCTAATTTGCACAACATTTTAAGACTATAACATGTATTAGATTTAGATTTAGATTTAGATTTAGATTTAGATTTAGATTTAGATTTAGATTTAGATTTAGATTTAGATTTAGATTTAGATTTAGATTTAGATTTAGATTTAGATTTAGATTTAGATTTAGATTTAGATTTAGATTTAGATTTAGATTTAGATTTAGATTTAGATTTAGATTTAGATTTAGATTTAGATTTAGATTTAGATTTAGATTTAGATTTAGATTTAGATTTAGATTTAGATTTAGATTTAGATTTAGATTTAGATTTAGATTTAGATTTAGATTTAGATTTAGATTTAGATTTAGATTTAGATTTAGATTTAGATTTAGATTTAGATTTAGATTTAGATTTAGATTTAGATTTAGATTTAGATTTAGATTTAGATTTAGATTTAGATTTAGATTTAGATTTAGATTTAGATTTAGATTTAGATTTAGATTTAGATTTAGATTTAGATTTAGATTTAGATTTAGATTTAGATTTAGATTTAGATTTAGATTTAGATTTAGATTTAGATTTAGATTTAGATTTAGATTTAGATTTAGATTTAGATTTAGATTTAGATTTAGATTTAGATTTAGATTTAGATTTAGATTTAGATTTAGATTTAGATTTAGATTTAGATTTAGATTTAGATTTAGATTTAGATTTAGATTTAGATTTAGATTTAGATTTAGATTTAGATTTAGATTTAGATTTAGATTTAGATTTAGATTTAGATTTAGATTTAGATTTAGATTTAGATTTAGATTTAGATTTAGATTTAGATTTAGATTTAGATTTAGATTTAGATTTAGATTTAGATTTAGATTTAGATTTAGATTTAGATTTAGATTTAGATTTAGATTTAGATTTAGATTTAGATTTAGATTTAGATTTAGATTTAGATTTAGATTTAGATTTAGATTTAGATTTAGATTTAGATTTAGATTTAGATTTAGATTTAGATTTAGATTTAGATTTAGATTTAGATTTAGATTTAGATTTAGATTTAGATTTAGATTTAGATTTAGATTTAGATTTAGATTTAGATTTAGATTTAGATTTAGATTTAGATTTAGATTTAGATTTAGATTTAGATTTAGATTTAGATTTAGATTTAGATTTAGATTTAGATTTAGATTTAGATTTAGATTTAGATTTAGATTTAGATTTAGATTTAGATTTAGATTTAGATTTAGATTTAGATTTAGATTTAGATTTAGATTTAGATTTAGATTTAGATTTAGATTTAGATTTAGATTTAGATTTAGATTTAGATTTAGATTTAGATTTAGATTTAGATTTAGATTTAGATTTAGATTTAGATTTAGATTTAGATTTAGATTTAGATTTAGATTTAGATTTAGATTTAGATTTAGATTTAGATTTAGATTTAGATTTAGATTTAGATTTAGATTTAGATTTAGATTTAGATTTAGATTTAGATTTAGATTTAGATTTAGATTTAGATTTAGATTTAGATTTAGATTTAGATTTAGATTTAGATTTAGATTTAGATTTAGATTTAGATTTAGATTTAGATTTAGATTTAGATTTAGATTTAGATTTAGATTTAGATTTAGATTTAGATTTAGATTTAGATTTAGATTTAGATTTAGATTTAGATTTAGATTTAGATTTAGATTTAGATTTAGATTTAGATTTAGATTTAGATTTAGATTTAGATTTAGATTTAGATTTAGATTTAGATTTAGATTTAGATTTAGATTTAGATTTAGATTTAGATTTAGATTTAGATTTAGATTTAGATTTAGATTTAGATTTAGATTTAGATTTAGATTTAGATTTAGATTTAGATTTAGATTTAGATTTAGATTTAGATTTAGATTTAGATTTAGATTTAGATTTAGATTTAGATTTAGATTTAGATTTAGATTTAGATTTAGATTTAGATTTAGATTTAGATTTAGATTTAGATTTAGATTTAGATTTAGATTTAGATTTAGATTTAGATTTAGATTTAGATTTAGATTTAGATTTAGATTTAGATTTAGATTTAGATTTAGATTTAGATTTAGATTTAGATTTAGATTTAGATTTAGATTTAGATTTAGATTTAGATTTAGATTTAGATTTAGATTTAGATTTAGATTTAGATTTAGATTTAGATTTAGATTTAGATTTAGATTTAGATTTAGATTTAGATTTAGATTTAGATTTAGATTTAGATTTAGATTTAGATTTAGATTTAGATTTAGATTTAGATTTAGATTTAGATTTAGATTTAGATTTAGATTTAGATTTAGATTTAGATTTAGATTTAGATTTAGATTTAGATTTAGATTTAGATTTAGATTTAGATTTAGATTTAGATTTAGATTTAGATTTAGATTTAGATTTAGATTTAGATTTAGATTTAGATTTAGATTTAGATTTAGATTTAGATTTAGATTTAGATTTAGATTTAGATTTAGATTTAGATTTAGATTTAGATTTAGATTTAGATTTAGATTTAGATTTAGATTTAGATTTAGATTTAGATTTAGATTTAGATTTAGATTTAGATTTAGATTTAGATTTAGATTTAGATTTAGATTTAGATTTAGATTTAGATTTAGATTTAGATTTAGATTTAGATTTAGATTTAGATTTAGATTTAGATTTAGATTTAGATTTAGATTTAGATTTAGATTTAGATTTAGATTTAGATTTAGATTTAGATTTAGATTTAGATTTAGATTTAGATTTAGATTTAGATTTAGATTTAGATTTAGATTTAGATTTAGATTTAGATTTAGATTTAGATTTAGATTTAGATTTAGATTTAGATTTAGATTTAGATTTAGATTTAGATTTAGATTTAGATTTAGATTTAGATTTAGATTTAGATTTAGATTTAGATTTAGATTTAGATTTAGATTTAGATTTAGATTTAGATTTAGATTTAGATTTAGATTTAGATTTAGATTTAGATTTAGATTTAGATTTAGATTTAGATTTAGATTTAGATTTAGATTTAGATTTAGATTTAGATTTAGATTTAGATTTAGATTTAGATTTAGATTTAGATTTAGATTTAGATTTAGATTTAGATTTAGATTTAGATTTAGATTAGATTAGATTAGATTTTTATTTGATCATATTTCAAAAGTTTAACAATATTAGTTGTGTTACCCACGAAGCTTTTGCTTATCTGTAGGTGGTTGAAGTTACAAAGTATTTGAATTGATTGGATTTTAATATTAAACAGTTTTATATTAATTAAAGAAAGAAGAAGAAAAAAAAAATATATAAATTCATTAAATTCATTATTGATTTAGATTTAGATTTAGATTTAGATTTAGATTTAGATTTAGATTTAGATTTAGATTTAGATTTAGATTTAGATTTAGATTTAGATTTAGATTTAGATTTAGATTTAGATTTAGATTTAGATTTAGATTTAGATTTAGATTTAGATTTAGATTTAGATTTAGATTTAGATTTAGATTTAGATTTAGATTTAGATTTAGATTTAGATTTAGATTTAGATTTAGATTTAGATTTAGATTTAGATTTAGATTTAGATTTAGATTTAGATTTAGATTAGATTAGATTAGAATTTTATTTGATCATATTTCAAAAGTTTAACAATATTAGTTGTGTTACCCACGAAGCTTTTGCTTATCTGTAGGTGGTTGAAGTTACAAAGTATTTGAATTGATTGGATTTTAATATTAAACAGTTTTATATTAATTAAAGAAAGAAGAAGAAAAAAAAAATATATAAATTCATTAAATTCATTATTGATTTAGATTTAGATTTAGATTTAGATTTAGATTTAGATTTAGATTTAGATTTAGATTTAGATTTAGATTTAGATTTAGATTTAGATTTAGATTTAGATTTAGATTTAGATTTAGATTTAGATTTAGATTTAGATTTAGATTTAGATTTAGATTTAGATTTAGATTTAGATTTAGATTTAGATTTAGATTTAGATTTAGATTTAGATTTAGATTTAGATTTAGATTTAGATTTAGATTTAGATTTAGATTTAGATTTAGATTTAGATTAAGATTTAGATTTAGATTTAGATTTAGATTTAGATTTAGATTTAGATTTAGATTTAGATTTAGATTTAGATTTAGATTTAGATTTAGATTTAGATTTAGATTTAGATTTAGATTTAGATTTAGATTTAGATTTAGATTTAGATTTAGATTTAGATTTAGATTTAGATTTAGATTTAGATTTAGATTTAGATTTAGATTTAGATTTAGATTTAGATTTAGATTTAGATTTAGATTTAGATTTAGATTTAGATTTAGATTTAGATTTAGATTTAGATTTAGATTTAGATTTAGATTTAGATTTAGATTTAGATTTAGATTTAGATTTAGATTTAGATTTAGATTTAGATTTAGATTTAGATTTAGATTTAGATTTAGATTTAGATTTAGATTTAGATTTAGATTTAGATTTAGATTTAGATTTAGATTTAGATTTAGATTTAGATTTAGATTTAGATTTAGATTTAGATTTAGATTTAGATTTAGATTTAGATTTAGATTTAGATTTAGATTTAGATTTAGATTTAGATTTAGATTTAGATTTAGATTTAGATTTAGATTTAGATTTAGATTTAGATTTAGATTTAGATTTAGATTTAGATTTAGATTTAGATTTAGATTTAGATTTAGATTTAGATTTAGATTTAGATTTAGATTTAGATTTAGATTTAGATTTAGATTTAGATTTAGATTTAGATTTAGATTTAGATTTAGATTTAGATTTAGATTTAGATTTAGATTTAGATTTAGATTTAGATTTAGATTTAGATTTAGATTTAGATTTAGATTTAGATTTAGATTTAGATTTAGATTTAGATTTAGATTTAGATTTAGATTTAGATTTAGATTTAGATTTAGATTTAGATTTAGATTTAGATTTAGATTTAGATTTAGATTTAGATTTAGATTTAGATTTAGATTTAGATTTAGATTTAGATTTAGATTTAGATTTAGATTTAGATTTAGATTTAGATTTAGATTTAGATTTAGATTTAGATTTAGATTTAGATTTAGATTTAGATTTAGATTTAGATTTAGATTTAGATTTAGATTTAGATTTAGATTTAGATTTAGATTTAGATTTAGATTTAGATTTAGATTTAGATTTAGATTTAGATTTAGATTTAGATTTAGATTTAGATTTAGATTTAGATTTAGATTTAGATTTAGATTTAGATTTAGATTTAGATTTAGATTTAGATTTAGATTTAGATTTAGATTTAGATTTAGATTTAGATTTAGATTTAGATTTAGATTTAGATTTAGATTTAGATTTAGATTTAGATTTAGATTTAGATTTAGATTTAGATTTAGATTTAGATTTAGATTTAGATTTAGATTTAGATTTAGATTTAGATTTAGATTTAGATTTAGATTTAGATTTAGATTTAGATTTAGATTTAGATTTAGATTTAGATTTAGATTTAGATTTAGATTTAGATTTAGATTTAGATTTAGATTTAGATTTAGATTTAGATTTAGATTTAGATTTAGATTTAGATTTAGATTTAGATTTAGATTTAGATTTAGATTTAGATTTAGATTTAGATTTAGATTTAGATTTAAGCATCATTCACATGAGCGCGACCAACGAACGACGAATGAATTACAAAATGTGAGTTTATATAGGTTTGAAGACATATTTCCACACAAATTCTTAACAAAACGATAGCAATATAGTTTCTATTTGATGTATGATGCATACTTTTACTTCTCAATATCATATATTAATAAATTTAAGAAAACAAATTTATTCGTCGCGAAAAAAATTATAGTTGATACGAACTGTCAAACTTTATTCGCGTTCCACATTATCCACACTCGCAACGAATAAAAAAATCGCGCGTACTTAACCTAAAAAAATCGTTCTTGTTTTAGTTTCGGTGGTGAATGTCAAACTTAATTCGCGACGAATTAAAAACTCTCATGTGAAAGAAATGTCAAAATCGATGAATATTCGTTCATTCGTTGGTCATTGGTCGTGCTCATGTGAATATTGCTTTAGATTTAGATTTAGATTTAGATTTAGATTTAGATTTAGATTTAGATTTAGATTTAGATTTAGATTTAGATTTAGATTTAGATTTAGATTTAGATTTAGATTTAGATTTAGATTTAGATTTAGATTTAGATTTAGATTTAGATTTAGATTTAGATTTAGATTTAGATTTAGATTTAGATTTAGATTTAGATTTAGATTTAGATTTAGATTTAGATTTAGATTTAGATTTAGATTTAGATTTAGATTTAGATTTAGATTTAGATTTAGATTGATTTTATATAGGTAAACATACATTTTTAACAATAATTTGGTTAATACAATCAATATGATGCAAGGCATTGTAGTCTGCCTGATTGACAACTAAAAGTATAGCTTTATATAGATTAAAAAAAGAAAGTGCAGTTTAAGATTAAAACTCTTCATTTAAAATTTGATGTCTATAATTAAGTGCTGTTTTGCAATATGCATATAACTTTGTGACTTCCATTTCCTGTACAAGGCTTATGGTTTCAGTAAATGAAAGAAAGTCACTGCCTAGGATAAGTCTTCTTATTTCTCTCAGTATCGAACATCGCCCAACAAAATGAAAAACATCCTTGCGCTCATTCAAGTTGCACAGGTTGCATAAAATCGATAAGTCATCGCGGTGAGGAATGTAGTTCAGATTAAGGAGTTCTCCTCTTAGCCGGAACTTGCACGAAATTTGTTGGATGGTATATTGGTCGTGGAAGTAGTTTCTTTCCCGGAGATCGTAGTCTAGTCTACTGTATATCATGCGGTGCAGTGAGCTTTTGGCTTGCTCCGTGTATTGTTCTCTTGAGGCTTAATCCAGACGAGCTATTAGGCGATGTAAAGTTGGTTTCCAAGAGGAGAGGTTACTGTAGTTTAGGTCAACATCCACCTGTTTGGCAAGTTCTAACCAGTATTTAAACCATCCACTTCGGGATTGGATTGTTTGAAGAACTACTTTTTTTGGGAGACGATAACTTGGCATATCCAGAGCTTTGAGGATGTAATCGACCTGCAGCTTGAGTGTTTTTATAAATAAAGGCGAAAGACCTGATTTCAACATGATCATGTAGTTTGGCGTACTCGAAGGAAGGTGGAAAGTCCGTTTAATGTAAAATCTAAGCAGTTTTTTCACTTGTTCATATTTCCGACCTCCCCAAGCTTGCGTCGCATAGAACATAACTGATTATAGTTGTTTTCGCCTTAACAAGTTTGTCAGTGAGATGTTTTTCCATGCTCAAGTTCTTAGTAAAGCAGACTCCTAGACATTTATATTCTTTCACCAACTCCACTCTTTCACCATTATAGTGCCATTGCTCACTTGCCCCCGATCTTCTTCCGCCATTCTTAAAAACCATCACTTTGGATTTACTTATTTTTACCACTAGGTTCCACCTTTTGCAATATTCAGCAAGCTTATTTATCATTAGCTGAAGGCACTGCGGTGGTGTATACGCGAGTAGCACAATGTCGTCAGCGAAAAGAAGAGCTTTAAATTTAACGCCTACGTACTCGATTCCTGCTGGTAATGCTTCGACGACATGTATTATATTTTTTGAACAAACACAAATTTTTTCTGTTGTAATTTTTTTATTTTATTTTATAAAACATTAGTTCCATGCATTTATTATCTCCTATATGCCTTTTGATTGAATTTTAATACAACATTAGTTCTGGTTCTCAAAAAAAAAGAGGCTGGGATGCGACCCACACTGATAACTTCCCATCCCGTCTGTCGATTTGTCTTGCTTAAAAGTTTGTCTATATGTATCAATTTTTACCAAATTTGTAGATTTTATTTTTTTATGAAAAAACGGACTGTTGGATTTTTATAAAAAAAATTACTGAATGTCGAAAACAATATTTTCTGTGAAATAAAAAAAGTTTGAAGCCAATATTTGTAATTTTTGAAAAGCTATTTGAGTCGAAAGTAAATTTTTACAAGTTTTAGTATTGTTTTTTTTAGGTTCTTATTTTTTGTAGAAAAAAACTGTCAATTCGATTTTTCTCAAAATTTTACAGAATGTTGAAAACAATATTTCTTAAAAGATAAAATTTGTTTGAAGCCAATGTCTCAAATTTTTGAAAAGATATTTACGTCGAAAAACAATTTTTACCAACTTCTATAAATTTTTTTTTAGGTTTTTATTTTTTTTTTTAAATCTCAATTCGATTTTTCTCAAAATTTTTCCTATTGTTGAAAACAATATTTCTTATAAGTTAAAATTAGTTAGAAGCCATTATCTCAAATTTTTGAAAAGATATTTGAGTCAAAAATCAATTTTTAACAACTTTTGTTAATTTTTTTTTTCAAGTTTTAATTTGTTTGTAAAAAAACTGTCTATTCGATTTTTTTCAAAATTTTACTTAATGTTGACAACATTACTTTTTGAGAGATAAAAGTAGTTTAAACCTAATATCTCACAGTTTTGAAAAGATATTTGAGTCGAAAATCAATTTTTACCAACTTTTGTTAAATTTTTTTTTTTTGTTTTTAATTTTTTGTAAAAAAAACTGTCGATTCGATTTTTTTGCAAAATTTTACTGAATGTTGACAACAATATTTTTTGAAAGATTAAAGTAGTTTAAAGCCAATATCTCAAAGTTTTGAAAAGATATTTAAGTCGAAAATCAATTTTTACTAACTTTTATTAATTTTTTTTGGGTGTTTATTTTTTGTAAAAAAACTGTCAATTTGATTTTTCTCAACATTCTTCATAATGTTGAAAACAATATTTTTTATAAGATTAAATAAGTTTAAAGCCTTAATCTTAAGTTTTTGAAAAGATATTTAAATCGAAATTCAATTTTTACCAACTTTGAGTAATGTTTTTTTTTAGGTTTTTATTTATTATAAAAAAAACTGTCAATTAGATTTTCCTCAAAATTTTATCAGATGTCAAAAACATTATTCTTCGTTGCACAAAATTGTTTTGGAGATGAAATCATATTTTAGTCGTAAAATTATCGAGGTGACAAATTTTGTTTCAGTTTTTTTGATTTATAAAAAAATCGTTATTTGGATTTTTTCCAAAAATATACTTCTTTTGTATCACGTTACAATATATAATATAAAATTCAAGTCTCTAGCGTCATTGGTTCATGATATATTTAGGGTTAACCAAAATTTTCACCTTTTTTTTAAACTGCTATGGTAAAAAAACCACCCACGCAATTTTCTTCAGAGCCCTTTCTGCATCTTTCTGCCTTATTATCTGTATAACAAAATTTATTTGAAGTCTATATATCTTCTGGTTCTTGAGCTATGGACGACGAAAAAAACGTCGCTCGCGAACGTACGAACGTACGTACACACGCACGCACAGACATCATTCTAAAAATCTATTATTTCGACTCTAGGGACCTTGAAACGTCGAGAAATGTTAAAATTTTCAATTTTACAAATCGGACCCATTACAATAACTTCCTATGGGAAGTTAATAATAATACATTAAATCAAATGCTGGCTTTTTTACTTGCAACATATAGGAACTATATGGCAAGTTTTGCATTCGTAAACAATTTCGAAATCAAGAAAATTAAATGTTAAACGTATAAATAACTGCATACTAAAAATATTTTTTAAATTAAAAAATTTTAAACATACAAAATTAATTTAACACAAAAACGCTTCAACGATTTTCAAATACAAATTTTGAAAAATTAAGTTTATTTTGAAAAATCAAATGGCATTTAAATTTTTAAAAACAAACTTTTTTGCAGGTAAATTTGAATGTTTCAAAATACAGGATATATTTTTAAACAGACTCTTTGGATACATGAACAAGTTCGTGCGACCCAGTCGCTCATTTTATTTTTCTATAGATAGTTAAAAAACATGTATTGTTCATACAGCATTTTGGTAATCAGTGTTCTAAGATTAAGTGTTTTGAAATATAGAATTTAAAAACTCCAGAATTTTGATAAAACAATTTTTATCATATAGAATTCTGAAAAACAGTATTTTAAACCGATCCCGAAAATTAATTATATATAGCCCGTTATTTCTCAAGCTTTGTCTTTTGATGTCGTCATTTTCTAACATTTGACATGTAAAACAACGCATTGAAAGTTTTAAATTTAACTATTAAAATGGTGAACATTTTTCAGGCACAGTTCCCAAGGACATGATCACTATTATTATAAAAAAGTTAATGCAACGTACGTTAATTACGCCCGCCGCCGCCGCGCCGCACATCATCGGGCTGTAACTTTTGAAATAATGGATGGATTTTGAAACGGTTTTCACTATTTTGTACTTAAAAAATTATAGATTCATACTTTATTATAAAAAAATTGAAAAACTAAGCACTTTTCCAAAAAAAATAACAGTTTGAAGCAAATAAAATTAATTTTATGGAGGAAAAACAATTAATATTAATTGCTCTTTATTCATTTTACAAGTTTGTTGTACATTTTTGCACTTTTTTTTTAAATATGTAACGAAATAAAATATATTTTTCAACAATTAAAAAAACAATTCATATAAAAAAAAATAATAATAAAAAGTAAGTATAGAAGAATGAAGGTGATAAAAATGTAAGGTGGCGATCAGAAAATATTAGTAAATTGGTTAATACGTCTTCATTTGTTACAAATCTGTTCATTTTTCTGGTGGAACTTTCACGAATTTTTCGAAACTCTTTATGTGTAGCTTCTGAAGCTTTTTCAGAAAGCTTTCCGATCGGTATTAAAGCATTTCTTATAATATCAGCCCCATGCACTAGTATCTTATGAATCGTGGGAGGCATAAAATACCAAGGATAAGAGGAAACATAAATTTGAGCTGTCTCGTATGCGTAGCTTTGAAATTCATCTGCATCTACTTCTTCACCTAAAGAGAAAAATTTTCTCGCGGTGTTTCCGTCATTTGTTGTACCTCTTCCTTGTTTGACAACATCTATTAGTAACCCAAATTTTGATCTTAACTGTTCTTGTATGTTTTTATTTCGTTTAGCTTTCAAAGCTTTATGCTCATCACTTTTACCGCTCCATTTCTTAAAATCTAAGTTATATGACACATGCAAAAGCCATTCCATGCACCTTATCCATGCATGTAAGGGCGAAATTCCAAAGCTATAAAATTCTTCATTATTTGTTTTTTTACATGCAATTTTCAAGTCATTCATTTTACTTAACTTAGCTTTACAAATATAACAACACATAGATGATGGATTATTAGCAATACTATTGCAAGTTTTTCCATCAATCATGGTGAGTTTTTATTTATGTTTTATTTTCAAAGTGTCAATGTTAGTTGGAAGTAGATTCTCAATCAAGTGTTGCATTTCATCATACACTTTTTTTTATTAAACTATCAATTTCTTTTGCAAATCTAAACCTTATAGGTCGACAGTAACGAGTTGAAGATGGTTTTGGGTTTTCCCATAGAGTGATTTTGTCTGCTTCGTTAAACAATTTCATGGGAACCAAACTAGTAACAAACACTGATGAGTCATCTGAGTTTTCCGAAGAAAATTTTTGTTTATAGCAACTTTGACTCGATGCTCCATCAAAACCCCATTTAGATATTAAACAGAGATTATTGTATTTTATCCTTGAATTGTCAGGACATTTTAATATGCTTTTTGTTGTCTGGTTCAATAAAGGCTGGAGATCTATTAAAGCATTTGTTTTGTCAATAAAAATGCTCGGCTTTGGAGGCAAATATTTTTTTTTTAGTTTTTTGAAGCTGGAAATATGAAGGAAATAAATCAACCCCATGGTCCATTACTAATTTTTTTATCTCTCTATACTGGGCTTTGCTCAGACCTATGGTTGAATGCAGAGCTAAGGCTTTTTCATTTGAAATCATAAAAACTGATTGTTTGTTTTCGTTAACCAAAAATTTATAAATTTCTTTTGCTTTTTCATCACTTTTGAAGCATTGAGCTTACCTTTAGCTTTTAGTTTCATTTTTGCGGCAAAAAGAAGGGCAGTGCTACCTGTACTTTGACGTACAGCTTGGGTTTTACGTCTTTTTTGTCGCTCACTGAAGTTTTCAAACTGTTCACTCGTATTGTCAGGGGTTAATGAGGGTGGTTCTTATATAAAAGTTAATGTATTGAATTCAGTTTCAAGCCAAGTTTTATATCGTTTTAAAATTCGCATTTTATTGTAACTACATTCTACAAATCTATTTTTCAGCTTCAAACAAAACTTGCGAAAAAATTCAAATATGTCCAATTTTTTCCTCGTGAATTTAGTGTCGCTGTTTGGATAACAATATTTAATTAAGTACTTATAGTCATTTAAATCACGCCCGTTAGCCTTCAAAACGTTGAAAAAATCTTCATAAGTTAACACAACCATTTTCACTTGTAGAAGGCTTCAAAGTTATTTGTGCACTAGAGGATCGTAATTAAACAAAAATGTCATATGATTACTTTTTTTTTTTTTTGATTAAGAAAGAAAAAGTTACCGTTAGCATGAGAGCCATACTTTGTTTTGCCATTTTAGTCTATAACAAATAATGATACCGTAAAGAAAACATCTCTTTAACGAGAACAAATAAGATTTAATTGAAAAAGGAGAATCTCCCCCTCCCCGCCCTCTTTCTTTCATATATGTCACTGTTTAAACATTTAGATTTCTTTATGTCAGTTATTATTATTATTTATAATGCAAAGATGCCCCTACTCCCTTCTCCAGTCAACAAACTTATTTTATTTAAGCTTTCTCAGCTCTGAGGGAGATTTTTAAAAACCCTCCAGGGAGCGGGGTCGGACGCGGTCGGATCCAATTTTTTTAAGATATGACTCCAAATAAGTTTGAAATTCATTTAAGACTACCCAAAGTCCGAGCATTTTCGAGCATTTTTTTTAAAACATCTTCAAACATGAAATTGGGATTTTTTAAAAATACTCACAAAAAGAGTTTTTTTTTAGAGTTAAAACAACTTCCTTTTAAAGATTTTTTTAATTGATAAGCTTAAATGAACCAATTTCATACCTACAAAATTTATTTCGAAAATAAAACATAAAAAGGGTCTGAGAAAACCAAATTACAAAAATGCGTTAAAATTAAATTTTTTGTTGTTTTTAAAAATACTGCATCTTTGAGTCCCTATTATTTGAAAATTAAAGAGTGTACATAAAAAAACTGTTTTATATGTAAAAGAGGCGACAATTTTCTATGCATATCAAACAAAAAATATTTCGAATAATGAAAATAAAAAATCACCCAATGTCCGGAATTTTGTACTAGACGTTCCACTGTGCGCCGCCGGCAGCCCACCAGTCCAAAATCCTAACCAAATTTTAAATTTGTCTGTAAAATAAAATGAGAGCAGCTGATATTGTGCTTTCTCAAATTAGCCGTTCGGATTCGGCTTTAAACTTCCTTCCATTCTTGACAACATTAATCGCACACAGGAATGGTTGATAGTTGTAAGTCGCTAGGCCCTAGTTCTCACCGGACTGTTGCGCAAATTAATTTATTTTAAATTAACGCAATATACCGCGAATATTCTTCTGGATAAGACGATTAGTGCGACCGTTAAGTAGGCGAAACACGCCAAATTTGTAGCAAAATCTGCGAGTGTTCAAGTATTCATAATCATTCATGGAGATTTTGAAAATAGCCTTAATAAATGATACCGAATTTGATCGATGTATCTTCAACAATATGGCCGTTATCAACTGTCAAAGCTTGTAAAATCCTTTCAATTGATTTTCACTTATGTTCGCATAAAAAAATTCACTGAAGAAAAAAAAAAACATAACTAACTTTTGCTGCGTAATGAAAACGTCAAAACCGATTACCAAAAACAATTTTAACTTTAATAAAGTGACAAAATGTTTTACTTTCAAAAATAAAAGCAACTTTAAAATCTATGTTGACACTCTCATCCAAGCTACTGTCAGTCTATATTAAACCCAAATATCACAAGATACCTTGCGTTGTCGTTGTCGGCGGTAGGTGCTACTTGGAACATCACAAATTTCTGCATTGCGTAGTGTGTCTATATGAACATGAAGCTGAAGTGAAGCCATTTCAAAAATTAAGAAAAAAAATAAAACATTCTTCAATGCATAACAGAGGAACATTTTCGTATGACAGCTTCTTGGGTTCCATTAACGGCACCTTGAGGAAATTTCTATAAAATTGAATTTAATGGAAGGAATCTGTTTTGACATGATTTGAAGTGAGCAAGGAAATATGTGCGCAATTCTGCATCTGCAACCATCCACATCCATATCCACAAACATGGGAGATGGAATTTGGTTTAACTTTTCGCAACGATGCGATGACGACAACAACGACAACGCGACGCACGATGCGGAGACACAACGACAAGGACTTCGTCGACAACGATGATATGGGAATGGGAATGAAGGTACGGCTATGGGAACGCTCTTGCTTAACTACCTCAACATGACTGTAATTGTTCCTTCCTTGCGCCAGGGATTACCAATTAGATGGTGGTAAATCCGCATCTATGAACATATAGAGTGCATCTGGCAAGAGGATAGTATTCCTCGCAATTTTTCTTCCTTTTCTTTGAATGGCTCTGACTGCAGGGTTTGCCTGAAAAGCCACACAAAATCCATTTTAATGCGCTCAGGCTTCGCCGTCGTCGCATTGTACGTTGGATGGTAGCAGGTAGATGTTATAGTGTAGTCTGTAGTCTGTAGTGTCGTCACCTCTCTCAACAAGTGCGACTTAAATCATCTGGTTACCCCTATTAGCAGTGGGTTCACGAACTCTAGTGTACTATGTTGTTAGTACATAGGTGCCTTACTTGCTCAGTGGTGCCTGGTGCCGCCTGATGGTGCTCTGCTATAGAAACTAGTTCTTAAAATCTCTACGAAGCAACTTGGCCTCTCTCCGGATGATGCACATCCTGAAGAGTGTCAGGAGATTTAAATTGGATGTTAGTGAACACTGAACATCCTTTCAATGACTACGAGTATACGAGTGCCTACATATTTTGTCTATGAGGATATTTTCTTATTTTCTTAATTCCAAAAAAAGAATTTTTATTTTTATTTTTATTTTGTTGCTTCTTCTTTTGAGGAATTTAAATTCTAAAGAAGATTTTACCAGCATTTTAATAGGATAAGGTAATTAAGACACAAAAATGAATGAAAGGAAAAACCTAATTCTTTTCAGGTGTTAGAAATTTGCAAAAAAGAAAACGTATAGAAATAGAAACTGTTAAGAAAACGAACTGAATACCAAACAGAAAAAAAACACAAAATAAATTCAAATGCGTGTCCTTGATGTAAGGAGGTTGGTGCGTGATGTTATGCTTTCTATTCTATGTAGACTATTTTTAGTAATGACAAAAGGCGATTAAATTAGTTAAATTAGAGTCGGTTCAGTGCACTGTTCTGAACTCAACACAGAAAATATAAAGCCATTTGAATTAAAACAAGAGAAATGTTTTTCTTTTTTCAAACGGGAAAAAATCGTCTTAATTTTGTTTTCTTTAATTAGAAAGGGATTTGGGTATCAATTTAGGAAAATGATTATACGCAATTCCCATGATTTTGTGTTTATTTTGAATTTTACTAGTCCAGACATTTAAGTCAAAATATGGTCACCAACCCAAAACATATATTTGTACATACTTTAGTTGTCGCAAAACCTTCATACATAAAGTAGGGTGCATGCGAGTTTTTTAATAGGGCCCATACACTACGCAAACACGTTTGTTCAAACGTGTGTTTGAGAGATATTAGTTGCGTGACGTTTTTCATCTTAATCAGACCTACCTACGGACACGGAGCAATGAGTGATTTGATGAGTGATTGCAATAATCGTTACATTTTACACACCACAATACCGGTAAACTTTTATAAAGTTCAATGAATTCAGTCCAAAAAAATTTTTCCTCTTGTTTATTCATGTTAACTATCGGGTGATTTTTTAAGAGCTTAAGAACTTTTTTTTAAAAAAAAAACGCATAAAATTTGCAAAATCTCACCGATTCTTTATTTGAAACGTTAGATTGGTCCATGACATTTAGGTACTTTTTGAAGATAATTTCATTTAAATGTTGACCGCGGCTGCGTCTTAGGTGGTCCATTCGGAAAGTCCAATTTTGGGTAACTTTTTCGAGCATTTCGGCCGGAATAGCCCGAATTTCTTCGGAAATGTTGTCTTCCAAAGCTGGAATAGGTGCTGGCTTATTTGTGTAGACTTTAGACTTAGCGTAGCCCCACAAAAAATAGTCTAAAGGCGTCAAATCGCATGATCTTGGTGGCCAACTTACCGGTCCATTCCTTGAGATGAATTGTTCTCCGAAGTTTTCCCTCAAAATGGCCATAGAATCGCGAGCTGTGTGGCATGTAGCGCCATCTTGTTGAAACCACATGTCAACCAAGTTCAGTTCTTCCATTTTTGGCAACAAAAAGTTTGTTAGCATTGAACGATAGCGATCGCCATTCACCGTAACGTTGCGTCCAACAGCATCTTTGAAAAAATACGGTCCAATGATTCCACCAGCGTACAAACCACACCAAACAGTGCATTTTTCGGGATGCATGGGCAGTTCTTGAACGGCTTCTGGTTGCTCTTCACTCCAAATGCGGCAATTTTGCTTATTTACGTAGCCATTCAACCAGAAATGAGCCTCATCGCTGAACAAAATTTGTCGATAAAAAAGCGCGAAACACATTTCGAACCGAACACTGATTTTGGTAATAAAATTCAATGATTTGCAAGCGTTGCTCGTTAGTAAGTCTATTCATGATGAAATGTCAAAGCATACTGAGCATCTTTCTCTTTGACACCATGTCTGAAATCCCGCGTGATCTGTCAAATACTAATGCATGAAAATCCTAACCTCAAAAAAATCATTGGCATTCGGTTTGAGCAAAATTCAATACACACCACACAAACATGTTTGTGCAGGCACGGAAAATTCAATTTTTTTTTGATTTTGTTCAAACCGCTTGCGCAAACACGCATCATCGCTTCACACTACTCAAACAGTTTGCGCAAACATTTTTACAACAACAAAATACATTCGTTTGCTCAAACAGTTTGTGTAGTGTATGGGCCCATAAGTAAGTAAGTTTTATAACCGAAGCGAACTTCCTAGGATGACTGGAACAAAAGAGTGCCTCTTTTTCTATAATATACGGAAACTGTTTGAACTTAAGCTAAATATACACAATTGGACCATGTTCCAATATTGGGTGAACTCGAATTCGAATTCGAGATTTTAATCAAACATGACATTACAATGGTAAAGAAGTCGATAAAAGTGAGTCCTCCAATTCCCTCCGTCTGCCTGTCTCCTGTATTGCATTTGTATCTCGATGGCTGTGTTCATTGAGTAGTTGTGCATTTGGAATCATGTGTGTTTTCCATTGGGGAAAAAATCAATCTATTACTGTTGATAATATTTAGTTTTGTTAGTGAAAACGGGCTAACTGGGCTTATTTTGCAAGAGAAAACAATAGAAAAGATATTTGTGTTTTGCTATATTTCCACCAAAGGTTTATCTCAGTTTCTTTTGGTGTTTCCACCGCACAAGAAGATTTAAAAATGATTAAGTTTGAGAGCACTTTCTAAAATGTAAATGGTGTTTCGATGTTTCTTAAGAAGTGCAAGTGAGATAGTTTGATTCGTGTTAAACAATGAAAAACTGAATAATTCAGCACCATATAAGAATATGCTACCTACTCCATGTGCAATTTTTTTTTTAATTTGATTAAAACAAAACTATATTTTTTGTACACAAACATGCAAATAAACAGACCATAACGCATTATCTATAAAACCAACTCCTCCACACAGGTTTTTCTTCACAAATTTTGACTCGACTCCGATCCCCGACCAGAATCGAGGCGAATCAAGCTCATTTCAACTCGATTCGGGTATATAAAGAATTTAGGCGAGCTTCAAGCTCGCTTCAACACCACATATTAATGTAGTAGTCTACGAACAAACCCCCTTCTTGAAGTTTTTATTTTATGTCAAATTGTTTGGTTAAAACTTTGAAATCGACTATCACACTACACAGACGTATTTTCTTGATTTTGATAGTCAACTATCAAAAATCAGCTTACACGATTTCACCCATAGAGGAAATATATTATATACTATGTATATTTCCTCTATGATTTCACCCCTGGTCTGAATTTCGCTATTTTTTTTGGAATTTTTTGATAAATTATTCTGTTGTATCAACTTTCAAATATAAAAACAGGCCTACTGCGGATCGTTTTGTTGGCAATTTCTCACTTAACTATATGTATATGGGATACGAAAAAACCGCACTTATTGATAAGCCTTAATAACTACATGCTTAAAATATTTAATTAATTTAAAAATATTGAAAAATTAAGTTTTTTTGGCAATAAAGTGACATTTAAATTTTTGAGAACAAAATTTTTGAAATTACATTTTCAAAATAAAATAAATATTTTTAAACAATCTCTTTGGAGGCATGAGCAAGTTTGTGCGACTCAGTCGTGAATTTTATTTTGTATAATTTTCGTAGTTTTAAAATTCTTTCAAAACTTTTGTTGTTGTTTCCTGTTTAGAAACTTTCTGCAAATTAAAAATTCGCTTGTTTGGAAATAACATCATCCGATATAAAAGTAGTGGATAGTCCAATGATTTGAAAATGCAAACAAATGTTGGTTTGGACGAGTACAACCGTTTGCAAGAAGTCGTACAATTTTTTCACAGAAAATTTACAGACAGGTTTAGGGACATGAAAGCGAGGCAAGTTTCTAGCATTTGATTGGCTGTCAAAAACTGCCCTCCAATTAAGGCAACATTATTGGAAACTTGTCTGGAAAGTTAGTCAAGACAAATCTCCCTTACTTTTCAAGTTCTGTCAAAACCATGAGCTGTTGAATACCCACCAGTTCCATCTTTTAGAAATTGGGTAGGTTCAGAAAGCATATAAGGGACTCAGTTTGCAGTAAACTTCATTCTTTGAATGCACATTTTGACCAAGGCAACTATAGTTAGTTTTTCAAGTGTCAAACTTGTAACTTTACTTTACTAATCTCTACCTTTAGTTCATCGTACAAAAACTATCAATCACATTATTGTCTACAAAACATTCCTCGGGCAAGTTACAAGTCCATCAGGATTTGTATTTCGTATTGTAAATAAATATTACTTATTTTTGTCACAATTTGACATGGAAAGGAACTCTTTTATATTAAATGAAATTGGCCAGTAAATAAATAAACTAATAAGTAATAAAGTTCAGCTTTCAGTTGAATGAAAAAAAAACATGATCAACTGTCATTATGACATAAGTAGACTTGACTTGATAGTTAGGGAGATTTTTCCTGACTAACTTTCCAGTCAACTTTCCAACAATGTTGCCTTAATTGGAAGGTAATTTTTTGGCACCTGGCCAATCAGATGCTAGAAACTTGCCTTACTTTCAAGTCTCTTATGTCGCCTGAACCTGACCATTATTTTTGTGAGTGGTAAAATAATTAAATTTCAAAATGATATTTTCGGCAAATTACGGTGGAATTTTATATTATATTATATATTATATTATATTCACAATACAGGAGAAATATTTGAACGTAAATTGAGTGGTAAGATATTTGTATAAATAGAAAAATCATTTAATTCTTTACTAAACTTTTCCTGCTTTTATAGACTCGGAATTTTCAACAAATTACATTGAAGAGAAACTTTTTGGTAAAGAAAACTGTTCTGACAATATAACATAAGTAGAATAAGATTAAGAAAGAAAAATGTCTAACTAATATCATTGAATAATTACAAATAGAAGTGGACACCGAACATTTACTCAAACGACCATGCGACTTATGAGCATCCAGTGAGTACTATTAGTAGCTTGAATATCATTTTCATGATTTTGGTTTTTGTATATGCTAATTTATATCCTCAAAAGGGATTAAAAAAGTCCTTTTGGGATCTTTTTTGAAAACGAACTATATAAATATTTATAGATAAAGACAATAATATGTACGCGTTAAATGGGATAATGTGTTTGTGTCGCCACAAAAAAAGGAATAGGTATACCTAAAATCTACATCTATATGTTAGGTAGGTATTTGAAAAGATACTATTCGTTTTTCGTGTGTAAAAATTGCCATTTTCTTACTATTTTTATTTTGTTTTGGAGATTTGGTTAAATTGATTTACCAAATCGTTTACTTGGCGGTTTGTTGTTCCAAATAAATAAAATTGCAACTACTTTTTCATGAATTTTTTTATCGGTACTGGCAGATATACCATTTTACGAATACCTACATAGTTTTGTGAATGTTAGTACGATATAGCCAAGTGCATGTTGTAGGTATGACAACTCAAAAAATAAATTTCTTCAGTAAAGGCATTTAAAGGTTTTTAAACTTTTTAAATAAACTGAAACAAAAATGGAATACCTACATATAATTTGTTTAATAGTACTTATATATGCACTACTATTCCTTGAAACTTTTTTTACAATTTGCAATGTCTTACTTAAATCAAATAAATTATTTTGCCTTAATTTTGTTAAGGAGACGTTGAAAATAATTGGAATGAAATAAATGAAAATGACGATGAAATGTACTTAACATATATGTAGGTATTTTGTAGGATATAGGTATGTATTGCAAAATCTGTGCTAAAGAAAAATGACTGATTTATGCAAATTGTTTATGGACAAAAGCAAATGTCAAAACAAAGACACTTCATATATAGAGTGTCCGTGTGTCAAAATAACTATAAAACAAGGAAACATTTAATACAATTTCGTCAATTTGAAAATAAGATTAATGGAAGCTTGACAATCCCCACAAGAGATTTCGTAAATTATGTAAAAACTACTGTGCAATGTTTTGTAGAAGAGTGCTTCAAAAGGACACTTTTCTCAGAATTCAACCACAACAGCACTTAATTATAAAACTTATGTTAAAACTAAGTAGTACCCGTAGCGTGATGGTTAGTGCGTTGGACTGTCATGCAAGGGGTCTTGGGTTCAATCCCTGCCTGTGCCACCTAACTTTTTTTCACGGGTACTGCCTCTTGCAAGGAATTGACAAATCCTCCAAGAGTAATTCTTGTCATGAAAAGTGCTTTCTCAAATTAGCCGTTCGGATTCGGCATATAAACTGTAGGTCCCTTCCATCTCTGACAACATCACTCGCACACAGGAATGGTTGAGAGTTGTAAGTCACTAGGCCCTGGTTCTTCATGGACTGTTGCGCCACCTAATTTATTTATTTTTATTTATTTATGTTAAAACTAAATGATGAACAACAAAAATCTTATATCAATCAAAATTCGCTAGCAGCAGTTTCTCATAACGTAGCTTGGTCTTGATCATTTAGTTTCATACTAAATTTAACTCGATCGAGGTTAAATTTTAAAGGAAGTGTTTTTTTTTTCATTGTAATGTACATATGTACCAGTATACCTATCTGATCTTATTAACAATACATATATTCATGTACATTATCTTTTTTACGCTGTTTTTATTTTATTTAAGAGTTTTGGTAAAGTGTTGCAACTATAATTTGATGTGGTTTGTTCGATTTACAGTTTTTTTTGCTAGCAAAACAAAAATTACTTAAAATCCTATGCTTTACCTACAAAGTAGGTATTTGAAGTTAATCAAAACATTGATAAACAACGTAAATCGGCAAAGGTTCAACAAGATACCTTAGGTATATGTTAGTACCTTACTTACCTAACTCAAGAAAAAACTCAAAACTGTATGTTTTAAATATAACATAATATAACACCATAATATATATGTACCTTATGTAAATTGCATACATATGTAGGTATTAACTAGGACCTAGATATACATAGGTATGTACAGACATATGTAGGTAAATACTATTTTTGTGTTTCAAAGACCAAACCAAATTTTGCACTTGTCAAATTTTTTTTTTTAATTGCTATGGTAAAAAAAACCACCCACCCAATTTTGTTTAGAGTCCTTTCTGCATCTTTCTGCATTTTTGTCTATATAACAAAATTTATTTGAAGTCGATATCTCTTGTGCTTCTTGAGCTATGGACGACAAAAAAAACTTAGCGAACGTACGGACATACGAACATACGTACACACGCACGCACAGACATCTCTCTAAAAATCTTTTATTTCGACTCTAGGGATCTTGAAACGTCGAGAAATGTCAAATTTTTCAATTCGACAAATCGGACCGATTACAATAACTTCCTATGGGAAGTTAAAATTAAAGCGACTACTACAAAAACTGCTAAACGTCAAAACTACTTCCATGCCACCGGCAACCTAAAGCAAAACAATATCTCAAAAAAATACGTAAAAGCAAAAACAAAGTAAGAAAATAATTCTGAAAGCTATATACCTACCTACCACAAAATGTATACAAAAAATTCAACAACGCGAGTAGAAATTGTATGTTATTTGTGTACGCGCAGTGCACTGGTAAATGTTAACAGCAGGCTTTAAGAATCCTTTTTTACTCCACTTTGATTAGGTAGGTATATCTTTTTTTCTTCAGTCGACAGTTTTGTTTAAAACAAGGAAATCTGCCAAAAATACTATGTAGGAATGTAGGTACCTACCTACTAAAATAGTTGAAAAATCTGATAGGTAGGTACGCCCCCAAATTATGTTATACATGTGTATATACATATGTACATATATGTACCTTCATATTAACCTGTACTAACCTCCATTTGTGCATATGAATACCTACATACATATGTATATGTAATTACTAATTACCTACCTAATATTTGCCTAAACAATATACTTACCTATACTTATGTATGTATGTACACTTGCAATTTTATACTTTGTAGTAAAGTGATTCATCCACTATCCCTATTTTCAGAAACAAAAAAGAAATTTAAAAACAAACCTATCCCAACCCATATCAAACTAATAACGAAATTGAAGAAAAATTCACCGAAACTCACAAATCATCATCATGTCGAATGCACCGAAAAGCACTAAAATCATTTTGGTTTTATGAATGAGAAATTTAAAAAAGAAAAACAAACCTTCAAAATACATTTTCTAAAGCGAACGTGATTTGGCCTTGAATGCCACACTTCAACAGACATGCGAGTATGTACCTACACAGTTGTTATTGTTGTTTTTTATTCTAAATAACAATATTCCGTTATCTTTCTCGACTATAACAAATTGTGAGTAAATTTCCCATAAGGACCAAATCTGTAAAATTGGGTGTTGTATTTAATAGACAGATACAATAACTCGCCGTGCGATACTAGCGACTTATGAGCATTTGAAAAATAAGTGTCGCCATCTAGATCAGGATTTGCCCGGTGTCCCTTCTATGTGTAATTATTCAATGCTAATATTATTTTACAGGAATAGAGAATAAAAGCATTGAATAATTACAAATAGAAGGGACACCGGGCAAATCCTGATCTAGATGGCGACACTTATTTTTCAAATGCTCATAAGTCGCTAGTATCGCACGGCGAGTTATTGTATCAGTCTATCAAATACAACACCCAATTTTACAAATTTTGGTCCTTATGGGAAATTTACTCACAATTTATGGTCGAGAAAGATAACGGAATATTGTTATTTATCGGGTGATTTTTTAAGAGCTTGAGAACTTTTTTTTTAAAAAAAACGCATAAAATTTGCAAAATCTCATCGATTCTTTATTTGAAACGTTAGATTGGTCCATGACATTTACTTTTTGAAGATAATTTCATTTAAATGTTGACCGCGGCTGCGTCTTAGGTGGTCCATTCGGAAAGTCCAATTTTGGGTAACTTTTTCGAGCATTTCGGCCGGAATAGCCCGAATTTCTTCGGAAATGTTGTCTTCCAAAACTGGAATAGTTGCTGGCTTATTTGTGTAGACTTTAGACTTGACGTAGCCCCACAAAAAATAGTCTAAAGGCGTCAAATCGCATGATCTTGGTGGCCAACTTACCGGTCCATTCCTTGAGATGAATTGTTCTCCGAAGTTTTCCCTCAAAATGGCCATAGAATCGCGAGCTGTGTGGCATGTAGCGCCATCTTGTTGAAACCACATGTCAACCAAGTTCAGTTCTTCCATTTTTGGCAACAAAAAGTTTGTTAGCATTGAACGATAGCGATCGCCATTCACCGTAACGTTGCGTCCAACAGCATATTTGAAAAAATACGGTCCAATGATTCCACCAGCGTACAAACCACACCAAACAGTGCATTTTTCGGGATGCATGGGCAGTTCTTGAACGGCTTCTGGTTGCTCTTCACTCCAAATGCGGCAATTTTGCTTATTTACGTAGCCATTCAACCAGAAATGAGCCTCATCGCTGAACAAAATTTGTCGATAAAAAAGCGCGAAACACATTTCGAACCGAACACTGATTTTGGTAATAAAATTCAATGATTTGCAAGCGTTGCTCGTTAGTAAGTCTATTCATGATGAAATGTCAAAGCATACTGAGCATCTTTCTCTTTGACACCATGTCTGAAATCCCGCGTGATCTGTCAAATACTAATGCATGAAAATCCTAACCTCAAAATAATCACCCATTAGAATAAAAAACAACAATAACAACTGTGTAGGTACATATGTATGTCTGTTAAAGTGTTGCACTCAAGGCCAAATCACGTTCGCTGCAGAAAATGTATTTTGAAGGTTTGTTTTTCTTTTTTAAAATTTCGTTCTCATTCATAAAACGAAAATGATTTTGGTGCTTTTCGGTGCATTCGACATGATGATGATTTGTGACTTTCGGTGAATTTTTCTTCAATTTCGTTATTAGTTGGATATGGGTTGGGATGGGATAGGTTTATTTTTAAATTTCTTTTTTTTTTCTGAAAATAGGGATAGTGGACGAATCATACTTTACTACCTACAAAGTATACATTGCAAATGTACATACATAAGCATAGGTAGGTATATTGTTTAGGCTAATGTTAGGTGCGTAGGTAATTAGTAATTAGTTATTACATATACCTATGTAGGTAAGGTAGGTATTCATATGCACAAATGGAGGTTAGTAGGAACATATGTATGGAGGTACATATACATATATATGTACATACAACACATAAGTTGGGGGTGTACCTATTACATTTTTCAATTATTTTAGTAGTAGGTATTTTAGGCAGATTTCTTTGCTTTAAAACATACTGTCGAGTGAAGAAAAAAAGATATACCTAATCAAAGTGGAGTAAAAAAGGATTCTTAGCCTTTTTGGATCATGTTAACATTCACCAGTGCACTGTGCGTACACAAATAACATACAATTTTTTCTCGCATTGTTGAATTTTTGTATAGGTATACATTTTGTAGTAGGTAGGTAGTATATGGCTTTAAGAATTATTTTTATACTTTGTTTTTGCTTTTACGTATTTTTTTGAGATATTGTTTTGCTTTAGGTTGCCGGTTGCATGGAAGTAGTTTTCACTTTTTGCAGTTTTTGTAGTCGCATATCAGTGGTAAAGAAATTTTCTTCCTTTTATACCTAGTACATCCCTTTTTTCGCTTTATTTTTAACTTTCCATAGGAAGTTATTGTCCGATTTGTCGAATTAAAAATGTTGACATTTCTCGACGTTTCAAGGTCCCTAGAGTCGAAATAAAAGATTTTTAGAGAGATGTCTGTGCGTGCGTTTGTATGTACGTACGTTCGGACGTCCGTACGTTCACGAAGTTTCGTCGTCCATACCTCAAGAACCAGTAGAGATTTCGACTTCAAATAAATTTTGTTATACAGACAAAAATGCAGAATGATGCAGAAGGACTCTCAAAAAAATTGTGTGGGTGGTTTTTTTTTACCAATTTAAGCAATTTAAAAAAAAGATGAAAATGTTGGTTTACCCAAAATATCTCACGAACCAATAACGCTAGATACTTTAAATGAATTTTATATTGTAACGTGATACCAAACAAATATATTTTTAAAAAAAAAATCCAGTTAAGGGTTTTTTTATAAATCAAAAAAACTGAAAAAAAATATTTGTCTCCTCGAATATTTTACGAACAAAAAATGATTTTATCTCCAAAATATTTTTTTGCAACGAAGAATAACGTTTTTGACTAAAAAAATTATTAAATGTTCAGATAAATTGATTTTCGACTTTGAAATCAAACTTTTTCATTATATGCAAAATATTGTTGGAAATTTTTAAATTTTTAGAAATAATTCAACTGACAACTTTTTTACCAAAACACGAAAACCTACAAACATTTTTATCAAGACAAATCGGCAGACGGGATGGGAAGTTATCAGTGTGGGTCGCATTGTAGCCTCTTTTTATAATAAATTGTTGCGCCAAACTTGAACAAAACATAATTATATTTATTTGTTTTAATTAAATGAAATTTACAAAGGTATCTATGAAAGTTAACCTACCTTCGGAAAAATATTTACCTACATACATAATTTTCAAGGCAGTACCTGAACCTGAGTATAATTGTATTTGTACCTTACCTAGGTACATCTTTGAAAACATTTTGAACACAAATATTGAGGGAGGTATACCTTTTTTATAGATTCATATCACAATATGTCTACTTTAAATACCAGTTGAATAGATGAAGGTTATCAGTAGGTAAGGTAAGTAGATTTCAATTTGACAAGTGGAAAATTTGGTTTGGTCTTTGAAACTAAAAAATAGTATTTACCTACCTATGTACATACATACATATTTATATCTAGGTCCTAGTTAATAAATTAGGCATGATAGGTACATACAGTTTTGAGTTATTTCTTGAGTTCAGTAAGTAAGGTACTAACACATACCTAAGGTATCTTGTTGAACCTTCGCCGATTTACGTTGTTTATCAATGTTTTGATTAACTTCAAATACTTTGTACGCAAAGCAGACGATTTTAAGTAATTTTTGTTTTGCTTTGAAAAAAAAACTGTAAATTGAACAAACCACATCAAATTAAAGTTGCAACACTTTACCAAAACTCTTAAATAAAATAAAAACAGCATAAAGAAGATAATGTACAAGAATATATTATTAATAAGATCAGATAGTTATACTGGTGCATACTCGTATGTACATTACAATGAAAAAAACACTTCCTTTAAAATTTAAACTCGATCGAGTTAAATTTAGTATGAAACTAAGATTGAAACTAAATGATCAAGACCAAGTTACGTTATGAAAAACTGCTGCTAGCGAATTTTGATTGATATAAGATTTTTGTTGTTCATCATTTGGTTTTAACATAAGTTTCATAATTAAGTGCTGTTGTGGTTAAATCCTGAGCAAAGGGTACTTTTGAAGCACTCTTCTACAAAACATTGCACAGTAGTTTTTACATAACTTACGAATTCTCTTGTAGGAATTGACAAGCCTCCATTAATCTTATTTTCGAATTGACGAAATTTTATTAAATGTTCCCTTGTTTCATAGTTATTTTGACACACGGACACTCTATATATGAAGTGTCTTTGTTTTGACATTTGCTTTTGTCCATAAACAATTTGCATAAATCAGTCATTTTTCTTTAGCACAGATTTTGCAATACATACCTATATCCTACAAAATACCTACATATATGTTAAGTACATTTCATCGTCATTTTCATTTATTTCATTCCAATTATTTTCAACGTCTCCTTAACAAAATTAAGACAAAATAATTTATTTGATTTAAGTTAGACATTGCAAATTGTAAAAAAAGTTTCAAGAAATACCTAATATTAAATAAATTATATGTATTCCATTTTTGTTTCAGTTTATTTAAAAAGTTTAAAAACCTTCAAATGCCTTTACTGAAGAAATTTTTTTTCTGAGTTATCATGCAACATGCACTTGGCCATATCGTAACATTCACAAAACTATGTATTCGTAAAATGGTATATCTGCCAGTACCGATAGGTACAAAAATTCATGAAAAAATAATTGCAATTTTTTTTATTTGGAACAACAAACCTCCAAGTAAACGATTTGGTAAATCAATTTAACCAAATCTCCAAAACAAAATAAAAATAGTAAGAAAATGGCAATTTTTTACACACGAAAAATGAATAGTATCTTTTCAAATACCTACTTAACATACTCAGATGTAGGTATACCTATTCCTTTTTTTGTGGCGACACAAACACATTATCCCATTTAACGCGTGCATATTATTGTCTTCATCTATAAATATTCATATAGTTCGCTTTCAAAAAAGATCCCAAAAGGACTTTTTTAATCCCTTTTGAGGATACAAATTAGCATATACAGAAACCATTATCATGAAAATGATATTCAAGCTACTAATAGTACTCACTGGATGCTCATAAGTCGCATGGTCGTTTGAGCAATGTTCGGTGTCCACTTCTATTTGTAATTATTCAATGATAAAAGGCAAAGTAGACCAGAACATTTTGCAGTGTCCAAAAGTATGTGTAGCTACGAACCATTTGCGATTGCATTTTTTCAAAGAAAATTTATTACTTTTTTTCTTTTTAGATGCGGAATCATTTTGGGACTATATGGCAACGTTTATGTTTTGAGAAGAATGCAAAAAAAAGACAGACCTAAGAAATATAAAAACAAGGCTACGAACTCTATTCTTTAAAATACAGGGAGTCATGATGACAAAAGCGTCGTATAATTTTTTAAACAGGTCTTTGGACAAAAAACTGCAAAATATTAAGACCTATTATAATAATATTTTGGACAACAACAACAAAAAATCAACAGGCAGAGGACGCATGAAATGGCTATATTTTTAATTAATATAACAGATTTATGCCGAAGAGGATCGGGTCCGAAAATTGTCCTACGTCAGTCATTAGAGCATTTAAATTTGGGGAAATGCAGTCTGGAACCAAATTTTGATCGAGACTGTAAGAACATTGTGGATGGTACGCCGCCGTAGTGCTTCAACATCTTTATGAAATTAGATTTCCGCATTTTACATTTTTTTTTATAATTAGCGAACACTAAGAGGGTTTTGTATACCTTTAATATGCCAAAGACACAGTATGAGCATTAGAAAAAGAAGGAAGGGTTGCATAGGAGGTGCCGGTGTACATTGATATTGAATTCCTGAACATTGCAATGATAGGGAAAGATAGAGCGTGGCAAGGCATTACACATTCGCGTAGTACGGCTAAAAAATGAATCTCTCTACTTCATAGAACGCCGAAGTTGGGCTCAAGGGTAAACTGATGGGCATTCCTAGAAGCGCAGATATTACGGTTAAATTGTTTAAGGGGAGGAATGCAACTAGCTATTTCACTAGAGCAAAGTCCTTTAAAATAACGGTAAAAAAAGGTAAGACAAGAAACTTTACGACGATGTTCGAATGACGTAATCGTGTTGATGATGTTAGTGTCACCAATCATTTTATAAGCTCTTCTTTGAATACTGTCCAAGAGGCTAAAATAAGTTACTGGAGCCCTAACCCAGAGATTAGAGTTACCTATATATTCAAGTTTCGGACGTATATAGGTTTGTGGATTGTAGCCAGATCAGACGGAGAGACAAATTTCTTGCATCTTCTCAAAAAACCTAGACATCTTGCGGCATTTTTGGCGACATCGCGTTCGCGTATTTGATCGCTCCACAAAAGGTGGTTGCTGATGCACATTCCGAGGATGTCAAGATTTTCCGTTTCGCTGATGCAAGTGCCACTTATAGATAGTGGCAAAGAGGGTATATGTATCTCGCTTTAACGATACAAGACAGCATTAGGTTTTCGAAGCATTAAATTCCACACTGTTTTTTATTCCCCATTGTACAATGATGTGTAGATTGGAATTTAATGAGCTTATCATATTTTGCCGTTGCAGTTCTACATCCGAAGAGGAGGGTTGTGAGTCTGGAAACGAATATGAAAAGAAAAGGCATTAGAAGTAGCAGACAGGAGATCATTTATAAAAATGAGGAAAAAGGTTGGAAACAAAACGGAGCCCTGGGGCACACCAGCATTTATTTTATGCGTTTCAGACTTGAATCCGTCTAAAACAACTTGTATTGAACCGTTCGAAAGAAAATTTATAATCCAACGAAGAAGAGATTCGTCAATACCAAAAGCACGCATTTTCGATAAGAGAGCAAGATGCCAGGGGTGCCAGCACGTAACTTGATACAATCGAGGATCGTCGATCGTCGATCAACTCGAAACAAATTATTTTTGCCAGCACGTAATTTGAGACGAGTTTCATTGTGACTTTTACTTAAAAAAGTCATTGTGAACTATAAAATGAAATGTCAAATGAGTTTTCTTTGAAATAATGGGCAGGTTCAGCCGACATAAGGGACTTGAAAGTAAGGCAAGTTTCTTGCATCTGATTGGCCAGCTGCCAAAAAATTGCCTTCCAATTAAGGCAACTTTATTGGAAAGTTGACTGGAAAGTTAGGCAAGAAAAATCTCCCTTACTATCAAGTCAAGTCAACTAATGTCAAAATGACAATTGATCATATTTTTTAAATTAAACTAAAAGCTGAACTTTATTACTCAATGATTTATTTATTTTCTGCACAACTTCATTTTATGCTTTCTGTAAAAAGGTTCCTTGTAAATTTGGAAAAGAAATAAGTAATATTTCTTTAAAATACAAAATACAAATCATGATGGACTTGTAGCTTGCCTGAGGAGTGTCTTGTAGAAAATAATGATTTTGGTTATTTTTGTACTATGAACTTGAAGTAGATGTTTGTGAAGTAAAGTTCTGAATTTAAATTCATGACACTTGAAAAACTAACTAGTTGCCTTGGTCAAAATTTACGTTCAAAGAATGAAGTTGACTGCAAATGAAGTCCCTTATGTTGTCTGAACCTGCCCAATTTCATTCTAGTTTCAATTTTAAGTTTTTTTTCGAAATGTTTTTCTTTGATTCGGAGAGTGAAAGTGAAGGCGAAGAAGTGCCCTGTGCTAAAATCAAAAGAAAATATTTAAGAGATAATAGCAACCCTTTCGAATTGAGTGAAAATGAGTAAATAATTAAAAAAGAAAAGGAAGATCATGTAGTATAACATTATTTGTAAAACAATTTTTTTTGCTTTGTGCAGCAAAAAAAATACTCAGCTCGTTAGATCTTCCAGAAGATAGAAGAACAACAGCAGTTCCACCAGTTCTACAGCTTTGTGCAACATTAAATCCCCTAGCCAGTGGGAGTTATCTGTAAATATGTACATACATACATATGTATATACATAATATTTAACATCAACCTACTTTTTTCCAATCTTTAAGATCTTTTTGTGGAGGACCCTCTGTGTTTAGGGATTCAATCAGTTTTCTCCACAGCATATTGCTATTTTTCCTCCCTTGGGCAGTTTTAAGAACGTCAACGTGAACTCATAAAATTGGTCAAAATCTCAGTCTGTTTTTTATTTACTGACATATTATTTTGTTTTTCCATTTTTCTCATACAAAAATCACTGCCGACGATAACTTATTTCTGTCGAGTGGAAACTTTTGTTTCAAACGTCAATTTAAAGTTTGTGTGCTGCCGAATCTGGCGTAACAATCGAGGACACTCGATTGAACCAAAATGTGTGCTGCCAATGATCGATTGGATCGATTAAACTCGGTTGTATCAAGTTACGTGCTGGCACCCCAGACTTTATCAAATGCCTTTGAAATATCAAGTGCAATCATCTTACTTTCTCCAAAAGATTTGTTCCACTGTTCGATGAGATGAACCATGAGATCACCAGTGGACCTATTGCTACGAAAGCCGTATTTCCGGTCATTAAGAAGCTTCCGTTCCTCAAAAAAGAAGGGACATTAGTGCTATCGGTCGATAATAATTTGCGGGTGAAGAAGATTCGCCTTTTGTTTGGGATTGGCTGATGGAAAAGCTTACGAAGTGGTTTTGCTAGCGTGGAAGAACACCTTTTCAGAATAATAGCTGTGATACCATCCGGACCAGCGGATGAATGTTGAGATCTTTAAGAACTCTCGCCACAGTACGAGTACGAAAATAGATTGGTTCCATAGAATCATTTATGCGTTCAAGAACTGGGGGAGCCATGACACTATCTGGTAAGGTGGAATTTTCGGCGAACTGCCTTTCAAACAGGTTAGCTTTATCAATAGAGCTAACTAAAGGAGTGTCATTGACAACAAGCGTAAGAACCGAGAAAGAGGAAGAATTCCTCATTGTTTTTTACAAATCACCAAACATTCTTACTGCCTTTGGGACATTGCAGTTTTTTTGCCGTAATTTTTGGTCATGCAAAAATTTGGTCCTTTGAAAGTGGGCGTTGCAAGCCTTCCTGGCTTGTTTAAACCTTTTCCGGTTTTCCTCAGTTTGGTTGGCTCGAAAACATCGGAAGCTCACTTCTTTCTCCTTGATAACCTCTTTGCAGCTCGAATCGAACCATGATATAGTCTTAGGTTTAATACTTTTAACCCTATTCGGGATAAAAGCTTTCATTCCCAGATGAATCATACTAGTAATCATATCTGCACTGGAGTCTACCTCACTACCGATGAAGCATAATGACCAATTAAAGATCCTGAAGAAATTATTGAGACCGTTTCAGTTGGCTTTCTCGTACTGCTCTTTCTTTAATTTGTTTGACACGAGAAATTAGCAGATATGACACTGTGCGTGGTCCGATGTGCCTAGAGGCGTCAATACACTGATTGTGTACTTATATCAGGATCAAAAGTGAGAAACAAGTCAAGTGTATTTTCTGCTCGGCCGTTAACGTCTGATATTCGAGTAGACTCATAGACAAATTGAGTAAGATGGTTAAACTCAGCAAAAATCTTAGCACACATTCCTTCGGGTGTTGTCTGGCCCGAATGGAGAAGCCACGAAGAATTGTGCGCCCGTAATAACGATTTAAGTGTGAGAATACAGGGAGATAATTCTTTGGATGGAGTCAGAAAGAGCATCAAATTCCTGAGAAGTCGAAACTCTGTCCAGGTTTGGGCTCCGATAAAGTAAACAATAGTGAATGATGGAAAGTTTTAACCACATGAAATTAAAAAGGGTGTTGGTACAATGACAATATTGTGGTAAAAGTTGAAATGCAACATCATTCCTTATATATACATATGCCGAGACCATGGTGTGAGAAGAAGAATGGCGGAATCTTCACCTACTTGGGTTTTACTCAATGCCAAAACAGCTGGTCTGTTAGAAACAGTGTGGATGTACACAGACAGAAAATTCGATCTCAGCCCACGAACATTACTATAATCTACTCTATAGTAATGCAATACATAAAATCCAAAAAATCAAAACAGACGAATTTCTAGGTATATCACTGAATAAGATTATTTAAAGGTCTTTACAATAGAACCTCATTACTAGTGTTATGCCTTTAGAAGTGACAGATATTATTGATACGCTTAACGTGAACACCTTCCGTTTAGGACTCATTTCACGGTGGGCCTACCCAAAATATCAGGACCAAGAAGAGTGTTGGTCAACACCCCAGGGCAGTACAAGTACTACCCCAGTACAATTTCACAGTCATGTGTAAGGCATGAACTGCACCCCTTGTTGAGGAGCGAGGTCTATCTTGCACACCTCTTGTATTCTAAGGGCCATAGGTGTTGAACAGAACCCTTAGAACACCATTTAGCTCCGCATACGGCAACCACAGCCACCACGATACTCCCACTAGGGAGCCTACCTCTCAGACAGGTGGAATCAGATCGCCCAGTGTATATAAAACACTAGAAACGACAAGACCCAGGGCTCCTGTCTCTCGTGGTACCCGAATATAGCTTCAGGTCGAGCTTCGCAACCGCGAAGGTTACTTCCAGATAGGATCCTTACAGCCCAAGGCCTGGCAGCCTTCATGTTACTCTGTGCGACCACCAGTTGAAGTACTGGCAGTAATACATAGTAACACCAAACTCAAAATGACACCATGATACACAGCAAGGAACCTTTTGAGATTCCTAAGCCAGCTCATGGGGCCAGCTAAATTAATTAATAATTAATAATAACAAAGCCCAATACACACCAAAGCACATCCACACAGAAACACATACACACAAAACACAATCATATATTGGCCCATCTTAACAAGAGCAATAGCACTACAACCAAAAACTGGTATTGGCCTCCTTGCTCAGCAGCTAAGATGAAAGGCACTATAACCAATTGTGGTCACAACTCTTTGCCCTATACACTGCAAGCTAGACAACATTAGTTGACTAACCTACCTATCGCCCTCCTACGTGCAAAAACTTGTTTTGCATAAATCTCTAGGTTCCCAGCAGTTTCCCTATTACTAAGGATTCCGCTGAAGACCCAGTTACCTTCATGTCTAACAACTCCCATACTAGAGAGATCTCTTATATCAGAGTAGTGAGGACAGTCTACAATGACATGTAGCCAATTCGCACTAGGCGTCCCACAGGAACACTCCGCTGTTCTTGAAAGAGTCTTCCTATGCAAAAATGCATTCATGGACTCGTATCCTGTGAGTAAATAGCCCATGAAAAGCGAGAAACCAAAGTCCCTAACTCTAACAGCCTCATCTATGTCGGGAAGAAACTCAAAAGTTACCCTTCCCACCTCACTATTTGTCCATCTAGATTGCCATCTAGTGAACACACATCTATCTAGCAACTTTTTAATGCGCCCTACTCTCCTGTCAGTAAAATTTGAGGCCTCCTCCCAGTCCGTTGAGGACAAGTTTAATTCCTCTTGACATCCTGTAGGTAATCGCCAGTCGAATTACCACCAGGTCAAGAGGAGGTGCCCCAGCCCTTTAGAAGTGACGTTAAATTGCTCCGGAAACTAACAATCAAAACAGTTATCTACAATCCATATGTAATTGAATGAACCAACACATAGACACCATTAAGCGAGCTTACAAAAAGCTTAGCCCAATGGCTGCACCTGCTGAGCCACTCAACTGTACAAAAAAATGAAAGAACTATTTTATATAAATCTTAAGGAAACGCGGAACCATTTATTCTAAAAACGTTTTTAACAGAAAAATGTAAAACTTATCACATCAAATTCTTGAAACCCATTGAAAAAATTTAAAAATAATGTTGAAAACGGTTCTTTTTAAATTTTAAGCAGAAAATTATCCCCAAACATATTTTTCAAAACGATTATAGCATTAAATGTAAGGTTTCTTAAAACTTCATATAGAGTCAAATGAAGACACATAACTAATGCGAACTAAGTAAGACACTTAAATGATTTAAGCTGTATTTGAAAGACAAAGATTTTCCCTTGGTAAAATGGTCTTACAATTTATTGTTAACTACTATTTCAAACATAATGTTTGGTTGACTTTAACATTTTTACAGAGCCATATTTTAAAAACCTGATGAGATTAAAAAATCAAAAGGGGAGTTTCGAATTCAGCACAACGAAGTCCTTTTAAAAAATATTGATTTGTATGTGAGACTGAAAAAAAATAATACATTTTTCAGAACAGAGTTTTTATAATGTTAAGCCCAAGAAAACGTGCGATTCATCAGTACCTACTTACCTCCAATTTTATTTTTATTTTATTATTCCTTACCTACTTAGGTATAACAAAGTTTCACTCTTCATCTCCACCAAGACTTTCTAAAAGCTTGAAATTCAAAATGATAAATAAATCCTTGATAAATTCAAAACTATATCAAATTCTCTCGCTAATTAAAAAACCAAATAAAGTTTGTTCCTTTTAAAGTTTTTCAAATAATCGCAAAGTCTTAGTGAAATTTGAGTTGGCGGCTTGGTGTGGCGACCGGCGCGGGCATTGGCGGCGGAGCGGCGGCGCCGCTGTTTGTTATTTATAAAAGTTTCCGTAAACACTTTGAAAACTTTCTCCTTTTGCGAATTTATGCTAATTTAATTTAAATATATATTTTGAATCCTTATTACAAACAAAATAAACTAACTAATAGGATAAGTTGAAATATAATAAGTAGGTATATGTAGGTAACCAATCATAGTGTTTACCTTTAGACGACACCCATGACCTCGAAATCTTATGAACTTATTTTGTTCTTTTCAGAAATAGTAACAAAAAGTTGTTTTAATTCAGAAAATTGAATGTACCAATAATATTTAATATTTGCTTGTCCTTAAAACCACAAAACCGACTTTGCAAAGAACTTTCTTCAAAAGATCAAACTAAAAATTAAAATTGAAAATAAAAATATAGGTAAGTAAAAATAAGAACCCAAAACACTTTCATTAGTTCGAAGGAAGGAAGAGAGGAAGTTGGCCAAAGTCCTTCAAAACATAACTTTGAGACGTGAAATTCAGTGGAGAAAATAAAAATATAAAGGATGTGTTACACCTTCTGATGATGACATTCTTCCTCCTTTATTCTACGTCATGCATTTTTTAAGTTTATTTTTTGTCACCGTCTTTGGTCGTCAAGTCGTCGTCGTCGCTCGGCGACTTCAGACAACACAGAGACAACGAAAGGAGGAAATTGTTACAAATTTACGACAAAGTTTGTTGTTGCTAAAGTAGATGAATATGCGATAATATAATTTAGGTTGCCAATGATGCATTGTTGCACTATGCTGACACAGCTTTCAAGTTTAAAGGAGGATGTTTTGAGAGAGGAAGTAGATTTCTTGGAAACTTTAAAAGGACCACTTTTGAAACAAGGGGAAATATAATTTGTATATACTCACTGCCATCACTATGAGAAACTCCTTCTCGTAATAGAAAATATCGTAATCCTTCCATAGTATACATTTTTGAAGCTTCTAAAGGGTCGACAACATTAAATTTACTCTTTGACATCTTTTGTCCGTCGACAGTCCAGTGGGAGTGAACAAATAGCTGTTGGGGTGGTTCCAAACCTGGGAAGTTAATTTTTTTTTTGTTGTTGATAACTTTATAAAGTTTTATGTAAGTATTGTTATATTGTTGGAAAACTTACCAGCAGCAATAAGAAATGCTGGCCAATATATGCCATGGAATTTGAGAATATCTTTTCCAATAACCTGAGTTGTAGGTGGCCAATTGTTTCGGAACTGAAATACATAATTTTAAGATTTAAATGACAAAAATATAAAAGGGATGTTCATAGGATTGAAATAATATAAATGATTTGGGAGGCGCAAGAGTATAGTAACTCACAATCACAACTCTAAACCATTCTTGTATATTTGAACAGCTAACAAAAAAATCAGTTTCGTCAATTCCCCTCAAGAGGCAGTATCCGTGAACAAACTTCTAGGTGGCATAGACCGCGATTAAGCCCAGACCTCTAGCATGACAGACCTATGCACTACCCATCACGCCACGGAAGTTTACAAGCTACAACATAGAATTTAATTGACATTATATCGTCCAGATTAAATAAGTGTAAATGTAAACCATGATTTTTAACTCTTCATAGGAAGTTATTTTAATCAGTCCGATTTGACGAATTGAAAATCAAAGTTTTAGGTCCGTGTGAAGGCTTTCGGAAATTGGGAGCAAACTCTTTATGTAGAAAAGATAGACGAGAGGGCAGTAACTTAATTTGATCGAAGATCTAATGGCATAAAAAGGAATGGGGATGTCGTGACATGGGAATATTTTTCGTCTACAGTCGAATACGAGAGACCAGACATCAATTCTGGTAGTAAGGCGAAAGTTGTTTGGTTTCAAGTGCCATATTTTATATTTGTGGTAAGTTTTAAAATTGAAAATAAAGAAAAAAAACGAGGCTGGAATGCGACCCACACTGATAACTTCCCATCCCATCTGTCGATTTGTCTTGCTTAAAATTTTGTCTATATGTATAAATTTTTACCAAATTTGCGTACTATTTTTTGTAGATTTTATTTTTTTATGAAAAAACGGACTGTTGGATTTTTATAAAAAAAATTACTGAATATAGAAAACAATATGTTCTGTCAAATAAAATAAGTTTGAAGCCAATGTTTGTAATTTTTGAAAAGCTATTTGAGTCGAAAGTAAATTTTTACCAAGTTTTAGTATTGCTTTTTTTTAGGTTTTTATTTTTTGTAAAAAAAAACTGTCAATTCGATTTTTCTCAAAATTTTATCGAATGTTGAAAACAATATTTCTTACAAGTTAAAATTAGTTAGAAGCCATTATCTCAAAGTTTTGAAAGGATATTTGAGTCGAAAATCAATTTTTACCACCTTTTATAAATTTTTTTTTAGGTTTTTATTTTTTGTAAAAAAACTGTCAAATCGATTTTTCTCAACATTTTTCCTTATGTTGAAAATAATATTTCTTATAAGTTAAAATTAGTTAGAAGCCACTATCTCAAGTTTTTGAAAAGATATTTGAGTCGAAAATCAATTTTTACCAACTCAGATGTCAAAAACATTATTCTTCGTTGCACAAAATTGTTTTGGAGATGAAATCAGGGGAGAGTACGATAACTTTGGCGACAAAGTTTAATGACGGATTTGTATAGAACAGTTAAAAACAAGCATTTTTTACTATGACCCCTCCCATAGTAAAAAATGCTTGTTTGTCTATCTCCCCCCGTTTAGGCGGTAGGGGCAGTTTAAAAAATATGTACATTAAATGGAAAAGAAATAATTAAAAAATAACGGTAATACTTATATTTAAATTTTTAATTTAAATTTTTTTAAAGCCAACACTTTTGTCTATTAGCTTGTTTTTAAATCAAGTCAAAACTATTCATAGTTTTTGAAAAAAATTGTTTTAAAGTCAAAATTTGTGCAAAAAAAAGTTAAAAAAAAGGTTTAAAGTGTAATTTTTCAAAACTTTCAGATTATCTACTATTTTTTTTATAATTCATTGCTCTTATTTGTTTTTGATCAAAAACTGAAAACTAGATGACTTGATGTCTTCTAGTTCTTGAGAAAATTGAAAATTACCAAAACAAAATATTTTAATTAAATTACTTTTTCCTAGTAATAATCGAATATGAATTAAGATATACCTAGGGTAAATTAATTTTTCTTAAATCCAGCTTATTTAAATGCAAAAGAAACTTTGTATGCACCCCATCTTATTTTTTTTTTTTCATTTAAAATAATAACTTTTTTAAATTGCCCCCCTCCCATAGTAAAAAATGCTTGTATTAAGACCCTCTACCAAAAACCGTTATTATATCTTGGCGCCAAAGTTATCGTACTCGTGCCTGAAATCATATTTTAGTCGTAAAATTTTCGATGTGACAAAAATTTTTCAGTTTTTTTGATTGATAAAAAAACCGTTAATTGGATTTTTTTTTTCAAGTATATAATTTTTTTGTCTCACGTTACAATATATAATATAAAATTTAATTCAAGTCTCTAGCGTCATTGGTTCATGAGATATTTAGGTTTAACCAAAATGTTCACCTTTTTTTTAAACTGCTTTGGTAAAAAAAACCACCCACGCAATTTTCTTGAGAGCCATTTCTGCATTTTTCTGCCTTATTATCTGTATAACGAAATTTATTTGAAGTCGATATCTCTTCTGGTTCTTGAGCTATGGACGACGAAAAAACGTCGCGAACGTACGGACGTACGAACGTACGTACACACGCACGCACGCACAGACATCTTTCTAAAAATCTTTTATTTCGACTCTAGGGACCTTGAAACGTCGAGAAATATCAAAATTTTCAATTCGACAAATCGGACCCATTACAATAACTTCCTATGGGAAGTTAATAAAGTCTTTTGTGTTGAACTGATTAAAAATGCTTTTAAATACATAATAATATGTTTATATTATTATTTATATTTCATCTTCAAACATGTTTATTACATCATTATGAAACATTTTTCTGTCACATATTGGCAACTTTCGCATAAGGCTTAAAATTGGATCGGATGAAACAAATAATCTGTTAAATATATCAGTAAATGTTATCAAGCCTTGAAGTTTTCCTTGAAAAAAATTCTCTGTAAGATTTAAAATGCTTATTTCTAGATTCCTGTGCCTCTTCGCTTAGCATCCCGATTGGTAACAACGCTTCACGTACAATTAAAGACCCATGTTATACAATTTTGTGTAGAGTAGGAGTCATGCATACAAGGATATAATTGTACATAAAGCGAAGCCGTCCACTTGAAATTGTTTGCAAAATTATATAAATTCGTCTTATTAGACTCGGGTCAATTTTTGTGATTGAAGATGAAATTATATGATTTAAAAAAAAAAATTCGAGCTACATTGCCATCATTCAAGTTTTCAAGTTTGGTTTATCTACAATAAGTCCCAGCTGGCTTTTAAACTATTCTTGGATATTTTTTTTCGCTTCTATCATTTAATCTTTGTTTTCACTTGATAAGCGCCAAGAAAGAGTTGGTAGCTTGTAACTCAAATGCAGTAATGACTGAAACTCAAACCATTTCAATATTTTTAAAATCTTTGGAAGTGGCGTCACATAAGTAGCACTTTAGAGAAGATTTAGTACCGAAAATCGCGTTACATATCTTTCCATCTACCATTGTGAACATAAGTTTGTATGTGTAATGGAAAATGATTGACTATCTAATGTCATTTTAGTAGAAATCAATGCATCGATTTGACGATCCATATTTTCTTTTTTCGAAAGCTCAAATTTCGTTGTTTCTTTTTTGTATTGAAGACTTACCGGCCTACAAAATCTGGGTGAAGATGGCTTACCATCAAACTCCCATTTTAAAAACAAAAACATTTTGGAACATTCAGCACTTTTTGTTGCAACAACTGGGTTTTGGCTTTGTATAATTCGAGTAATTTTTTTTTTTTTGGGGTAAGAGTTCCGTTTTTTTTCTTGCACCAGTTTGTAGGATGGAAAAACATCTTTTGTATAGTTTCGGATAATGTTGTATTGATTCCTACTTAGTTTAGCTTCAATAATTATTGAAAGAGCTTCACGGGGCGTAATTTTTTTTTGTAGCGTAAGTTGGAACATTAGAAACTTTTTTAATAACGTTAGCTTCAGTTGTTTTACCCTCAGCTATCAAATTTATTTGAGCTGCATATGCCAAAAGATTTGAACTATGTTCAGCACTAATATCTCCTGTTTTCCTGCATTTCAAATTTTCGCTACTTTCTTCAAAAAAAAAAAAGCGCGGACCTACCGCCTTTCTTTGGGGTGTGAAGAGCAATTTCGCACCTTCCTTTTAGCCAGGCAATTTCATTTTTAATGATCAAATTATGATGGTTGATGTGTTTAAGCCATTTTGCTTTTCATTGGCTTTTAAAATTGCGTAACTCGTATAACAATTTGCCCTTTTTTGTTGTGCAACAATTCCTTTTCTTAGTAACATATTCAATTATGTCATGAAGTTTTGCATCGAAACCCATATTATTGCTTTTGTAAAATACCTAGCACATTTTTTCTCTTTTAATTTTTGTTCTAGACTCGGTTTCTAGAAAAATGCGGAAAATGAGTTATAGACTTATTAGAGAAAAAAATTATTAAAAAAAATGCACAGGTCCCTTTTATTTTTGACTTCAGTTTTTTGTTAAGAACATTAAGATTGAAATCCCGTTTCTGTAATCCCAATCTATTTTATAGTATTTCTCAAAAAAAATGCATAAAATGTTATTTTTTTTTTAATCCAGAATGGTTTAAAGCCATAAAAGAAAAATCTATCACATTATTATGTAGGCTTTTAGCAACCTCAAGGCACTTTTAGCTTAAAGTTACCATACATTACGATACATAAACTTTATGAATAACTTTAACTGGTGAGATTTTTAAAAACGATTTAAAATGTTTAACGAACACTTCACTTATCATTACTTGGTATACAATTTGGGATAGCGAACAAGAAACTTTACGTAAACAAAGACCTCTTCTGATAACTTGGTCGTAGAGGGCACATTTAGGCAGGAAATCTCAATTAGACGATTTCAACTGTACTATCTAAAAAGTCGTCTATTTTGTCTAAGTCATTATGCAATTGAAACAATATAAATAAATAAGTTTGACTTAAGATAAAACCAACAAATAATTTGAATTGTGATTCCATCACAATTCTTGCTAGATTTTGACTTTAAATCTTTACCTTCTCATTTGGATATCCTGCCGAAGTCAAATAGTTGATCAGTGCATCCAGCCAAACGTAAACCGTTTGATTGTCATCGTCTGGAACTGGAATAGCCCAATGAACTCTATTAGATGGCCTCGATATAGAAACATCTGGTAGTGGTTCACTTAAATAATCCAATAGGATTTTCTCAAACTTAACAGGCCGAATACGACCACCTTGTTTTACCCAGTAAAGAACATCTTCTTGTAATTTCGCTAAACTGAACATATAATTTGTCTCCTCAGTCCATTCGACGGGATGTCCTGACTCCAATGAGCATTTACTTCCATCTGGATTAGTTTTTAGCTGACTGTCTGTGAGGAATGTTTCATCTGACACACAATACCAGCCGTTGTACTGAGATGAATGGATGTGACCTCGCGACTTCAGTTCATTCTTAAGGACAATAAATTAGTACATTGAGTTTCAAAAAGTAACATTTTAAAAGAAACAAGGTTACCAACCCAAAAGTGTGCTACAGCCTTTTTATGACGATCTTCAGACGTCCGAATAAAGTCTGTATATTGGATTCCAGATTCGCAGAATACTTTTCTGTAGCTCTGTGAAATGTTATCGCAGTACTTAGCTACATTGACGTTGTGAGTGGCAGCAGCTTGTTGGATCTTTGTCCCATGTTCATCGGTTCCAGTGCAGAAATGTGTAACTATTTGGGGATTCCTTAAGCGTTGATAGCGTACAATGGTATCAGCAATTACTGCTGAATACAAATGACCTATGTGGGGAGCTATTCAAAACAAATTTCTTGAATTTTATTCATGATTCTCAGCCGGCAATAAACAAGTTGGGGAAACTTACACGCATTTACGTAGAAAATTGGAGTTGTCACGTAAATTGAATCACTGGCCCTTGTAGAGAAATTATTCAGTTGCAGGAATTTCTTCAGAAACATGTTAATTTCATTCAAATTCTTTATTTAATTTAATAAAATAAATAATATTAAGCATACAAAAATTAAGAAACGACGTTTCGTGTTGTTATTTCATGAAACACGAGTGACAGCGGGTTGACAGTTCTGTCAAAACAACAGCTGTGTATTTCACTTTTGTGGTTATGCGCTCGAAATGGTAGGTGGCGGTAAGAACGGTTGATAGAATTTTAGAAAAAATATATTTTTCTGTTTCCGGTAGTCTATTTTGAAATGTTAATGGTTTTTGAATATTTTAAAAATTAAAACAGTTGTCCAGTTTATGTTTCTCAGAATTTCTCTTCTAATCAGTCTCTTCTAAAGAAGAAACTGTGAAAGTTTTAAAGACATTGTCTTAAGCAGAAAAAGCTTACATTTGAAATCGAAACTGTTTTCTTTTAAATTAGATATTCTGTAGGAGGCTAGTAACAGCTTCATTTGAGACATAAGAGGTAAGATAAGAAGTGAGTATTTTTCAAGTTGCGAGGATTAGTGTTAAAGAATATGGAGTTGTCAGAATTGAAGTCGGTCCTGCTATTTATTAAGGATCAGGTTTTATGCAAAGGTTCGCCTCGAAGTGAAAATTAAAGAAAACCTCTTTAAACGCAATAATGTTTGAAAAAAATGTAGGCCTTGGCAAAAGTTAGATTACTTACTTAAGGTGGCGATATAGTCCTGTCTGAAGTAGGGCCTCACCTAACAAACTTCTCCATCGTGCTCAAAGTTGGGTGAGGTCACTTTCCACTTAGGCGCGCAACCTGATCCGCGGTCTTCCTCTACTGCGCTGTCCTGTGGGTGTGGATTCGAAGACTTTCGGGGCCGGAGCATTGGTCTCCATGCGCTCTACGTGACCCAGTCATCTTAGTCGTTGGACATTTACCCTTCTGGCTAAGTCTACGTCGCTGTATATCCCGTACAGCTCGTCGTTCCATCTTCTTCTCCACTCCCCTTCTATGCATACTGGCCCGTAGATCACACGAAGAACTTTTCTCTCGAAACGACTTAAGGTGCTTTCATCCGCTTTTGTCATAGTCCATGCTTCTGCACCGTATAGCAGGACGGGGATGATGAGGGTCTTATATAGCGACACTTTGGTCCCTCGAGAGAGGGCTTTGCTATTCAATTGCTTTCTTAGCCCAAAGAAACAGCGGTAAGCAAGAGTTATTCTTCGTTTGATCTCAGCGCTAGTTTTGTTTTCTGCGTTCATAGAAAAGCCTAGGTAGACGAAATCCTTAACTACCTTAAAGTTACGTCTGTCGATGGTGACGTTTTGACCGAGACGTCGGTGTTGTAAGTCCTTTCTTGACGACATCTTGAACTTTGTTTTGCCCTCATTAACAGCTAAACCCATTTTTGACGCCTCTGCCTCAATACTCACAAAAGCCCCATTGACATCACGCTGAGTTCCTCCAATTATGTCAATGTCATCAGCATATGCTAGTAATTGGACAGACTTTTGAAAGATAGTGGGCAGTTTCAAGCAACATAAGGGACTTTATTTGCAGTCAACTTCATTCTTTGAACGTATATTTTGACCAAGGTAACTATAGTTACAGCCTTATTACGGTTGTCAAAGATCAATTAATTGACAATTGAAACATTTTGTCAATTAATTGATACATTGGTATTATGAACGCGAGTTGATCATTTTTTGATCTATTGTGAACAAAGATCAAAAATCTATTGTGAATAGTGCCTATTTACTTTTGACGTTTTAATTTCATTTACAATTTTTCAACGGACTGCTTTTGTTTCGTGTGACGAATTTTATTTTGGTTGATTTGGATTAAAAATGTAAGTAGTTTGCAATAAATTAATGGTGCTATTCAATTTTAAGTGTTTTCTTTACGTAGGAGTAAAATTGTAAATAACAAAAATCAGCTCACCAGATTGGTAGAACGGATGGAAGAGAACCCAGACTTCGCTAAGGGTGTTTATTCAAAGCCACTCATGAGTAAGAAGTGGGCAGAGATTTCGGTGGAATTAAACAGCTTAGGCCCACCAGAACGAGACTCAACCAAGTGGCAGAGGGTTAGTATTGTGTTGCGGATATAAATAAATTTATTAAAAATTCTTCTTAACGCAGGTATGGACTGACCTAAAATGCAAAACCAAAAAAAAAGACTCAAAATAAAATTGAAATTGTGGCGACTGGTGGAGGCCCTAACAAACTTCAACGACTCACAGACTGCAGAGGAAGCGGTTAGTGCATTAATACACTTCGACTCCTGTGTCGATCTACGGGCACAGAATTTGGCCTTGAATTGCCAAGTTTCAGTGCAGATGATATCGAAATCATAGACTTGCAGCAAGATGCCGAGGTGACGCCAGCGCAACAAAAAGTTCCAACACGTAAGACCCTAAAAGAAAAAAATGATATCGATCGCTTAAAGCTCTTGGAAAATCAAACTACTGCACAGGACAAATTTTATAGCTCTATGGTTGATATTATGAACAGTGTGCAACAAAATATTTCTGAAATTAAAAAGAGTTTGAGCAACATAGACTACTATACTAAGAAAAACTATAATTTAAAAAAAGAGATACTAAAACTTAAAAAAGAAAAACTGCATCTTCAAAAAGAAAAAATTTGAATTTAAAAAAGAATTTATAAAAAACAAAGAAAATGACAGAAAAACGAAATTGAAGCTAAAATTACAAATACTTGAAATTGAAAAAAAGAAACAGGAACTGAAAAATAACTCTTAATATGAACAAAGTTGAAAAATTGTATAGATAAAAATTAATTTAAAAAAAACCGCTCTAACGATTTTCGAAATTTTTTTTTGAAAAATCAAGGGTTTTTTTATTTATAAAATGGCATTTAAATTTTTAAAGACAAACTTATTTTTCAGGTAAAATTTTGAATCTTAAATTAGTTTTTTTTTTATTATTTTACTTGTATTAAATGTAACCCCCTCCCATCTCACCAGATCAAATCCTGTGCATGATCCGCATTATTTTGACAAAATTTTAATTACATTCCTATCTCTTATCCAAATTAATGCATTTGGTACATATTTATCTATTTTTATAACTATAACTATTGTAAATACCAGTGATGGCCGTCTAGCGCCACTGCATCAGACTATCGAACATGATACATTTAATCAACAATCTGCATATTTTAAAGTGTCTAAGTTAAAGAAACGGGCCAGAAAGAGTATATGTATTTTCTATTAGAATCACTTTTTCAACGTATACACATTATACCTATAAAGGTATTACGTACAACCTCTACAACTACTGCTTACGTGTCACTTTATAACTAAAATCCAAAACGCACAAGATCCTGCCCAGTGATGGATTTACGCCTAGGCCCGTGAAGCCCAGGCCTAGGGCGGCATAATTTGAAGGGCGGCAAAATTTATGAAATGCTTAACACTGGAAAGCGTTTCTACATTTAAACATACCTTAATGAAAGGCACAAATATATCTTCGGTCTAAAGTTTCGGAACGCATCCAAAATCGTAACTTCTGTTTACTTAAGGTGGCGCTACAGTCCTGTGTGAACTAGGGCCTAACTTCTAACTTCTGTTTGCCAATTTAAAAATTCAATATAAAAATCTACGTTAAATTTGAAATTGCGAAAACTAACAAAACAGAACTGTAAGATAGAAAAATCTCACCTCATCTCTTTGTTTTTGTATCTGCAGGGATCAGTAATATTGATGATGCAGACTTTAAAAATTCTAGATATGTTTATAGTGATAAAACAAGGTATTGTTTCAAAAGTTTATTTCAACGTACGCAAAAATGGAGCGATTCAGCGCCGTGAGTGGTAGATTTATTTAGAAACTAAGGGCTCTGTATTTTGTATTCCATGCTTATTATTTGGTAGAAGTGGTGAAATGAATGCTTTTACTGACGAAGAATTCCGTGACTGGAAAAAATCAAAAGCACGCATCGAAGAACATGAAAATTCTTACTTTCACAAAACTAAAGTTAGTCATTTTAAAGCTTGAGCAGTATAAGATATAGTGGAAGCAATTTTTTTACCGAGCAATTGCAATTATTAAATCACTAGCAATAAGAGGCCTGCCATTTCGAGGAAATTCAGAACGAATAGGAGATCCTCATAATGGGAATTTTTTAGGAACAGTATGACTCCTTGCTAAATTTGTTCCATTTTTATCTGAACATTTAAAATTGTATTCACACCCTGGTAGTGGGAATACATCGTGTTTATCTAAAACAATCAAAACAAGAAATTCTACTGTTGGTTCAAAATAAAGTATTACAACTAATTTTTTAGTGAAGTGCAATCTGCTAAGTATTTTGGTATAATGGTAGATTCTACGCCTGATTTAGCACATGTCGATCAGCTTACTATAATTATACGATATGCATGTACTGTACGTGATAACGGTGAAATTGTTAAAAAGTTTCTAGAATTTCTGCCAAATATCGGCCATAAAGCTAAAGATATTAAGGATGTATTGTTAAAATCTCTAGAAATACTTTACAAGAACTGTACAATTTCTTTACTATATCTGCATATCGTTGGGAAATCTTGGTGCAGAGTACAAATTTAAGAATTAAGAGTCTTTCTCAAACTCGTTGGTCTGCTCGACATGATGCATGTTACGCATTAGAAAAAGAGTGGTCTGCAATAATTGATGCACTGGAATTTATTGCCGAAAGCAGAGATGAGAAACCGACTACGCGATCTGAAGCTACGAGATTGCAGCGAAAATTACAACATTTAGAAAGAGTAATCCTAGTCGTTGTCTGGAATGTAATTTTAGGTCGTTTAAATGCTGCTAGTAAGAAGCTTCGATTACCCGTAGCGTGATGGTTAGTGCGTTGGACTGTCATGCAAGGGGTCTTGGGTTCAAACCCTGTCTGTGTCACCTTACTTTTTTCACGGGTACTGCCTCTTGCGAGGAATTGACAAATCCTCCAAGAGTAATTCTTATCATGAAAAGTGCTTTCTCAAATTAGCCTTTCGGATTCGGCATATAAACTGTAGGTCCCTTCCATCTCTGACAACATTACTCGGACACAGGAATGGTTGAAAGTTGTAAGTCACTAGGCCCTGGTTCTTCATGGACTGTTGCGCTACATAATTTATTTTATTTTAGTAAGAAGCTTCAAGAATCTCAAGCTGATTTATCATCCGTTGTGCAGATCTATAGACATGAGAGACAGACAATTTTCTGAATATGAAGAAAATGCTAAAGCACTGTCTGGAGTTCAGGATTATTATCGTTATGATACTCGTCGCCACCAAAAAAATGCAGCCAGATGACTCACGGGTAAATGAAAGACCACCTTTTTCTGGACCAGAAAATGTTCGCACAAATTTTTATTACTCTATTTTAGACACTCTTAGTCTACAATTAGCCGGGCGTAAAAGTGCATCTGAAACACTTTACCAATACTTCAATTTTTGCGACAATTAATGTGAAATAGATACAAACGAGTTGAAAAATCTTGCCAATAAATTAGTCAATAAGTATCCTGGAAGAGAAGTTAGACAATGAATGTATTAATTTCCATTATCAATTCAAAGATTCCTTAGCAAAAATAGAAGATGCCATGTATTGCATTCCCGGAGTTTTCTAGATGTTTATCCAAATTTGAAAATTTTTGAATTGATTAATATAAAAAAAATATTTATTATTTGTCTATCTAAGGATTATAACTTATTAATCTTTCATTTAAATAATTATATTTATAATTTATACTTCAATAAAATAAAGTTATTTAAAAAAAAATATTGGATACAAATTTATAAAATAAAATTTAACAATAAGGGCGGCGCATCGAACGGGGCCTAGGGCGGCAGCAAGCCTAAATCCGTCACTGAGTCTGACTGTAAACAACACATGAATAGCACTGTCTTGTACCTTTTCGTTTGCTTGTTTTTTCAAGCTTTAATGAAAAAAAACTGAACGTAATAACTCCATGTTTGCGCTGAAAACTTGTAGGAAAGAAGGAATGTGATTAGATTCTAGTAAGTACATACTTCTACCTACCAATAACATTCCTTCATTATCATCATAAACATGTCTTTATCTATCTATCTGCATAAAGCTGAGCACGCCAATGAACTATTCTTTTTCGTCTATTGGTTGTGTAGATAGGCTACACACCAATAGGCGATCGCTTTACAATTCAAACATACATGTTCTTCCTCTTTTTTATCTTCAGATAATTCATTTTCCATCCTGGTTCTTCTAATATGAAATTAAAATAAAGCTATCCAAAGGAATAAGCTTTGAAGGAACTAGTTGAATACACAAACAATTGTTTTCGTTAAGTATGCTTACAAGTATTTTTCATTTCCGGGATGAGTTGTCCTAGGATGAGTTGTGTCTTGGGATGAATCGCGCCTTTGTATATACAAAGGAAATACCTGGAAACTAGCTTACCGACAAAAAATGGTGTGTATTCGATAAGTTCATTCAAATACACAAACCATTTCCTTTAACATAATATTTTCCGAGTGTTTCATATTGTTATCATAATAAAAAGTTAAGTTTTTTCAACAAATTATAAATAAATCTACACTAATATTATAAAGAGGAAAGATTTGTATTTTTGTATGTAACGAATGAACTCAAAAAGTACTGGACCGATTTTAATAATTCTTTTTTCATTAGAAAGCTACATTATCACTGAGTAACATATTTATTTATTTATTTTATTTCGTGAATGCTTTATAACAGTAAGATACAATATCTTATAATTTAGTTACAAGCTAATTTTTACAAAGAGAGCAAAAAAAAAAAAATATAACAATAAATTAATACATATCATTTAGAAAAAAAAAATAGAAAATAATCAAATATTAAATTTCAGTTTAAATCATAAAATTCACAAATTTCCTGAATAGTATTCCTTTAGATCCTTTTTAAATCTTGCTGTATTTTGTATATCTTTTATACGACGTGGTAAAGAGTTCCAAAGACGGACGGAGTTTACAAAAAATTGACGCTCACATGTTAAGAATGAACATCGGGGATGAATCAATTGATGAGATCGATGGGAGGTTGCAGTTCTAATTCTATGAAAACAGTATTGGGGTTGGTGCGTTATTAATATATTTGAAAGAAAAATTAATGTACGAAACTTCAGATAACTTTCAAAAGGCATAGACAGCACCCTACTAGCAAAGCCAGACAATCTGTCATATCTTCTTAGGCCATAGACATAACGTACTGCACTATTAAACGCAACATTGAGCTTCCGTTTGCTAACATAATTACAATTTCAATAAATTTCACAACCATACATCAATATTGGCATTATTAAAGTTTTGACAAGTAATAAACGTGTTTGAACAGGTGTAAAAGAATGAGTAACCCATAGGGTACATAGTACACCAAATACCTTGCTCACAAGGTGCATTAATATGGTTATCCCAAGTCAAATTGCGATTGAAAGTAATCCGAGATTTTTCGCACTTTCCACATAATCAATTGAACCATTGCTCAATACAATCGAAGGAAAATATTTGAGATCAAGACTTTTTTTGGATTTAAAAGGAGACCATTTAATTGAGACCACTTTTCAATTTTCTCTAGGTCTTCATTTACACAAAAAGCTGCATGCTCAATGAGCCCAAGGGGACAGCTCATGTATAATTGGAAGTCATCCGCATACATATGAACCGAACAGTTCTTGATAATTGATGGCAGTTCATTGACAGATTGAGAACAGCAGAGGACCGAGTAAAGAACCCTGAGGGACACCGGAAACGTTAGGTAGAAAATCAGATAAACTATCCCCAATTTGCACAGTTTGCATTCGATTACTCAAATAAGAATATGTAGATAAGCCTTGTAGCACCTGCTGAAAAATTAAAGTTTTGCATAAGTTTGTTACACAATTTAACGTGTTTGACAGTGTCGAAAGCCTTAGAAAAATCAAGCAACACTAGAAACGTAACCTCATCCTTATCCAAAGCTTGCCTTATATCGTCAGTAACATTTAATAGTGCCGTGATACAACTGTGTTTTTCACGAAAACCAGATTGTAGTGGTGTGAGCAGCGAGTTAGCCGCAAGATGAAAGCTGATTTGTCTTTGTAAAATCCCTTCTAACACTTTTGACAAGAATGGTAAGATAGATACAGGCCTAAATTCTTTACCTTTTGCGTTTTTGGGAAAAGGTATAACTTTAGCTAACTTCCATAGGCGTAGATAGACACCTGTCATCAGAATTGTAAAATGTTTTCTAATTTAGTGATTCATGGTCGTTTTAATTAGCATGCCTATAACTTAAATATCTGTACCTATTTATGTCTACCCGTGCGAAGCCGGGACGGGCCGCTAGTATTCAATAAAATACAATTCGCATAGTCTACGGAAAATTCTTTTTGTTTTGACACCTTATTTGTTAAAATTAGTTCCGTATGAGAGCCGAAAAAGGGAGACATTCTAACGAAATAATATATCTATATGATAATGATTCGTCCAGACTAAATTTTTATTCTCGACAAAAAAAATGCCCCTCCGCCATAAGCGCACTATTTGCTTTTGCACCCGAAAAAAATTTACCCCATATCAATACCGTCTTAATTTTTTGATTAGTATTAAATTGTATCTAATTTTTTTTCTTAACTTGGCTTCTTTTAGTTAAAAAATGTATTTTTGTATTGCTCCGGAAGGGTACCGCTCATAGAACCGTAACTTGGTTTTATAATTCTCAGGAACTAATGAAACGATTTCAATATTTGATGATCAAAAGCGTATATATTTTTTTGGATTTTTGAAAAAATAATGAATTTTTGTTTTCAAAATCCGATATCTCGAAAAATTGTCCACATTTTCTTACGAAATTCAAATCTAAAACGTATATTTACAATCACTAACATTAACAACTGCATAACAAAAATATTTTTAAGAAAAAACGGAAAATTTGTATACCTATATGAAAAAAATAATTTAAATAAAATCGGTCTAACGATTTTCAAACAAAAAATTGAAAACTGGAGTTTTTTTGACAAATCAAATGGCATTTATATCTTTGAAGACAAACTTATTTTACAGCTATATGTTTAAATCTTATATAGGTACTTTTTTAAATAGACTCTTTGCATGCAGGAGCAAGTTCGTGCGACCCAGTCGTGCATTTTATTATTTCTGCTATCCGCCTTCTTTAAAATACACTTCCCCACAACTTGAGAGAACTAAATGACATTGTTTCATTGATTTAAGGACGAGTTATGGCTGTTCTTCACTAAAGAACTAGTTTTTCTTACTATTTTTTTTTATTCTTAATAAATAAATAAATTAGGTGGCGAATCCGTAGAGAACCAGGGCCTAGCGACTTTTAACTCTCAACCATTTCTGTGTGCGAGTAATGTTGTCAATAATACAATGTTATTCTTAATACTTTTGTTAATAATAATTATAAACTATTCACAAGCTTTAAAGTGTTCTCTTACTGTAAATTGATATAAAGTCAGAAAATAAACTAAACTTAATTATTCGGCTATTTTATAATTATTTACTATTATTTTAATAATACGTTGCTATACAAGTGCTTATAATATAATTATTAAAATTTTTATAAGTAATTTTTTTTTTCAAAAAAGTGTGGAGCTAGTTTAAAGTTCCATGGCTACAATTTAGTGTTACTAATGATGTCTGGGGAATAGATATGTCTTTTTTAGTTTGTTAAACTGATTCATATCGGGTGTATTTTAAGGGCTTATAACATTAAACAATAATTCAGGAGACAATATTTTTGTAAAAATTGTGTATTATTATAAAGGGTGTCCCAAAATTAACGCAAGATTTGAATTAAATAGAAAACGCCGTTTTTAGTCTTTTGATAGTTATATTTTTATTGACTCGTAAAGTACATAGGATAGGGTTATGTATGGAATAACACATCGGACAAATGGCCTCCACGGCTTTGCATGCACATGCGCACTCTTTTGTTGAAATTTTCCATGACCATTCTGCATAAATGTGGCTGAATTTCGTTGATGCAGCGTTGAATCTCCTCCTTTAATGCACGGGTGGTTGTGGGCTTGTTGACATAGACTTGTGATTTCAAATAACCCCATAAAAAGAAGTTTAATGGTGTTAAATCACACGATCTAGGAGGCCAATTTTGATCACCGAAAAGTTAGACCCCTCTTTACGATGAACGAAGTTTTAGCAGCACTTAGAAAAGTGACAAAATATTAAGGCTGCAGATACAGATGGTATTCTGATTAAATTGTGCAAGAATTCAATCCCTTAGTTTCACGAACTGTAAAAGTTGTAAAAGTTGTTAAAAAAAAAATGTTTATTAAAGAGACATTCCCCAACTATTTTCAAATGGCAAACAAATCTCCTATTTTTAAGAAACGTGACCCAAGTTGATTAGAAAATTATTAAAGCATTTCTGTTCTCATTTCATTTAGAAAACTGTTTGCGCAGTTATTATACTTCTAGACTTGTGAATTGTGTCCTAAGTAACGATACAATACGCTGATTTTCGGTCATGTTTATCAAGCGTTGATCAACTATTTACTCTCACAAGCAAAGCAATGCGATTTATCGATAAAGAGAAACCCTTAATTGTAGATTTCAAAGCTGCATTTTGATGAAATTAATAGAAGATCTCTTTTGTATGTATAAGCTTTCACTTATTGTTCTATCGACTAAATTCATTAGGGCTTCTGAACACCTTCTTTGTAATATGCCAGCGGTGGTATGTGAAGAAAAAAACAAATCTAATTCATTTAGATCAAAAACTTTAGTTCCACAAGGTTGCATATTAAGTCCGTTGATGTTTGCCCTTTACATTTACGATATTGAAAATAATTTACCAGGAGGCTTTTGTTTCGGTGCTTTACATGTTAAGCTTACAACTTAACGCTGGCTGGTGATTTGGCGACATTTTCTGATAACCTTGCTACGTTACAGCTCCAGATAATTAAATTAAAACATTTTTGTGATTTATGGAGCCTTAAAATCATAATGATATTAAGAGCATAAGGTCTTTTCGCCCAAAACCATATCGGCTAAATTAAAAATGTCATACGCCCTAAACAAATGTCTTAACATTTTGTTGTTGTACGTTTTGGGCAATATTACCGAACTATCGGGCGTTAAAACTTGTTTGGGTTTTATGATATTCCAAATAAAAAGAAGCGTTCGGTCTTATTGCCTAATAAAATGTCTTATCGCCCAAAAATATTTCTATAGCTTAAAAAATTTTTCAGAAGAAAATGCCATAAAACTTACAATCAATGTCATATTGCCCAAATCAATTTTAAAATATCATAAAGCCCAAATTGCTAATTGACATATCACCCAAAAGATGTCATGTGTTTTAACTTTTGGGCATTCTGACAAAATTTGTGTTTATTTTGGGCACTACGACATTTTGAGTTTTAAATTTTATCGGTCAAATGCAATTATTAAACGAAAAAAATGTTAGATCGCCAAAAATTCGTTTGGTGTTATTTCACTTTAAGAAAGAAAAGTGCGAGGTTTTGTGTTAGCAAAGTTTCTTAAAATCCAGATTCTTTAAATGCAAAAATTGTATGAAGCCAACTTCATACTTACCCCACCAAATCCTATAGTGAACCCAAGCAAAGCAATTGTAGGGGGTCCGTATGCTCTCTTATGTATACCTCAGTGTTTATGGGCAACCATCTAACATGTTTGCTAAATAAAAAATTTTGGACTTCATGACATTTCTAAATTTGGGCGTTAAGACAATGAAAGTTGGTTTGGGTGATATGACATTTTATTTGAGCTTTGTGACGTTTTCTTAGTGATATTTCTTACGACTTTCCTCTTTTTGGGCTATTTGTCATTTTATGATTTGGGTTATGTCGGTGGGTGATAAGTAAGACACACAACACGAAAGAAATCGTAACCGTCAGAATGTCCAAAATGACATTTAAAACCATTTGGGCGTTCTTTTATTGAAAATTTATTTGGGCGTTACGTCTTTCGCTTTGGGTTTTTTGGTATTTTTAACTTCCCATAGGAAGTTATTGTAATGGGTCCGATTTGTCAAATTGAAAATTTTGACATTTTTGACGTTTCAAGGTCCCTTGAGTCAAAATAAAAGATTTTTAGAAAGATGTCTGTGCGTGCGCGTGTACGGACGTCCGTACGTCCGTACGTTCGCGACGTTTTTTTCGTCGTCCATAGCTCAAGAACCAGAAGAGATATCGACTTCAAATAAATTTTGTTATACAGATAACTAATAAGGCAGAAAGATGCAGAAAGGGCTCTCAAGACAATTGCGTGGGTGGTTTTTTTTGCCATAGCAGCTTAAAAAAAAGGTGAAATTTTGGTTAACCCTAAATATCTCATGAACCAATGACGCCAGAGACTTGAATTAAATTTTATATTATATATTGTAACTTGATACAAAACAGGTATATTTTTGAAAAAAAAGCAATTAACGGTTTTATAAATCAAAAAAACTGGAAAAAAAATTTGTCACCTCGAAAATTTTACGACTTAAATATGATTTCATCTCCAAAACAATTTTGTGCAACGAAAGATAATGTTTTTTACATCTGATAAAATTTTGAGAAAAATCGAATTAACAGTCTTCTTACAAAAAATAAAAACCTAAACAAAATTAATAAAAGTTGGTAAAAATTGATTTTCGACTCAAATATTTTTTCAAAACTTTGAGACATTGGCTTTAAACTAATTTTTTATCTTAAAAAATATTGTTGTCAACTTTAATTTTATTGAATAAAATTAAAAAAAAAGTCGAATTGACAGTTTTTTTTACAAAAAAACCTAAACAAATTTTACAAAAGTTGTTAAAAATTGATTTTCAACTCAAATATCTTTTCAAAAATTTGAGATTTTTGCTTCCAACTAATTTTAACGTATAAGAAATATTATTTTCAACATTAGGAAAAATTTATAAAAGTTGGTAAAATTTGATTTTCGACGTAAATATCTTTTCAAAACTTTGAGGTATTGGCTTTAAACTACTTTAATCTTTCAAAAAATATTGTTGTCAACATTCAATAAAATTTTGAAAAAAATCTAGTTGACAGTTTTTGTACAAAAACTTAAAAACCTAAACAAAAAATTAACAAAAGTTGGTAAAAATTGTTTTTCGACGTAAATATCTTTTCAAAACTTTGAAACTTTGGCTTCAAACTAATTTTATCTTATAAGAAATATTGTTTTCAACATTCGAAAAAAAAAACTAAAACTTGGTAAAAATTTACTTTCGACTCAAAAAGCTTTTCAAAAATTTAAAATATTGGCTTCAAACTTATTTTATTTCACAGAAAATATTGTTTTCGATATTCAGTAATTTTTTTAAAAAAATCCAACGGTCCGTTTTTTCATAAAAAAATAAAATCTACAAAAAATAGTACGCAAATTTGGTAAAAATTGATACATATAGACAATCTTTTAAGCAAGACAAATCGACAGACGGGATGGGAAGTTATCAGTGTGGGTCGCATCCCAGCCTTTTTTTTTTCTATATGATAAGATTGTTCCAAGTTGTAGATTTCAATAAAGGCGTTCAACTTTTCTTTACACTTGGTAGCATCCCCTACCTTCTTCCAGTCACGCCAAACATAAAATAAATCACGACGTTTAATTTATTTATTATTGGCTCTAAAATTATATAAAAACGCAATTTCTCTGTTAAAACAAAGCGTAATTTTCGACATTTTAGCAAATAAATATCTATATGCCCGAATAGGTAATAAAATAACCTAAATAAAAATCTATCTTTCTTAAGGGGAAAATAGGAGACATAGAAGTTATTCAAACTTGAAAATGATAAAAAAACGCAAAAAGTGATAAGCTCACACATTGAATAACGGTTTTAACATAAAGTTCAAGTTAATTTTCACACTGAAAATTATCTTAAAATTATATATGTACATACCTTGTTCACTCAAATCCATTACTTAAATTGCTAAAGTTATTGTTTAACATTAATATATCACTATTTTTAAATCACCAAAAACCGAAAATTTAAACTTTGCCAAAATTGAAAAATCACCCAAATTGCACGATTGATCTCACCATAAAGAAAACAATTTAAAGAAAAAACTAGTTTGGAATTAAAATGTTCCGTTATTATAGATAACATTTTCAAAAAAAAAGTAAACAACTTTGACCTTTAATGTTCGACTTTAGGCCTACTAGGTGAACCACTGAGCATCGCCGTAAAGGCATATTTGACAATGTTTAATAAGCATATCAATGTCAATAATTATAAGGATAAAGAGGAGAGAGCCTAAATGACTACCTTGGGAAACACCACTATAGAATAGGATTGGAACGAGCGGATCTAAATCGGACATAATACTATTAAGTAAGCCATTTCTGGTAAAGAGATTCAAAACCTATAAGAAGGAGAGTTTGGAGACATAATCTTATTTATTTATTTATTTATTAATTCGTCTTAAAAGTTACAAACTCTATTTAGACTAATAATTATGATACATAACATATAAATAAAATACTCGTACATAATTTACATATAGCATTATAACAAATTTTCTAATTTATGTTTCAAAATATTTCTATTAATATTAAAATCAATTGCAAAATCATATTCATTAAAATCCATACAAGCTCTTGTGATAGGATAATACCAAGCATAGCTAGTACTGTGGTAAGGAACATTTAAAAAATCATAGTTAAGCGGGCCCAAGTTTCGAGAAGGCGCAAAAATAAAAAAACATATACGTACAGTCACAAAAGTCTGCGTATAGTGCTAAAAAGTGCTAAATTGCCGCTTTTAGTTAAAATGCATTAATTGTATTAATTTAAAAAGAGTATTTATTATTTAAAAACAATTATTTAACAAAATTAGTCATTTTATTAGACCACATTAAAGAAAAAACGAGAAAAATAAAAAAAAAAAATGATACACGAAAGTCTACATATGATCAAAATTAAATTAACTAAAATTTAAATAAAACTAATTTAATATTTTGTTGGACCACCTTGCGAGTCCTGGACAGCTTTGAGTCTTCGAGGCATAGACCGAACTAAATTTTCGGTGACGTCAGGGGTTTTAGAAGCCCAAGCATTCGCAAGAGCCGTTCTCAGTGAATTTTGATCTTTTTTCCTAAATTTGCGAACCCTCCGTTCCAGTTCATCCCAGATGTGCTCTATGATATTGAGATCTGGAGACTGCGGTGGTGGATGAAGCTGTTTTGGGACCCTAAACACCAGCCACTCCTTAATAATCTTCGCTGTATGTTTGGGGTCGTTGTCTTGGTGCAGGATCCAGCTGGTTCCAAGCTCTAGTGCTTGAGCAGAGGCGTGCAAATTGTTACGCAAAATATCCAAATATTGAAAACGATCCATATTCCCTTCAATAAAAACTAGCCTCCCTACACCAGAGGCTGCTACAGCCCCCCAAACCATTATATGTCCTCCTCCGTGCTTCACTGTAGGAACAAGATTTTTCATATCCATTGCTTGGTTCACCTTCCGCCATATTTTTCCCCTGCCATCGGATCAAAAAATATTGAATTTGCTTTCATCAGTAAAAAGTACCCTTTTCCAAAAACCGTGGTCCTCCGAAATGTACCGGTTAGCGAACTCTAGGCGTTTTTCTCGATTAGCGTTACTGATAAATGGTTTTTTTCTTGGCACTCTTCCATTAAAACCTTCATATCTCAGAACTCTTCGCACGGCCTCTGGGTGGACTTCTTTTCCCGACGTATTTGCAATGTCTTCCGCCAATTATTCGAGGATTATGGTTAACTTTTCGAATAATGCTTCGGATATCGCGAGTACTTAATTTTTTCGGACGACCAGAACGGGGCTTATTTGCTACATGTCCCCTTTCATTATAATTTTTTATTATTGTTTGTACAGTTGAGGAACTTTTACCCACGATTTTTCCAATAGCACCATCACTTTTCCCTTTGTTTCTATGCTTTATAATTAAATTTTTGATTTTAATTGAAGTTTCACTCCTTTTTTCCATTTTCAACAATATTATTCAAATATCGCACACGAAATAAACAAGATTATGAAAGATAACTGATCACCAATGGTGATAAACACAAATTTTATGATTAAAAAACGGTTAAATGTACAGTGTATCAGAACAAAGTTTCATATGTACACTTTCGTGACTTACATTTTTAACCGTTTTCTGATCTCTTTGGAATATTATGAAAAAAATACCGTTAGTGCCTCAATTTATATCTTTTAAATAATATTCCATTTTAGTCAAACAAATATATTTGTATTTTGGTTAAAACCATTGATATACCATTTTTCATAGCTACATATATGTAGACTTTTGTGACTGACTGGTATATGTAACAAAACTGGTCAGTCAATATTAATATTCAAGACATCAAAAGCAAAAAGTATTGAGTTTAATTTTTTTTTTTCTGAGCAAGAGGTTTTAGATCAATTAAAATACACCTCGTCTCATAAGATGGAACATTAGAATAACTAAACATTTTTCGCAAGGCAAACATTGTGAACCTTTTTTGAACTTTTTCTATGTAATGGGTGATTTTTTTGAGGTTAGGATTTTCATGCATTAGTATTTGACAGATCACGCGGGATTTCAGACATGGTGTCAAAGAGAAAGATGCTCAGTATGCTTTGACATTTCATCATGAATAGACTTACTAACGAACAACGCTTGCAAATCATTGAATTTTATTACCAAAATCAGTGTTCGGTTCGAAATGTGTTTCGCGCTTTACGTCCGATTTATGGTCTACATAATCGACCAAGTGAGCAAACAATTAATGCGATTGTGACCAAGTTTCGCACTCAGTTTACTTTATTGGACATTAAACCAACCACACGAATGCGTGCAGTGCGTACAGAAGAGAATATTGCGTCTGTTTCTGAGAGTGTTGCTGAAGACCGTGAAATGTCGATTCGTCGCCGTTCGCAGCAATTGGGTTTGTGTTATTCGACCACATGGAAGATTTTACGCAAAGATATTGGTGTAAAACCGTATAAAATACAGCTCGTGCAAGAATTGAAGCCGAACGATCTGCCACAACGTCGAATTTTCAGTGAATGGGCCCTAGAAAAGTTGGCAGAAAATCCGCTTTTTTATCGACAAATTTTGTTCAGCGATGAGGCTCATTTCTGGTTGAATGGCTACGTAAATAAGCAAAATTGCCGCATTTGGAGTGAAGAGCAACCAGAAGCCGTTCAAGAACTGCCCATGCATCCCGAAAAATACACTGTTTGGTGTGGTTTGTACGCTGGTGGAATCATTGGCCGGTATTTTTTCAGAGATGCTGTTGGACGCAACGTTACGGTGAATGGCGATCGCTATCGTTCAATGCTAACAAACTTTTTGTTGCCAAAAATGGAAGAACTGAACTTGGTTGACATGTGGTTTCAACAAGATGGCGCTACATGCCACACAGCTCGCGATTCTATGGCCATTTTGAGGGAAAACTTCGGAGAACAATTCATCTCAAGGAATGGACCGGTAAGTTGGCCACCAAGATCATGCGATTTGACGCCTTTAGACTATTTTTTGTGGGGCTACGTCAAGTCTAAAGTCTACACAAATAAGCCAGCAACTATTCCAGCTTTGGAAGACAACATTTCCGAAGAAATTCGGGCTATTCCGGCCGAAATGCTCGAAAAAGTTACCCAAAATTGGACTTTCCGAATGGACCACCTAAGACGCAGCCGCGGTCAACATTTAAATGAAATTATCTTCAAAAAGTAAATGTCATGGACCAATCTAACGTTTCAAATAAAGAATCGATGAGATTTTGCAAATTTTATGCGTTTTTTTTTTTAAAAAAGTTCTCAAGCTCTTAAAAAATCACCCGATATATGACAAATATGCTAAAAGCGGTAAAGGGACTCCCAATAAGAGTACAATATTCTATAAATGTGGTCTGACAAGACTAAATTAAAGAGCTTTTAATGTATAGGAAAAACAAACCCTAGCATAGAGTTTGCTTTTGAGATCGCATGGTCTATGTGATTTGAAAAATTCATCTTAGAATAGAAGATTACGCCTAGATTCTTATGGCAATTAAATCTTTGTAAAATCTATGAATTGACTGTGATTTCTAGAAAATGTTACAACGCTACATTTGTTATTGTTAAAATATAGCCCATTGATATTACACCATTTAATTAAATTATTTAAATCAAATTGAACGTTGTTTTCCATCGTTCAATGAATTTATGGAACTGAATATTTTCAAATTGTCAGCAAAAAGAAAACATTTAGAAAAAAGTAAAATGTAATGGTAAATCTTTAATAAAAATGATAAAAAGACGTGGTCCAAGGTGACTACCTTGAGGAACACCCGAAAAATTTATAGTTTCCTGAGACAAGGCATTATCAATTTCTACCTACTAAATAACTCTTTATACACATTAGGAGCTGAGAGTGAAATTCGTACATATATCTCTAGTTTTCTTAAGAGAACACAATGTTGAACGCGGTCGAAAGCTTTTGAAAAATCAGTGTAAATAGTGTCGACTTGAGAACGCATTTGCATCTGTAATAGACACAAATTTAAAAATGTTTATAAATTTGTAGTGGTGGATTTACCTTTTAAGAAACCATGTTGGTAAACTGAAATATTATTGTGAATAAGATTATACAATTTGTTTTTTTACTACAGCTTCGAAAACCTTAGGAATTAACTGCAGTTTAGCAATTGGTCTGTAATTTTGAACCGAACTTTTTGTACCTGATTTTATAAAGGGAAGTTATTATAGAGTATTTTTGTTCATCTAAGAACTCACAATTACTTAAAGAAAGGTTAAATATTATACAAAGTGGAAAAGCAAGTATATAAGCACAAGTTTTTAAAAGAATTTGTGCAATATTGTCTGGTGAAATAGAAAAAACTTTTTTTAAGTGATAAAATTACTTAAGAGACACTTGCAGATAACTGTAAATTATCAAGATTGTAACGAAGCGTCACACTCCTACCTACTACCGACCGACACCAATCAACCTCCATCCACCGACCGACACCAATCAACCGCCTTCTGCATACCCACCAACCTACTACCGACCGACACCAATCAACCTCCATCTACCGACCGACACCAATCAACCGCCTTCTGCATACCCACCAAGTGAAATAAGTGACACCAACAAAATACATGCGATATTGTTGTTCATTATAAAGTTCACATTTGGTTCCTGCAGGAGAATTGGCTTATGGACCCAAGAAATCCGAAAAAGAAGAAGCTTGCTCGCCGAAGATTATCAAAGATTTTAGACTTTATATTCTAAAGCGCAAGTTTCCCCCGATATTCCCCTTCTCTATTACGAGTCGATGGGCCGTTGCTCCATAGCGTGCTATGTAGTAACAACAAATTATTATATTATTCCCCTTCACCCTTCCGGTGTCGACGGGCACTTGCCGTATCATTAAGTATTCCCCTTCACCCCTCCGGTGTCGACGGGCACTTGCCGTAACATTATATTATTCCCCTTCACCCTTCCGGTGTCGACGGGCACTTGCCGTAACATTAAGTATTCCCCTTCACCCTTCCGGTGTCGACGGGCACCTGCCGTAACATTATATTATTCCCCTTCACCCTTCCGGTGTCGACGGGCACTTGCCGTAACATTAAGTATTCCCCTTCACCCTTCCGGTGTCGACGGACACTTGCCGTATCATTAAGTAATTCCCCTTCACCCTTCCGGTGTCGACGGGCACTTGCCGTATTATTAAGTAATTCCCCTTCACCCTTCCGGTGTCGATGGGCTCTTGACCGTAGAATTAAGTTAGTATATACTAGGTATTCTTATCGATAGGTATCCTATTGTTTAAGCCGCTTTATTGGATTAGAAAAAATAAAACCAAAAAAAAATATAAAACCTAATTCTTTTTATTCTTTTTATTATTCTCGAGACGACCCTGGAGTCCGGCGAGCTTACCTCAGCCTAAGATAAAGAAGCATCACAAATTGGCGCCCGAACAGGGACCTTTAGAGAATTCATCCAAATTCCGACCGATCCGCCCACCGTAATGAATTCCTAGAGGTTTTCCATCCGACCACCGACTACCGACCGCCGATCACCGACCGCCAATTACCGACCATCGATTACCGCCGCCGACCACCACCGACTACCGACCGCCGATCACCGACCGCCGACAACCGACCATCGATTACCGCCGCCGCCGACCACCGATTACCGCCGCCGACCACCGACCGCCGACCGCCGACTACCGATCACCGACCGCCGAATACCGACCACCGTTCACCAACCGCCGACTACCGACCACCGTTCCCGACCGCCGATCACCGACCACCAGCCATCCATATAAAATGAGCGAAAACGAAGCCAACACTGCCATGGACGAAATCAATCCGTTCAGGAGCCTCAGCTTCATATACATGCTCAAGAAAAACGAGCTTATAGAAATGCTCGCCGCCCGGAATATAGAAACCGAGGGTAACATGCAAGTCCTCCGCCAGCGTTTAAGCGATCATCTCAAACAGGTACGTGCACACGCTTCTACACAAAACCTATGTGCCCAATGGGCAGAGGTAGCCGAGAAGAGAGTAAATGCCGCCTTGGATGACGACGCCGATAAACACCCTAAGAATACCGCTCCCGACCCGATCACCAAGCAGAAAACATCATTATATGAGGAGACTACCTCTCATGTCCCTAATTTGAATGCTGCACACCGCGATAACGAACAACCTCGTATAGCAAATCCAGCACCGACGAATCAGCCACGACCAGAGCACTCCGGAGACGCGCCAGCACGTTTCAACTCATTCATGAGTCACACTCCACACCGACTCCCCCTAAGCTATGAAGCAGAAGTAACGAACATAGTGCGTAAATGGGGACTAAAATTCGACGCTTCAGGAAACCCTTTGGAATTCCTCGAGCGAGTTGCCGAGCTGACTCGATGCTATAATATACCACCCGACGACATGTTGCGAACATTACCAGAGTTATTACGGGGTAAGGCACTGGAATGGCTCCGCATCTACAGTGATGGATTCACTAAATGGGAAGATTTCCGTGAATCCTTCGTTCAATACTTTCTGCCAGCACGATATCTCGTCAAATTAGAGGAAGAAATAATGCGCAAGCGTCAAGGCCCACGAGAGAACGCGAAGGAATACATTCTGGCCATGCAATACCTGATCCGCCAACACCCTCGGATGAAAATTAACGAACATCTCGACCGAATATTTGATAGCATGCGCCCTGAATATCGCCTTTATATCCGCCGGCGAGATTTCGAGAATCTAAACGAACTCATGGCTTTGGCAGAAGAATTGGAAGCCGTAAAGAAAGAAGAAAGAAACAGCCGCCCTTCGACCGTAACCGCAAACCCTGTCGCAGCCTCTCCTCGAATCCTTCCGCCGACCGTACCGTACAATCGAGAGACACACTGCTGGAACTGCAAACAGAGGGGTCACCGAAAAGAGACGTGTCATCGTCCATTCCGACTGTTTTGCTCATTTTGCGGAGAAGACTGCCCGTACCAACGCAACTCATGCTCAGTCGTAAACACACCGCCGCGTCACGATCCCCGATGTTATATTCCGATGCAAATAGGAGAACACACCTATCAAGCTTTAGTGGACACGGGATCCACGAAGACTTTCATTGGACCAGGAATAAGGACAGTCTTCAGAAAATGGGGACTACCCATGACGAGTCAACCTCAACCGATCCATCTGGCCGATGGAAAAACTGTTGGCACTTCCGAACACTTCGACGTGACCCTAATGATCGGAAACATAGAAGTCCACGGGACCGCGACTTATCTACCGTCACTTATCGAGGATGCCATACTGGGGATGGACTTTATGAATCAAGCCAACTTGCAAATTACGGTTGGCGGCAAATCCGTTCCAAGTTCCAATACCCAGCCTCCAACGACACATGGGCAGTGTCACGCCTTAGCCCACTTAAACACAAATCAGCAACAACAACTCCATACCTTCCTGGATCAAGAATTACCGAAGTTCGATAGAATAAACAATATATCAACCGTTCCTCCCCACCGAATCGAACTTACAACCGACAAACCGTTTAAACAACGGTATTTTCCTCGCAACCCGGCCCTGCAAAAGGTTATAGACGACGAAGTCAACGAACTTCTAAAAACCGGAAAAATCAGCCCGTCTAAAAACCCTGATAGCTCACCGAATTTGTCTGAAATCATTCAGCAACCGACCACCGAGCCGAACAGACCATCACCAGATTTAAGTCGACCTCGCCAACCAAGTCAACCAGCAATCAGAAAAAAAAAATAGGATCAACCGCCGCCTAGCTCCAGCAGAGAGAGAAGTCCAAGGATTGGATCCTTGTAAAAGGATACCCACTCGGCCAAGACCGATCCTGGCACCTCCCCGACTAGAAGAACCGCTGACAATACGAGTGGTCAGAAAGGAGAGACACCATACTGCAGCAGCCCAACCCGTCGTGCCAAAATCTCCGATGAGCTCCACCATGGCAAAAGTCCGGGAGCAGCAGGAACAGGCCCTCCGAGCCTACAAGGAGAAATGGAAGATGGACGAGGTGGCCGACCGATCGACTATTAAAGTCGTTGTCACCAACCGACCGGATGCAACCATTGCGGACCAACACCAACCCAGTACCAGTCGCCAAGCCATGGCATGTTGTGCCATAACCGAAGGAACTGGCCCGAGTCCGAGTGATCCTTTCGAGGGGATCCAACTATCGGGAAGGAATCACCAAAGAAGGTTTATAATCCACCGCCCCTGGGGTCCAGTAATGGTGCTCATGAACCGAAAAGGAACGAGAGCTTCCCTACACTTCGGGGATAAAAAAAAAAAAAAACAATCAACGTATTATGAATTATTATTATGAATTGTTAATTATTATTTTTATTTTTTATTAAGGACTGAACCTTTTTTTTTTGTTGTAAAATTATTTAGAAAAAAAAAATTAATTAAAAAAAAAAAAACAAAAAAAAAATATATAACTATATATATTATTAATAATTAATAAACTTACGGTTTTTTTTACATACCAGGAAACCTTCAAGACGAGAAGGTTCTCGTCTCAAAAAGGAAGGGGGATGTGTAACGAAGCGTCACACTCCTACCTACTACCGACCGACACCAATCAACCTCCATCCACCGACCGACACCAATCAACCGCCTTCTGCATACCCACCAACCTACTACCGACCGACACCAATCAACCTCCATCTACCGACCGACACCAATCAACCGCCTTCTGCACCAAGTGAAATAAGTGACACCAACAAAATACATGCGATATTGTTGTTCATTATAAAGTTCACATTTGGTTCCTGCAGGAGAATTGGCTTATGGACCCAAGAAATCCGAAAAAGAAGAAGCTTGCTCGCCGAAGATTATCAAAGATTTTAGACTTTATATTCTAAAGCGCAAGTTTCCCCCGATATTCCCCTTCTCTATTACGAGTCGATGGGCCGGTGCTCCATAGCGTGCTGTGTAGTAACAACAAATTATTATATTATTCCCCTTCACCCTTCCGGTGTCGACGGGCACTTGCCGTATCATTAAGTATTCCCCTTCACCCTTCCGGTGTCGACGGGCACTTGCCGTATCATCAAGTATTCCCCTTCACCCCTCCGGTGTCGACGGGCACTTGCCGTAACATTATATTATTCCCCTTCACCCTTCCGGTGTCGACGGGCACTTGCCGTAACATTAAGTATTCCCCTTCACCCTTCCGGTGTCGACGGGCACCTGCCGTAACATTATATTATTCCCCTTCACCCTTCCGGTGTCGACGGGCACTTGCCGTAACATTAAGTATTCCCCTTCACCCTTCCGGTGTCGACGGGCACTTGCCGTATCATTAAGTAATTCCCCTTCACCCTTCCGGTGTCGACGGGCACTTGCCGTATTATTAAGTAATTCCCCTTCACTCTTCCGGTGTCGATGGGCTCTTGACCGTAGAATTAAGTTAGTATATACTAGGTATTCTTATCGATAGGTATCCTATTGTTTAAGCCGCTTTATTGGATTAGAAAAAATAAAACCAAAAAAAAATATAAAACCTAATTCTTTTTATTTGGAAAGGAGTAGTTTGGTCAACTCTCTATACTCGAGTTTCGTGCTTTCTCGAGACGACCCTGGAGTCCGGCGAGCTTACCTCAGCCTAAGATAAAGAAGCATCACAAGATGAACCACAGGATCTGAATTTATTGTCTTGGCATAGTCTAGTTTGAGATCAATAAAATTAGATTGAAAAAACGACGCAAAGTTTATGCAAATTATATTAATATTATCGGATAACACATAATTATATGTGATGCTAGATGGAATCCCAATTGAGTTTCTTTTCGTGTTCATATAAGACGACCAAAAAACTCTTAGGGTTATTCTTAATATTCGATTCAAGAGACGAGTTGTATTCAATAAATAAATTAGGTGGCGCAACAGTCCGTTGAGAACTAGGGCTTAGTGACTTACAAATCTCAACCATTCCTGTGTGCGAGTAATGTTATCAGGAATGGAGGGGACCTACAATTTTAAGCCGAATCCGAACGGCTAATTTGAGAAAGCACTTTTCATGACAAGAATTACTCTTGGAGAATTTGTCAATTCCTCGCAAGAAGCAGTACCCGTGAAAAAAAAACTTTAGATTGCACAGGCAGGGATCGATCCCAAGGCCTCTAGCATGACAGTCCAACGCACTAACCATCATGACACGGGTACTATTGCTTTATACATTTTTTTTCAAAAACTCATACTCCCTTCTAATTTGTTTGAATTGTTCATTCTAATAAATTGAAGATATTTAATTTTGATAAGTCTTGATATACTTTTGTTGAACCAAATAGGTTTATTTGAACTTTTAAAAAAGAGGCTGGGATGCGACCCACACAATTAACTTCCCATACCGTCTGTCGATTTGTCTTGCTTAAAAGTTTGTCTATATGTATCAATTTTTACCAAATTTGCGTACTATTTTTTGTAGATTTTATTTTTTATGACAAAACGGACTGTTGGGTTTTTATAAAAAAATTACTGAATATCGAAAACAATATTTTCTGTGAAATAAAATAAGTTTGAAGCCAATATTTGTAATTTTTGAAAAGCTTTTTGAGTCGAAAGTAAATTTTTACCAAGTTTTAGTTTTGTTTTATCGAATGTTGAAAACAATGTTTCTTATAAGATAAAATTAGTTTGAAGCCAAAGTTTCAAAGTTTTGAAAAGATATTTACGTCGAAAAACAATTTTTACCAACTTTTGTTAATTTTTTGTTTAGGTTTTTAAGTTTTTGTACAAAAACTGTCAACTAGATTTTTTTAAAAATTTTACTGAATGTTGACAACAATATTTTTTGAAAGATTAAAGTAGTTTAAAGACAATACCTCAAAGTTTTGAAAAGATATTTACGTCGAAAATCAAATTTTACCAACTTTTATAATTTTTTTTTAGGTTTTTATTTTTTGTAAAACAAACTGTTAATTCGATTTTTCTCAAAATTTTTCCTAATGTTGAAAATAATCCTATAAGTTAAAATTAGTTGGAAGCAAAAATCTCAAATTTTTGAAAAGATATTTGAGTCGAAAATCAATTTTTACCAACTTTTGTAATTTTTTTTTAAGGTTTTTAATTTTTTGTAAAAAAACTGTCAATTCGACTTTTTTTTAATTTTATTGAATATTGACAACAACATTTTTTAAAATATAAAATAAGTTTAAAGCCAATATCTCAAAGTTTTGAAAAGATATTTGAGTCAAAATTCAATTTTTACCAACTTTGAGTAATGTTTTTTTTTAGGTTTTTATTTTTTATAAAAAAAACTGTCAATTTGATTTTTGTCAAAATTTTATCAGATGTCAAAAACATTATCTTTTGTTGCACAAAATTGTTTTGGAGATGAACTCATATTTTAGTCGTAAAATTTTCGAGGTGACAATTTTTTTGTCCAGTTTTTTTGATTTATAAAAAAACCGTTAATTGCATTTTTTTTCCAAAAATATACCTGTTTTGTATCAAGTTAAAATATATAATATAAAATTAAATTCAAGTCATTGGTTCATGAGATATTTAGGGTTAACCAAAATTTCACCTTTTTTTTTAAACTGCTATGGTAAAAAAACCACCCACGCAATTTTCTTGAGAGCCTTTTCTGCATCTTTCTGCCTTATTATCTGTATAACAAAATTTATTTTAAGTCGATATCTCTTCTGGTTCTTGAGCTATGGACGACCAAAAAAACGTCACGAACGTACGGACGTACGGTCGTACGGACATACGGACGTACGTACACACGCACGCCCAGACATCTTTCTAAAAATCTTTTATGATTTGTTGTATTGACCACTTTTAGTGTTATATTGAGGGTGGAAAATTTAGTTTTTCCGTCGGCTATTTGGTCACTTTATTTTGGTAAAGAAAACGAATTCTTTAACCTGTCCCGACGTTTCGGCAAGGATTGTTGCCTTCTTCAGGGGAAATTCAAGACAAATCTTCATACGAAGAAGTTGCTACAGTTTTTATAATTGTAATTATATCCTATTTTGATTTAATGACATAACTTCAAACTTGAATTTCCCCTGAAGAAGGCAACAATCCTTGCCGAAACGTCGGGACAGGTTAAAGAATTTGTTTTCTTTACCAAAATAAAGTGACCAAATAGCCGACGGAAAAACTAAATTTTCCACCCTTAATATAAAAATCTTTTATTTCGACTCTAGGGACCTTGAAACGTCGAGAAATGTCAAAATTTTCAATTTGACAATCGGACCCATTACAATAACTTCCTATGGGAAGTTAATAAAGTTTTTTTTAGAAACCTCTGAATCTAACAAATGTTTCGAAACAGAGTAAAAGCTTGTTTAGTATCTTTACCGCTTAAGATATGTTTCCAATCTATTGTGTTCAAATAAGTTTTTATTTAATCATAATCTTATCAGAAATGTCAAACGCTTTGTTGAAGTCAGTGAAGAACCAAATCAACTTCATTCCCATTTTCTAAGGCTCTTATAGTGAATGAAACGAACTCTACAAGGTTTGTGATGGTAGATCTTATTTGTATAAGCCGTGCTGTGCTGGAGTAATTAGAGATGTGCAACGGAAGTTGATAGGAGTTCATATAAAACGCTTTCAAACATTTTTGGTTTATGAGAAAGTTTAGCAATTGGTCGATAGTTTAGAGAAGAGGAACACTTTTTTAGGAAAATGCCAGGAAAACCATCAGGGCCCGGGGTTAACTCATCATTAACTTAAGAAAAATTTGTTTTCAATGTCTGATAGAGAAATGTAATCGGGTAAGAAAGGACCCAACGAAAAATTCAGTAAATACTTAAAATAGGAGAATGAATTATTAAAATATAATGCAAAGTAATAAGCTTTTGTTATATTTATTATATTGTATTATTATTTTTTTTTTTTTTATTTCGTATAAACTTAAAGTAAATATTTACAATGATTTTAATAAAGAATGTAAATTTAAATATAATAAAATGAAAAAATGAAAAAAATAGTGACATTCTGTATTCAATTTACAAAGAAATTAAAATAGTGTTGAAAGCCACTTCAATTAATATACTTAATTAAAATTAATGGGTGGGGTGACCCTTAACATTAAAGTTTAAAAAAAAGTTTTATTCGAATCCTTTTGAGAGTGCACAGAAAAAAAAGATGTTATTAAATTACAATAATGAAAAAAAAATTACTTTGTTACACAAAATCAAATACATTTCATAGAGAAAATAAAGAACACATCGTGAAACTAAACTAGAGTACCAGAAGCAATTAATTCCAAGTTTGAATAATCAAAATCTAAAACCCATAGTTTTAAATGACTTACAAACATACCAGGAGCAGTTATTGTTCTTAAAGAAAGTGGAAGCTTGTTAAATAACCGAAACGATGAAATAGAATAAAAATTCCGAAACGCAGTTGTACGGAATGTGGGTACGGTAAGGATGTTCGAAGAGTTTCCACGTAAACTATAATTTGAAATTAAACGGAAATTACGATTACCAGACTTCATAAAAAAGGATTTAAGCACTTTAAAACAATACAAATGACGCACTGGAAGAATTTTCAGGTCACAAAAAAGAGGAAAACTCGGATATCTACTTGGTTTACGGCAAATTTTTCTAATAACATATTTTTGCAAAACTAATAAAGGCTGAATTTTGTTGAAGTAGATACCACCCCAACAAACAATTCCATATTGTAGCTTAGACTGGAAAATGCCATAGTAAATGGTTTTTAAAAGCTCAGTTGAAACTAAATTTTGCAAAAAGTAGAAGTGCCTCATTGTACACCTAAAGTAATTTCCCAAGTTATCCGTGTGAATTGAGAATTTCATTTTGGAATCAATTACAAGACCTAAGTATTTAAAATCATTCACTTTTTCTATTGAAAAACAATTAGACGCACAGTTTTGGTTAGTATAAGTTAGATAAGTCTTGGTCCCGGTTAAAAAGTTACAGTTAGCTTGAACTTTTGACATTCTGGGGCATGGTACTGAAAATCAACTTCAAAGTTTTGGAAGGATGATAAGCTGAACAACATTAGCTTCGTTTTCGAACTAATAACCAAATTATGAACCGAAAACCATATTCTCAATAACTCAAGGTCCCAATTTGTATCTGAGACAAAATCCAATCGACTGTTAGTGCCATAAGAAAAACCAACATCATCCGCAAACGCAGTTGGTTTACCTCTGAAATCAAGAGTAAACAGAGAGTTTATGTACACTAGGAATAAAATTGGTCCCAAAATAAAAATAAAAAGAGGCTGGGATGCGACCCACACTGATAACTTCCCATCCCGTCTATCGATTTGTCTTGCTTAAAAGTTTGTCTAAATGTATCAATTCTTACCAAATTTGCGTTCTATTTTTTGTAGATTTTATTTTTTTTTATGAAAAAAACGGACTGTTGGATTTTTATAAAAAAATTACTGAATATAAAAATCAATATTTTCTGTGAAATAAAATAAGTTTGAAGCCAATATTTTTAATTTTTGAAAAGCTATTTGAGCCGAAAATCAATTTTTACCAACTTTTATTAATTTTTTTGTTTAGGTTTTTATTTTTTGTAAAAAAACTGTCAATTCGATTTTTCTCAAAATTTGTCCTAATGTTGAAAACAATATTTCTTATAAGTTAAAATTAGTTAGAAGCCATAATCTCAAATTTTTGAAAAGATATTTAAGTCAAAAATCAATTTTTACCAACTTTTGTTAAATTTTTTTTCGGTTTTTAATTTTTTGTAAAAAAACTGTCAATTCTATTTTTTTCAAAATATTACTGAATGTTGAAAACAATATTTTTTGAAAGATAAAAGTAGCTTAAAGCCAATATCTCAAAGTCTTGAAAAGATATTTGAGTCAAAACTCAATTTTTACCAACTTTTTTTTTATTTTTTTTTTAGGTTATTATTTTTTGTAAAAAAACTGTCAATTCGATTTTTCTCAAAATTTTTCCTACTGTTGAAAACAATATTTCTTATAAGATAAAATTAGTTAGAAGCCATAATCTCAAATTTTTGAAAAGATATTTAAGTCGAAAATCAATTTTTACCAACTTTTGTTAATTTTTTTTTCGGTTTTTAATTTTTTGTAAAAAAAACTGTCAATTCTATTTTTTTTCAAAATTTTACTGAATGTTGAAACCAATATTTTTTGAAAGATAAAAGTAGTTTAAAGCCAATATCTCAAAGTTTTGAAAAGATATTTGAGTCAAAACTCAATTTTTACCAACTTTTTTTTATTTTTTTTTTAGGTTTTTATATTTTGTAAAAAAACTGTCAATTCGATTTTTTTCAAAATTTTATCAGATGTCAAAAACATTATTCTTTGTTGCACAAAATTGTTTTGGAGATGAAATCATATTTTAGTCGTAAAATTTTCGAAGTGACAAATTTTTTTTTTCAGTTTTTTTGATTTATAAAAAAAACCGTTAATTGAATTTTTTTCCAAAAATATAATTGTTTTGTATCACGTTACAATATATAATACAAAATTTAATTCAAGTCTCTAACGTCATTGGTTCATGAGATATTTAGGGTTAACCAAAATTTTCACCTTTTTTTTAAACTGCTATGGTAAAAAAACCACCCACGCAATTTTCTTGAGAGCCCTTTCTGCATCTTTCTGCCTTATTATCTGTATAACAAAATTTATTTTAAGTCGATATCTCTTCTGGTTCTTGAGCTATGGACGACGAAAAAAACGTCGCGAACGTACGGACGTACGTACACACGCACGCATAGACATCTTTCTAAAAATCTTTTATTTCGACTCTAGGGACCTTGAAACGTCGAGAAATGTCAAAATTTTCAATTGGTCAAATCGGACCCATTACAATAACTTCCTATGGGAAGTTAAAAATAGATTAACATCTGACTTTATTTTGTGATTAACGAACTCAAAGAAGGTTAGCATGATTTTTATATAAATATTATTATTACAGACAATTGTATAGGTCGTTGAAATGAAGTACCAAAAGTACTAGAAGTAAACTATTTACTTAAAAGTGTAGAAAATTTGCTACAAACAAGATTGTTGCGTTATAATTGAACGCAACAAGTTCTTTTACTTTTTAATTTTAATTTTTAATAAAAAAAACGATGCATCTTGCATCCACTTTTACACTTTTGTTTTGTTTATTTTATTCAATTTGACAAATGTCACAATTCCTTCTACACGAGGATGAGAGAGAGCGGGACGGCCATAGTCCTTCTGACCATGGTTCTCTCTGTCATTTTCGTGAGGAAAAATAATACCAAGTTTAGTTTCAGATTCCGATAGAAGGATGGTTTCCATGGAAGTGAAACCAAACCAGATGGACGGTCTGGTCGATACGTAAAGTTTCATGAGAAGTCACTCCAAAGGGAGAATGGCCTACGGCCCAACTTAAAGTTTTATGAAAATTGTAAATTTATATTTTTTGGTTAAAATTCATTTTGCACATATTTAATTTCTTTTGTTTACATTGCTAATTTTGTTTGTTTAACGTTTATACTATTGAATTATTAATTATTTGTAAAACTCTAAACAAATTGTATGGACTGATGGACGGTTAAGTTTCGGGTAACTTAGTTCGGGGTTTAGTTAACAGATCCAAAATTGTTACTAGTTTGTTTTTCTTTCCTTTCGTGCGATTGTTTTAAAGTTAAAGTAAAAGTTAAGTTAAAGATTTTTCTCAATCTTAAATTTCTTAGTCTTTGTTCGATATCAAGTAGTCAGTGGGGGTGGCTGAATGCAGCTCCTGGAATCGTCGTGACCTGGAAGAGAATCCAGCGGGCGGCGAATTCCAGGATGACTTGCATATAGCTGTGAGAGGAAATGGCGAGTAAGCAGGATCGCGAGTATTTCATCACAAGTTGAGATCAACAAGCCGATCTCCGATTGGCTGTTGATGATGTGATTGAAATCCGCCACTCCATATTGGCTGAAAGCTAAAATGGCGGGAGATGAAAAGAAGAGACAGGACAGATCGTGGAATCTGGCCGTCAATTCTTTACTAGCATTCATAGTGTTTAGAGACAAGAAATTTTTTTGGGTGATATAAAACAAAGATTGTGAAAGAAATAAAAAAAGATTGAGAAAAATTAGAAAAAATAAAGGTGAATAGTGTCGTGGAAAAAAAAAATAAGGAAGAGAAACTAAATTAGGAAAAAAAAAAGGAAAGGAAAAGAAAGGAAAGAAGGATCAAGTTGGGGATCATAGAGGAAAAACTGGAAAAGAAAAGATAAGTAGAAAATTTATTTTTGGTTCTAATTGGTTTAATTCTTTGTTTCAATCCCGAAATTTTATTTCTGGGGATTAAGACCTAAACGGTCCATTGTCCATACAGTTTTATTTAATGTTGAAAAGATCCTGAGTTTTAGTCCTACTCTTGTAAGGTTTCTCAGGCATTCTTAAATAAATAACTTTAATCAAAAAGGTATCCATTTTGTTCTTTTTTTATTTCTATAGTGGTTTTCTTGTTGTGTTGGTGTTTCTTCTCGTGGTTCTTGTTAAAAAGGTTTGCAATTTCCTTTTTTTTTATTTCAGGAAAAAAAAATTGCTGGCGCCCTCTTTCTTACGAAACGTAAGAACGCCCCTGTGGCAATCACTTATTAAATTAATAATTTTGATATCAAATTGATATCACAATCATCCGCAACTTTAATTAATCGATTCGTCGATTAATTGTTCATTGCTGAACTCACCCCTTACTGAGCTCGTCGTGGTGGCAGCACTTGAGTTGCTGCCTGTTGCAATTTTTGCCCTCGCTTCTTCGCCGCTGTTATTTGACAGATCGGCACATTGCATTTCCGATATCGCGGTTATTTGTTGAAGTGTTTTCTTTTCGTTTCTTTTTAATTTTGTTTAATTTCATTTCTTTCAATTTCGATTTTGTTTTTTTTTGTATTATAAAAATTATCGGGCAAATAAAATTGCAACAAATTGGCGCCCAACGTGGGGCCTGTGAAAGAAAAATTACTTGTTGTTTTGAGGATCGTGTGCGGTGTCTTGGTGTCTGGTTTTCTTTTTTCCTTTAGCTAAGTTTTGTGAACTTTTGTTCTTTTGTTTTACATTGAAATTGTTACTAATTCTTTTTGCTTTTTATATAGGATATTTGTGAGTTGAATAAAGGAAAAATCTTGAAACAGCGGTGGAAATTCTTCAAGTTGAAAGAGGATAAATTACGGAAAAACTTGTGTGACGGGGAGTGAAAACAGAGGTGGAAATTATCCAGTTGATTGGAAAGGTTTTCAGTATTAAATTGAGTGAGTGATTTTCTTTTTATTTTGTTTTTCTTGTTTTCCACTTTTATAATTTTATTGACAAAAATTACATACATACATATATTTATTTATATACATACATATATAGATTAAGTGATAGTTCAGATTTGGGGGTTGATTTTGAAGGTGACCTTTTAATCATTCCGATATATCTATATATATATGTATACAGAATACATATATTCAATTTTCATAATTTGGCGTTAATACTTTCAAGTTTTTTTTTCATTATTCTTTTCGTGTTATATTAAATTTTAGTCAGTGATAATATCTTTTATTGGTGTTACCACATTAACGTTTTTATTTTCTTAAAAATTGATTTCAATAATAATTTTTTTTTGGTGTTACGATTTCGCTTTTGTTACTTATATTAAAAATTTATTCGCGCTTTTTGTGGTGTTACCATATTGGTTTTTTTTGTAGGTTTTCTTTAAATTTATTCGAATTTTTGCGTGTTAATAATTTCAAGTTTTTTGTTATTGACGGTTCTTTGTTTTCGTGCGGTATTAAAATTTATTTAATTTTGATATCATTTTTATTGGTGTTACCAGAGTATTTTTTTTTTCTTCTCTTCGTATTCTTAAAATTTATTTTAAATAATTTTAGTTATCATACTGATTTTCTTGTAGTTTTCTTTAAATACATTTGTTTCTTTTTCTTTACTGGGGTTACCATTTTAACTTTTATTTTGTTTCCTTAAAATTAATTTTAAAATAATTTTTGCTGGGGTTATTGTATTGATTTTCTTTTAGGTTTTCTTAGTTTTTTTTATTGGTGTGACCATAATATTTTTTTGGCTGCTTAAAATTAATTTGAATATTATTATTTTTTTTTTTGCCGGTGTTATCATATTGTTTTTTGTTGGTTATCTCAAAATTTATTTGAATCTACTTTAGTGGTGTTGCCATATTTTCTTTTTCTATTGCTAATTTTTTTGTTGTTATTGGATTTAGTTATTATTTTTTTTTCTTCTCATTGCTTTTAATTTCGTTTTGCATTGAGGTTGAGATTTTCCTTAAGATTCTCTTTGTTACAAGCATCGATCGTTTTATTAATTTGATTGGGCATAGTAGTCATCGTTGTTTTGTTCCAGTTAAAGGGTGTTTTTGTTTTCAACGTTTTTAAATAAAATTTGTTTTTGTAGTTTTCTTTTGGAAATACTTTTCTTTTGTCAGGATGGATATAAACAGGCTTTCTAAAGAAGAACTTGTTTATGAGTTACGAGCGCGGGGGCTAAAGGAAGGGTCTAAGGTGGATGAGATGAGGATGACTCTCAGGGCTAGTCGCATGTTGGAACGGACTGGTTCAATTTCTTCGGATAGTCCTCACTATCCATATTCATTTGAAGAGGATTCAAAAGCGGTTAGGGCGAAAATTTTAGAAATTAGGGATTTGCTTCCAAGTGTTTCGAAAAATCCGAAGTCGTCGGATTATCAGAAAGTGTTGACAAAAATCGAGTGGTCGTTAGGTAGGATCTCTTGGGCTAAGGCTGAATCTTCGGATGAGGTTAACGAGGTAGCGGATTTAAGGGGGGAAATTTTGCTTTTGATGGCGAAATTGTCCGAGGTTGAGGAGGTGATGGAACCTCCCAAAAATGTAAATAATAATAATAATCAATCTAACCAATCAACAATGTCGACAGCAGATTTGGATGCGCCAGCTGCGTCAGTCGGCCAACGAACGAGCTCTAGTGGGTTCCAAATACAGGGTGATACACCCCGTGACCGGAACCCCGAGCGACCATACAAGTGGAACGTGCAGTTCTCTGGTGAACGGTGTGGTTCATCAGTGAACTCTTTTATTGAAAGAATCGAGGAATTAAGGGAAGCTCGTGGTGTTTCTGAGGAAGCAATTTACAGGTCAGCGGTGGATTTGTTTACGGGGAAGGCGCTCCTCTGGTTTAGGGCGATTAGGGACACGGCTTCAACATGGAAAGAGTTGGTTAGGGAATTGAAGTTGGAGTTTTTGCCCTCCAACTATGATGATCTCTTGTTGGATGAGGTCAGGCGTCGAACCCAGGGTAAGGAAGAGTCAATAGGCATGTACGTTGCGCTCATGCAGACTCTTTTCAAACGTTTTTCGGAGCCTCTGAGTGAGAATAGAAAGTTGGCTATTCTCATGAAGAATATCGCTCCATTTTACCAGACACAGCTAGGTTTAGCTGACATTAAGTCAGTCAATGATTTGGTGGCCTTGGGCAGAAGGCTGGAAACCATTAGGGCAAATGTCGAGTCTTTCGTTCCTCCACCCTCTTATCGCAACAGGTCGGCTTTGGAGCCGGATGTTGCTTATATCGCCTCGGTATCGGATACTCGAGCTGCGGTTAATCCTGATCCCCCACCCAATAGAAACAATCGTTGTTTTAAGTGTAACAGGGAAGGCCATTTCGCTAATACCTGTTCCGCTCCTAGGCGCTGTTTTGGTTGTGGTAATATAGGGACCACAAGACAAAATTGTAGACGCTGCTCGTCGGGAAACGGGCAACGGACTCTTGGGCCAGCAGGGCAAGAGCGCCGGCGTCAGAGTTAGGGAGGTTGCCTGCTGGCGACCAGTTGGCTTTCAAAGTTAGGTTAGGTTTCACATTAGATTCAAGCGGTATAGATAGACGTCCATTTTTAGGAGTTAATATTTATGGTTTTAGGTTTTTAGGATTATTAGATTCTGGAGCATCGCGAACGATTATTTGTAGGGACGCATGGCAGGTGTTAAAAGATTTAGGGTTACAATTAGATAGTTCAAATGTTAGGGAAGTTCATTTAGCAGATGGTGCAAGTATAGGAGTGTTAGGAATAGTTAAATTACCCATTGTTGTAGAGAGTAGGTCAATTTTGATTGAATGCTTAGTCATTCCCAACCTACCGCATGCTTTGATTTTAGGTGCCGATTTTTGGGCATTATCGGGTATAGTCCCGAATTTACGTTCGAACATGTGGAGTTTTTCGAGCCAGGAGATAGTGGCTTCGATAGATACTACGTCTATCACAGAGAGGGCTTCCCCAATTGTTCTCATTAGGAAAAAAGATGATAGTTTTAGGTTTTGTGTCGACTTTAGGAAGGTTAACCAGGTTACAGAAAGGGATGCGTATCCGTTGCCGATAATTTCGGCTATTTTAGATAAGCTTAGGAATGCCAAATTTTTAACATCGTTGGACATTAAGTCCGCTTACTGGCAGATTCCAATGGCATTGGAATCGCGGAAGTACACTGCCTTTACGGTACCTGGTAGGGGTCTCTTTCAATTCAAAAGAATGCCTTTTGGATTACACAACGCGCCTGCAACATGGCAGCGTTTCATCGATAGTGTTTTAGGGCCTGAGTTGGAACCATTCGTCTTCGTGTATCTGGATGATATTATTATCGTCACAGATACATTTGAAAAACACTTAGAGATTTTAGGCGAGGTTCTTAGGAGATTACGAGAGGCAGGGTTGAAAGTAGGCCGCGACAAATGTAATTTTTGTAGACCTTCACTCAAATTCTTAGGTTATGTAGTCGATAAAAACGGGTTACACGTGGACCCAGAAAAAGTAGATAGTATGGTGAAAATACCTGCACCTAAAAATGTAAAACAAGTTAGGAGTTTCATAGGGACAGTTTCATGGTACAGACGCTTCGTACCGAATTTCGCAACATTAGTTAGGCCTTTGACAGATTTGTTGAAAAAGAGTAGGAAATTCGTTTGGTCACAGGAATGTGAAGATAGTTTCAGGAAAGCAAAGGAATGCTTAATCACGGCTCCAATTTTGACATGTCCAGACTTCAAGCTTCCATTTGTCGTTCAGACAGATGCATCCGACTACGGCATCGGGGCCGTACTCACCCAAACATTTGAAGAGGGGGAAAAAGTAATTTGTTACTTAAGTAGGTCACTCAATAGGAGTGAAAGAAATTATTCCACTACGGAAAAGGAATGTTTGGCAGTTCTATGGGCGGTCGAGAAGTTACGGCCTTATATCGAAGGAGTTCGGTTTACGGTCGTAACGGATCACTATTCCTTAATTTGGTTGAGCAATCTGAAAGATCCACAAGGTAGACTTGCGCGTTGGGCAGTTCGGCTCCAACAGTTTGATTTTGAAATCATCCATAGGAAAGGGAAAGAACATGTAGTACCAGACATGTTATCTCGGGGAGTTCCAGAGTTAGCTGGGATTTCAGATGAGGATAAGGACCCTTGGGTGACTAAGATGGTTTCTTCAGTTGAGTCTAATCCGTTAGCTTTTCCGAATTGGAGAGTAGATAATGGGAAGTTATACAAATTTGTAAAGTCAAATCATGTGATCGTGCATGACAATAACGAAGAGTGGAAGTTAGTAGTAGGAAAGAAAGATAGGATAGGAGTTTTGAAAGAGTGTCACGATAGTCCATTAGCGGGACACATGGGTGTTAGAAAAACGTTCGCGAGAGTAGGAGCTAAATATTATTGGCCTAAGATGAGAGCAGACGTCATTAAATATGTTAGGAAATGTAGTATATGCCAACAAGTGAAACCGATCAATGACAAGCCAGCCGGTCTTATGACTGAGAGAGTAGGAGCATCATCTCCTTGGGAGATGATTAGTGTGGATTTAGTAGGGCCCTTACCTAAGTCCAATAGAGGATTTATGTACATTTTAACAGTAGTAGATTACCTTACCAAATTTCCTTTATTGTTTCCACTTAGAACAGCCACCGCAAAGGCGGTATGTAAAGAATTAGAAGATAATGTTTTTCTGTTATTTGGAGTTTCCAAGATTGTCATTTGTGACAATGGTCCACAGTTCAAGAGTAGGGAGTTAAGGACACTTTGTGAGGGTTATTCGTCGAAAATTAGGTTTACTCCGCATTATCATCCACAGGCTAATCCTGCCGAGAGGATTAACCAAATTATTAAAACAACTTTAAGAGCGTATGTTTCAGAGAATCACCGAGTCTGGGATTCTCAGTTAGCTAAGGTAGCTTGTGCTATACGCACATCCCAACATGAAGTTCTAGGTGTTAGTCCGTACTATGCAAACTTTGGAAAAGAGATGTCAACGAGTGGGAATTACGAAGGTATTAGGAGTGAGAGTATTGAAGGGAATAGGAGAGTCGAAGGAGGAACCATTGAGGAACGGTTCAGGAAGTTAAGAATAGAAATAGCAGCAAAATTAAAAGTAGCGGTTAAGAAGTCCGCCGAGACATACAATCTCAGGAGGAGAGATACTCAATATCTCCCGAATGACCTCGTATGGCGAAGAAATTTTGTTTTGTCCGATGCTGCAAATTACTACGCGGCTAAATTGGCACCAAAGTTTGTGGGCCCTTTTAAAATCTCAAAAAGGTTATCTCCCTGGACTTATGTTCTGGAAGATGACAACGGCAAAGATCGTGGCACTTGGCACATAAAAGATCTGAAGCCATTTACGTCATTAGCGGAAAACGAATAAATATTGGAAGTCCCTTTTTAAGTAATCTTGTTTGTATTATGAACAAACACCTTTTCAAGGAGGAAAGGGTGGGATTTGTTGCGTTATAATTGAACGCAACAAGTTCTTTTACTTTTTAATTTTAATGTTTAATAAAAAAAACGATGCATCTTGCATCCACTTTTACACTTTTGTTTTGTTTATTTTATTCAATTTGACAAATGTCACAATTCCTTCTACACGAAGGTTCAAGTTCAAAGAGACTGGGCGGTCGACAACATGAAGCCTTAGTTAATAAATATTGTTAAAATGTATAAATAAATAGATATCATTTGATCTATAACGTCAAGATGGCCAAATTGTAATAGTTAATAAGTGTTAAGGTATTGCATGCTTCCATTTTCATCATTATATCATTACCTTTTTGCTGTTAGTCTCTAAAAATTCATATTGCCACTATTTAATGTATTATATCAAAAACCAATCGTTTTTGCTGCTTTATGTCATTTCTCCTATGCTGATCGTTATTTCTGTTGTATATACTTTAATATCTTTGTTTAAATATATTTAACTGAGTTTAGAAATACAGAATAATAAACAAAAAAAAACAGTTGTAATTTGAATGCGAAACGGAAAAGACGTGTTCTATTTGAAATTAGAATCTGGTACTAAACTAAATCTAAGATCATTCCATTATATCTTTCGGATAGAAAAGAACACGTAGCGTCTCCGACTCTACTGGGTTTGACTATTTTCATGTTTTTTTTTAATTTTAATTTTTCCATAGAATGAAACGATACGGTGGTGCGGGTTCAATAAAAATGTTGTATATCTTATTAAATTAAAAAAATATAACTTAAGCTTTAATCCTCTTTATTTAAAATTAATAATAAATCAAATGTGGTAAACATTGATAAGAGTGTTACAAATATAAATTTTTAAACATCTTATTAAAAATGTGTATATGAATAGAATAAACCTATTTTATTCCTTAAAAGATTCTTTTGTTCGTAACTTGACTTTCAAACCTCTCGGGTAGTTTCGTATAAAATTCTGTTAATTAAGTTCGTTAAATGGATTTCGAAAAGGTCTTGAATAAATGTGGCGATTACAGTAGATATCAATTCTTATTACTAATATCGTTTGGTGTATTGAATATATTTTCTGCATGGCATTACTTTGCACAAACCATTGTAGGGTTTACTCCACCCCACTGGTATGATATTTTATTTTTGTTTTGTTTTTAAAATAAGGTTTAACCTATATTTTGTGAAAATATATAAATATTTGTATGTGTATGTATACATAAAATAGTTATTTGTTGTTTTTAAAACTGAGTTTTAAATTTTCAATTGGCAATCGAGCTATACTTTTTGGTTTTAGCTTTGATATCAATCTATCAGGTCGAGTTTTTGAGATATTACTTTTGAGAATTTGAGAAAAGAAAAAATAATTATGTTTGTCTTTTTGAGACTATGTTAATTTATAGGCAACTAGTTTTGTAAAAGTATTAAAATCATTAAATCATGCTTTCAATAAAATATTGAAGAAATATATAAAGTTAATGTTGAAAAGGAGTACTTTTAAATTGGAACATAATATAGCTAAAATCGAAGTTTAGAGTCATGACCAAAAATCAACTCTAAAACGTATTTTTCAATACCATTACTTCAATGTTTTTTTTCAAAATTACATAAATACACAAAGAAGTCGCCCAATCATAAATTAATGATAATTTTCGGAAGCTAAGTAAGTTACTAAAAATTTTCAAACTATATGCTATATTTTATTACCTATACATTTTTTAAGTTTCCTGAAAAGTTTTATTTTAAAAACTTGACCTGAGTAATTACAATTTAAAATTCGCGACAAAAAATTTTTTGGTAAAGTAGTATTTGATTTTTTTTTCATCGTAGGCAAAGTTTAATTAATGAGTCTTAAAATTTATTTCTGTTATCATTTATTTGTTTGATCTAAGCAACTTGTTGTTTGTGTTCATTTTAACTTCTTTTGTATGAATTAACATCTGTTCAATTAAAAAAAAATATAGGAACACTTTTGTATTGTTCAAATTTTGTTTTTGAGCGAGATTTACTTATAGGTGAATGTATTAAAAAACAATTTGATTCAAGTTATTCAAAAATCGAAGACAATAGTATTTGAAATTTATTTAAGCAAAGCATGAAGAAAATATAGAAAACATTGAGCACACAAATTTGAATTGCCACACCTAAATAAAGCCGAAATATACACAAAGACATATTTTTATATTATATATTTTCAAAAATATTCCAAGGCAATTTCAAGGCCATATCTTTTCCGTTTTCCTAGCAATGGATGTTTGTTATTCAAAACGCAATTTTAATTGAAATATAAACTAAGTACTCTTGGATATATTTACTCTATGACGATGTACCATATTTTATATTGAATAGAAATTTACTATATTTGACTAAAGACAATAAAACAGACTTTTTTTTAAACGACGCCATTTCGTTGGATATGATATTTTGAGAAAATTGAAGGTTACCTTACAGGAAGTACATTTCATTTTAACGATAATGGGCAAGTTCAGAAAACACAAGGGAATTCATTGCAGTCAACTGCATTCTTTGAACGTAAATTTTCACCAAGGCAACTCGGAACTTTACTTCACAAACTTGTGACTTGTGACTTGTATTTTGTATTGTAAAGAAATATTACTTATTTCTTTTCCAATTTGAAATTGGTACTAAAGCTGAACTTTATTACTCTTTAATTTATTTAATTTCTACCCAATTCCAGTTGAATTAAAAAATATGATTAGCTGTCATTTTGACATAAATGGACTTGACTTCATAATTAGGGAGATTTTTCTTGACTAACTTTCCCGTCAACTTTCCAATGAAGTTGGCTTAATTGGAAGGTAATTTTTTGGCAGCTAGACAAAAAAATACTATATAAACTTGCCTTACTTTCAAGTCCCTTATGTCATCTGAACCTGCCCAGTTTTAGATTCTTTATTGTCTGGAATCTGGTCGCAGTAAAGAAGACTGTTTTCGGGCCCTTAAACACAAACGCATCAATTGCTGAAATATTGATGTTTGTATTGAGTACTTTTCTTCCAAAAACTTTCCGAAAATAAGTACACTTTATAAAGTAAAGAGAATAAGTTTTGAAGTTATAATTTTGCTTAAGATGCGTCAAAATTGTATTGCTTCAAGAATTCAGTCATAAAATTTTTGGATCAAGATTTACTTTTTGTTTGTTTTGCTTACCCTAATTTCTTCATATTCAAATTTTAATGAAAATTCTATGAATTAAGAATACATATCAGTTTTTAACTCAAAAACGTCATTTTTGCGTGTTCTTAATTTTTAGTATGTGTGGCTACACTTTTCATCAAAATAAAAAATGAAAAAAAATGAAGATCTAAATAAATAATAAATTGTATTAGGTATAAAGATAATAATGCAGAAAAATACAGAAAGGGCTCTCAAGAAAATTGATTTTGTGGTTTTTTTACCATAGCAATTTGAAAAAAAAGGTGAACATAGTGGTTAACCCTAAATATCTCACGAACCAATAACGCCAGAGACTTGAATTAAATTTTAAATTATATATTGTAACGTGATACCAAACTATTATATTTTTGGGAAAAAATTTCAATTGAAAAAAAAATATTTGTCACCTCGAAAATTTTTCGAACAAAAATTGATTTTATCTCCAAAACAATTTTAATGAATGAAGAATAACGTTTTGAACATCTGGTAAAATTTTGAGAAAAAAAAACCTAAAGAAAAATTAACAAAATTTGGTAAAAATTAATTTTCGACACAAATATCTTTTCAAAAATTTGAGAATATTTCTTCCAACTAATTTTAACTTATAAGAAATATTGTTTTCAACATTCAGTAAATTTTTGAAAAATATCGAATTGACAGTTTTTTTTGCAAAAATTAAAAAAACTTTTTAAACAAAAATTAACAGAAGTTTCAAAAATTTAAGATTATGGCTTCCAACTAATTTTTACTTATAAGAAATATTGTTATCAATATTCGATTAAATTTTGAGAAAAATCGAATAGACAATTTTTTTACAAATAATAAAAACCTAAAAAAAAATAATACTAAACTTTAAAAATGTTGGCTTTAAACTTATTGTATTTTACAGAAAATATTGTTTGCGATATTCAATAATTTATAAGAACCCAACAGTTTCATAAAAAATAAAATCTACAAACAAAAGTAATCAAATTTGGTAACAATTGATGTTCGGTTCTCGATATCTCGTGAACAATAGAAGATAATATTGACTTCAAATTAATTTCAATTTATATTTGTTTACCTATATAATAAATGAAAAGTTTTAAGAAATGCTACTAAAATTGGTAAACATTGTTTTTCGACTAAAAATCTCGTTTAGAAATTTGAAATCAAATTTTATCATTATGTGCAAAATATTTTTGGTAGTTTTAAAATCTTTTAGAATAATTCAACTGACAACTTTTTTTAACAAAATACGAAAACCTACAAACCTTTTAAGCAAGACAAATCGACAGACGGGATGGATAGGAAGTTATCAGCGTGGATCGCATCCCAACCTTTTTTTTTAAAGTTTTATAGCTGCACACTGAAACGAACTTAAGAGCTTATAAATCCGTAGTTGATGTAGGAGTTTAACTTAAAAAGATCGCTGAATTTCCTAGGAGTAATCTTACCTTAAACTAGTATTGTTTGTTCACACTTTGACTTAACAGATAGTTTTTCAAAATAAACGCGCACAGTCTTAATGATTTTTTAAAAACTTTTTAACTTAGATACTAAAATTGGGTGCCTAAGCTTAAAACATGTCCTAAAGGATGTATGAATGTACAAAAGGTTGTCAAAATTCATCTAAGTTTTTATATATATATTTGTATTAGCACTTTGACTTAGATGGGGAATATTTAAAAAACGGTTTGAATGTTTTGATAAGTCAGTTTTGATAAAAGAATAAAACAATTAAGATTAAAATTCAAATAATACTCTTCCTTTTTCTATGTTATGCTATCTTCTTTATAATTAACAACAGTTCTATGTTAGATCTTACAAGTTAAAAGTTTGTTGATTGTTCTTTAATTATTGATTCATTATTTTTTTATTATTTATATTTATAGGTGCTCTCATGAATCTTTCTCAAATTTATCATTTGTTGATATTGAAGCAATCTATTCAAAATTTGAAAGACCATCATGTACCAAGCTGATAAAAGTAGATGCTGGATTAGAGCCATATTATACTGCTTCTGAAGAAAAATGTACCGAATGGATTTACAACTTCGATTTTGGTTACAAGAGTATTTCCGTAGAGGTAAATTTAACATTGACACGTACCACGAATAAACATTTTATTGAGCTTTTTCATATTATTGAAAATCAAATGTTTCTTTTTAAAATTCGAAAAAAAAGATGTAAAGATTTTTGAGCATGATGAAGCATGGTTTTGAAAAATATTGAAAAAATATAAAAATAATATTTAAAACAGATATTTTTAAAATTTGGGCAGATAGTTTAAACCAAAGTTCGGATTCAAAATTCGCATTAGAAATTAAGTCCAAAACTTATTTTTCAAAACTTTGAAAGCGTTTAATTAAAGATTTCTCAAAACTTCGTATAGAGTCAAATTAAGATTTGTTACTATTAAGAATTTCTTGAAATTATGTCAGATACTTATTACTTTCTTAAGGTGGTGCTACAGCCCGGGGCGGATTTGGACCTTTACAAACAAGCGTCTACAGCTAGCTGTATCGAGTTTCACACGCCAAGTTGGTTGAGGTCCTCTTCCACCTGCGTGCACCACCTGAGTCGCAGTCTTCCTCTACTACGCCGACGTCCCTCGGGATTGGATTCGAAGAACTTCCGGGCTGGAGCGTTGATGTCCATTCGCTCTAAAGGACCCAGCCTTCTATGTCGGTGGACTTTTATTCTTATAACAGGTCAGTGTCGCTGTACAGCCCGTACAGTTCGTCGTTGTATCTTCTCCTCTACTTTTCATCTATGCAGACGGGACCAAAATTCAACTGATATAATTTTTCTCTGGAAACATCCTATGGCGCACTCATCTTTCTTTGGGGGGGTTCAAGCCTCAGCTCCATAAATGAGAAACGATATGATGAGTGTCTTATAGATGGTGATTTTAGATGATCGAAAAAGTACTTCACTACTCAATTGCCTTCTAGGTCCAAAGAAACAGCGATTTGCAAGAGTTATTCTTCGTTTGATTTCAGCGCGTGTGTCGTTGTCTGAATTAGTTGCAGTGCCTAGATAGACAAAGTCCATAACTACATTAGATGTTCGATAGTGACATTTTGTCCAAGACGTGCGTCGTCGTTCAATGTCCTTTTTTGATGACAGCATATTCATGGTTTTTCAATCATTGACCATTAAACTTATCTTCTCCGCTTTCGTCGCAATGCTTAGAAACGCAACACTGACATCACGCTTTGATCTTTCAATTATGTTTATATCATCGGCGTATCCGAGTAATTGGATGGAACTTTAGAAAATTGTTTTGACAGTTGACGGTTGAGTTTTGCACAAATTTTTCCAGAACGATGTTTATTATTTATTGTTAAAAAGTATGCGGTGTTTACCTTAGTCTCAAAAACATCATTTTTGGTTTTCTTTAATATTCAAAAACTTTATGTGATAGAAAAATGTTATGGTAAGATTAGAATTCAAGACACCGCTGTGCGTTAAGAAAGTGTTTGTTTTGGTTGTGAGATAGAAAATAAACTTAATTTTATCAACCGCTGAGATATGAGGTTTCGTCACTTACATATAGTACATATGTATTTTTGAAGTGACAAACAATTTCTTGACGATCTTCGTTTAAAAAATATTTAGAAGTTAAATACTTCTTTACATCTACATATCTATGTACATATGTAGAATTCGGTTCAAAACCATTTCTGAGAGCTATGAACTTTAAATCTCTGTTTTTTGCTACTTTTGTAGAATCTCGTAACCAATTCTGACATTTTGCAAATAAAATTTTAAAAAATCATTTGTTTGCATGTCAATTTATTCTTTAAGTGAATGTAAACATTCTTTCTCTTCAAGTTGCTGTTATTTTTAATCATTCTACATTATTTCGTTACATTATACATGAATATATTAGTGTTGTGCTACATGAACATAGATCTTTACTTGAATAAACCGTTTGGTTTCAATTTCATACACTTTACAGATAATGGAAAACTTGAATCACCTTAATTACCAACATGCATTCAAATTCCAAAAACCTATGGAATCTCTATAATTTTAGATGATGCCCGTAATTTATACGGTACAAACAATTACATTGCTATGAGTGATGTATGCTGCTTAATTTTTGCAAGAAATCGCGTGTCTAGCAGATTTACTTATAAGCTTAATGTCAAGAACATGCGACATGCAACAATATTTATAATATGCAGTTGAAAATGAAATGGTTTTGAAAAGATTGTTTTAAACAAGGAAATTCTTTATATTGCTTCAGATGTAGTCTAGGCAAATTATATATTCACATATTTACTTCGAAAAAATGCCCACAGCTGAACTTTTGGTGAAGAGCTTTATTTATACGTCCTTAACTCTCCCTTAAAATGCCTTAAGCCCTACCTCTTTCATCTCTAAATGTTCTTTTTGTCCAAAATAAGAGGACTATTTATGGAATGTCATAAATGAACAAATGATGCTCTCCACCTAAATTCAGTAATAAGTAACTTTTCATCTTATTTTCTTGGACTATCAGTTTAAAGGCGGAGTAGAAAGCACCCGTCAATTATCTTTATTAACTTCCCATAGGAAGTTATTGTAATGGGTCCGATTTGTCAAATTGAAAATTTTGACATTTCTCGACGTTTCAAGGTCCCTAGAGTCGACATAAAAGATTTTTAGAAAGATGCCTGTGCGTGCGTGTGTACGTACGTTCGTACGTCCGTATGTCCGTACGTCCGTACGTTCGCGACGTTTTTTTCGTTGTCCATAGCTCAAGAACCAGAAGAGATATCGACTTCAAATAAATTTTGTTATACAGATAATAAGGCAGAAAGATGCAGAAAGGGCTCTCAAGAAAATTGCGTGGGTGGTTTTTTTACCATAGCAGTTTAAAAAAAAGGTGAAAATTTGGTTAACCCTAAATATCTCATGAACCAATGACGCTAGAGACTTGAATTAAATTTTATGTTATATATTGTAACGTGATACAAAACAATTATATTTTTGGAAAAAAATTCAATTAACGGTTTTTTTTATAAATCAAAAAAACTGAAAAAAAAATTTGTCACTTCGAAAATTTTACGATTAAAATATGATTTCATCTCCAAAACAATTTTGTGCAACGAAGAATAATGTTTTTGACATCTGATAAAATTTTGAGAAAAATCGAATTGACAGTTTTTTACAAAAAATAATAACCTAAAACAAATAAAAAAAAAAGTTGGTAAAAATTGAGTTTTGACTCAAATATCTTTTCAAGACTTTGAGATATTGGCTTTAAACTACTTTTATCTTTCAAAAAATATTGTTGTCAACATTCAGTAAAATTTTGAAAAAAAATAGAATTGACAGTTTTTTTACAAAAAATTAAAAACCGACAAAAAAATTTAACAAAAGTTGGTAAAAATTGATTTTCGATTTAAATATCTTTTCAAAAATTTGAGATTATGGCTTCTAACTAATTTTAACTTATAAGAAATATTGTTTTCAACATTAGGAAAAATTTTGAGAAAAATCGAATTGACAGTTTTTTTTACAAAAAATAAAAACCTAAACAAAAAAATTAATAAAAGTTGGTAAAAATTGATTTTCGGCTCAAATAGCTTTTCAAAAATTAAAAATATTGGCTTCAAACTTATTTTATTTCACAGAAAATATTGTTTTTTATATTCAGTAATTTTTTTATAAAAATCCAACAGTCCGTTTTTTCATAAAAAAATAAAATCTACAAAAAATAGAACGCAAATTTGGTAAGAATTGATACATTAAGGCCTCGGCCACGCAGTAAGCGGCTGAGCGGCTAAGCGGCAAGCGGCTGAGAGGCTACTCTAAGCGACGTATGGCCAGGCACTGAGCGACTGCTTTTGAGCGATTAGTAGTTAAAGTCGAGATTGCACACACGAAATTAACAACTCAATGTTTACTTTGGCCATCTTTACTTCTTGCCGCTCAGAAAATTAAAACAGGTTTGGTTGCTGAGCGGCGCCGCTTAGCCGCTCAGAATTTTGTTTCGCCGCTCGCTCATTGCGTGGCCGCTTCTATGTGATTTCATATGTTTTATATTTTTTTTTCCGCTCAGCCGCTTACTGCGTGGCCGCGGCCTTAGATAAACTTTTAAGCAAGACAAATCGATAGACGGGATGGGAAGTTATCAGTGTGGGTCGCATCCCAGCCTCTTTTTTATGAATTGCAATCATGTTCATTTTATTATCTATTAATCTGACAGATTGGATATACTTACTACCTAAGCTAAAAGTTTGTCGTCTATAGAAAGATAAAATTTGTATCAACCATTTGAGATGATGTTATTTTTGGTCAACGTTTCCTTGTTTGAAAATTCTAAACCATTTAAGTGTTTCGCTGATGACAGTTAACTCAGCTATTCTTTTAACTGTGTACAATTTAATTCCACCGAAATTCAATGCTGTCTCCTGTCGTCAAAGCGTAACCCACGCCTAATATTGCTATCCATCTGCAGCACTTGCATTGTGGAAACTAAAGGGTTTTCCAATAAGGGCAGGTAGATGTTGAAATGGAATAAAACAAGCTGTGTGTGAGGTATTAACAATATTATTTTTTTATTTGAAAGGCGCATGTATGCGATTAAGTGTGAATTTGATATAGTTTAAATGCCCGCCCTCGCTTCTTACGGTGGCATGGATCCAAGTGGTCCAATTTTTAATTACTCTTCCCCATATGTAGATCCGGCTAAATTTGAGCGATGGCCTGTGTTATGTTCAGTTCACCTTTAGGGCATCGGTCGATTGCGGTTTATTTGCATAGACCTGCGACTTCAAGAAACCATGACCTTGATGGCCAATTCACATCAATCCTGCGAGAGATAACCTTACCCTCAAATCATTCATCAAATTTATCACCTGGTGAGCCTGGTGTTGGCTGATTGTTTACTAAACCGGTGGTCTCAAATTTGGCCACCAAACGTTGAAGAGTCGACTGTGAAGGGCCAACACGTCTACCGTAAAATGGGGCAATGCGCACAACGTTTGCGTTAAGGAAGTTTTATCATTTGAACGTGCTGTTCAGTCGTGTAACTTGCCATGATGACAACTGAATAATAAACAAAAGGTTTGACAGATGTCACCAAAAAAAATGGCCGCCACGGGACCAAAACCTGCCGGCACCAATTAACCCGGCTTTATTAACCCGGTTCGTGTACCAGAGATCAACTCTTATGGTCTCTTCACATATTAAACATTGCTTAAAACGGTGCTAGATGCTTAGGATTTCTAAGACACGGTGCAAGACATTTTTCAACTTTTCTAAACTGATTGTTATTTACAATGCCTTCATTTGTTCAAAACTTGAATATAACTCGCATACTTTGGTATTCGCATCTAAAACAAGACGTAGAGCTCTGAAAATGATAGTCGATAGAACTGCAATAAAAACACCACCGGAATGTCTAATGTCTTTCGTTGTTTTATCAGTCCATTAAGGCAGTTGCGTTCCTCCCATCAGTTTACCCTTGAACACAATTTCTTTTTTCAACTGCACTTCAAGAATGTGGAGTACTTACTTACTTATTTAAGGTTGCGCTACAGTTCTGTGTGAACAAATAGCCTCACCCAACGAACTTCTCCATCTAGCTCGGTCCCTAGGTAGTTGTCTCCAGGTGCGCACTCCAAGTTGGGTTAGGTCACTTTCCACCGCTGTACACTGGCTTACATGCACTCTACGTGACCCAACCATCTTAGTCGTTGAACTTTTATCCTTATGGCTAAGCCTACGTCGCTGTACATCCCATACAGCTCGTCGTCCTATCTCCTTCTCCACTCACCTTCTATGCATACGGGACCGTAGAACACGTTAAGAACTTTTCTATCAAAACGACCCAAGGTGCTTTCATCCGCTTTTGTTTGGGTACATGCTTCTGCACATTATAGCAGGACAGGTATGATGAGGGTCTTATAAAGCGACACTTTGGTCGCTCGAGAAAGGGCTTTACTACTCAATTGCTTCCTTTGCCCAAAAAAAAACAGCGGTTATCAAGAGTAATTCTTCTTTTTATCACATCGCTGGTGTTGTTTTCTGATTTCATAGCACATCCTATGTAGACAAAGTCCTTAACTACCTTCAAGTTACGTCTTTCGATGGTGACTTTTTAACCGAGATGTTGATACTGTAGGTCCTTTCTTATGACAGCATGAACTTTGTTTTGCCCTCATTAACCGTTTAACCCATTTTTGCCGCCTGTGCTTCAATACAAAATCCCCATTGACATCAAGCTGAGTTCTTCAGATTATGACAATGTCATCAGTATATACCAGTAATTGGACAGACTTTTGAAAGACAGTGCCCCTAGTGTTGAAGTGGGAACTCTGCAGTATTCTTTCAAGGACGATGTTAAAGAAATTGCATGACAGCGCATCACCTTGTCTTAAGCCTCTTTTGACATCGAAAGTTTCGGTTAAGTTGTTTGGAGTATAGAGCAGCGCGAATTCTCCATGGTCATCCTGCACAAACGGACGAGTTCGACAGGGATGTCAAAGCTAGGCGTGGCTCTATACAGCTCGTCCCTGTAGATTCTGTCATATGCGGCCTTGAAATCGATAAAGAGATGGGTTTTTTCCAGGTGCAGTGCTGTAGATGTTCTTATATTACGACAGAGACGATTTTGTAAGCGATGTTAAGTAGACTGATTCCTCTATAGTTGATGCGGTTGCATAATGCTCCATTTGGTGCATGCTCCAAACCAAATTATCTCCAGCTGCTTTGAAGAGCTCGGCATTCAAGCCATCTGCTCCAGCGGCTTTGCTTAACTTCAGCTTATATATGGCAATCTTTGCTTCGTCTAAGTCGGGAAGACGGTATTGTTGGCTTTCGTAGTCTATATTGAATGGAATATCCTGCCTGACAGCGGAAATCGCTTCGTTGTCCCCGGTATACAGTGTGCAGAAGTGGTCCTTCCATAGCCTTAGCATTGACTTTGGTTCCACTATGATGTTTCCACTTTCGTTTTTGCAGCCTTGCTTCGGTTCGAGGGCTATGCACTTGTCAATTTCGATTCACATGCTCATAAACATTTTGAACTTCATTTCTGCTCATGAACCTATCAACATGCTCGACCTCATGCGTCTAATGCTCTCATTTGTCCCTTCTGAGAAGTCGGTGTTCCTCTCTCCTCTTCTGCTCATATAGAGTAGCTCTCGTCCTTCTATGCAGCTCCGATTTAAATGTGGAATACTTTACCCAAATCTGCTGATATTTAAAACTTTAAGGCTAATGTAACCAAGTATGTCCTCTTAAATCCTACCCTATTTCCGTAAAACCAAAAAAGAAGTACCCAAGTTCCCACAAGTTCTTAATTCGCGGTACGCGTGCTATAAGTTTTTGTTTCTTTTTTTTTTTTTTAAATATATTCTCATTTTCAATTAATTTATTTTTAATACAATTTTATAGATGAATTGGGTCTGTGATGATGCACACAAGCTAGCCGTTGGCCAATCACTCTTTTTTATTGGATCGGTCATAGGGACAATTTTATTTGGATATTTTGCTGATCGCATCGGTCGGCTTCCTACAATGATAATGGCCAATTTATCAGGATGCATTGGAGATTTTTTGTCATCATACACAAGTTCACTTCCAGAATTTGCAGCATGCAGATTTATTTCAGGAATGGCAACCGATACTTGCTTTTATCTTATGTACATAATGGGTATGATTTATTGTTCTACAGGGTTATTTGGAGTAAAGTACTATGTAATATGATAAAAGTTTTAAATCCGGTTGGTGTCGAAATGTAGATTTTTACTATCCCGTTTCTTAAAATTCCAATTTTAAAAATCTTGCTTCTTTAAATCCGGTGTTTGTAAATTTTGCTTTTTAAAATCCTGTACATTTTAATCTCACTATTCCACTCTTGCAATAAAATCTAGTTTAATTTTTTTAAATCGCGCTTTTAAGATTCCACTTTGTTTTCTTTAAGCCCAAGTTTTAAAATCCCGCAGCTTAGTTCAAACTTCTTACCATTCCGGTTTTTCAAACCAATTCCAATTTGTGATCTTAAACAAGATTTTAGAAGACGGGATTGCAAAACTTTTATTTTTGGGGTTTTTGGAAAGCGGTATTTTAAATTGAACACCTTTTACGTACGCGTGTTTTTTGAATTTCCTTGTAGAAGAAAAATAAAAATAAAATGCTACTAATATTTAAATTTTTCTTTTAAGTATTTGAATATATACGACCATCGAAAAGAACATTCGGTCTAAATATTATTCCTGGAATTTTTTACTGTTTGGGATTAGTGATGATCCCCTGGATGGCAGTTTCTATGGGAAATTGGAGAAGTTTTCTATTTTTGGAATCAATACCAATAGCCTCAGTTGTTTTTTATGCGTTTTTCCTATGCGAAAGTGCCCAATGGTTGATAACAAGGAAAGATTATGAAGGAGCTGTTAAATGTTTAAAGCACGTTGCAAAATTTAATCGAAGAACTGTTGAAGAATCAGTTTTTAATGAATTTGAAAAATACTGCAGGAACACTATTCAAAAATGTATAGACGAAAAACACATAGACGATAACTTTTTTGGAATGTTCAGAACTCCACGTCTTCGTAAAATTACAATTATTCTGTTGATAAAATCGTAAGTTTACACCACCATTTCTTTAAAGAATTTTTCAAATTTATCATTGTTTTTTTCTTTTGTTTTTTAGAATGATTATAACAATATCCTTTGATATAGTTGGAAAGAATATGGAAGGACTTGGAACATCTCCTTTCATTCTATTTTCCACAACCTCATTGGTCTATATACCAGCTGCTCTAACCATGATATGTCTCCAAAACAGAATTGGTCGTAAAGGAATGGCATGCTTTTCGCTATTTATGTGTTCAGTTTTCACCATGACGATAGGAATAACTATTGTTAATATTAACTCCTTTGAGAATGCTACGATCTTAGCATTACTTGTGGCAGTTTCTCGTTATGGAACTGTAATAGCTTACGAAGCAGAAGCACAATATGCGGCAGAGCTTATTCCTACAAGCGTTCGAGGCCAAGGAGTGGCTATAATACATGTTGTGGGATATCTCTTCAGCTTTCTGAGTGCTTACATTTTGTATTTGGGCAACTATTACAGGTCATTTCCGTCAGTGTTTGTCAGTACTATTATGTTATTTGGATCATTTCTGTGTTTACTCCTTCCTGAGACTGTTAACAAGTAATGAATGAATGAATAATGCTTCCTTAATCAAAACATTTTTTAACACAATTTATTTATTTTTTAGAACCCTGCCTAATTATCTTTCTGAAGGAGAACAGTTTGCACGTCATGAAAAATGGTATCACTTTCGGGTTTCGAAAAAATAAAAAGGACGTAGTAATTTAAGGAAATGTGAAGTTTTGGAATTAATTACTATTTGGAGCTGATTAGATTTTATGGTTAAACATTTGATCTTTTAAAGATATTGATGAACATTAATGCCACATAACTTTACATTATAAGGATTATAGTTTTTTAAGCCTTAAGGCCTTAAGTTTATACAACAGAGTGTAGTAAAATGAAAATAAAACAAAAACACCGCCATAAAAGGCTTACAAACATTTTTTTACTCTTTTGAAGAAATTGGGTTGTAATTGGTCAGGTTAGGTTATCAAAACGCCTGATCACCAATCACCTGAACTTAATAGTTAATTTTAATAAAACAAGCCAGTGTCACTCATAGATAGCAGCTTTTCGAAGCATTAAATTCCTGGCTTTTTTTTTTCATTGTACGATGCTATTCAGGACGGAAAACTTATGAAAAGCTATGAGTACTATCGTCAGCAAAACAATTAATTGGATCGGAAGTGTGAGACAGGAAAAGAACATTGAACAAAATGAGAAAAAGTGCCGGAGACAAAACAGAGCCTTAAGCTAGAATTTGTTGTTTCTAGACTTGAATTCATGAAACACTACTGGCATTCAATGGTCCGAAATGTAATTTCTAATCCAATGACAGTGGGAATCATCTAAACCGAAAATACGCATTTATAATAAAGAAACCCTATAAAATGGTTTTTAAATATTGAGTGCAATAATGTTACTTTCTCGAAAACGATTTAAAGATATTTGTCACTGTTCGTTAATATGAACCGTACTGCCGTTAACGAAAAAGCTTTCGATCTTCAAGACATTTCTTTCGAAAAAAGGATGCTAGTCAAATTGGTGTGCATATGTGCCGGGGGAGATAGCTACATTGTACTCATTATACCGTGTCCAATTTTTAAGTAGCTATTTTCGAAACTTTGCGAGTTGAACTCAGTTTTATAGTTTTTTGCTTTAATTTTAATTTTTCCAATATTCTTAACAAGTATTGAGATCCTCAGCAGTCTCAACCTAACTTTAGATAGCTTAAATGTTTAAAGTAAAATTTGTCAATGCTTTGAGATTTAATTTTATTTAATTTTTTTTTCATACAATTCGTTGCTCTTATTAATTTTTCATTAAAAACTGAAAACTGGATGATCTTATGTTATCTAGTTTTCAAAAACTATGCATAGATTTTACTTGATTTAAAAACTAGCTTAAAGAAAAGAGCAGTGGCTTAGAAAAAAAGGTATAATACTTAACTGTCGGTATTAACGTTATTTTTTAATGCCATAGTAAAAAGGGCTGTATTGTGTTCTGAAAAAAACCGTTGTCAGTTTTTGGCGCCAATGTTATCATACTCATATGATAGGAGGTTTTTTACACTTGACGGACAGACGTCCTCTTCAAAATATTAACATCATTTCTATGCGATGGAACAACTTTAAAAACAGTTATTCTCATGATATTTGTATGTTCAGTTCTTTATTATCTGCAAAAGCTGTCAATTGCAATTCCAAAATATAAAAAAAAAATGTTTGTATGAAATTTAAAAGGTTTTAAGTCAAAGAAAGATCTTTGATCTCAATATAGAATAAATCAATTTTTACAAGATTTAAGTTTAACAATTTTTGAATTGGATTTAAAAAATTAACTAAATGTAAACAATAACTTTTTGCTTACCATAAAGTAAGTTTTATATCATTATCTTTTGTTTTGTTCGCGAGATATTTTTGTCGAAAACTTACGTTTGACAATTTTTAGTATATACCATTTTGTCTTGGTTTTTATTTTTCAAAAAAAAAAAACAGTTAATGTTCGAAAATTTTTCGTTGCTTTTAGAAACCGTCAATTGAAATTTAAAACTAAAACTTTGAATTCGACAAATCGGATCGATTCCTATGGGAAGTTTTAATAATATGTTGTTGTAACAAAAATAATATTGAATTTATTCGTAAAACCAAAAAACACCTTACATTTGATATCAAATTCATTTGCCTAGGTGGCTTATGTATATCGCAAGATATAAACGGTTTCTCAAAAAACAAAAGTACAGTTTTTTTTTCTGTGTTAACCAACTTCAAACTCAAATACTTTGAAAATCCGACCAGTGATTTTCAAAATATTTGACAAACTTTAAATGCTGAACCTCAACTTTCATTTAACACCACTTTCATTATGAACTCTCTCCATAGAAACATTGGTCATGTCTTATCATATAAGAACCGTAGAAAAATAATCTATTTAGGTATATTATATAAGTCTGTTCATAAAATTTCACACAAAAGTACATATAATATAGTTAAAATATTTTTTTTTTAAGTTTTAAGATTTAAAAAAAATCATGCAAAAAGAAAGAAAAGAAAAAGAAAACTTAATTAATTATTTTTCTTCGAAAATTGTCAAAGCAATTTCTTTTAATTTGTTCTTAGGTCGCGTTTCCATTTCCAAGAAAACTTCTGAAATAAATGTCTGATAGTCTGTCCGACAGTGAATTGCAAGTGGAAACTACCAAGCAAGTTCTATCGCGACAGTACTTTCATAACTTCTTGCGAGTATTTAAAATAAATAAATTAGGTGGCGCAACAGTCCATGAAGAACCAGGGCCTAGTGACTTACAACTCTCAACCATCCCCGTGTGCGAGTAATGTTGTCAGAGAGATGGAAGGGACCTACAGTTTATATGCCGAATCCGAACGGCTAATTTGAGAAAGCACTTTTCATGAAAAGAATTACTCTAGGAGGATTTGTCAATTCCTCGCAAGAGGCAATACCCGTGAAAAAAAGTTAGGTGGCACAGACAGGGATTGAACCCAAGACCCCTTTCCATGTTTTTTAATTGCTAGTTTAAACACTTTTGCATCGACTCACGACAGTTCTTGCAGCGTATCGAAACAGTTTCGTATATCTCGCGCAAGTGGCTGGTTGACGTCTTTAAATATTCCTCGTGTAGACAATCGTATAAAGCTTGGCATACTTCCGCAACAATTTTTGATATATTGGATACAGAAATTCTAAATAAATACATCACGGAATTGTATGAATCACCTGAAAAAATGATTATCAAAGATCCAACCTGCTAAATGCGTACCTATTGTCGTTAAATTATATGTACATACCAGATGCTAAGAATCGCAGAGTCAACAGGAGTCTTTCCTTCGGTGATATTGACTCACGGAATCGAGGGTCTTGTTTTTTTATAATATAGGACCCACTTTCAATATCAAAACTTCCAAATCAATTGCGGTCATGCGAGTGAAATTCAAGTATTGCTGAGCATCTTCTATATTTAATTCGTTTAATAAATTACAGAAGGCACCAGCTTCCCGTTTAAATCCAATCTCGAACCCAAGTTGATCTTTTTTAACTTCCCATAGGAAGTTATTGTAATGGGTCCGATTTTTCAAATTGAAAATTTTGACATTTCTCGACGTTTCAAAGTCCCTAGAGTCGAAATAAAAGATTTTTGGAAAGATGTCTGTGCGTGCGTGTGTACGTACGTTCGTACGTACGTACGTTCGCGACGTTTTTTTCGTCGTCCATAGCTCAAGAACCAGTAGAGATATCGACTTCAAATAAATTTTGTTATACAGATAATAATACAGAAAGGGCTCTCAAGACAATTGCGTGGGTGGTTTTTCTACCATAGCAGTTTAAAAAAAAGGTGAATATTTTGATTAACCCTAAATATCTTACGAACCAAAAATGCTAGAGACTTGAATTAAATTTAATATAATATACTGTAACGTGATACCAAACAAGTATATTTTTTGAAAAAAAAATCCAATTAACGGTTTGTTTATAAATCAAAAAAACTGAAAAAAAATTTGTCACCTCGAAAATTTTACGAATACAAAATGATTTTATCACCAAAACAATTTTGTGCAAAGAAAAATAACGTTTTCAACATCTGTTAAAATTTTGAGAAAAATCGAATTGACAGTTTTTTTTATAAAAAATAAAAACCTAAAAAAAACATTACTCAAAGTTGCTAAAAATTGAATTTCGACTCAAATATCTTTTCAAAAATTTGAGATTATGGCTTCCAACTTATTTTATCTTATAAGAAATATTGTTTTCAACATTCGGAAAAATTTTGAGAAAAATCGAATTGATAGTGATCTTTCAAAAATAAAAACCTAAACAAAAAAATTAATAAAAGTTGGTAAAAATTGATTTTCGGCTCAAATATCTTTTCAAAACTTTGAAATATTGGATTTAAACTACTTTTATCTTTTAAAAAATATTGTTGTCAACATTTAGTAAAATTTTGAGAAAAATCTAATTGACAGTTTTTTTTTACAAAAAATAAAAACCTAACAAAAAAACAATACAAAAACTTGGTAAAAATTTATTTTGACTAAAAATCTATTTAATAAAACTATTTCTTTATATGAAAAATATTGTTGGTAATTTTTAAAATTTTTAAGAATAATTCAAGTAACAACTTTTTTAACCCAACACGAAAACCTACAAACTTTTAAGCAAGACAAATCGACAGACGGGATGGGAAGTTATCAGTGTGGGTCGCATTCCAGCCTCTTTTTTCTTTTAATAATAAAATTATCATCGCAGCTGCTAATCGTTGACGTTTTCTCGCCATGACATCACAATTTTAAGTAAACAACCAGATTTCTTGCGACATTAATTGCTCTCCTGGTGTAAATAAATCTGCAATAAATTGCGACAGTATGATGCGCGAGCTTCTTGCAAGACATTTATTGCAGAAGAAATTGCAAGAATTCACATGACAATGTAAACGCGACTGCAAGAAACTTCTGCAAGACTTCCGCGAGTTGACTTGCAAATGGAAACGCATGAAAATATTTTTGCTATATGCATCAATTTAGTGCTCATAAATATGTATATGAAGCGCCGGATTTAGCTTTTTTGGGCCCTAGGCCTGAAGAGTAAATGGTTCCCCTTTGCATATATACTCTTATATTGTATGGTTTACTTCATACAAAATAAAATACCTACTTAAGAAAACAAATTACAACGAATTCCATAAAACTAAAATTAATTTTATTTATAATGGTAGTAACAAGAATATGTACATATTATGCATATATATTTTTTTTACAGATTTTTACTTAATTTTTGTAATATTGTTTTCGCGCTTTTTAGCAGCGAAGTCTTTTATTAGTTCATCGAAATCTATTTCATGAAGCAAATCACTCTCAATACAGAGCAGAGATAGTGCATCAAGTCTTTCCTGCGTTATCATAGTTCGACAAGGACTTTTTAACCGTTTTAATTGACTAAATGATCTTTCCGCAGAACAATTTATCACCATCTACGTTCGGAAACGCTGATGTAATTTTTTCTTCCCACATAATCTTATATAAATTTGCTTTATTGAAAAATTTAAAATTATTGCCATTTTTATGCATAACATAACGATTTAATTGTATTTCGTCAGCAAGTTCTGAATTTAAATCTTCCGTTGACTTTTTCATTGGTTGTGCAAAGAAAATCTAATCGTTCAGAAATTTCTTTATATATTTGACTTCTGGAATCTATTTATATTCTTAACTTATCGATAGTAATATAAAAAGCGTTTATTCGAAACTTATACTTCGGACTTAAATCTACATCGGGAGCATTACCATCGGTAGCCATTTTTTTGCCAATTCGTTTTCGTGTAATCATGGAGCTGCCATCAGGTAGAAGTTCCTTAGGGCGCATTTAAATAGTGTCGAAATTATCACGCATTTTTTCCAGTTGATCGGACAATAATCTATACAAATTTGCGCATGTTAGTAGTGTTACGTATTCGCTTTGCAAAACCTTACTGACTTTTTGAAAACTTTGTAAAATAGTGTTCCAAATCACAAGCATTAAGGCAAATTCTAGTTTATTCATTTTGTTTAGTAGATCACTAGCTTCGCTCCTAGCATCTCCTTTTAATGTATCATCTTCAAAAATGTCGTTTAAAGTATCTAATAATTTATTATATGATTTAATGATGGCAAAAGTAGCTGCAGCATGAGCTTCCCACCATGTATCTGTGAGTGATTTTATCACATTTTCATTTTGAAGAGCAGATTTTAACGTTTGCCATCTACTAGTTGATGCAGAAAAAAAAATTGTAAAGCGATTGTAAGACAGAAAAAAAATCAACTGCGATAGGACAGCAATCCACAGCACAGCGACTAACAAAATTTAAAAAGTGTGATGCACAAGGTACATAGACTGCATATGGATTTGTCAGAAAATTTTGCAGTTGCATCCCTTTATACTGACCGGACATATTTGGAGCACTGTCGTATGTCTGCCCTCTGCATTTCAAAATTGATATGTTATGTTCACTCAGATACTTTAATGCTATGAGTAATACCGGATCCAGTATGAGAATGCATCTCCAAAAACGTTAAAAAGCGTTCAATAGGCTGGCCATCTTTAACATACCGCATAACAATACTCAATTAATCCACATGAGACAAATCTGGAGTAGAATCTACAGACAAGCTAAAATACCCAGAAATATTTATTTATTTAATGATTTCCTTGCTAACTCTTTGAGCCATTATTTCAATCAATTCTTCATATATAGTTTTAGATAAAGGATCAAACTTTGCTATTAATTCAAGAAGACCCATAAAATTGCCATTATTTGATGAACCAAATTTGTCTTCATATCCCATAAATGCTAGGTCACGTTCAGACAATGTGCAAATAACAGCAACCACCCTTTTAAGTACATGTTTCCAGTATGAACATGACTCTTGCATTTGTTTGTCAAAATCTGTCTAAATTCCGCGGTGAGATCTACCTGTAATGTAATCCATCATCGCTTCTTTGTGAGAGCTCGATTTTTCATGATTATCTATTAAATACGCATTTTTCCAATCAGAAAAACCTTCACGATTTATAAAAGTTATTACTGGCCTACTGTGATCAGGAAATAGCTTACATTAAAAGCAAAACAACGCTCCTTTTGAGATGGAATTGATAGTTCTCGCCATTTGCTTTTTTACCAATACAATAAGACGATTGGCAAACTCTAATTTTACCTTCTGGGTATATTCGTCGAGATTTAAAAAAAGGACCATCATGATTATTGCATTTGCTAAGTCCAGAGACGATCCAATATTCAATATCATCAGCGGAAAACTTACTCCATAGCGCAGTGTCAGGATTTGTATTTTTATCAGCTTCTTTTATTTCATTCGTTTCAGTTCACGATTTTCCATTGTTTATCATACTGTCCGATCCAGATCGAACGTCATCTACATTTACATGACTAATTTTATTATTGTTATTCGAAGGTTCACTAAAAATTAATAACTTAAAACTTGGTATTGATATTTCTTCTTCTGAATCAAAACCATCACCATTATGATGATCGTCTTCTAGTGGTGTAAAAAAATTTAAAACCTTTTGGTTTTTCGTCAAAGATTCTTGGTTCTTTTTTGTTGCTCTTTAGCAAGCTTCCGTTTTTGAGCTCCACTTAATTGATCCGTTTCATTATGACAAGTAGGTAACCGGTAAAATGTAAACAAAAGTTATCGCGACAAAATAAGATTATTTACATTTATTCTCATCAAATGAATTTTTTTCTATAAAATTCGTAAAATTCTCTCAAAACAGAACTTACCCATAGGTACATAGCTATGTATAGATAATCGTTTAATTTATGGGAACATTGCACATACAACAGCGTAAATAAAATAATATAGGGACAAAATCACAATTCCACAAAGTTATTTATGAAATTATAGGCACCAAGTTAGTGTAAATACCTTAAAAGCGCATAAAATTGTTATCTATTATCCATTTTGCTCGTATGAGCAATAAAGATTCAGTTGCTTCTACTTACTTTTGTGGCCCCTTTTTTCGTAATGCCCCAGGCCTGGGCCTGGTTGGCCTAAGGGTAAATCCTGGGCTGTGAATATGTCTTGCATTTGAATTAAGTTGAAAATATTGATTCGTTTTGGAAATGCGAGTTTTGAAAAGAAAACAAAATGAATATTATTTACAAATCCAAAAAAAAGGAACCCTTCTGGAGAAATTCAAACATAAATATTTTATAGTAACAGTAGCAAAGTAATAGTAGTAGTACCCGTTGCGTGATGGTTAGTGCAGTGACTTTCATGCCAGAGGTCTTGTCTGTACCACTTAAAGTTTTTTTTGTCACGGGTACTGCCTCTTGTGAGGAGTTAACAAATCTTCCAAGAGTAATATTGTTGTCATAAAAAGTGCTTTCTCAAATTAGCGGTTCGAATTCGTCTTATAAACTATATGTCCATCATTGACATTACTATCACCCTGGAATGGTTGGAAGTTGTAAGTCACTAGGTACTGGTTCTCTGCGAGCTGAAGGGCCTCCTAATTTATTTATTGATATAAGCCAAATTGGGAAAAAAAATTTATAGAAAATTTCATACAAATCTTTCGTTTTTGAGAAAATTCCAATTTTCAATTTTTAACCAAAAAAATTTAAGGCGACTCTTCAAAAGAAAAAGAGTCTAACTCGAATATAGTTTAAAATCATAATTTTCAACGTGTCCAATAAACTAAATGACATTTGTTAACTTGACATTTACATAATAAATTACTTCTTCTCATTCTTACAATCAAATGGACGTGTCGTGTTTTACTTTATTTCTGGTATTTTAAGTAAATTCCATCGATACAAATCTAACAGGTTATGGGCCATCAGCAGACTTTTGTATCAGAAATAAGTAATATTTGATTTAATTTATTTTCCGCGGTTAATATTTTCTTGAAATTTTCTTTGGTTGTCTTTTAATTTTTTTTGCGCTAAACCTAATTGTAAATTGCCTTGAAGTATATACTTGTCATATGGTTGATAAAGTTGAAACAATTAAACTAAGCGATTCGTTTAAAGACATCTCAGATAAAGCTGACGATTCTGAAAATATTCTTGTCGAAGATTCTACGAAAAGTTCAACCGAAGAAATTACCTCTCAAATTCCATTCAATTGTCTTAAAGGCAGGGAGAATTACACTGAATCGAAGGTCGGCGCAAGAGCTCACATGATAATCAGGGGTTTGTGGGACTCTTTCCAGAACGAATTACCCACCGCCGACGCAGCAAATGACGTCCAGAAGAAAGTAGATCATAGAGCAATAGGTGAGTTGACGTTATTGCTCGAGGCGTGCAACTATAATCATATAGAAGGAGCTCGGACATGCAAAGAAGCATGGGATAGTATAGCGGCGGCTTTTGATAACACCGATACCGGTCGCAAAGTGGCACTGTTGCAACAATTGGTATCTCGCAAGCAAAAAGAATGTGCGTTAATGGCAGATTACGTCAATAACATGAATTCACTGTGGTCCAAAGTGAAAGCGGCAGGCTTCAATATAGACGATGAAGTAGCCGGTTCGTTGATGCTGGTAGGTTTACCTGTATAGTATAAATCTATGATACTCGCAGTAGAAAACTCTTCAAATAAAATCACATTCGACTATGTCAAAAACTTGCTGATGCAAGGCTTAGTCTTTGAAAATGAAAAATGTGATTCAAGCGAGGCAGCTTTTGCCGTAAAAAATACAAAATTCCAAAGTAGGAACGTAAAGCATTGATTTGGATGTGGTTCCAAACAACATTACGTCAAGAATTGCCCTAAAGCTAAGAACAAAAAAAGCAATAAACAACAAAATGACAAAAGTGAAACCATGCTATTTTCATCATTGCTAGTTCAATCTAGTAAATTGCCATCAGATTGGTACATTGATAGTGGTTGTACCGTACATATGACAAAACACAAGTCAATCATTGAAAATATAAGTGAACCTGTGCAAAAAGAAGTTATTGTGGCAAAGAACGATAAAATTTCAACTGATTGTGTCGGCAGCGTAAAGCAAGTGGTGTTAAACAGTGGCAATCAGAATGAGATAACAATCAACAAAGTTCACTATGTACCCAATATTTGCGCTAATCTGTTATCGGTAAGCCAAATGGTAAAAACAATAAATCAGTTTTGTTTACGAATGATGTGTGTAAGGCCAGCTTAGTAAACGATTTGTTCAAATTAGATGTCGCACACGATATAAAATCCTTTGTTGCTGAGGCGCAGAAAGAGCCAACCGTTACAACAAAACCCAAAGAAAATATTATTTTGTGGCATCGTCGCTTTGGACATGCTTGTTTTGATTACATGTCTTTTTTGAAGAGCGAATTAAAAAATGTATCAATTCCGAGAAACAGTGTGTAAAAGGGAAACAAAGTCGTTCTACTTTTAGTGACGAAGGCATACCGCGCAAAGAACTTGTTGGAATTGGTACTTAGTGACGTTTGTCAAGCCTGGTCGGTGGAGTCCATGAGTGGTCGTCATTTTGTGTCATTCGTCGATGACTTTTCTCGAAAAGTCTTCTTATACGTATAATTAAAAACAAAAGCGAAGTGTTTGAGTGTTTTGTTAAATTCAAAGTTATGGCTGAAAAACAAACAGGCCACAAATTAAAGTGTTTTAGAAGCAGTGATAGATTTACGCCTAGGCCCGTGAGGCCCAGGCCTAGGGCGGCAAAATTTTAAGGGCGGCAAAATTTATGAAATGCTTAACACTTGAATGCGTTTCTGCATTTAAGCATACCTTAATGAAAGAAACAAATATGTCTTCGGTCTAAAGTTTGGTAACGCATCCAAAATCATAGCTTGTGTTTGAATTTATTTAAAAATTCAATCTAGCAAACCTACGTTAAATTTGAAATTGCGAAAACAAACAAAAGGGAACTGTAACGTCGTTTTCAATTGGCAATCTGGAAGTGAAAAAAAGCATTCTGAATGCGTTCAATTGGGCAAAAGTGACAGTTCTGAAAAGAAGAGAATTTCCCTTCTGGTTTTAAAAACAGAATCAGAAGCAGAATCACTCACACATTCATAAATTTTAAATGTCAGATGTCACACTTGACAAATGATATTTTTTTTTTGTAACACATTTGTTTGCATAAATTATACCAGCAGTGAAGTGATTTCTTGAAATTGATATAAAAATTATAAAAAAATATAATCAAAATGGAAACAATATTGAAAATATTGTAACAAGTGTTCCTAGTTTGTTAGAAACATTATTGGAGTCGTCTTCCTCATCTTCTTCATCAAGTGATGAAGATATTATTGCAGTTGATTTTCTCCTGCAGGAGTTTGCCAAAACACCAAAAGTGCAAATCTTTGTGGAGGATGTAGTGGACAAGTATTCGGAGGAACAGCTAAAATAATATCGCAGCAATCCAAATTCACTTCCTCCATGTTTGCAGCACAAAAACAAAATGAAATTTAACGCGAATACACATATATGTGACACAAGTCATACTCAACCAATACATTCTCACCAAACTTCAGATTCTTCGGAATAAAAAAAACTGTTCAATTGGGATTCCGAATCGAAGAACAATTCCAGATTGCCAATTGAAAACGACGTAAGAATAGAAAAATCTCACCTTATCTTCTGATATAGCACATGTCAGTCAGCTTACTATAATTATAAGATATGTACGCGATAACGGTGAAATTGTTGAAAGGTTTCTAGAATTTCTACCAGATATCGGCCATGAAGCTTAAGATATTGTGGATGCATTGTTAAAATATGTAGAAAATAATGGTTTTGATAATATAATGAACTGTCGTGGTCAATCGTATGATGGTGCGAGCAATATGTCAAGTATATATTCAGGCTTTTAGACACGAATCAAAACAATTAATCCTTTAGCAGATTATGTTCCTTGTGCCGCCCATTTGGTAGGGTCATGTGCAGTTGAATCGGCAACAGAAGCTGTTGAATTCTTTTCTACTTTACAAGAACTATACAATTACTTTGCTATATCTACTCATCGTTGGGAAATCTTGGTGCAGAGTACAAATTTAAGAATTAAGAGTCTTTCTCAAACTCGTTGGTCTGCTCGACATGATGCATGTTACGCATTAGAAAAAGAGTGGTCTGCAGCTACATGATTGCAGCGAAAATTACAACATTTAGAAACAGCAATCCTATTAATTGCCTGGAATGTAATTTTAGGTTGTTTTAATGATGCTAGTAAGAAGCTTCAAAAATCTCAAGCTGATTTATCATCCGTTGTGCAGATCGATAGTTCTCTGGCTTTATTTCTTCAAGACATGAGAGATAGGCAATTTGCTGAATATGAAGAAAAAGCTAAAACACTGTCTGGAGTTCAGAATTATTATCGTTATGATACTCGTCGCAAAAAAAAACAGAAAAATTCAGCCAGATGACTCACGGGTAAATGAAATACCGACTTTTTCTTGACAAGAAAATTTTCGCATAAATGTTTATTACCCTATTCTAGACACTCTTATTGTACAATTAGCCGGGCGTAAAAGTGCATATAAAAAACTTTACAAACATTTCAATTTTTCGACGATTTGTGTGAAATAGATACAAACGAGTTGAAAAATCTTGCCAATAAACTAGTCAATAAGTATCCTGACGATTCGGAAGAGACGTTAGGCAATGAAGATGTACGCTCGGCACATGCCATGTATTGCATTCCCGGAGTCTTCGAGATGTTTATCCGAATGTGGACATTGCTCTCCGAATTTTTTTGAGTATTCCGGCTACAAATTGTTCAGGAGAAAGATCTTTTTCCACTCTAAAAAGAGTAAAAACATATCTACGTGCAATCATGGGCCAAGATAGACTAAATGCTCTTGCATTACTATCTATTGAAGCTCAACTAGTCAAAGAAATATGAAGCCAGGAGAAAAAAAATGAATTGATTAATATAAAAAAAAAATATTTATTATTTGTCTATCTAAGGATTATAACTTATTTATCTTTCATGTTGATTATATTTATAAATTATAAATAAAATTTATCAATAAGGGCGGCGCTTCGAACGGGGCCTAGGGCGGCAGCAAGCCTATGAATCCGTCACTGTTTAGAAGTGATAATGGCACCGAATTTTGCAACAATATATTCCGAGAATTCTTTGCGAAAAGTGGAATTTTGCATCAAAAGTCAGCTGTCTATATTCCACAACAAAATGGGTTATGTGAGCGAATGAATCGCACAATTATGGACAAAGTGCGCTGCATGCTGATCGACTCGGGCCTGCCAAAGACGTTTTGGGCAGAAGCTGCAATGACGGCAGCTTATATCATCAATCGAATCTCATGTAAAGGAACTGGAGAGAAGTCACCTGAAGAAATCTGGACGAATCGAAAAGCAAATTTGTGGCTGCTTAAGGTTTTTGGATGTCGAGCTTTTGCTCACGTACCAGCTGTGAAGCGGGAAAAGTTGGACAGCAAATCCATAGAATGTATTTTCATTGGATATGCTGCAGATGCAAAAGCATACAGGCTTTACAACACCCAGTCTAATTTAGGTGTTATAAGCAGAGACGTGACGTTCTTAGAGTCAAGTGGCATTAATCAGGTAATTGATTTCGAATCTGATAAAACTAATCGTTTTTTGTTGGATTATTCCGAAGGTGGAAAAGATGGGAATTGCGAATCAGAGGAGGATATCTCTCGTGATGATCATCAATCAATAAATGATCCGCAAATTACAAGTTCACCTTCAACCCAGAGTGATTTGGAAGCTGTTGATTTATCCCATCAACAACCAGTCGATGTTTCATTTACTTCATTTACTTATGACAGCAATAGCAGCATGTGGCAACCAAGTGAGGAAGATGACGAGTTGCTCCAAGATGTCGTACCGCGCCAAAAATCATCTCGAAATCAGGGGAAGCCAAAGCCAGATTACAGAAGTTTTGCTTTCGCTTTTTTTGTGAGTGATCCGTCAATATTCAAGCAAGCCATTGTTAATGAGAACGCCGAATCGTGGAAGAGTGCGATGAGAGATGAATTTGAATCACTTCAACAAAATAAAACCTGGAAGCTAGTGGAGCTACCTCCAGGAAAATCACCGATTAAATGTAAGTGCGTATATAAATCAAAGCGTGATACCCAAGGCAAAGTCGTCCGATACAAAGCTAGGTTGGTGGCCAAAGTCTCTTACTCAAGTCGAAGGCGTTGACTACCATGAAACGTTCTCCCCGGTAGTTCGTTTTACAACAATTCGGTACATGATGGCTATTGCAGCTAAATTTGATTTGAACATCCGTCAATTGGATGTTGTGACAGCGTTTCTCCATGGCAAGCTGGAAGAGGAGATTTTGATGTCGCAGCCTGAAGGTTTCTCTGATGGAACAGATCGCTGTTGTAAGCTGGTGAAGTCAATCTACGGACTTAAACAATCGAGTCGTGTGTGGAACAGTACTCTGAACCAAGTTCTTTTGGATTTTGGGCTAAAGTGTTAATCGACAGATCAATGCGTGTATTATCTTATCGAAAGTTCTCGATTGTTCATTGTGGATGACATCTTAATATTCAGCAATTATTATGGGCTGGAACAGAAGCTAACCGATGTTCTCTTAAAGCCGTTTAGGATGAAGGACATGGGAAAGATTTCATCCGTCTGGGGAATTCGCGTAACAAGAAACAGAAAAACAGGTACGAATTCTCTTGATCAAACACAATACATAAAAGGTATTTTATCTCGTTTTAACATAAGCGACTGCGATCCAACGGTTGCACCAATGGATATCAATCAGAAAATATCTGCCAAAATGTGTCCGAGCAACGATGATGAGAAAAACCAAATGAAGGATGTACCGTATCGACAACTGCTGGCGCTCTATAATTTTGCGTGCAAGTCTCAAGGCCTGATATCTGTTTTCCGGTCAACGTTTTAAGTCGCTATAATAATAATCCTGGCAAAGCACACTGGGGTGCTGCGAAGGGGATCTTACGTTATCTCAAAGGGACGCTTGACAAGAAGATAACATACCAAAATTCTCAAACACAACTCAAAGGTTATTGTGATGCCGATTGGACAAGTGATAAAGACGAGCGAAGATCAACTACTGGTTATGTGTTCACCATGCCAAGTGGTGCAATTTCGTGGTGCACCAAACAACAGAAAACCATCGCAATCTTAAATACAGAGGCAGAGTTTATGTCTATGACAGCAGCAATGCAAGAATGTATTTGGTTAAAAATGCTTGAGAGGGAACTCTTTATAAACTCACCTGGGTCAATCGAATTGTTTTGCGATAACATTAGTGCAGTTGAGGTGGCGACCAACAATGCATACTCTGCACGAACAAAGCACGTTGATGTCAAAGAAAAGTTCGTGCACCAAAACGTCAAAAAGGGTTTCATTAAACTTACTCATTTGCCAACTAATAAGATGCCAGCTGATATTTTGACCATACCAACTTCTGGTCGCAAGTTAGAGGTTTTCTCAAGTATTTTTGGTTTTAATTGAAAATAATTTATTAATGGCATTCTGCCAATAAAACGAATTAATTAAAATGAAGTCAATACAATATACATAATTTAAAACAGTTCGATAAAAAAAAATATGAAAATTACAGTACATAATTTTTTTACTTATGTACATATATTTATTAAGAAATTGAATTTTGAATTAAAATAGCATTTTAATTAAGGGAGAGTATTGGAAAGTTAATTGAACGTGCCCAATAAACTAAATAACATTTGTAAACTTGGCATTTACATAATAAATTACTTCTTCTCTTTCTTACAATCAAATGGACGTGTCGTGTTTTACTTTATCTCTGGTATTTTAGGTAAATTCCATCGATATAAATCTATCAAAACTTAATCAAATTAATGGTTAAGGCTTTAATAGCTAGAATACACAGCAGACAGACAGTAGGATATAATCGCAGGATCTTCCTTTTTTCGACTCCTCGAGTTCGATTTTTTTTACGAGTCACAAAGCTTTTTTATGGACAATGTTTGATTTTTAGAATGGCAGACGAAATTCTTCTAATATTAAAACATTGATGTATTCGATGCCCAAAAGTTCTCATAATAGTCCTAAATATATGCTTGTGCAATGACAGGTAAAAAGTACCCTAAGGCGCCATTGTCGCTGCCACGCCATGTCCATGCCTATAAGTTCTAAATTGTTGGCCTATCCGACTTGTAGCCAAATAGAAATAAACATTGTTTCAAATCCCAGGAACAAGAAATTGTTACAAATTGAAAAAGAAAAAATATCTGTGAACACACTTATTTGGTCTGATGATAAATCCACTAAGTATTAGGAAAGCCTTACTGAAGATGACCTTGACAGTTCAAATTATTATAATGTCATTAGATAGGTATAATCCGAGAAAAGAACAAACATCAAGAATCTAGATTTATCAAGCTTGAGGTTTATCAATGCTTAAGATTAATTTTACAAATTTGATTTATTTTCATAATCCCAAACTAAACACTTTTTTGAGTTAAGTGTAAAGCAAAAGTGTGAAATTTATGAAAAGCACACAATTTAAAGCGAAATAAAACAAATATTACGTTTTATAAAACGTTTAAAAAATGATAGATGATCTGGTGGGGTTTTATTTGTCTATGGACAATATCTATATATATAAAAATGAATTGCTGTTTGTTATTCTCACTAAAACTTGAGAATGGCTGAACGGATTTATTTTATCTTAGTCTTGAAATGTTCCTGGAGGTCTAGGGAAGGTTTAAAAGGCGAGACAAAATCGTATATTTCCGGGAAAACCCTAAAAACAGCCGTTTTCAATTTCCCATACAAACGTTTTCTAGAGTCAATTTTAACTTTATTGCTATTCACTGTTGTTTAAGCAAGTTTCTGAACACAACCATAATATTTGACATTAGATTTGACAACCAACTAATATGTCAATCATTCTGTCGCACTTCAGAACACGGAGATTTATGGCTTAAAGGTAAACTCAAAAAAAAAAAATAAAAAAATCAGAACACGGAAAAAAGTATTACGATTGACGATATTGTGTTACGATCATGGTTACGATATTCTATGAGTGCATCCTTCTATCTTTGTGAGTGACAATTACCGCTAGGTGCGCGAGAACTTTCTTTACTTTTGTGATCCTTTGTGATAGTGACATTCCAAGAAGTGTGCTCTTTTTTTGTTGATATTTTGTGATAGTGACACTTTACTGTAAAGTTACTGTTAAGTGAGCGAGAATTTTTCTCACTTTGATTAATTACGTTACGATGCCGAGGAGAAGACGACCTGACTTATGTAGGTCGTCGCAGTCAATCAAATGTGCGAAGAGCTACCTCACGTGCTAACCGCACTGATGACCAGAGAGAGACAGATCAAGAAAATAGTCGTATTTCTATGTCAGAATTGCGTTATTTAGCGTGTAACGGAAGGGGGGTATCAACCATGAAGGAGGTGAGTGTGCTCATGAAACTCAACAACTTTCCCCAAAGAACATAGGTCGAAATATGAAAAAAAAAATTTGGCCCAACCATAGTAAATCAATCAGCTGGTAGTCAGTTTTGTAAGGGAGGGCCAAATTTTGTTTTTCATATTTCGACCTATGTTCTTTGGGGAAAGTTGTTGAGTTTCATGAGCACATTCACCTCCTTCAGGGTTGATACCCCCTTCCGTTACACGCTTTATATATGAAATAATTAATGGACAAAATTTAAAATATTACAGATACAAGGACAAATCTATCACTTACTTGGGCACTGTTACCACTACCTGATGCAGATCATCTATTTTTACAAATTTATTTGATGGGCAATTCAGATGCGGAAGTTGATAATCGTTGTGCTCACAATCCAACAGTGAAGAGAACCATTGTCCAAGAATTACAAATGTTTCTTCATCAGAATAACAATTTAGTAAACATGTTCAAAATAGCATTGGATCGGATGCCATCTGATAGCCATAATATTATCAATCGAGCTGACAAAACACCTGCCGGTGAACACACAAGGAGGATTAATTCACCTACCATTGATGAAGTGGCTGTTGTCATTGTGGGAGAAAATTTACAATCTAGAGATATTGTACTTCATCGTCGGAATAGTGATTTAAAACGTGTATCTTAAACACACGGGAGCTATGCTGGATATATGATGGAATATCCTTTGATCTTCTGGCAGGGTAATGAAGTAACAGGTAAACAAATTGAGCAGGATTAAATAATATTTTTAAATTCAATTCATCTAAGTAACATTTATCATTTTTGATTGCAGGTGCTGAAACCAACAAAAAAGTTAGTGCTATGAATTTCTATTCATACAGACTCATGATCCGTCAAGGTGAAATAAATCATATTTTGATGTGTCAACGACTTTTTCATCAGTTTGCAGTTGACATGTATGTGAAAATTACAAAGGAGAGGATATCTTGATCCCGCGAATACCGATGATTCCAACTCATTTACCATTCGATTTTAAACGCTTACAATTTCCAGTACGTCTGGCCTTTGCGATGACAATAAATAAATCGCAAGGACAGTCTTTAGAAGTTTACGGAATCAACTTAGAGTTTCCCTGTTTCGCGCATGGACACTTATACGTCGCGTGTTCACGCGTCGGAAAACCATCTTCTTTGTTTATTTACGCACCACAAAATAAAACAAAAAATATAGTTTATGAAAAAGCTTTAAATTGATTAACAAACTGTATCATAATAGTGTGTGTCTGTTAATAAAATTTTAAACCTTATTAATAGCCAGTATTTCAGGAAAACTCTGTTTTTTTTTAAGTAAGCAACATGATGTGTCGAAAATAATAATAAAACTTCATGCTTCATTAAAAAAATGCTTTTTTATTCAATACGTTTTGTTTGTTTTGAAATTAATTTATACAAAAGTTTAGGTCTTTTATTTATCGAATGAGGAAGTACGAAGTCTGCCGGGTCAGCTAGTAATATTATATAATCAATAAAGTTATATTCCAATATTTGTAGTTCGGAAATAATAGCTAAAATATATTCAAAACCTTTCATATAATTAATTTAAAAAAATTGTATAATTGGAATGTATAGCGTGTGCAAACCCCCTTACAATCCCGCTCCTGGATCTGAAGAAAGACTCATTAATACTGAAAGCATCTCACTGATACCCTAAAAAACTGAAGGTGTGATAGTCTGGGGATGCTCCTTAGAAGATGAGAAAGGTAAAATGGTGTTAGAACCCTCCCCTCAGTGCTATAGCTTTTTGGTGACACATCATTTTTCAACAGGACAATCCTTTTTGCTATTCAGTTAAAATTATGAGGACGTAATTATTAAAAAATTAATATAAAGGTTTTAACATTAAAATGTAAGCCTTAAAAGTACTTCCAAGCTAACAAATGTAGAAGTATAAGGTTTGAATCCAATTAAGAATATCTGAGCAATAATGAAACTAAAGGTTGCGAAAAGTATCCAGCAAAATGGTCCTTATAAATAAATACATCAATAATTTGTTGAAAACAACAAATTTTATAAAATTAACAAAATTAAACTTGACCAACATTTTTTGAACGGCACGGTGTTTTTGAAAAAAAAAAGAGATCGCAAACATTTCAAGAAACTCTGTCTCCTCTTTAAAGCCTTTAAAGCCATAAACTTGTTTGTATCTAAAGATTGGTATATACGTCACAGTGTACAATATTTCAACTCCATCGAAGTAGGTGCATAGCTAACGTACCTACCTATAAAATGTCTATCTTATTTTACTAGCTGTCTAAGCACAGGCTTTTAAATGAGGATAATCTCATGCAGCATGAATCCTAATGCGAAAATTTAACGCTGCCGCTCTATACTGTTGGCAGCTTAACTAGCTAAAAGCATTCAGATAGCTAGCTTCTCAGAGTTCATGTGAGCCTATTCCGTAGTCTACATCTCCAAAGTTGCACATTGAATGTATTCCGTATTGATTCCTATAAATACACTCCAAGTTATAAGGACAGAATCAGACATTGTTTAAAATCTATCAGATGTCAAAAACGTTATTCTTCGATCAATAACATTATTTTGGAGGTTATGTAAGTTTTTGTTCGCATAATACTCGAGGTAACAAGAACTGTTTTGGAGTGGGTGCGAATACCCATTTTCATCTGCCATAGTTCAAGATTAATCTTAGATATTGACTTAAAATAAATTTGTTTTACTGATAATTTTTCAGAAATTTATTTTTAAAAATCCAGTATTTGTTTTTATCTTATTTTTAAAATTAAATCATGTACCAAAAATGCGTCACTAAATTGGTTTATACTTTTTAAAGTTCCTTAAAATACAATTTGGCTTATTACAAAAAGTAACTATGTCTATCTTAAAGGCCACCAATGGGAAGCTACCAGTGCCGGCCGGTTGAATACCAGCCTCATTTTACAAATTTGTTGTACTCTCAATATTTAAAATCCATTCTACGAATACTAAAATTTAAGATCTCCGATGAACTCAATTAAATTAGGCATTTACTTCAAGTGTATTTATTTTTAAACTAATTAAGTTAAACATTTGGCGTAATTTATTTTCTCTTAAAACTGATGCACAGGGCGTATACGTGTTTTTTTTGCAAATTACATATACATAATTACTCACAAAACGATAAAATATAAATCAAATGTGTAGGTACAGTCTCTAGTTCACGATCTATCGTAAGCAAAATAAGAAACTTTGCAGGCTTCTAGCAGGTAATCATGAATACCTCTGATCTTTCTTCGTTTCAGGTTAAGAAATGCTTCTATTTATGCACCACCCCCACCTCACCAGAGAGTGTACGACTGTTGCCAAGATGTATGTACTTGTACTTTTTAGTACCTTATTTCATATGCATCCACAATTGTGTATCTTTAGTGTGAATTTGAATCACGATGTAAATCCACATCATCAACCACCTTTCACAGTTGAATGCAAAAGAAAAACGTGAACAAGAGTACTACCGCTTCTTTTGGCTTCGATTCAGTTCAGTTCAGAAAAAATCTAAAAAACGATCAACATTTGAAAAACATTTGATTTTGAGTTTTTGGTTGTACCGCATCGGTATCAGGCAACAAGAAATGTCGTGCGATGTTCGGGCAAAAATACCACGAGGAACGAGTACTCGACTCGTACGAGAAGAATTACAAAGCGTTCGGAGTTCAAATGAAAGCATTATGCCCACATCAGCGAGTGTTGGTTGTGACGCTGACGCTGCTGCTGGCGCTGAGCTGTTTGCCTCTATGGATAACGAGTGTGTGGGACACAATCCGAGAGTATTGGAATAAAACTAAATATATCTTTAGGAACAGTCATATCCTCTTATTTCATTCTTTAATTTATCTAAACTTTTTGACTAAGTAAGTATTTCAGTCCAGGAAAATTAGATAAACACTGAAAAAAAAATTCCGAAAAAAATATAAATTTTGGACTAAAACAAAACATTTGAAAAGTGAAAGTAAACCTTTTTATAAATTACTAAATATTATAGGATATGTTGTCGAAGAAATATTATGACACTTTTTTCGTTAAGTTGATAGATTTTGAGAAAAATTGTTGAAAATATGGGAATCTATAAATCTATGTTGGAAAAAAAACCAAGAGTCGGAAACCGTTTCTTATCAGTTTTTTGTCGTTTTTGTAGGTTTTGTGTTTTTTATTTTAAGAATTCAGGTAAGTTTGTCTTAAAACTACCAACAATATTTGAAATATTATGATGAAATAGTTTGATTTAAAAATCTGTTTTTGCTAACGAGATTTTTCGTCGAAATCCACTTCTTACAAATTTTTGTATCATTTCTTAAACATTTTTATTTCCTATGTAAACAAATACAGATTAGATTTTATAAGAATAAGAATATATTGTGTTAACAACACAATTAAGGACAAAATAAAATCATTTTGAACACAATACTTTCATTTATTCACGAGATATCGAGGATCCAATATCAATTTTTACCAATTTTGCGTACTTTGTGGATTTTAATTTTTTAACTGTTGAATTCTTATACAAATTATCCTGCATTTCGAAAAAATATTTTCATAAGATGAAATTAGTCTGAAGTCAAAAATCAATTTTTACCAACTTTTAGATAGGTTTCTTATACGTTTTTTTTGTTATGATTTATAAAAAAAATCGTTATTAGATTTTTTCAAAATTATATCAGTTTAGTATCACTTCATATATGTATATTGTATATAATATAAAATTTAACTCAAGTCGTTATCTTTATTGGTTCTTGTTAATTTTTTGTCAACCAAACTTTTCTCTTTTTTTAAATTGCTGTGGTAAAAATTATTTGAAGTCAATATAGCTACTGGTTCTTGAGCTTCCCGAACGTACAAACACACGCACGTACAGACATCTCTCTAAAAATCTTTTATTTAGATTTATGGACCTTGAAACGTCATGAAATGTCAACATTTTTAATTCGACAAATCGGACCGATTACAATTAACTATGGGAAGTTAATAAAATAAACGGTTGATGTTAGGCTAGAACAAAGTTTTAGATTATCAACGTAAATCAGACGCTAACAATTTTCAAACGAACTAAATAAAAACAGCAAACGACCTAAGTGACTTCCTTGAGGGACACCGCAAGTAACAAAGACGGAATCAGAGATATTATATTATTGATTTGGACTAGTTGTATTCTTCGAACCACTGAACAAAAATCTAGTTTTTCTAATCTATTACACAGAACGATTATCTTAATCAAAATCCTTTGGGAAGTAAGCATATACTACATTATATTGAGAGCCACATTCCAAACAGTTAGCCACATAATATGAAACAAAAAACTACAACATTTGAAGTTTGCTGTTTTGGAGAAGTACGAGTAATTTGCCTCAAATGAAACTTAATTCTTAGAAACAATTTCACAAAAATATTTGTTATTGCAGGTGTTCATTGAAGGTTGACTTAAAAATGGAATTGAAGAAAGATATCTTAAAAGATTCCAGAAAAACACCTTCAAGTAGATAACATGTTATTTTAATTTAAGAATCTATACCTAAAGACTATGCCTAACCTTGGCTAGAATATCAACATTCACAACCACGCTCTCACAATTCTGTCCAGATTTTCAAAAATACATTACAATAAAATTTAGTTTTTTTAGTCAGGAAAAATTTTATTGCAAGATAACTTTTGCATATGTTTTTAAAAATTCTTGCTGTTCAGGAGGGAAAACTATAAAGATAAATATAAAGATATAAAGATAAAGATATTTAATCCAATCCTTGAGGCAATTTTTACCAGCTGTCTTTACCTGGTCGACATTCCTTCGGCATAAAGAGAAGCAAAAGTTTTTTTATACCCAAAGCAGGTAAATGCTCGCAAGCCAATCCTAAAGATCTACGACCTATAAGTCTATCATCTTTCCTTCTTAAGACCTTGGAAAGATTGATTGATATCGATTTAAGGAAAAGTATTGATACATGCCTACTGTAAAGGTAAATCGGTGGAAACAGCGTTACACACCTTAGTACGCACCATCGAATATTCCCTCCATCATAAAGAGTTCACTATGGTTACTTTCCTTGACATCGAAGGTGCTTTTAACAACGTGGACACATCTGCAATCACATCTGCACTAACATCTTTAAACGTAGAGAGTTCGCTTGGGGAGTTAATTCATTTAATGCTGACTAGCAGAATAATTAACTCGAAACTGGGCAACTCTTCTGGCAGACGATTCGTTAGTAGAGGGACACCGCAAGGTGGTGTTCTATCCCCTCTTTCTGAAGGCTAGTGGTGATTGAAATCCTAACTAGTCTGTATGTGGAGGGTTTCAGGGTGCGGACGACGACGTTGCTATAGCAGTTTCAGGAAAGCATCTTAACACCTTAAAAGAACTCTTACAAAATGCCTTAGACAGACTAATACTTTGGGTTGATCGGTGTGGGTGTTAACCCACACAAAACCGATTTAGTCTTATTTTCGAGGAGATACAAAATTCCATTTGTCAACCCTTCCTATATTAAAGGAATCAAATTAAAATTCTCAGACGAGGCTAAATACCTCAGTCTTGTTTTAGATAAAAAAAACTAAATTGGAAACGCAATGTACAGGAAAGAGTAAACAAATCCACTGTAGCTCTCTTTTTTTGCAAAAAAGCTATTGGTAATAAATCGGGCTTACAACCCAGAATCACGAATTGGTTTTACACATCGATAATTCTGGTATGGCAGTATTGTGGACTGCTTTGGAAAAAGCTATAAACCGCGACAAATTAAATAAAGTCCAACGATCAGCTTGCCTATGTATAAGCGGATGGCTTCGAACGACCCCATCTGCGTCTGCGGCACTGGACAACTTACTCTACCTAACACCTCTTGATATATTTAGCAAGCAAGCTGCAAGCTCTGCTATTCGCCTCAAAGCTTCGTCGCAGTGGACTTACAACAACATTGGCCACTCCGTAATTCTTAGGTATTTATAATCAATTCCAAAGCACACAGACTACACCATCCCCCAACTGCAATTCCACAAAAATTTCCAGATTTCTATACCTCCCAGATCTTTTTGGGAGGATAGGACATTCCTGGAAGATGAGTCAATCTATTTCTATACAGATGGGTCAAAAACAAAAGAAGGGGTTGGTGGAGGTGTGTACGTTGAACGACTGAAATTAAGTCTCTCATTCCGCCTTCCCAATCATTGTAGCGTGTTCCAGGCGGAACTTTTGGCGATAAAAGAAGACTTGTCCTGGCTTAAAGAAAACATGATATCAACATCTGATATCCGTATCTTCTCAGATAGTCAGACCGCTATCAAATTTCTGGACTCTGTCTCTACAAACTATATAACAATCCATAACTGTCGATCATCTCTAATGGAGACGGTACAACAGTTTAATATTCACCCTTGCAGGCAGATGAACTCACCAGGAACGGTACACTGCATCCTACCACGTTTGGCAAATTATGGCATACCCATCGCTACTTGTAAACTGTTGCTAATGAAAGACGCTATGAAGAAGGCAAACACCAGGTGAAACAACATCACCAAGTGTCAGGTCACAAAAAACATCTGGCCAACACTAAATTTGCTTGCTACCTCTAAGCAGATCGCATATAAGCTCGATAATAGGTGTCATAACCGGACGCTGTGGCTGTCTAATAGGAAAGCTCGCCACGCGGCTAGGCTTATTCTCAAATGACTTTTGCAGAAGCTCTATGGACGAGGAAGAGGAAGAAACAGTTCTTCACTTTCTCTGTACATGCCCTGCTCTAGCTAAAAAACGCAAGAACTACCTAGGAGAATTCTTCTTTAACCATCTAAACCATATCAGCATAATCAGCCTCTCAAGTTTCGTAAGGGACTCAAACTGGTTTCATTGAGCTTAGGAGCAAGCCTCAAGATTCATGTGGTATCACAATGGGCCATTAAACTGGCCTAAGTGTGTCCGATTCCATCATGGACAGCCACTGTAACATAAACTAACCTAAAGATATTTTAATTTTTTTCGACTTTTGGTGAAAGCATCAATATTTTTGAAAACTGCTTACTCGCAAGCATTTACAAAGCTCTTACTTCTCATCTGTAGTACCCGTGGCATGATGGTTAGTGCGTTGGACTGTCATGCCAGAGGTCTTGGGTTCGATCCCTGCCTATGCCACCTAAAGTTTTTTCACGGGTACTGCCTCTTGCGAGGAATTGACAAATTCTCCAAGAATAATTCTTGTCATGAAAAGTGCTTTCTCAAATTTACCGTTCGGATTCGGCTTTAAACTGTAGGTCCCCTTCATTCCTGCCAACATTACTCGCACACAGGAATGGTTGAGAGTTGTCAGTCAATAGGCCCTAGTTCTCAAACGGACTGTCGCGCCACCAAATTTTTTTTTTTTTACTTCTCATCTTAACCAGGACCTTATAGAGAAACATAGACCGAACACCAATAATTTAATTTCCATAGAGATCAAGCAAAATAGAATCGATTAGCTGTGTCCATCAGATCATTATTTATTCTCTTTTGCATCTGCATCATGTTTTTCTGGTTCAAAAGAGAAAGTCAATGTGTCATAATGAAAATAGTGTATCCGTAAAAATTCTAAAATCGCTACTCTATCCGTACTTATAGCCAAATGGGAATGAATATTGTTCAAAATTTGCATTTCATTTTGTTTTAAAAGTTTACTATATTTCCATAGATTTTAAACAATTTTAGTATTATCTTTCAAATATATTTCCGACTTTCGTAATGCAATTACCCTAGTTTATACCTAACTATCATTTGGATATTGTTTTTTCGATTTTGAATTATTTCTTTTATTAGTTTTGAAATAGAATAGTTCACTCAAGGAGTTTTCTTATTCCCTTAATATCCCAGTGCGAGAATTTAGAAAAAAAGTTGGGTTGATGGGGGAGGTAAATTCTTGACCATTGCAATATTTTTTTTTGAAATTTTAAAAATATTTGACTTTTTTCAAAATCTATATCTTAAGAACTGGAAGGAAGTGGTCCTGGAAGCTCTCTCAAAATGCTTAAAAAGCCACCCGAGAGCTTAACCTTGACCTGCTGCCAACGATCAGCCGATATTGTACCATCATCATCGCTCCTGTCAATGACCGCAACCACAACTTTGCCCTTCGTGACGTCACTGAAACTGGCTTGTTTCCTGATGGGATTGAGGGGAGTGCTGGTGTTGTGAACACGAGGCCGTTTTGGTGTCGGTATGGCCCCCTCAAGAGACCTTTCACGTTTAGACGTAGAGTCTTTATTGGTCACTGTTAGCCCATTCGATGCGAGCGGTTTGCTGCGGTGTCCTTTCAGCCCCCAATGATGCACCAGAGGCCTTTAGGATTTTCGCATCTTGCCGCCTTTGTGTATATAGGCTTTTTGAGAGTTTTCCCTTTCCATTTTTGGATGTACTCTCATTAGTAGTGGTAGGGCCATTATTCACAACCCTGCCACTACTGGAATTAGGTATCGCTACCTTCCTACTCTTGGTGCTACCAATAGCAGAGGAGGGTCCATGGATTGCCACTACTCCCTTCTCTGTGTTGGCCGCAGGAGATACGGCAACAGGCTTTTACACCAAACTGCCGCCTGGTCTTGAAGAGATACAAAACAAGTAACTGTGTTCATTTTTTAAAAATATTTTTAACGAACCACTGTGGAAGTAAAGTACTAAAAATGTAAGAGTGCCGATGCTGGATCAAAACGATTGGAAATCACTGCCCTAAAAAATTGACCTTTTGTTTATATGAATGTACGTACGTCGTCGTCGTACAGTGCCGTTCAAAATGTTTGTCAAATATTTTATTGAATTTATGAGAGCTAATTTTTTCGACTTAGACTCTCTGCGATCAGGAGTGTGTTCATATTGATGAACCCAAAAACTGAAGGTGTGATAGTCTGGAGATGAGTTTTCGCAGATAAGAAACGTAAAATGGTCTTCCTAGAAAATGTTTTTTTGCCATTCTGCGAAAACTATAACTAAGAATCTATTTAGTTCGAATTGTCCGTAGACTATGCGAAATCCATTTTATTGAATATTAATTTTTAATTTGTTGAAAAAACTTAACTTTTTATTATAATAAAAATATGAAATACTCGGAAAATATTATGTTAAGGGAAATGGTTTGTGTATTTGAATGAACTTATCGAATACACACCATTTTGTGTCGGTAAAGCTAGTTTCCAGGTATTTCCTTTGTATATACAAAGGCGTGATTCATCCCAAGACACAACTCATCCTAGGACAACTCATCCCGGAAATGAAAAATACTTGTAAGCATACTTAACGAAAACAATTGTTTGTGTATTCAACTAGTTCCTTCAAAGCTTATTCCTTTGGATAGCTTTATTTTAATTTCATATTAGAAGAACCAAGATGGAAAATAAATTATCTGAAGATAAAAAAAGGAAGAACATGTATGTTTAAATTGTAAAGCGATCGCCTATTGGTTGTGTAGCCTATCTACACAACCAATAGACGAAAAAGAATAGTTCATTGGCGTGCTCAGCTTTATGCAGATAGATAGATAAAGACATGTTTATGATGATAATGAAGGAATGTTATTGGTAGGTAGAAGTATGTACTTACTAGAATCTAATCACATTCCTTCTTTCCTACAAGTTTTCAGCGCAAACATGGAGTTATTACGTTCAGTTTTTTTTTCGTTAAAGCTTGAAAAAACAAGCATACGAAAAGGTACAAGACATTGCTATTCATGTGTTGTTTACAGTCAGACTCAGTGACGGATTTAGGCTTGCTGCCACCCTAGGCCCCGTTCGATGCGCCGCCTTTATTGTTAAATTTTATTTCATAAATTTGTATCCAATATTTTTTTTTAAAATAACTTTATTTTATTGAAGTATAATTTATAAACATAATTAGTTAACATGAAAGATTAATAAGTTATAATCCTTAGATAGACAAATAATAAATATTTTTTTTTATATTAATCAATTCAAAAATTTTCAAATTTGGATAAACATCTAGAAGACTCCGGGAATGCAATACATGGCATCTTCTATTTTTGCTAAGGAATCTTTGAATTGATAATGGAAATTAATACATTCATTGTCTAACTTCTCTTCCAGGATACTTATTGAATAATTTATTGGCAAGATTTTTCAACTCGTTTGTTTCTATTTCACATTAATTGTCGAAAAAATTGAAGTATTGGTAAAGTGTTTCAGATGCACTTTTACGCCCGGCTAATTGTAGACTAAGAGTGTCTAAAATAGAGTAATAAACATTTGGTCCAGAAAAAGGTGGTCTTTTATTTACCCGTGAGTCATCTGGCTGCATTTTTCTGGTGGCGACGAGTATCATAACGATAATAATCCTGAACTCCAGACAGTGCTTTAGCTTTTTCTTCATATTCAGAAAATTGTCTGTCTCTGATGTCTTTAGATCTGCACAACGGATGATAAATCGGCTTGAGATTCTTGAAGCTTCTTACTAAAATAAAATAAATTATGTAGCGCAACAGTCCATGAAGAACCAGGGCCTAGTGACTTACAACTTTCAACCATTCCTGTGTGTGAGTAATATTGTCAGAGATGGAAGGGACCTACAGTTTATATGCCGAATCCGAACGGCTAATTTGAGAAAGCACTTTTCATGACAAGAATTACTCTTGGAGGATTTGTCAATTCCTCGCAAGAGGCAGTACCCGTGAAAAAAGTAAGGTGACACAGGCAGGGTTTGAACCCAAGACCCCTTGCATGACAGTCCAACGCACTAACCATCACGCTACGGGTAATCGAAGCTTCTTACTAGCAGCATTTAAACGACCTAAAATTACATTCCAGACAACGACTAGGATTACTCTTTCTAAATGTTGTAATTTCGCTGCAATCTCGTAGCTTCAGATCGCGTAGTCGGTTTCTCATCTCTGCTTTCGGCAATAAATTCCAGTGCATCAATTATTGCAGACCACTCTTTTTCTAATGCGTAACATGCATCATGTCGAGCAGGCCAACGAGTTTGAGAAAGACTCTTAATTCTTAAATTTGTACTCTGCACCAAGATTTCCCAACGATATGCAGATATAGTAAAGAAATTGTACAGTTCTTGTAAAGTATTTCTAGAGATTTTAACAATACATCCTTAATATCTTTAGCTTTATGGCCGATATTTGGTAGAAATTCTAGAAACCTTTTAACAATTTCACCGTTATCACGTACATGCATATCGTATAATTATAGTAAGCTGATCGACATGTGCTAAATCAGGCGTAGAATCTACCATTATACCAAAATACTTAGCAGATTGCACTTTACTAAAAAATTTGTTGTGATACTTTATTTTGAATCAACAGTAGAATTTCTTCATAGATTGTTTTAGATAAACACGATGTATTCCCACTACCAGGGTGTGAATACAATTTTAAATGTTCAGATAAAAATGGAACAAATTTAGCAAGAAGTCATACTGTTCCTAAAAAATTCCCATTATGAGGATCTCCTATTCGTTCTGAATTTCCTCGAAATGGCAGGTCTCTTATTGCTAGTGATTTAATAATTGCAATTGCTCGCTAAAAAATTTGCTTCCATTATATCTTATACTGCTCAAGCTTTAAAATGACTAACTTTAGTTTTGTGAAAGTTAGAATTTTCATGTTCTTCGATGCGTGCTTTTGATTTTTTCCAGTCACGGAGACACGGAATCCTTCGTCAGTAAAAGCATTCATTTCACCACTTCTACCAAATAATAAGCATGGAATACAAAATACAGAGCCTTTAGTTTCTAAATAAATCTACCACTCACGGTGCTGAATCGCTCCATTTTTGCGTACGTTGAAATAAACTTTTGAAACAATACCTTGTTTTATCACTATAAACATATCTAAAATTTTCAAAGTCTGCATCATCAGTATTACTGATCCCTGCAGATACAAAAACAGAGAGATGAGGTGAGATTTTTCTATCTTACAGTTCTGTTTTGTTTGTTTTCGAAAACTTTAGACCGAAGATATATTTGTGCCTTTCATTAAGGTATGTTTAAATGTAGAAACGCTTTCCAGTGTTAAGCATTTCATAAATTTTGCCGCCCTTCAAATTATGCCGCCCTAGGCCTGGGCCTCACGGGCCTAGGCGTAAATCCATCACTGGTCAGGCTCTTGTGCGTTTTGGATTTTAGTTATAAAGTGACACGTAAGCAGTAGTTGTAGAGGTTGTACGTAATACCTTTATAGGTTGAAAAAGTGATTCTAATAGAAAATACATAAACTCTTTCTGGCCCGTTTCTTTAACTTAGACACTTTAAAATATGTAGATTGTTGATTAAATGTATCATGTTCGATAGCCTGATGCAGTGGCGCTAGACGGCCATCACTGGTATTTACAATAGTTATAGTTATAAAAATAGATAAATATGTACCAAATGCATTAATTTGGATAAGAGATAGGAATGTAATTAAAATTTTGTCAAAATAATGCGGATCATGCACAGGATTTGATCTGGTGAGATGGGAGGGGGTTACATTTAATACAAGTAAAATAATAAAAAAAAACTAATTTAAGATTCAAAATTTTACCTGAAAAATAAGTTTGTCTTCAAAAATTTAAATGCCATTTTATAAATAAAAAAACCCTTGATTTTTCAAAAAAAAATTTCGAAAATCGTTAGAGCGGTTTTTTTTTAAATTAATTTTTATCTATACAATTTTTCAACTTTGTTCTAAAAATATTTTTGGTATGCAGTTGTTTAGAGATAATAAATACACGCTCAACTTTTTTATACTTTTACATACTTTTTGTACTATAAACTTAAAGTTTGCGAAGTAAAGTTCTGAATTTGAAATGCATGACACTTGAAAAACTAACAGCCCTATAACGGTTGTCAATTATCAATACGCTAGTTGACATTTTTCAATGAAATTGATGAATTGGTATCATCGTTGTCAGCAATCAAAATTTTTGATAAACTGTGGGTTTGTTGGCCAACATGCCCGTACACGAATAATTTTCAGCCCAACACCAACAAATCAAACCAACATGTTCACCGTGTATGCCTAGCTTATGCTAGTTTCATCCCAAGACACAACTCATCCTAGGACAACTCATCCCGGAAATAAAAAATACTTGCAAGCATACTTAACGAAAACAATTGTTTGTGTATTCAACTAGTTCGTTCAAAGTTTTTCCTTTGCATAGCTTTATTTTAATTTTCATATTAAAAGAAACAGGATAGAAAATAAATTATCTGAAGATAAGAAAGAGGAATAACATGTATGTTTAAATTGTGAAGCGATCGCCTATTGGTTGTGTAGTTAGGCAGGTGTCTAAAACGAATAAAGAATAGTTCATTGGCTTGCTCAGCTCAGCTTTATGCAGATAGATATTTAAAGACATGTTTATGATGATAATAAAGGAATGTTATTGGTAGGTAGAAGGTACTTACTACAATCCAATCACATTCCTTCTTTCCTACTAGTTTTCAGCGCAAACATGAAGTTATTACGTTCAGTTTATTTTTTTCGTTAAAGTTTGAAAAAAACAAGCATACGAACAAGTGCAAGAAATTGCTATTCATGTGTTGTTTACAGTCAGGCTCTTGTGCGTATTGGATTTAAGTTATGAAGTGACACATAAGAAGTAGTTGTAGAGGTTATACTTAATACCTATAGAGGTATAATGTGTATACATACGTTGAAAAAGTGATTCTAATAAAAAATGCATACATGTACTCTTTCTGGCCCGTTTCTTTAACTTGTACTAAGTATTTATTCTTTTATATAGGCGAAGGCAAGTAAAATATGTGTGAAACAACCTTATTTTAAAAGAATATTTTAAAATCATATATACAAAGGTTCCCAGATAATACTTCTTGATAGACACTTTAAAATAGATTGTTGATTAAATATATCATATTCGTTAGTCCGATACAGTGTCGCTACACGGCCATCGTTGGTATTTGCAATAGTTATAGTTATAAAAATACATAAATATGTATCAAATGCATTAATTTGGATAAAAGATAGGAATGTAATTAAAATGTTGTCAAAATAATGCGTTCTTTCGGGCTCATGCCCAGGATTTGATCTGGTGAGATATGTACATATAGTTAAAATAATTTAAAAAAAACTATTTTAAGATTCAAAATTTTACCTGAAAAATAAGTTTGTCTTCAAAAATTTTAATGCCATTTTATAAATAATTTTTTTTCGAAAATCGTTAAAGCGGTTTTTTTTTTTTTAATTAATTTTTTAAAAAAATAAAATAAATAAATTAGATGGCGCAACAGTCCGCAAAGAACCAGGGCCTAGTGACTTACAACTCTCAACCATTCCTGTGTGCGAGTAATTGCAGGAATGGAGAGGACCTACAGTTTATATGCCGAATCCGAACGGCTAGATTGAGAAAGCACTTTTCATGACAAGAATTACTCTTGGAGAATTTGTCAATTCCTCGCAAGAGGCAGTACCCGTGAAAAAAACTTTAGGTGTCACAGGCAGGGATCGAACCCAAGACCTTTCGCATAACAGTCCAACGCACTAACCATCATGCCACGGGTAATTTTTTATACATACAATTTTTCAATTTTGTTCCTAAAAATATTTTTGGTATGCAGTTGTTTAGTGATTATAAACGTACGCTGTTTATTTGAATTTCGTAAAAAGATGTTGACCCGTTTTTGAGATATAGAACTTTGAAAAAAAAAATTCAATATTTTTTTAAAAATCCAAACAAAAAAATTGCACTTTTGTAATGAAATATTGTTAAGGCTCGTTTAAAAAAAAATGATTTTAATCGGTTCCTAAGTTGCTGAGAAAATTAAAAAACAATATAACGGTTCTTTGAGCGGTACCTTTTCGGAGCAATACAAAAATATGTTTTTCTTACTAAAAGAAGCCAAGTTAAAAAATAAAATTTTAGAGAAAATTAAAAAAAAATCTATCGGTTTGTTTTTGAGAAAATTCGAATTTTCGTTTTGTGATGTTTGTTTTGATCTTAAAAAAAAAATGAAAAAAAAACGCCTAACGATCTTCTCAAAACCTTAACTTTCAAGTTTGGACTAAATCGACCCAATGGTTTAGGCTGTAGCAGCGTGGACAGACAGACAGGACAGACCGGACGGAATCGCGGGACCCACTTTTTTCGTCTTCTTTACAATTGTAATATCATGTTTAATTAAAATATCGAGTTCGAGTCGCAAGTTAAAATTAATGTTAAAAAATACTTTAAAGCAAAAAAATATGCAACTATGAGGTATGAGAGGTCCTTACTCGTATTAAAAAATAAATCTATAATTTTTCACACAAATATGATAAGATTAAAAAAAATTAAACTTGCCCAACATTTTTTGAACAGTACGGTATTTTTGAAAAAAAAAAGAGATCGCAACCATTTCAAGAAACTCTGTCTCCTCTTTAAAGCCTTTAAAGCCATAAACTTGTTTGTATCTAAAGATTCCACAATGCGGATACTATATACGTCATAGTGTACAATATTTCAACTCCATCGAAGTAGGTGCATAGCTAACGTACCTATCTATAAAATGTCTATCTTATTTTACTAGCTGTCTAAGCACAGGCTTTTAAATGAGGATAATCTCATGCAGCATGAATCCTAATGCGAAAATTTAACGCTGCCGCTCTATACTGTTGGCAGCTTAACTAGCTAAAAGCATTCAGATAGCTAGCTTCTCAGAGTTCATGTGAGCCTATTCCGTAGTCTACATCTCCAAAGTTGCACATTGAATGTGTTCCGTATTCATTCGTATAAATACACTCCAAGTTATAAGCACAGAATCAGGCATTGTTGAAAATCTACCAGATGCCAAAAACGTTATTCTTCGATCAATAACATTATTTTGGAGGTTATGTAATTTTTTGTTCGCAAAATACTCGAGCTAACAAGAACTGTGTCTGAGTGGGTGCGAATACCTATTTTTGTCTGCCATAGTTCAAGATTAATCTTAGATATTGACTTAAAATAAATTTGTTTTACTGATAATTTTTCAGACATTAATTCTTAAAAAGTCAGTATTTGTTTTTATCTTATTTTTAAAATTAAATCATGTTCCAAAAATGCGTCACTAAATTGGTTTAACCCCCAGAATATTTCGACAAAAAACAGTTTAAGCTTCAATTCATTGATTGAATATTTTTTAAAGTTCCTTAAAATACAATTTGGCTCATTACAAAAAGTAACTATGTCTATCTTAAAGGCCACCAATGGGTCTACACCAAGTAACTATGTCTATCTTAAAGGCCACAAATGGGTCTACACCAAGTAACTATGTCTATCTTAAAGGCCACCAATGGGAAGCTACCAGTGCCGGTTGAATATCAGCCTCATTTTACAAATTTCTTGTCCTCTCAATATTTAAAATCCACTCTACGAATATTAAAATTTAAGATCTCCGATGAACTCAATTAAATTAGGCATTTACTTCAAGTGTATTTATTTTTAAACTAATTAAGTTAAACATTTGGCGTAATTTATTTTCTCTTAAAACTGATGCACAGGGCGTATACGTGTTTTTTTTGCAAATTACATATACATAATTACTCACAAAACGATAAAATATAAATCAAATGTGTAGGTACAGTCTCTAGTTCACGATCTATCGTAAGCAAAATAAGAAACTTTGCAGGCTTCTAGCAGGTAATCATGAATACCTCTGATCTTTCTTCGTTTCAGGTTAAGAAATGCCTCTATTTATGCACCACCCCCACCTCACCAGAGAGTGTACGACTGTTGCCAAGATTTACTTGTACTTTTTAGTACCTTATTTTATATGCATCCACAATTGTGTATCTTTAGTGTGAATTTGAATCACGATGTAAATCCACATCATCAACCACCTTTCACAGTTGAATGCAAAAGAAAAACGTGAACAAGAGTACTACCGCTTCTTTTGGCTTCGATTCAGTTCAGTTCAGAAAAAATCTAAAAAACGATCAACATTTGAAAAACATTTGATTTTGAGTTTTTGGTTGTACCGCACCAGTACCAGGCAACAAGAAATGTTGCAATGCAAAAATACCACGAGGAACGAGTACTCGACTCGTACGAGAAGAATTGCAAAGCGTTCGGAGTTCAAATGAAAGCATTATGCCCACAGCAGCGAGTGTTGGTCGTGACGCTGACGCTGCTGCTGGCGCTAAGCTGTCTGCCTCTATGGATAACGAGTGTGTGGGACACTATCCGAGAGCATTGGAATACATATATATCTTTAGGAACAGTCATATCCTCTTATTTCATTCTTTAATTTATCTAAACTGTTTGCAAACATATGCATGGAATATATGCCCAGAAAAATAATATATTCATTTTAGACAGGAGCAAACCATTTCAATGGGAAAAGTAAATCTTTTTTGAAATTATTCAAAAAATATGTTCTGTTGCATTCGAAGTGTTCGAAAAAATTGCCTATCCAATTAAGTGGAATTGACTGTAGGTGGAAAGCGCTTTCAGTTAGGTAACGTACTATGGCACCTCTAATATTGTAAGTCGAGTTTATCAACGCGGTACAAAATAGAAAATAAAAGAATTGCTTAGTAAGTAGACACTAGTTAAAGTGAAGGTAGAGTTGAGGTATATGCACTGCACAGCACTGCTCAATTCAGCCTATTTGTATACAAAACCAAGAGGAACGGATTCATGTAGCGACGACTTTACGGTATGAAAACGATAGGCAGTAGTGTTCCCGCTGTTCCCAGTAATATATTTGTATGTAGGAAAACGTTACCCTCTAATTTTCTTTTTACAGTGCTTTGTATAAATGATTGTCGTACATACGAGTACACTCCAAGTCATAAGGATAGAAGCAGGTATTATGTGAAAACTGATATTACCACCATAACATGGAAGATCTCAAAAGAGTAAACAGAAGATCGGCTAGAAATGTAGTCAAAAATTAAAAGCACAAAAATAAAAGCAGCAGAAGAATCACTGTTTTATGTTAAGTGGTAGGATGTTCCGCTCAAAAACCATAATCTAGAAAGCAAAAATCTGTAATATGTTCATACATTTTGAAAACAAAACACGAGAATGGAAAAATACCGAAATAAAAAATTCCAAAATTTAAATTTACTTTTTTTTGTTATTTCCCTCATACAAAGGATAATGTTGTTCTGATTTTTATTCTCGCATAATTGTTTTTACTCAAATTTTATATCGTATCAGGTTTTTAGATATGTTAAAAATAATCAAAAGCGGTGTTTTTGAAACCATCAAAAGTTTTGTTCTTGGTAAGTGTTCGTTTGACTTAATTTAAAATGTTTTCATGAATCTTCAATTTTAAATATTTGCTCAAATTTTAAAAGTCACAGTTTCCAACATTATTTGTATATTTTTTAAAAATATTTTAAATACTTGTTGTGGTAGCCTTGTTCAGATGACGAATTCGTTACAAAAGCAAAAATTACTTTTAATTTTTTTTTCTTTATATAAGCGGTCTTCTTAATTATTTCAACTTGGTTTTCTAAAAATGTCAAGTTCTCGATTTGGCTGTAAATACTCTTTAAGTTTTCTTCTCAACAATTCCTGACGGTATCCTTATGACTTGGAGTGTATTTATATGAATTTATTTGAATTACATCCAATTTGCAACTTTGGAGATGTAGACTATGGAATAGGCTAGCATGAATCCCGAGAAGCTATCTAAACACTAGCTAGCAATGGAGGAGCGGCAGCGTTAAATTAATTTCTGCAATTAAGAGACATACTACATGAGGTATCCTCATTTCAAGGCCTGTGCTTAGATAGCTTATGAAATGGGAAAGACATTTTTCAGGAAGGTACTCGTACGTTCGTTACGTATCTACTTCGATGGAGTTGAAATACCGAACACTGTGTCGATTGGAAAAATTTAAATACAAACAAATGTATGACCTAGAGACTTGAAAGAGGATACAAAGTTTCATAAAATGGGTGCGATCTCTGTTTTAAAAGTAGGGTGCCGTTTAAAAATGTTGACCAAGCTTTTATTTTCCAATTCTATCAAATTAGTTGCAGACTTGGGGATGGTAAGCTGGCGAATGCGTTACGAAAAGTGTGATCGGGTGAAGCAAACGGAAGGTGAGAGGGTGATATAGCTTCGTGAATATAAAAAGAGAAACAGTTACGTGTCGTATGGATTTGCTAGCGTAACATGACAGCTATTACTTTCTTTTGTTATTTCATTTCATTCTTTAACAATTTCAGTATTAAATATTTTATTAATTACATTAATTATTGTTAGTTTATAGTATAACTTAGGCTTAGGCACCGTATATAATCTACAAATACTGACTGTTTAGTGTGCTTTATGGTTTGGTAGAATAATTAATACGTATTGACTGGGGTTAGAATACTGTCTGTTCAAGTTCTGTTTTACAAAAAAAAAATCTGTATGGTTGAAATTCTATGTTTTAAAATTCAGTATTTAAAAATATTGTAAATAATCTGAAAGAGAAGAATGTAAATAGTCTAAACAAACCGCGGTTTCATGCAGTTCAATGACGATTCCTTGGCAAATGCCATAATCGCCGAGCAAACGGGACCAAGTCCCTTGTTAGTGACGAAGTTTGAGCTTCATCTTCAATTCAATAAAAAATAAAAAGTCAGCAGGTGTCGATGGTATATCCAACGTTGTACTAAGACATTTACCGATGGAGGCAATTGAAATTTACACCACACTCTTCAAAAATGCACTGAATAATGCATATTATCCAGTACATTGGAAGATCCTCTCCCGAAAAAGGGAAAGGACAACTCCAACCCGTCAAATCTTCGGTCGATAAGTCTACTTCCAAGCATCAGCAAAGTTTTCGAAAAAATCATTAATAGGGCTCTGACTAAGTGGGCTGCGGACAACAAAATAATTCCGGATAAACAGTTGGGGTTCAAGGCGGGTCATGACACAATTCATGCTGCGTCTAAACTCGTTTCTGATATCCAATGGAATAAATCAAAGAAAAGGCCGTTGACACCGTATGGCATAAGCAAGCCTTTGTTGTATATACTTTGTGATATGCTTAACGGCAGAAAGTTTGTTGTCAAAAGTGGCAATGTAACTTCTACCACAACATTCTTAATTAAAAATGGTCTTCAACAGGGAGCGGTGAATTCGCCGATTCTCTTCAGCATTTACACCAGCGATCTGATAGGTAGTCTTACAAAGGCAATTGCGTACGCCGACGATCTAATTGCGTACAGAACGGCCCGAAAGGTTAAGGTTATTAGAATTCTCTTGCAGCGTGATTTCGACAAGTTTCAGCGATATTGCGACGACTGGAAACTGAAAATAAATGTCCAGAAGTCGGAGACAATTCTGTTCCGGACTCCGTTGGCTAGGGCCACGAGGGATACGTGCGAGAATTACCGCAAGATGGTCATCGTTGATCTTCACGGGCAGCAGCCATTAGCGAGCAAAAGTGTAGTGAAGTACCTCGGTATCTGGCTAGATCAGTATTTGTATTTCGACAGACATATAAATGCTGCTCGGACCAGGGCCAGAGGAACCTTCGCTCTGACGAAACGGCTGTTTTTTAGCAGTCGGCTTGACCCCAGAGTGAAGATAATTTACTACATGGCCCTCATACGGCCGATGATCGTTTATGGTTGTCCTGTGTGGTTCAACGTTGCCCCTTCCCAGATGGAGAAGTTTCGGGTGTTCGAGCGGCAGTGTTAACGACACTGTACCGGCTTATATCGAACAGCCGAATCTTATTACGTACACTACTATTCCAACGAGGTCCTATACAACGGGGCTCGAATCAACAGAGTTGACAATTTCGTGATAAAACTCGTTCGAGGTCACATTGCAAGAGCTATGTCTTCGACCAACAATTTAATTTTCGGGGTGTTCTATCCGGACGACGAGTATTTTGAAAGTGCACACTTGAGCGGCTTCATTCCACCAGAGGCATTCCTCTTTTTAGATAGATGCGGTCTGATACAGGATAGATTGGCAGTTCCGCTAATCTACCACGTCAGACGACGCACCGTGGATAGGCGACTCCTGTACAATCGGGACGTCATGGCACAAGACGGAGCAGAGCTCCTTCGGTTCAGTAGGGCTGTGTCCGAACGGGACCAAACTGATAGGGTGAAGCAGGAGAACCAGTTTTAGTGGCTTCAATCGGCACTTGATAGTGGGTAGTCGGGATGGGGTTTTAAGCCTTGGCCGGCTTACATACTTGTTTTATAGTTTTAGGGTTTAGTTTTAAGTAGAATAGGCATGGTGGCACAAAAAAATACAAAAAATACGAAAAAGAAAAATACAAAAAAAAATACAAAAAAATACAAAAAACAAAAAAAAAATAAAAAAAAACATGAAATACAAAAAAAGACAACAAAATATGAAAAACAAAAAACGTTAGATAGTTAGATTTGCTGCTGTGGTTGTTCTAGTTTTGAGTAGTTTATAGGTAGAATAGGTAGTTTTAGTTAGCTTTAATTTTATATTAAGGACCTTATTTTAAGTAGTTTTTAAGTAAAAATAAAAAAAGGATATTAATATTAGTTTTTTTGAAATTTTCTAATGAATAAAAAAAAAGAGGCTGATATGCGACCCACACTAATAACTTCCCATCCCGTTTGTCTATATGTATTAATTTTCACCAAATTTGCGTACTATTTTTTGTAGATTTTATTTTTTTTATGAAAAAACGGACTGTTGGATTTTTATAAAAAAATTACTGAATATCGAAGCAATATTTTCTGTGTAATAAAATAAGTTTGAAGTCAATATTTTTAATTTTTGAAAAGCTATTTGAGTCGAAAGTAAATTTTTACCAAGTTTTAAAATTGTTTTTTTTAGGTTTTTATTTTTTGTAAAAAAAACTGTCAATTCGTTTTTTCTCAAAATTTGTTCGTAATGTTGAAAACAATATTTATTATAAGCAAAAATTAGTTAGAAGCCATTATCTCAAATTTTTGAAAAGATATTTTTACCACCTTCTATACATTTTTTTTTAAGTTTTTTATTTTTTGTAAAAAACAGTCAATTCGATTTTTCTAAAATTTGTTTCGTAATGTTGAAAACAATATTTATTATAAGTTAAAATTAGTAAGAAGCCATTATCTCAAATTTTTGAAAAGATATTTGAGTCGAAAATCAATTTTTACCAACTTTTGTTAATTTTTTTTCGGTTTTTAGTTTTTTGTAAAAAAAATTGTCAACTCGATTTCTTTTAAAATTTTAATGAATGTTGACAACAATATTTTTTCAAAGATAAATGTAGTTTAAGGTCAATATCTCAATGTTTTGAAAAAATATTTGAGTCGAAAATCAATTATTACCAACTTTTTTTTTAATTTTTTTGTTTGGGTTTTTTTTTTTATAAAAAAAACTGTCAATTAGAATTTTTCAAAATCTTATCGGATGTCAAAACATTATTCTTCGTTGCACAAAATTGTTTTGGAGATGAAATTATATTTTAGTCGTAAAATTTTCGAGGTGACACATTTTTTTTTGTCAGTTTTTTTGATTTATAAAAAAACCGTTAATTAATAATTAATAATTTTTCCAAAAATATACTTGTTTTGTATCACATTACAATATAAAATATAAAATTTAATTCAAGTCTCTAGCGTTATTGTTTCATGAGATATTTAGGGTTAACCAAAATTTTCACCTTTTTTTTTAAACTGCTATGGTAAAAAAACACCAACGCAATTTTCTTGAGAGCCCTTTCTGCCTTATTATCTGTATAACAAAATTTATTTGAAGTCCATATCTCTTCTGGTTCTTGAGCTATGGACAACGAAAAAAACGTCGCGAACGTACGGACGTACGGACGTACGTACACACGCACGCACAGACATCTTTCTAAAAATCTTTTATTTCGACTCTAGGGACCTTGAAACGTCGAGAAATGTCAAAATATTCAATTTGACAAATCGGACCCATTACAATAACTTCCTATGGGAAGTTAATAAATAAAATGGAATTGAAGTTAAATAGATCTTAGGGCCGAAATGCATTAGCATTAAGTAGTATTGTTTAACTTAGAGTGTCTGTATGAGACCAGTAAGTTAGTTGTAAGTTATGGTTAATTAGGCTAGTTTTATGAATTTTTGTCTAGCATTAAGATAGGTTTAAGATTGAATTAATAAAAATGAATTTACAAAAAAAAATACAGTGGTTTATTCCCACAGCATATTGGTAGACAGTATTCTAAGTTTACAGTGTTTTAAAATACAGAATTTAAAGAAGCATTCTGCATTTATGACCAAACAGTATCATATAGAATTTTGATCATACAGGATTATAAAAAACAACGTTAAGTAACCGCATGGTTTCAACTAACAAAGCCGTAAATTGGCTTCTATATGGATATGTGAAGTCGATAGTCTGAGCACGAACTAGACAGCCTAGCTGTATAGTTTTTATAGCTGGTCAACAAATGTCAAGCAAAATAGCATGTTGATAATATGAAAAGACCACTTCTCCAAATTATATAACGGCGATGACGAACCGAATTCCGCTGTAAGGGAGATAGAACTACTCAACCTAGGCGGCACAGATCAACAATTCCACCTACCCGACCTCGTCGAAGTGAAGATAGCTAGATCTAAACTGAAGTCAAACAAAGCTGCTGGAGCTGACGGCATCGCTGCCGAACTATTCAAAGCAGCAGGCGATGACTTGGTTGGGAGCATGCACCAACTCATATGCAAAATATGGTCAGAATCTCAGCATAGTTTGCCCGATACATAAAAAAGGAGACCCTTTAAATTGCGCCAACTACAGAGGGATCAGTATCCTTAACATCGAATATAAGATCCTTTCTGCCGTAAATGTGAACGTCTGAAGCCGTTCGTCAACAACCTGATAGGTCCTTATCAGTGTGGCTTCAGACCAGGAAAGTCCACTATCGATCAAATATTCAGACTACGGCAGATCTTGGAAAAAAACCAGGAACTTCAAATCGATACCCACCATCTCTTTATCGATTTTAAAGCAACGTATGACAGCATGTATAGGGAAGAGCTCTAGAGAGCAATGTCTAGTTTTGGCATCCCTGTCAAACTTATCCGTTTGTGCAGAATGACAATGGAGAATGCACATTGCACACTGCTCTATCAAGGTCGGAAAAGATCTCACCGATGCATTTGATGTCAAAAAAGGTTTTAGACAAGGCGATGCACTGTCATGCGACTTCTTCAACATCGTTCTGGAAAGAATTGTGCAAAACTCAACCGTCAACACTAGAGGCACAATCTTTCAAAGGTCCATCCATCTACTCGGATACGCAGATGATATTGACATAATTGGAAAATCAAAGCGTGATATCAGTGGAACGTTTTTGAGCATTGCGACGGAAGCGAAGAAGATGGGTTTAGTGGTCAATGAGGGCAAGACCAAGTATATGCTGTCATCAAAAAAGGACATTGAACAACGACGTCTTGGACAAAACGTCACCATGGACAGCTATAACTTTGAGGTAGTTGAGGACAGACAACGACACCATCACTGAAAGCAAACGAAGAATAACTCTTGCAAATCGTTGCTTCTTTGGACTAAGAAGGCAGTTGAGTAGTAAAGTCCTCTCTCGAGCATCTAAAATCGCCATCTATAAGACACTCATAATCCCGGTTCTCATTTATGGCGCTGAGGCCTGGACCCTGCCAAAGAAAGATGAGAGCGTCTTAGGATGCTTCGAGAGAAAAATTATTCGGGTGATTTTTGGTCCCGTACGCATAGATGGAGAATGGAGGAGAAAATATAACGACGAACTGTAGTTAACATAATTAAAGTCCAACGGCTTAGATGGCTAGATCATGTAGAGCGAATGGACATCAAAGCTACTGCCCTGTAGGTCTTCGAATGCAATCCCGAGGGACGGCGCAGTAGAGGAAGACCGCGACTCAGGTGGCCCACGGAGGTGGGTGAAGACCTCAACCAACTTGGCGTGCGAAACTGAAGACACCTAGCTAGAGACCAAGCTGGCTGGAGACGCATGTTGATTGAGGCCCAGGTCCGCCCGGGCGGTAGCGCCACCTTAAGTAAATAAGTTAAATAGCACATACAATAATTAAAAGAATTTAAGAATAATAATTTATCGAAAAAGTTAAAACATTTTAAAAAATATAGCAGCGAAATAAGTGTATCTTCAAAAACTAGAATTCCATTTGTTTTTCCAAGAAAAAATTAGAGTTAAATAAATGTTAATACGTTGAATTTTCAATATTTAAATCGATTTACTAGTTTCTAAAAACATTTAAAATCAGTGTGGATCGCAATAAACACTGATAACTTTCCACCCCGTCGTCTGTCGATTTGTCTTGCTTAAAAGTTTGTAGGTTGTCGTGTTTTGTTAAAAAAGTTCTCAGTTGAATTATTCTTAAAAATTTAAAAACTACCAATAATATTTTGCATATAATGAAATAGTTTCATTTCAAAATCTATTTTTGTTAACGAGATTTTAAGTCGAAAACCAATTTTTACCAATTTTAGTAGCATTTCTTAAAACTTTTTATTTCTAATATAAACAAATACAAATTGGTTGAGTTAAATTAATTTGAAGTCAATGTTTTCTATTATTCACGTGATATCGAGAACTGAACATCAATTTTTACCAATTTTGCATACCTACTATATTTTGTAGATTTTAATTTTTTATGAAAAAACTGACTGTTGGATTTTTATAAAAAATTTACTGAATGTTAAAAATAACATTTTCAGTGAGATAAAATAAGTTTGAAGTCAATATTTTTAATTTTTGAAAAGATTTTTGAGTAGTTAGTAAATTTTTACCAAGTTTTAGTAATGTTTTTTAGGTTTTTATTTTTTATACAAAAAACTGTCAATTCGATTTTTTCTCAAAATTTTACCAGATGTCAAAAAAATTAGTCTTTTTTGAACAAAACAAAAAAAACGTTTTTTGTTCGTAGAATATTCGAGGTGACAATGATTTATAAAAAAAAATTGTTTGTTATCACATTACAATATATAATTTAAAATTAAATTTAAGTCTCTAGTTGGTTCGTGCATCTTTCTGCATTGTTATCTGTATAGACATCTCTCTAAAAATCGTTTATTTCGACTCTAGGGACCTTGAAACGACGATAAATGTCAAAATTTTCAATTCGACAAATTGGACCGACTACAATAACTTACTATGGGGAGTTGGTAAAAGCTTCAAACTTATTTCATCTTATAATAAATATTGTTTTCAACATTCTGAAAAATGTTGAGAAAAATCGAATTGACAGTTTTTTGACAAAAAAAAAATAAAAACCTAAAAAAAAAATTTATAAAAGTTGGTAAAAATTGATTTTCGACTCAAATATCTTTTCAAAACTTTAAGATATTGGCTTTAAACTACTTTGATCTTTCAAAAAATATTGTTGTCAACATTCGCTAAAATTTTGAAAAAAATCGAATTGACAGTTTTTTTTACAAAAAATAAAAACCTACTACTACTTTAATCTTTCAAAAAATATTGTTTTCAACATTCGCTAAAATTTTGAAAAAAATCGAATTGACAGTTTTTTACAAAAAATAAAAACCTAAAAAAAATACTAAAACTTGGTAAAAATTTATTTTCGACTCAAATAGCTTTTCAAAAATTACAAATATTGGCTTCAAACTTATTTTATTTCACAGAAAATATTGTTTTCGATATTCAGTAATTTTTTTTTATAAAAATCCAACAGTCCGTTTTTTCATAAAAAATAAAATCTACAAAAAATAGGACGCAAATTTGGTAAAAATTGATACATATAGCGAAACTTTTAAGCAAGACAAATCGATAGACGGGATGGGAAGTTATCAGTGTGGGTCGCATCACAGCCTCTTTTTTTAATTTATATTTTGGGTTATTTATAATTTTTTTATGATACACGATGTTTATCTTAGATAGTGTTATGACGGGCTAATGTAAAATACATATCTTTGCGGGGTCTTAAAGCCGAGTAATTAAATTATTAATTTATTGTCTTAAAAATTTAAAGTTTATTTAAAGGCCTTATAGTTCAAATTATGTCAATATACGTACAATCATAAAATACTTAACGCGTTGAAGTGTTTAGGAAGATTCAGCCATTTTTAGCTATCTTCTTAACTGGGGTATGTATACGTTTCATAAATTTGCCTACGATTTTATTATTTTTTTATTATTAGATTAGATAGATAGATATTTTATTCACAAAAAATTCAACTAAATATAAAAATTTGGTTGATAATATTTACAAATCAAATAAGATAAAATAAAAATTATAGGCTGTGGCATAGCCGTCTGCCAGATTGAGTTAAGACTGAAATTTCAGTGTATGAAATTAATATTTATAATTAAAGATATTCTCTTTCAATTTAATTAATTATTTATAGAAATGAGTTTAAATTCTTATAATAAAAAAAGTTATTTAACAATTTTATTGCGGGTTCAATAATACATAAGACTATACATCATTCAAGTACAACTTTATGCCATCTATATGATATATTAATATAATAGGTAATATGGGCTTTAAGTTTGGCTAAAACGAAAAAAGATCTTTATAAAAGAATGTGACTTTTAGTTTAGTCAAAACAAAATACAGTGTCTATTAAAATATTCTTACAAAAATTGTAGATCTTAAACAGTGCAAAATTGGCTTTTAGTTTAGCTAAAACAAAAATTGAAACATGACATACTTTAAAAAGCAAAGAAAGATTTATCGATATTCTGAAATTAACTTCGATTTTTCTACGGATCACTCGGCCGTTATCTTAACAATAAACAGTAACGTAATCGAAAAAGAAAAGCCCTAATTTTAGCAAATAACAACACAAATTGGGATAAATTCAAAGAAGATTGCGAAAATAGAATTATACTGAACGTCTCTTTGCAAACTCCGTTTGAGTTAGAAGATGAAACAGAAAAATTTATAAATATTGTTCAAGAAGCAGCTTGGAATAATACTCCGATCTGTAGTAAAAAGTCAAGGCAATACGAAGAAAAAATTCCAGAAGATATAAAAGAATTGATACGCGAAAAACGAAAAGCTCGAAAAGTATGGCAGCAATCACGTGCTCCTCAGCATAAAAGTGTCGTCAACTTTTTATCAAACAAGATTAAAAATTTGTTACGAGATTTTAAAAACAGCGAGAATTCTGCCTATCTTGAAAGCCTAACAGCAGACAAAAAAACGAATTATTCTCTTTGGAAGACGATAAAAGGTATTAAAAAGCCTCAAATAATGTCGGCACCTATTCGAAAAAATAATTCTGAATGGGCAAAAACTGATAAGGAAAAGGCGGATTTATTTGCTAAGCACCTTGAGGAAACGTTCAAACCTTTCGATGGTCAAGAGCTTCTGACTAATGACGGAGAGCTCCAACCAGCGCCGGACAATTTTTCTATCAGGAATATTACTTTGACTGAACTTGTCCAGGAAATAAAACGGCAGAAAAATAATAAAGCTCCTGGCTACGACCTGATTAACGGTCGTGTCCTCAAAGAGTTGCCTAAAAAAGCAATGGTTAAGCTCTTACAGCTCACTAACGCTGCTTTAAGACTTGCTTACGTACCCACGCAATGGAAAGTCGCCGAAGTAATAATGATCCCCAAACCGGGTAAGCCACCGAATGAGAAAAAATCGTATAGACCAATTTCTCTCTTACCAATTATATCTAAAATATTTGAAAAATTGCTTCTTAAACGAATGCTACCAATTATTGAAGAAAAACGTTTAATTCCCGACCACCAATTCGGTTTCCGGAATAATCACTCGACAATTGATCAGGTTTACCGAATAACTAACGAAATTGAAAAAGCATTTGAAGAAAAAAAGATTTGCTCAACTGCATTTCTTGACGTTTCTCAAGCTTTTGACAAAGTTTGGCATGACGGGCTAAAATATAAATTAAAAGTCTTTCCAGAGCAAATATATAACATTCTTGAATCGTACCTAGAAAATAGATTCTTTCGAGTTAAGCAAGGAACGGAGTGTTCGGAGTTTAAAGAAATAAACGCTGGGGTTCCCCAGGGTAGCGTCCTTGGACCGATTTTGTTTGTTCTTTATACCCGAGATATACCCCAAACAGAAGGCACAACTTTAGGCACTTTTGCCGATGATACAGCTGTACTCGCAATATCGGATTCAATAGAAACGGCAACCTCTAAGCTTCAAAATGCATTAAATAGCATTTCAGATTGGACAAAGAAATGGCGAATTGCTCTTAATGAAACGAAATCGACGCACACAAATTTTACGTATAAAAAAGTATATAACTTACCTATTTATATAAATTCTGTGCAAATTCCATACGCTAATGAAGCGAAGTATCTAGGCATGACTCTAGACGCGAAACTTAAATGGAAAGTTCATGTAAAAAAGAAACGCGATGAACTTGAAAATAAACTCCGCGAATTGACATGGCTTATTGGAAGATATTCCAATCTAAGCGTTTATAACAAGCTTCTTATTTATAAGCAAGTACTGAAACCAGTTTGGACGTACGGTATACAACTTTGGGGTTGTACCAACGAAAGAAATATACAAATTTTGCAAACATACCAAAACAAAGTACTTAAAATAATAGTAAATGCTCCATGGTATGTAAGAAATAGCGACTTACATAGAGATTTAAATATAAAATATGTAGAAAACGAAATTAAAAAATTTGCTACAGAGCTAAGATCACGACTTAGAAATCATAGTAATAACTTAATCCAACAATCTGTTAGCGAGGCGTTCGTTTTTCGGCGTCTGCGCCGAATAAGACCTTCTGATCTAGCGCAAACAAATTAATCTCTCCACTCGAATTTTGTGGAATCTTCAGGTCCTCTCGTTGGGGAGCTTCCTGACAAAACGCGAACAAAATGACGCTAAAACTACTTGTTAAGCTGGACTTAGTTGTAGTAATAATATAGAAGATAAGGGAGGTGAGTTTTAGTCAGTAAAAATCTGACACTACTATAAGCATCGGGCTTATAGTGTCTCTGAAGATTTCTCACCTTCCTGCGGAAAAAAAAAAAAAAAAAAAAAGAAAAAAAAAAAAAAAATTCTGAAATTATTAGTTTTCTGTAAGCTGATGCATTTTCGAGATAAAGATAGAGGTTATACCAGTTTTGCCGATTGAGCACAATTTTGGTTTCTTCCATTGACAAAGTCGTTTTTCCAAAATAGAGCATTCTAATTTCCTTGTATACCGGACAGATTGAAAGAAAGTGAAAACAATCTTCTTTTGATTTGAGGTTACATAGGGAGCACTGGGTTGCAAAGGAATTCCTGTACGGGGAACTATTCAAATTTAATGTATCACTTCTTGCTCTACAAATGAGGGATATTGCTCTCACGTTGTATTTGTCGTCAAACAAAGGCGGATCCAGACTTTTCATCAGGGGGGGATCACACACTTAGATGAGTTTTTACTCACCGCTTAAAAATGTTCTTTAATGTTTTGTAAAGGAGGCTAACAAAATTTAAATAACATAATGTGCACGACTATATTAACCTAACCTTTACACATTTCAATTGCTAAAATGACAACTTTAGTTATCAAATTATCTTAAAACATTGTTGTCCAGAAAGGTATGGTCTAACTTTTTAATTTGGATAACTCCCTAAAAATGAAAACATTCCTAGATTCCAAATTTTTTCTAAATATGCTATATTTAAGAGCTAAAACACAATAGTTTAGAGGGTTTTTGCAGCATTTCACGCAGAAATGTAAGAAATTGTTTTGAGACGCAGCTTTTTTTCCAAAAATAAAATATAGGTACTTTTCTTGTATCCATTTCTATTTATGCTAAGAACGCTAAAAAAATTCAAAAATCCAGAAAATGATAGAGGATCTGATATAAAGAAATGTCGGGCTTTTTTTGACGAAGTTTTTCGAACTCAATTTTCGGGAGTCTATTATTACTATCGCTATCAGTTTGCTTACTCGTATTTTGATCTTAAAGGAGTCAACAAAACTTAAAAATTTTAGAGAGAAAAATGTTTGGTTCTTGAATTTTAGGAAATAGGTGCTTTTAAGTACATAATTTCTCTAAAAAATTAAATTAAAACAAATTAAGGTAAACAAATAAGTTGGGAAGAAATGTTTGTGTGGCACTCACAAATTACACGTTTCAGAATCTCTTCACTTCAAATCTCAAGAGATTTAAAGCTTGTATATCAATAGATATGACCCGTTTATTATGTTTTTCAATTAGCCATTAGTTTAACAAAAGTGTCACTTTTGTCACTTTTGCTGTTTTTGGGACATTTATATTATTGAAATTCGTGTTTAAATATTAGTTCTAGAGCATCCAGAGCAAATTCACTTCAAAAGTAGATTCATTTAATTTTTTAAGATCTTTTGTATTCAACAGAAAACCAATTTTGAAATAAATATAATGCACGACTGGGTCGCTAGAACTTGCTAATTTTTTCCAAAAAGTCTGTTTAAAAATATTTTCTATATTTTAAGATTTAAAAATGTACCTGCAAAATAAGTTTTTCTCAAAAATTTAAATGTCATTTTATTTGTCAAAAAATCTAGATTAACTTATTTTTTTCGAAAATCATTTTAAATTTGAAATTTTGTCTTAAAAATATTTCTGGTAAACACTAAAAAAAGAGCTTATAAATATATGTACATTTTACATTTAAATTTCGTCAACAAATGTTGACCCCTTTCTGTGATATCCAGTTTTGTAAACAAAATTAATGTTTTTTTTAAAATAAAAAACATACATTTTTGATCATAAAAAATCATCATCAATTTGATCATCAAAAAGAGCTTGCACAGAAAGAGAAGGTTATCGAAATCGGTCCATTAGTTCTTGAGAAAACATAAAAACAAAATAAAGGTTTTTGGGGGGTACCCTTCTGGAGCAATACCAAAATATGTTTTTCTTGTAGAAAGAAGCCAAATATTAAGAACACAAAATTTAGAGAAAGTTTTAGAGAAATCAAATGTTTCAACCAACAAATTTGTATGGGGGCTGCTGTTATTTTTCGTATTAATAAAATGAAAAAACGCCTTACGCTAATCGGCTGAAAACCTTTATTTAATTTCAATCAAAACAATTGTTTGGACTGTAAGAGCCAGGAAAGGCAGACGGACGGAATCGGGGTTCCTACTTTTTTTTACTTCTTTACCGTTGTAATATGCCATATTTTATTAAAAGCTCTAGTTCGAAATTGTTTACTAAAGCAAAACTTGCCATATAGTTCCTATATGTCGCCAGTAGAAATCACAATTCAATGTTCACTATTTACGTGTGTCAACAAAATTTAATAATAAAATTGAAGCCTAGTTTAAGGAATTTAAAGGCAACTTAATATAAAATTGATGATCTCTTATTCAAGTTTCTTCTTAAGAACCTGAATATTTGCTCTTTTTCTTAGAAACAATTTTTATGAAAATAATTAAAAGCATTACTAAAGTTTTTTCAAATTCTAAATTGAGTCAAAACAAAAAATTTAGTTGTTTTTGACAGCAAACCACTTTTTGGTGAATGTCGTTAAATTACTAATAAATCTACAGATAAAATCTTTACTCATACAACTTAACTGTATAAGCTTTATGGCTCATATGACCCCCCCTGGATCGTCAGTTGGTCAAAAGTTGATGAATTTGTGCTGCGTTTTTGGAATAGGCTGAATTTCCGATTCATATTATGATCTTGGTCCAGTCCTCAGTTAAAAGTAGTACTTTTAGCAAAAAAATTTAAGGAAGTAAAATACAAAGGTTGTTTTCATATACAAAAAATAAATAATTCAAAATATAATAGGGGTCATATCCATTAACGCAATACGATTAGTTTTGAATTGAAGGGAATTCCTACGAAAAAGCAAACAAATTATCTCCCAGGGGGGGTCATGAACCCTACGACCCCCCCCCCTGGATCCGCCATTGTCGTCAAAGTAGTGTTCTGTAAAGGTGTAGCTAAGCACAGGATATAACAATCTATCTATTGAAGAGATTGCTTTTTGTATACTTTCGTTTCTTTGTAAAATGTCTATCTCCTCCAGTAATTTATAGAGTTGTCCTTTAAGCATATTCATATTTTCAATTTGTATAATAAGCTCTACCCCACATAATTCAGCCCATTTTTTCCATTCCTTTATCCATTCCACTTGCTTTTCGAAGGTGTATTTCACAAGTTTTTGTGGTAATCTATTAGGTCCATGGGACAGAACTTTCAGGACATAGTGAAAATGCAATTTCAGTGTGTATACGAAAAGTGATGGTACGCCAGTCTCGAGTGTGAGAACATAATTAGGTGTTGTCGAAGGCAGATAAAACAACTTCTTGAGAAAAAAGCGTTGCAACTTTTCCACTTCTTCATACAATTTATAACCCCATGTCTGGCAGCTGTAACACATAACGGAGCGCATTATGGCTTCGAAAACTTTGTATTTAGCAGATGTGTGGATATTAGTGTTTGAGATAACACTTTTCCAAGAAACATTTATAATTGTTTTATCTGATAACAGTTTTTTTTTCTAGGTGGGGTGACATGTTCATGTTTTGCTTGATTAGGATCCCAGATATTTGTATTCTGTAACAGTCTCTATCACTTGACCTTCAAAAAACCATTTTTCATTCCTTTCTAGTTTAGTTTGTCTGTTTTGAACAATTAATATTTTTGATTTTTCAAGATTTACTGTAAGGTTCCAAGTTTTACAATAATCTGAGAGCCTGTTTATCATGGCTTTGAGGAGATTCTGCTAAAAGCAGAATATCGTCTGCATAGAGTAAAACTTGTATTGTCAGGTCAGCGATTCGTACACCAGCTGGTAGTTGCAACGTAATGTCGTCTATAAAGATTGAGAACAAAACAGGACTAAGCAGACATCCCTGTTTCACCCCAGATTTTGTTTCAAACCATTCCGACATACTTTTTCCATTCCATACTGACTGACGTGTATTTGTATACATATTTCTAAGGATCTTTATTAGCTTTGTTGACATTCCCTTTTGTGAAAGCTTATAAAATAAAGCAAATTGATCTATCGAGTCAAATGCTGCCTTGAAATCAACAAAAAAGATGTACAATTTTCTTTTCTGTCTCAAAAAGTATTGTGAAATCAAGATGTTAGAACAAAAATATTATCAGTTGTGGAGTAACCTTTACGAAAACCAGATTGGTAGTCGCTAAGAATTTCATTTATGTTAATCCATGAATGTATTCGTTCAAGCAAGATAGAGGTGAAAATCTTTGCTATAGCGTTCATAAAAGATATGCCCCTGTAATTACTTGCCAGATTAGGATCACCTTTTTGAATATGGGATATACAATCGAATCCTTAAAAGATTGTGGAATATCTCCCGTCTCATAAATGTAGTTAAACATCTCTAACATTCTAATCTGGAACTCGGCGGTAGGTGCGTTTTTATAAAAGTCGTTTGAAATTCTGTCTGGGCCTGGTGCTTTATTATTTGCTGCTTTTAATAATGCCGTACTTAATTCGCTCATTGATATTTCACGATCTAAGCTCTCATTGTAAATAACGGGTTCTGCGAACAAAAAGTTTTTTGTTGTTGGTTGTGGATTCAACAGAAGTTTGAAATAATCTGCCAGATCAGAGACTTGCAGTTTAATTCCACATATCAAATTTTGTTCTCTCAGTTGATTGATTTTGTACCAAAACTGTTTCCTGTTATTGGTGTTCGAAAGTCCTACTGCCACAGATCGAAAATAAGCTTCTCTTTTCGACTTGCACAAGTTTTTGTTATTTGTATTAGCTGTTAAATAATTTTTTGTGATTGTTTTGTTTAGATCGGGAAATGATTTAATTTTTCGTAACAATTCAAAAGATGATAAACATCTGGCTTTGAAACAGTCGTTATCAAACCATTTCTGTTTGTAGGTGGGATTTTTAGAAGTATTCTTCCTTTGAGTTGCCTTTTCTATACATTTATACATATCACTAATTTTTGCTTCTGCATTTGAAGGGTACACAGTAAGAGGGCTTGAGTGTAGTAGTGCGTGGTTAACTTTAGTTTGGTATGTTTCTCTATAACTATCTTTCCAGACTAACTTCGGAGGAAGATTAAGAGTAGTTATTTTGATTATTGGAATTATAGTTCCAATAATCAAAATAAGTACACAAATTGGTCAATAAATCAACTCGATTAAGAGTAGAGTTTTCCTGCTCATCACTGAGATGACAAATTACGTTTAGGGGCATATGATCAGCAAAAGTTTGCGACTCAACAGTGAATGATTCGATAAGCTTTTTCCATCCGTCAGATATTGCACAAAAATCGGCTACAGATTTTCCTGGCCCTCCTATAAATGTATATGCACCATGACAATCTTGTTTAGTGGATCCGTTTAGGATGAGTAGATCATTTATTTGACACATTTCTAGAAAAAGTTGTCCATTTTAGTTAACTACTGTATCCATAGAAGATCTGATTTTCTAGGAATAAAGATTCGTTAGTGAAAGGTTTAGTCCATACGGTTTTTGTCTGTAATGTTCCTATGCGAGCGTTCATATCCCCAATAAGCATTATATTTTCTATATGTTAGTGATGTTCAAGAAGTTGTTTATTATTTCATAGTCGTGCATCCAATTGTTGCAATTAATGTACATTGGAAGAATGTGATAGTTTACGTTGCAGTAATTTAGTTTAAGATAAACATATTCATCCAATTTTATGAAGTTACCGTTTATTCTATTTTGCTTAAACACGTACAAAAACCCCCCGCTGGCTCTTCCAAAGTTAGAGACACGTGAAGCAGACACCCAATGTAACTTAAAATCGGTAAAATATTTCCTATAATTATCAAAAGTTTCACTTGAATCAAAAGTTTCAAAAAGAAAAAAGATGTCATGTTCCTTGACAAACATTAAAAAAATTGGAAAATAGTAACTTATTTGCTAATCCCACAATGTTATATGCTAATATACTAATATTTTTAAATTCAGATGATTTTTTTGACGTGACAACGTCTTAAATTAGGTTGCGGCTGGGAGTCACTTATGAAAAAGTGTAACGCCCGGTAACGTTACGATGAGTCACCGAACGAGAGAGAGGCCCGCCGAATGCCTTGCGTCTCTCTCCCACTCAACTATGATCGGTCTGCCGCGCGCGCAGCACTAGAGAATTAGGCGCATTGAATCGGCGCATGCTTGTGTCTCTGTCTTTGTCTTTCTCGAACGTTCTTGGCGTTGGAAAAACAAGAAAGCGTCATAATACAAGTTCACACGTGTGGTTAAAGTATCGTCAGCTGTGTCTGTAGTGAAAATGTGGAGTACTTAGATTCGTCATTTACAACCACTACAACAATAAAGGTAAATAATTGTACACTGATATTTCATTATCGTAAACTATGATTGATTGATTAATTGTTAGATTGACACAAAAGTTGAGAAACTGAGTTTATAGGTTATGTCATACTATTGATAAATGTTGATAGTGTTAAGTAAATTATTAGTTTAAAAAATTTGTGCAATTCTTATTTTCATTCAATTCCTTGTTCCTATTGTGCAATTTAATTATATACATATCAATAAATATTCTACCGAGAAAAAGACGTTGTCACGTAAAATCTTCGCCCGTAAAACCGACTTTACAGGCAACCATTTTTTTTTCTTCTTTAAAAAGGTATTATTTTTAATACTTGCTTTAAGGCAGACGGCAACACTTTTTTATTTAGCTTGGTACTTCCCATGTTTACTACCAGATGGCTTGATGGACATCGGTGTTTTGACAGCTTCTGATGACCTCGTTGTTGATGAGTTGGACATGATATGCAAAAACACTCTAGTAAAGATATAAATCCTCGGTAGCCATATTGGTTTGCCTACAAACTAAACCGGAAACGGACCTGATAAAACAATTCTTAGTGTGCGTGAAAACACGTACCCTAAGACACAACTAATCAGTTCCGGTCCGAATCGAATTGTTGTTGGATTTCACATTTATTCATGGACATCATGTCAAAATTACAAATACAACAATGTAAACAAATGGGTTTTGGAGGGTGATACGTACGAAGGATTTATATCTTCATTAGAGTGTTTTTGATGATATGCTTACTTCTTTTGTTGTTTGTTCGTTTGTAATAAAAAGTTCTCCAAACATTTCGTGAAGTAATTTCATACCATCGTTTCCGTTGTCGCATAGAATTTGACCATCGTTTGTTGCATAGAATATTTTGTTGTTTATGTTTAGTTTTAACCCTCTAATCAAAGGAATTGCATTTGGATGTTTTTGTTTGATTGCGTACCTTATCCGTAGCAATTTTCGTCTTCTTTTTTGCTCCTCCTTTGTGTAATCCGAGTTTACAAAAAGTCTGTTCAGTGAGGATTTTTCTAGCACAGGACAGCACAGTTTCGTGAGAAACGTCAGATCAAGTTAGAACAGTCAGTTAAACGTCAGTTGTCAAAAAAAAAACAAAACAAATTGCAAATTGTGTGAATTTTTCGTTTCTCGCTTATTTTTTTCATTTTTTGTGTTTTTACTGTGAAAAATATTATTAAAAATTATAAAAAAATGGAAAATCAAGTGATTGCTAAGATAATACTAAATGAAAATGTTAGTGGTTCAGACACCGATAGTGATTTTTCGTCAGATTCCTCTTCAGATGATTGGAATGAAAGTGTGACGAATCTTATTACCTTTTCTTTGATGAAATGTAAAAGAAATTGCATTGAAAGTTATTATATTATATTTTATAATCATTTAATTAAACAAATAGAACAAATTGGCAAAATAACTTTATTTTAATTTTTTTAAATCATGAGAAAAAAAAACACAAAGCACAGCCAAATCAAAACGTAAACAAAAAAAAATGACAACTTCGATTTTGACATTTCTCACGATTCTGTTCTAACCTGATCTGACTCAAAAGCAAGAACAGAAAATCATGTTCTAAACTGTTCTAGGTTTGTCAATGAACAGGAAAGTAGAACAGTTCAGCACAGAAAAAACCTCAATGAACAGCAAAAAGCTGTACTTTTCTGTCTAGAACAGTCCAGCACAGCGTCACTGAACAGACTTAAAGACTCCCGAACGAGTACAATTTTATGATTTCCCTTGGACGGAAGCTCAGTGATATCCTCAAGTACAACATCACTCTGATCCAGAAGTTGTTTAGAGCTGCTTCTTCTAAATTATCGCCATTGTTGTTGGGCATAGAGAAGATAATATTTTTTACTTATGATTGTTTTTCGAGATGTTCAATTCGTCGTTCAAGAAACTCGTTTTTCGATTTTATCTGCTGCAATTCTATGGTTATCGTATCGTTTTGTGCTTTGAGGCTTTCTACTTGACTTAATATTCGGTCCTATCTGCTTTAGTTGGGAGCTCGCAGATTCTTCTGTCCAGTATGCCCGTGATCAATTCTTCAAGTTCGGCTACAAACATGGAAGAAACAGACATCTTGCAGTTGTTTTTTTTTTCGTGGTTCTTTGAGCTTCGGGTGACGTTTCGATTAGATTTCTTTTGTTCTTGCCTTCACCTACCATTTGCAGGGTTGAAGAATATTTTCAGAGTTTTTTTTTTTTTTGAAATTAAATGCAATATTTGATTGATATTGATGGAAACACTATTTGCAATCGATGACGTTTCTTTAAAATTATTTTATTTTATAGAATTTAGTTTAAAAAATTAATTTTATACTCTAATTATAAATAAAAATTTAAAGACCGTGAAATTTTATTTGTTTTATTTTTGACAGCCAAACGTCAATCTACGACGATCTCATATTTGTTTTAAAAAAAAATATATATTTATCTTTTTATGTTTGAAATTTCAACCAAATTCTTGACAAAATTATTTAATAAATTATTAAACCTTGCATTTAAAAGTTCTCGGTTAATCTTCAAGACTTTGTTTGACAAATATTTTGAACTTAACGAGAAGATCTATAGAACCCGATATAAAATAGTTTTCGAGTTCTAGGAACGTTTGATCTTGTTTTAATGAAACGGAGTTCGTATTTTTTGCTATTTTTGTAGACCATTCTAAAATTATACAATTAAAATGAAAAATACATATCCGTTTTTTGCTTGTCCGGGAATTTATTTAAGAATTAAGGTATTTGTCTTTTTTTGAAAAAGTTGTGTTTTCTGTATTTAATTAGATTCGTTTTTGGAATGGTGTTGTTTTAAATTATTACTATCGTTGCGTATGCGTTAAACTTTTTGAACTCGGCCTTTCGCAGACTTCATATTGGCGAATTTTGCGTCGGGACTTGGACCTACAATTTTGGCCGATAAATCATCTTTAGTGACGAGGCTGATTTTTGGATGAATGGCTGTGTTAACAAGCAAAATTTCCGTATATGGGACAACCCCAACCCACGCGAGGTTCACAGGTGATAATGCATCATCAAAAAGTTACCGTTTGGTGTGGATTTTGGGCCGACCGACGCGACGACGTAATTGGTCCGTACTTTTTTGAAAACGACGTTAGTGAGGCGGTCACCGTCAACAACGAGCACTACATAAAGATGATAACTAATTTCTTATGGCCCAAATTGAACCATATGGACCAAGACTACGTGACACACAGAAAACGCCAAGACATCTCTATACAATATATACCCGCCCTTATTGAAAAACCCTTTATAAGTGTAAAGCGCCCAATACACGATACAATCTATCGTAACGACTTGAGTTGGACAGATATCGGTAGCGATATCGAAAATGAGCACACACACCATACGACTAGCTCACGATTTCATCAACTGTCAAAACGATTCACATCAAAGCAGCCGTATGCAACCTCTTGTTTTCGCTCGATAGCATTCGACCATGCGATTTTAGTACAGCGGATACTTTGTTTTACACACACGATACAATCATCGCATGCGATTCAACTTTTGTACGATAATCGGTACAATAATTGTATCGTGTATTGGGCGCTTAAGCTTTGAAATTGAAATTTCAAATTTCATTGAAAAAGTTTAAAATGTGTGTAGTTTGACAGTATAGTTTTATAAAGGATATCGGTCAAAATCAAAACTCTCAGCATTAAAATGTGTAAGTGTACAAAGTTTTGCGAAAAATTTGTTTTCCAGATTTCTGTTGCTTTTTTCCCTACATAACTTAGTTTTTCATTTATACAAATTTTCCTTTAAATTCTTTGTAAATCGTTTGCACCCAGTGTTAACAAAGATACAAGAGAAATTATTTCAATATCTGTCAAAATAGTTATAGAGATAGGCAACAAAAGTTGCCTATTATACGATGAATTTAGATGCATGTCACGTAACAATCTATTCACAACTGCAAACGCGAAAAATAATTGAAAACAACGAGCGGGAAAAATGGCGTACACCTACGTCTACGTGCAGTCAATAAAATATTAATGTTACTATTTATTTATTTTTGTACTTATTTTCTTCATAAATTTATTTATTTGATCTATCTTGTAACAGTAGACAAAACTTCTTCAAATCATTCTACTGATCGTGGCGATTTCGTTAACATTCCGTTCTCCATAGAACTTCACAATTATTTACAATACATTTCAATTTTATTTTATTTTCAGTCACCGTCTATTGTTTAAAAATATATTACTTCTTCTTTAATCCTTTGCATCGGTAAGTTCAGTCGAATCATCAAATTATAGTGGATATTAGTAATAATTCCTTTGTTGCAGGTACAAATTCAAAATACGAGAAAAATTAAACCAAAATGAAAGACAGCAGTTCTAGAGGTTTTGAGGGAGAACTATTTTCCCTATGAAACATTAACTTATTCTATTGAACCGAAAAAGCAGGATTCTGGTGCAGAGGACGATATGACAAATTGTGTGGACGTAGCTGATCGATTCTGTTTACTAGCTCTGTATGAAAGTCAGATTCAAAAACACTCCATTACCAAGACCGGAATCTCAGACTGAAATTTCGGTTTGCCTACAAGCTAACTACACACTAAATGTGAGAAAGTGTGTGTGAAATGGTGCAAAAACCCAAACACATTCTCACATTTAGTGTTTCGGCCCATCAAAATGCTTCATTATAGTAATCAGCCCCATCTTAATGCTTCATTTTGAATGTTTCATGGCCTCGTTCAAAAACTAAACAATCCTAACAATCCATGGTCTTAAATTGGAAGATTTGTATAGCTTTTTAATTTCAATCCAAATAAATGTTGTAAATGTATATTAAATAAAATAAAATTGACCAAATAGATACATATTATTTAATGATTTATTAGTTTATTATTATTTATTTTGTTTACTTAAATTATTTGCGAACGCAACATGCGCTGCAACTGGTTAAGTATAATTATTGCAAATGGACAAAAGTGTAAGTCAATACTTTGTAAAACAACAAAACAGACAATTTTTTCAGCTGTAGTTTGCTTAGAGCATTTTTTTGGCGACGTTAGAAGTTCAGGTGGAAACAATAGGCGGGTGCCTCCGTATTTTTTTTGTACAGACAATGCTACGGGAAACATACTTGTGAAGTTCCATTGCCAACTTTAGCTAGTTTAGAATCCTCAATTAGATTAGTATTTTCATTATTTAAGCAGTTCGATAATTGCAAGACCAAATTTTAGTTTTGTTTGTTGCAAAAATATTCCTGGAAATTTCTTTTTAAGGGACTATGTTAGAGTTAGAATTTTGTTTGTAGTTAGATTTTGGAATACAAATTTGAGGGAACCATGTTTTAAAAATAAGTTGCTTTGTGTAAAGCATCTTTAAGGAATAGAAATAGGCAATATGTTTACACACAATACCAACTAAATGAGTGCAATAAATAGATTTAAGTAACTTTTTTTTATTCCAGTATGGGGAAACCGAACACCCAATAGAAAAAAACGGTATATGCGCCAAAATCCATACTTCTTGGCTAAATAATGTTATCTTCTATGTTTACGCATAAAATTACGAATTTTGTAGCGTATGAAAATGTCTAGACATTTTGCAATCTGAAAAATTAATTATGCTATGAAATAATTGGCTGCTATTAATGCTAATTTTTTTTTCTAAAAAGTTGATGAAGGTTAGCCGAAGCGGAAATTTCTTTAATGAACATACCTAAAATATTATTGGCTTTCTCAAAAATATTTTTCTACACTAACCTCTGCTTTATACCTGAAAACTATTGTTTATGTATATTTTCTTGTTCTGCATTTATAAAATGTAATCTATGGAAGTATTTATATTTATTATATTTTTTTTTTTAGGTGGCGCAACAGTCCATGAAGAACCAGGGCCTAGTGACTTACAACTCTCAACCATTCCTGTGTGCGAGTAATGTTTTCAGGGATGGAGGGGACCTACAGTTTATATGCCGAATCCGAACGGCTAATTTGAGAAAGCACTTTTCATGACAAGAATTACTCTTGGAGGATTTGTCAGTTCCTCGCAAGAGGCAGTACCCCTGAAAAAAGTTAGGTGGCACAGGCAGGGATTGAACCCAAGACCCCTTGCATGACAGTCCAACGCACTAACCATCACGCTACGGGTACTACATATTTATTATTATTTATTATATTAACAAAAACAAAAACATGTACGTAAAACTTATTCATTTTTTCATTATTAGCAACACTTTTACTAAACATGCCCTTCAAACAATAATAAGTAAATTCGAAGTTTGTTAACTAAACATTTTTAAGGAATGAATAAAAATTATATTTTTCGTTAAACTGAGGAAATTCACTAAAATAAACTTCTGTACTTCAACAATAAACGTTAATGTCGATTACTTGATCTATTGAATGAGTTGTGCATGAATTCAGAACGATTTTAAAACGTTTTCATTTTGTGGTACATGTCAAAATTTGCATTTTATTTGCTCTGCATTTATTCAACAGGTTCGCTATAACCGTTCTGATTATTTTTTTAAAACATTGGTGTTCCTTTCATGCATAGTTTTTTTTGATAGCAAATACATGTATGCTTCCATCAATCAAGAATGTTATGCATAAGATATTTTTCGATTATAACTCTTTTTTTTAAATTTAATATTTATTAATCATAATGGAATTGAAAAATAGTTGCAAGCTTAAATAATTAAAAACAAACTATAAATATACTTGGATTAATTAAATTGATACAGATTTTAATTACTTGCAAACAAAATATTTGGGTCGTTCGTTACGAAAATTTATTAGAATTTAATACAAACATTGCGCTCGCACCCTTAACTTGATGGTTCTTCGAACGCATATTTGATACAAAAATCCGAGGTTTATTATGAAATTTAAAGAATTTCGTAGTGATTACTGTAAATTAGTGAATTAATTATAATAAACTGATGTTGAACATGCTTTTTTCAAGACAAAAAGGAACATTGGTTCACTATCCACAAAATGCCTGCAAAATTAAAGCTTAAAACTGACTTTTTCATCGAAAAAAGTAAAAGGAAAAACCTGAAAAAAACTTATTAACTCCTCCATTTTGTTTTTGCTATGCAAAGTGCCGCTAGCCCACGGCATCGTTTTTTTTTTGTTTGTGCTCACATCTATTCATGGACTAATTGTCAAAATTACATATACAACAATGTAAACAAACGGGTTTTGGAGAGTGAAACCTACGAAAGATTCCGGTCTTGGTAATGGAGTGTTTTTGGTCAGATTGTAGGAGCTCGGTCGTTACTAACCAAAAGACCAGACAGGTATTATTGAAAAAAGCATCCGAAATACCTTGGAGTCAGTACGCAAAAGTTTTTTTTGGAGATATTAGCAAAAGTTGAAAGAGATGCTAATGTTTTCAAAAAGTACAGCAATTTCAATGTAGCGTTGCATGGAAATGGTTTGGCTGTTCATAAAGATTTCCGTGGAAATAGAATTGGTTTGAAATTGTATGAAAAATCAATGCAAATTCGTAAAGCTTTGGGGTATTCACTTTTTACTTGCGATTGCACGAGCATTTATTCAGCACGATTATGTGAACTTATGGGAATGGAATGCACCAACGTTTGCAAAATGGAAGATTATCGGCTTCCGGGAAGCAATGAGCAGTTAATTTTTCCACCTGAACATCAAAAATATATAAAAACTTATGCAAAAGTTGTTCAATAATAAAGTTTTTGGAACTAAAGTATTAATGCAAGTATTATGCAAATGTTTTATTCAAAAAAACTTACATTTACAAAAGTTTAACAATTTCAATGAAGTTAAAGGAGCTCGTTACTAGGAAGGAAAGCAATCATTATGCATCTAATTAGTTTCTCTGAAAATCAATTATTGAAAATCACAAAATTCAAAATTTAATTTTGTAAACAGTAACAAGTTCATCCAGAAACTTGGAGTTTTGATAACTAGAAATTAAAGTTTACGCTTAAATATCTTTTTACCGTCCTCTCCGCCATCTACCAATTGGTAAGAACAACCATTTAATTAAAATAAAAACAGATATTTTAACAGAACTGTCTGTAACTTGTATCTGCTAAAAAAATACAAATGATTTATGTTATTTAAATTTTTAAATATTTTAAATAAAATTATAATGTTTGTCAAAAAAATGTCTGCAATTTTTCTACAGAGGACAATGATTTAATTTATGTGACAACGTTAAATTTCAATGTAAATGCTTCTAAGTATGGTCAACTTCTTTATTGCCGGCTTAGAGTCTCGAAGATAACTCAATTTATTTTTGAAATAGCTCCCTACATACACAACACAGGTCATCTGTATTATCAACGTCTTAGGAATCCCCAAATAGAGACACATTTGTGCACTGGAACCGATGAACATGGAACCAAAATCCAAGAAGCTGCTCCCACTAACAATGTCAATAAGCTAAATAATACGATGACATTTCACTGCAGACACATTTTCAGCGGCCCTGGAATTTAGTATACAAACTTTATGTTGGGATCTGTAGATCATCATACAAAGATTGGCTGCGTTCAATCTCGTGTTGGATAGGGTATCTTGGATAGGTGGATTTTTAGATACCTTGAACGAGTTGGATAGCTGTATTGAGATAGCTGTCAAAAAATAAAAACAACTTTTAGCTGTTCACAAAAAGCAGAGAAACATTTAAGCTTCGAATCAAAATTGTTGTAAGATAAAACATTTAATGGATAATTCAACTGTTTCGCCGGACGATGATGAATTGATAGGTGCGTAACAATTTAATAAATAAGGGATAATCTTAATCTGTAATCTATGTTAAATTTCCTCTTAGCTTCTTCACGTCTATTATGTACAGAACATCCTCAAATACAACTTCAACTAACATTTTTTATATCTTTTTGTTTACCAACAAATACAAAAAGCTGAAATCAATTTTCAAGTTTCTTGAAATTCAACCATGTGTTGAATCAGCTGTTCTGTCAGATACCTATGTACATACCCCAGAAATTCTTGGATACCTTTGGATTTCTTTTTTGATATCTCAGCTGTTTTTGATCAGCTGTTATTTTACACGTAAAACACTAACAAAAAGGTATCCGGATACCCTATCTAAACGCAGCCATTGTAGCACCAACATTTCAGAATGGGCCTCAATGTCATATATCATTGTCCTTAAAGGGGGTTTCCATGGGTAATTTCAGAATTCTTTCAAACATTTATTTTTGCGGTTGAGCTGTCAAAGTCCAACCTTAAATTTTTTAAAAATTGTATTAGTTTTAATGCAGAAAAGGATAAACCTGCCGCAAAATGCAGATTTATCAATGAATCCAAAAACGATCACTTCAAAACAAATTAAAGCAGCTGATAAATATAACAGTAGTCAATAGACAATTTTGTTGATTGGGCAGGTTCGGACAACATAAGCGACTTCACTTGCAGTCAACTACATTCTTTGAATGTACATTTTGTCATTTTAAAAATAAAAATGCAATTAGTTATACGATTTTCCATAGGTAATACAAATCAATTTATTTTTGATCTAGATCTGCCAATTCGCAAAACAAATTGATTTATTTTTAATTTGAGATAAAATCTGCGGATCTGGATTTTTTAGATTTGCCCCTATTTGCACTAATAAAAATAATTAAATCAATAAAAAATGTTAAGATTGAAATTTGACAGCAATACTGCACTCATTAACACGTAGACGACGTTACATTGAAAAAATGACAAAAACAAAATAACTCCAATCGTGTTCTATGCGCCACGAAAAAAATCAACTTTTTGACGAAAATCTGAATTTACCCATGGAAAACCTCATTAGTTTTTGAAGTACCATACACTTCAAATTTGGAACTTTACTTCAATAACCTCTACCTTAACCTTAAGCTGACTGTACAATAAATATCAAAAGCATAATTGACTACAATACACTCCTCAGGCAAGCTACAAGGACATCTCGACTTGTATTTTGTATTTTAAGTAAAAACTATTTATCCTTTTCCAATTTCACAAGGAAACCTTTTACATAAAACGTACAATTAAAGGGTACAGAATATAAATAAATCACAGGCTAAAGTTCAGCTTTCAGTTGAATGAACAACTATAATCGTCCGTCATTTTGACAGAAGTGGAATTGACTTCATAGCAAGTGAGATTTTTCTTGACCAACTTTCCAGTCAACTTTTTAATAAAGTTGAAATTTTCTGGAGCTGGCCAACCAAAAGCTGGAAACTTACTTTACTTTCAAGTCCCTTATGACAATGGGCAGGTTCAGACAACATAAGGGACTTGAACGTAAATTTTGACCAAGGCAACTAGTTAGTTTTTCAAGTGTCATGAATTTCAAATTCAGAACTTTACTTCACAAACCTCTACTTCAAGTTCATAGTACAAAATATACCAAAATCATTATTTTCTACAAAACACTCCTCAGGCAAGCTGCAAGTCCATCACGATTTTTTATTTTGTATTTTAAAGAAATAATACTTATTTCTTTTCCAAATTTACAAGGAACCTTTTTACAGAAAGCATTAAATGAAGTTATGCAGAAAATAAATAAATCATTGAGTAATAAAGTTTAGCTTTTAGTTGAATTAATAGTTAGGGAGATAGTTAGGGAGATTTTTCTTGACTTACTTTCCAGTCAACTTTCCAATAAAGTTGCCTTAATTGGAAGGCAATTTTTTGGCAGCTGGCCAATCAGATGCTAGAAACTTGCCTTACTTTCAAGTCCCTTATGTCGGCTGAACCTGCCCAATTGCACCAATCCTTGAAGCAATTTTTAACAGCTGTTTGTATCTGGTCCATTTTTTTTCGGCATGGAGAGAACTAAAAATTGTTTTTATATCCAAAGCAGGAAAATGCTCGCCAGTCAACCCTAAAGATCTAAGACCTATACCTGAGTCTATGTATCATCATTCCTTCTTAGAACCTTAGAAAGATTGATTGGTATCCATTTAAGCGCAAATATTGCTACAGGACTTCTGTCTATAAGTCAACATGCCAACTGTTGAGACAAATTGGTGAAAACGCCTTTACAGACCTTAAAACGCACCATCGAATCCCTCCCTCCTTAACATCGAAGGTGTTTTTAGAACGTGGACACATCTGCAATCACATTTGCACTAAGATCTCTAAACGTAAGGAGTTCGCTTGGGGAGTTAATTTATTAAGGGCTGACAAGCAGAATAATTTAATCAAAACTGGGCAACTCTTCTGCTAGAAGATTCATTAGTAGAGGAATACCGGAAGGCGGTGTTCTCTCCCCTCTCCCCAGGAACCTGGTGAAAATGAAATGAGGTTTCAAAGTGATTGCCTATGCGGATGAAAATGCTATAGTGGTTTCAAGAAAGCATCTCTTACAAAATGCCTTAGACAAACTAATAATTTGGGCTGATCGGTGTGGACGGGTGTCAACCCACGCCAAACCGATTTAGTCCTGTTTTCGAGGAAACACAAAATTCCATATGTTAACCCTCCCTACATTAAATGTACTAAATTAAAGTTCTCAAACGAAGCTAAGTATCTTAGTCTTATTTTAGACAAACAACTAAATTGGAAACGTAATATACAAACAAAAATCGTTAAACAAGCTACTGTAGCTATCTAGCTAGCTATTGGTAATAAATTGGGCTTACAATCCCAATTACGCATTGGTTATACACATCATTATCAAATTGATTTTACTGTACGGTGGTGGCAGTATGGCGTACTGCTTTAGAAAAAGCTATAAAACGCGACAAACTAAATAAAGTCCAACGTTCAACTTGCCTATGAACAAGCGGATCGCTTCGCACGATCCAATCTGCGGCACTGGACACTCTACTCTACCTAATACCTCTTGATATACTTAGCAAACAAATAGCTGCAAGCTCCGCTATTCGCCTGGGTTAACAACAACATTGGCCACTCCGTAATTCTTAGGTATTTAGAATCAATTCCAAAGCACACATACTACACCATCCCCCAATTGCAGTTTGACAGAAACTTACAGATTTCTATACTTTCCAGATCTTTCTGTGAGGTTAGGGCATTCCTAGAGAGTGAGTCCACTTTTAAACAGATGTATCAGAATCAAATGAAGGAGTTGATGGAGGTGTGTACTCTGAACGACAGAAATTAAGTCTCAATCATTGTAGCTTGTTCCAGGGGAACTTTTGGCGATATAAAGTCTTGTCCTGGCTTAAGGAAAATGTGATACCAACTTTTAATATCCGTATTTTTCCAAATAATCAGGCCGCTATCAAATCTCTGGACTATGTCTCTACAAGCTCTATAACAGTCCATAACTGTCGACCATCTCTAATGGATACGGCACAACAGTTTAACATTCATCTTTGATTGGTGCCGGGCCATAGAGACATTCCAGGAAATTGTCAGGCAGATAAACTCGCCACAAATGGTACAATACAACACATTCTACCACGTTTGGCTAATGCTGGCATACCAATCGCTACATGTAAACTATTGCCAGTGCAAGACGCTATGAAGAAGGCAAACATCAGGTGGAATATCATCACCACGTGTTAGGTCACAAAAATCATCTGAACTAGATTTAAAGTAATCAAGGTGCTTCCTATCTCTAAGCAGATCGCATATAAGCTCGATAATCGGTGTAATAACCGCGCTCTGTCTACCCACCTGGCCAGGCGTATTCTCAAATGACTTGCAGAAGCTGATGGATGAGGAAGGTGAGGAAACAAATACATGCCCTGCTCTAGCTCTAGAATTCTTCTCATCAATCTCAATCACGTTACGTAGGGGGAAATGTTCAAAGTGCGACTTTGGCCTATGATAAAATAGCTAAAGAACCCCAGAAAATTCCATGCGATACCTTTGATACTGTTAATATTCGTAATTTATCAAAATGGAAAATATTCGAGGGAAATTTTATTCACTGTACCAAATTTGTATAACAATAAAATAAAACAACGCGTTTATAATTTCGTCAAAAAGAGTTATTATTATTAATTTATTGTATATACCTATATTTAATATTATTATTTAATATTTATATATACTGCCTATACATGATTTCTTATATTTTACATAATATCTCATTTGTTATTTATCATAGCTAACAAATAAATGTATTTTTAATTTAATTTATAGTACCTATTAGTTCGTTTTTTTTTTTGTTTTATTCATTTTATTGTTGTTCTTCTGTTTTTCGTAAGTCTATGCATTTTGTTATGTTTGTTTAAAGACTTAGCTGCGTTACATTTTGATTTTATGACAATTTTTTTTTCTTAAATAAAACTTAAATCAATTTAAATTTTATTAATGCAATGCTAAAAGCACCGCTTTTGACTCAGCTTTATTTAATATTGCAAAATAAAACAAACAAATAAATAAAATCGCTGTTTACAACTTAGAAATCTTTGGTACATTATTTACAATTTATTAATTTACAATAATATTTATTTCTTTTGTTTATTTGATTTTATTTTAAATAATCAGCCCTATCATGAATTCCATCGTAATCGGAAATTTTTACGAATCCCGACAAATTGTATCATGAAATCCGTTCGTAGTGGAAAATCTCATACAATTTTGCATTACGAACGGATTTCATGATACAGTTTTTCGGGATTCGTAAAAATGTCCGATTACGATGGAATTCAAGATAGGGCTGAATAACTAGGAAATGCATACTGCCTTATTTAGGATTTAAACAAAACATAAATTATTAAAAAAGAAACTAAAATTCAGAAATTTCTTAAGTAGTCAGAAAAGTTATTTACACATTTTTTTTTATAAATAATATAATCTATAACTTGTTACGATATACGATGTCCTTGCTACATTAAAATAAAAGTATTTTTTAATTAATACAAAAAATACAAAAAGAAAAACTTAAGTTCCACAGAGAGATCGAGCCTTAACAAGAAAAACCCACAAAGCAGTCTCTTTTCAGTCTAGTTTTGTAGAATTTCAAAGGAAAAACAAAAAAATAGCGTTTTCGACGTTAAGGTGCGTAGCCAGGACTTAATTTTTAAAGAAAGAATTAAAACAACTTAAAATCTAGTTCGGGAAATAAAAAATAAACATAAATTAATATTTTCTTTACTTTTTTTATCTAGGGCATACTTTTTTTAGGAATGGTTCGGGAATCCGATATAGAACACACAAAATCTTCTCATTTCTTTGCTAAACTTCCAGTCAAAGGCTTCGGTTTCGGTGAGTTTTCGAATTTTTGTTGCAAAGACGACACTTTGCCTGTTGTTGTTGCAGTTGCTGGACGTTGAGCTGTGCTTGCGGGTGGTTTAGTTGCGTTTGTTGATATTGAACTTGCATTTTCGAGAGGCTTTTTATTGTTTGTTGATATCGTTCGACCAACTGTGGGCTTTGTGCCTGCACTTCCTACAGTTGGCTTTGTAAGTGGTTTTGGTTTAGCAGCACCTGACGAGGGCAGTGATTTCTTAGATGCCGCATCAACTGATTTTAAATCGACGGCTGATGTCTTAGCTAGAGGACTGGGGGACTTACTAAATGTTTTATTGCCCCTTGAGGCGATTGTCGAAGGTTTGGGGGTGATAGTTTGTGTTCTCCCGGTCCTGCCCGTGGATGATTCATTCTCAGCTTTGGGTTTGAAGCTGGAGAAAGCGTTTGCGTTTGCATTCGCTGGAGTGGATGTGTCAGATCGAGTTGGAGCGACCCTAGCAATGGGTGCTGCACTACTCACTGTCGACGGTCGAATATAGCCACCAGAAGCGGTGCTACTGGTAGACTTTATGTAGTCCGGTTCTGATTCTTGATCCCCACTGGGGACATTTTCGTAAGGCGCTATTGGCTTTATCCCTTCGGAACTGGTAGCACTTTTGAGGGTCGAAGCCGAGTATATGGAGTCTACGTTTCTTTTCTCAATCTCATTCACAATCTCTCCAAGAAGACCCAGACCATCTGAGCTTTCTTCTGCGGTAGCCTGAATAGGCGACACAATCTCATCGATCACCGAATAAATGTTATCGGATCCCGTTGGGGATGGTGATTCTTTGATATCCGAAAGTGGCTCTTCTACCGCCTCACAGTCATCATAGGTGTGATCGACTTTCGATGATATAGGCAGTTGATAGCCCGAAGAAGTAGTCGATGGGGTTTTCTTGATGCCCGGCGGTGCTGGTGGTCTTGGTGGTGGACTCTTCGGTCTTGCCGTTCCAATCACACTCTTGGGACGGTTAAGACCAGGTGGATTTCTCATGGAACCGAAAGTCTGAACAATAGGTTGCTTCTTCGTTGGACTTCTCATACTTTGAGCCCTTTTCACTAGATTTTTGGTTTCATCTTGAAGTTCCGAGTCGGAATTGGATGTGTCCGTTTGGGGAATTGGAGCTGAAATTTCGATATTCTTAAGCTTCTCCTTGTCAATTACGGGCTTGACTTTCGGAGTGTACTTATCCTCCTTCTTTAGGAAAGACGCAATTCGTTTGATAGTTCCATCTTTTGGACGGGTATTTAGCTTGGGATCCGTGTGCAATGGAACTGGTGGAGCTGAATGGCTGATCGGTGGAGCAGTTGGAGCAGGTCGAACAGGTATAGCTTCACCTGTCTTCGGTGTAATACCTATCTCCCTGCAAGTTGAGGTCTCAAGAACAGGATTTGAAATAATAGGACGTGGATGTGAGCCCGGATTGGGAGGTGGAAGTGCGGGTGCTGATGAGTCAGAAATCTTTCCCAAAGTGCTGGCCTTCTTCATACCCAGCACAACACCGTTTGGCTTTTGCAAATCCATCCTATCGAGTGTTGCGTGTTTTGGAACTGGTGGAGCCAAACGTGCAGGGACACCTCCATTGCTTGACTCATGAACCATCGTCGATTTGCTAACCGGATGAACAAACGCTACATTCGGTGCAACCACTGCTGTAGGTGGAGCCGAATCTGAGAGCGGTCTCAAAGTGAATCCTTTGAATTTGCCAAACATTCCATTGTTAATTGTCGATGCATCTGAATCGGATGGAGACTTGAGCAATGCTGAATTCATATCGTCTGTACTGCTTGGTGTAGATTTTTGCAAACCACCATTCGGTGCTGATGGTGGTCCTCGAGGGGCTGATCCCTTGCTCGTTGATTTCATACTGAAAGAAAGTTTTTCAAGACTATTGTTAAATTATTGGAATGAAATCAAATTTGAAAAGTGCATTTAGATAGAAATTTTACGTGAAAAGAGTTAACCAAAAACAAAGAACCATTAACCATACAAACGTGTGAAGGTGAAAACGTAAACGTGCGAAACAACAACAAAATTACCATAAAGCATTTGAAATACAGAAAAACAAAAAATCAAAAAAAAACTACAACACAAATGTTATTTTATTATATTATAAAATTGTTTATATTTTTTTTTAATCTAAATTAATTTTACAAACAAAATAGAGCTAACTTAGTAATTAAAAAACACAGATCGGCAGTACGTTTTGGCATAATACATATTTTTTTAAAATTAAGGTGAGTTTTTGAGATTTGATACTTTGATTATGTGATGAAGATGAAGTAGTGAGTTAATTAAAGAGCTTTAATAGTTTTGATAACATTGTAAATGGAAAGAAATAAGACAAAATACTGGTCGACAAAATCCCACAAATAAAACAATACTTTTTTTTTAAAGGATAATGTTGGCTTTAGTTACAATCTCGCCTTAAAAATGTACTACCACATCAGGTTTTTAAGAAATTTTTGCTTAAAAATTCAAAAGACAATTTAAAATGGTGTTTTTGAGGCTAAGGTTAAGAAGCACAACACAGTTTTTAAAAATTAGTTGTATGATGATTTTGCAAAGAACAAATCTTTGCTTCTACGAGTAGATACAGGTTAAATAATTTTAGTAGATTTTAAAAATACCCACTTTAAAAATTATTTTTATAATTTTCAAAATTATTTTTATAGTTTTCAAAACTTGATTTTTGACCTTTCTTAGAACACGAAGACGGATAAGTTGCAAACAATACTTTGAAACCGTTTTAACTTTTTCTGTTTAAACCGTTAGCATTAATGGTTCAACTTTTCTTAAAGTTATATGAAGAAGGGTGAAATCTAACAACTTATGAAGAACACTTTAAATATTTAAACTGAATATTGAAGATAGATTAATTTATAATTTTAGAAAGTCTTGTGCAGCACTTAATGTTGTTCAATTATTTCAATGGTGAATGCATTTATTAATTAACAAATTTAAGTAATTTTATGAACAAATTATTGAATTGATTTGAGTTTTAAAAAAGTAGTTAATAAAAACCGGTGAACAATATACTATTATACTAATTTGACATCAGTTTTTTGGTGACTTTGCATCCAATATTTTGAGATTCTTCCTTTTAGCGCTTTAATATTTAGTAACAATCCCACCCTTTATTACACGTTTGTCTATTGTATATAATCCCAAAGATTGTATCGTAGGTTGACGTCTGTGTAAAAGGTAATGCTGACCACATACATAAAATGTGAACCGTATTTTTGAAGAAGGATTTCTTGAATTTTTTAGCTTTTTGACACATTTCTTTAAGGTTTTATTTTAAAATGTCGATAATGACGACGACGATAAAAACCTACTCATCTACATCTGTAGCAGTCATGTAACTCCACACCATAACTTCTCCGACACCATGTTTCGCTTTAGGTAGCACTCTGTTAGACCGCATGGTTATACGGCCATCAAACCGAAAAGCATTGAATCTGCCCTTTACGGAAAAGAGCACATCATTACAGAAACTCGCTGACCTGTCTTTATAATAATTACGTATTCAACTTGTTTGTTTGGTTCATTTTTAAAACATAGGCCTTCATTTTATAACTCGAATATTCTGACGGGCCTTATAAATCAATCCTCTACAGTTTTTGTATGCAATTTTGTTTCTAAACGTTTTTCCCACTTCAGCCTCATATAGCGTTGATGTAATTTTTTGAATTGTTTTGATTTTTCGGCCAATGTATTCAGAAGCGTCAATGATCCGAGGAAGAATTTTATTCTTGGCTATTGCATGGTGATCCGGATAGTTTATTGGCTGTACAATGTACATGTTTGCAATTTGAATTAAGTGGTTTTAAAGTTTGAAAATCGTGGTGTGCCAATAATTAAGTGGGACACTGATGTTATTTTTCGCGAATAAAAAATAGGAACATCTCAAAAAACCTGCCGTGATAGAGTGATTTTGAAGTCGGATTTGAGGTATGGCCATCAAAACCTATTCGAAAAGTTCAAAAAGCCAGCAACAAAACTTTGTCGACCATTGTAAATGAAGATGAATCATTGGGTCTCCAAGCTTGAATATTACTTCTGAGATCGTATTCGAGCAGGAAACCTAAGACCTTAGCACTTAGGAAAAAATTAAATGGCGCATGGCCTCTTTGGGGACTTAAATTAAAAGTGAATTTGAGAGTTAAGGATTTGATTAACAATGTTGTTTTTTTTTTTTTTTTTAATGATGAATGATTTTTTAGGAATGAACTCTCAGACTTATTTTAAGGGTAATAAGCCCTCCTTTCTTACTTAAACTACATATACGCCTCATGAAAATCTAAATATGTAATGCATGAACTATTACTCAAAATCTCACCAAAACAAATTAGAACACAAAACTTTGCATAAAATATTAATTATAATAATTATTTTAGCATTTTATGCTATTTTTTCAAAAATAAAATAAAAATAAAATAAAATCTAACTAATTAAAAAAAAAAGTGCAATGCACATTTTGAGTTTGAGATTTTGATTTCGTATTTTTAAATATTTTTGAATATCACGTTAACTGATAAACAAACCTATTATTTGAATCTACAGTATAATCTGTGCTATTGCTAAGTGCGTGCGGATTAGTAGTTGAACACAATTTAATATCAGTTATTTGTAATTTTCTTTTAGTAGGATTATTGTTATTTTTAATGCTTGAAGAAGAAGAAGTAGTAGTAGTTTCAGAAGAGGGTGCAGTTGTGGATATGATTGTTTTTTCAGAAGAAGAAGGCGTTGAATTGTTACTACACAATGAACGTGGTGAATGTACATACATATTTTCGAATAGTTTTCCTGGCATTTGAGGATTATTGCGACAATAATAGACGAGGAAACCTAGTAAGGCCATAACAGGAACAACTCCCAAGAAGAATATGAACATGAAGCGTGTGAATCCTTCGAGACCTGTTAAAAAAAAACAAGATATTAAAAAGCTCTTTTATAATGTGAAGTTTAAACTTACTGTTTGGATTTGTTGCTGGTCCACTGTCCTTTGATCCACCAGGTCCTGGAGCATTACAGGAGGGCGGAGCATAGCCTTCATTGCAGTGACAGTTGCCCTTGCTGTTGCAAATTCCATTGCCATTGCAGTTTTCGGGGCATTCGACGCCAAAACCACTCGATCGTAAGTCTTCGATGCCAATGCACCTTTGACCGACACACATTTTGTTCTCACCACACTTAGCACCGTTGGGCGTGAGACCAGGGTCTGTTGACTGCAAACCCAGATCCACAATGGCAGTTCGACAGGGAATGATATTGCCATCGTGATTCAAGAAACTATGCGAAAGCACAGCTACAGATTCCATTCCGAACTCAAGGCGTTCGTTCAAATGGCGACAGTGCAACATTCCACAAAATATATCCTCCTTCTGACATTGGAAGTACTTGTTGTCAATTCGATCGAAGCCACAGTTCCCATGGCGACTTCCATTGAGATTCTTCCAATAACAATGCTCCGAACTCTCTCCAGACGGTCCCCACAAGATCCGGCATTGATTGCTGCGAGACCTACAGGTTCCTTGATAGCAATAAGCATTCCCTCCATCACATGTCTCTGTGTCGCGCTTGAAGACATTAGTTGGACAGTACTCCGATTCACCGGTACAATACTCGGACAGATCACATTCGTTCTCCGATGGTCGACAATTTGTCCCGGCAGTCTTGGGTCGACATGTACTTAAATCACAGCATTCACCTGTGGCACACGATGCATTTGTCCTTAGCATGCAAGTATTTGGATCACAGCAGGTATTTTTACAATACTCGGGCAAACCACAGTCACATTGTTCACCTGGTTCAACAAAACCATTGCCACACTGAGGGGAATCGAATAATTTTGTGGGTTTATTTCGCAAACAATAATTCATGCCACGTGAGAAGGCAACATTTAATTGATCAATACTGCAAGAACTCCAATAATGTGGCACTACCGAAGTACTCGATGCTGACATTATACATTTCTCTTCGGGACACCGACAGTCGGGGGTATCGTGTTCCATGCCGAAATTATGACCCATTTCATGAGCCATTGTTGCAGCAACTACGGCTACAACTTGACTATGTTCCATGGAAACACCGCCAGAATATTCGTAGGTACAAATTGGGCCTTTCAGAGCTTTGCCTGCAAGCAAATAAAAAAAAAACATACAAGAGTGAGTTAGGATTCTAAATTGTTCAATTATATGTTTTTAAATGGACAAATGACAAATAAAGAACACCACAAATATATGTATATATATAAAATTGCCTTGGGAGATTTCAATGCAGGGAAAAACGGACTCGACGGCACCACCGGTAACACATTCAGGCCCATTGATTGTGTTGCTTGGCGAATGCATCTTAACATTTTAAAGGGAACTTGAAGTTCTTCAGTTCAATCCACCGTCGTCGCGTCGTCGGCCAGATTGAACGTAGTGCGATCTATACTAGACAATAAGCATCATGTATATCTGAACTTTCCGAAGAGCTAACTCGAAAAGTTCTCGGACCACTACTTTCTTGTATAGTCAAGGTGACACTACAGGTTTCCAGAATAAAGGCAAATATGGAAATGCTGGGAGAAGATACAACATCAAAAGGCTGCAATCGCAAGAGATCACCGAAAGTCCTATGCCGCTAAGACAAATTATAGAGAATCATTGGCAACACAAGATGACATCAAAGAAATCGCTTTGACTTGCTTGGTTTTAAAAAGCCACCAATAAGAAATCCTTGTTTGATCAGGACCGTTCGGTCGGCAGGAAAATGCAGTCAAAGCACAGGCAAGCAAAGGCGGCGCGCGCTACATAAAAGGACGAGAATTTCTCTCGAGCTATTCAAGCAGAAGAAGAAAGAGGAACACCAACTTTTCAAAAGGAAAATATGAAGCGTGCTGTAGCTAATATTGAAATTTTCAGAAAAAAGGTCAATCGAAATTTACAAGGTTATTTATAAACCTTGCACCGTTCTACAAATACAAAAGTATAAACATCCTAGAAGAACTCCGGTCAATGCTAAGGATATGTAAGAAGCACTTCTGCAGACTCTACATAACGGCGATGATAACCTGAATTCCGCTGTCAACTGTCCAACATTACTATTAAATTTGTATTTATCGTTGATTGCTCATTTGAATTTTTTCCTAGGAATCAGACCTGGTGGAGAATTACTGCCGAAGCTTTTAGGTCAATGCAATTAACAAAAATGGAGCAGGATTGATTCTTCGCTTGAGTCGTCCACATATTTAAGACAGCTAGGCATAGAAAGGATAATGCGTAATCTGGTGTCTCTCTGGGAGTTTTCGCTCCATTCAAGACTCGAGCAGAGTTCAATCAATGTTGGTACATTTTTTTGTCGACGATAAGAAGAATAATTATATTATCAGTCGTGTTAGCAAAGAGAGAATATCATTTCAAGTGAAGATCTAATAATAATCTTTATCATGAACCCATGACCTCTCGCACGACAGTTCTACGTACTAACCATCACGCCGCCGCGGGTACTAAGATGATGTCAAAAAACATTTGTAAGACTAATAAAGAAAGGTTTTTGATAGACATTTTTCGAGGAGTTATTGGCCTCTCTAAATAATTAGGAACTGAATATGATATCGTCAGCCGTCTCAGGAAATCCAAGGCTGAGTTCGGGATGTTTTCTAATGGAGGAAGCTTGAAAATATCGTGAAAAACAGCATACGAATGGCTCCTACGAGTTGTTGAGGATCTATGTCCCGAAAAAGAAAATATTCTCAGTCTGAGGACATATGTAAGTTAGTAAGTAGTGGCCTGGGAAGGAAGTTATTCAATACTACAATTATTCACATAATTGCAGGAAGTTTTTGTAAAAAGTCAAATTAAAAAGGTATATACATATGTATATAAAAATATTAACTAAATTTTAAATCATTCAAGCATCTATAAATTAACAATAAAATTTAAAGCATTGGGTTTCTTTAATTTGAAGAAATGCATATATTGGGTCACGTGTCTACACTAAATTTGAAGCGCTCCAGGTGCTTGCTATCACTAAGCAGATCGCGTATAAGCTCCATACTCGGTGTCATAACCGGAACCGGGCATTGTCTAATAGGAAAGCACGCCTGATTCCTGTGGTATTAGGAATTAAACTTGCTTAAGTGTGCCATTATCCACCACGGACAGCCACTTTAACCTAACCGTGCTGGTCCAAACGTAACTGTCAGTTATGACAGCTAATAAAGCCAGGGGAGTCATTCCGTAATTTTCAAAACGATAATGGCTGAATCACGAACACGCTTTAGCTTCGGCTTCGCCTGACGTTTACAAGTTCAGCCATAGGAATTCAATGCATGCTATCACAATGGAGCTTCGACCTAACGTTTCGTTTGACAATCGTAAGGAAAAGAACGTAATGTGACAGCTCAAGAGCTGTACAAAAATGTCAACAAACAAAATATTTGCTCTTTAGAGGGATGAAATAATAGAAATGTCATTCAAAGCAACCTCGAAGCAGGCCCACCGTAACGCAGACGAAGCTGAAGCGTGGTTGTGATTCAATAACGATATCGTCAATAATTTGCTTCACGTAACTTTATCGCTATCGTCTCGTCAATCGTTTTCAGTAGTAGATCGTTCAGTATACTTCAAATACTCTTATACTATGACTGAAATGTCAAAGTGAACTCAACGAAAGATAATGTTTGTTCAATAACTTGAAAATAGTATTAAACTTGGTTTTTCTCTTTGGGAAGTTTTGAAAATTTGCAAAAAATGTATTGTTAGTAAACATGCCAACTATTTTGTGATGTTTATTGTTATTGTCACTTTTTGTGTTTTCATTTGTCGACGATAAAACTATAATATCAAAATGTTTTGTTCATGTCTGATATTTTTGTAAATTAATAATTCTAATTATAATTTAGAGTATACATAAATCAGTAACAGACAATCAGCTGCAATAATAAACCCAATTCTGTCCAAGGGAAGGAAGATAAGACTCCATTTTATCCACAGGGGACACAAATATTTGTTGTTTCCGAAACTACTTTGGATTAGTGCTTTGTGCAAGAGCGATACTAAAAGCGTTGCCTTTCGAACATACCAATGTTCCTGCGCCCTCAAAGTTTCAATGGTTACAGCAAATATTAATATGGATTACTTATGTACATATTTATGTTTTGTATGTATATAAAAAAATGCTTACATATGGGTTAGAATAGATAGAAGGTCCGATAAATGTCTTAATTTTCTTCGTAACCGTATTATTTGTATTTTTTTTGAGTTTTTATTTTCATTTTGTAACAAAACTAAACTACGCCGAAACATTTTTGCTTCAATTTGTTTTGGTTATCAAATCAAATTAATAGCAGACGATACCTACTTAGCTATCGAGCAAACGCTATCGTTTTGACGATATCACTTTGACGATTATCGTCTTACGTGAAGTGAGACTATCGTCGAAACGATATCGTCTAACGATTATTGGCTATTTAGTTCATCAAATTAACAACCATATTGTGCAGGATCTGTGGTTTCAACAAGAGGGCCGGCCGGCGCAACATGTCATACAGCTCGTGCCCCAATTGATTGATACTTTGACTTTACGGATCCGTTTGGAAAATATGTCAACCCGCTAGTCTTAGCTAATAAAAGCGAAACGATTGAATACTTGAAACACAACATTCACCGTTTTATTGCTAATTTACGGCCACAAGCGTTGGAAAAAGTCATAAAATGTTGGACTTCCAGATTATAAAGGGTTTCCCAAAATTAACGCAAGATTTGAATTTGCCGCCATTTGTGCAGTGAAGTGTTGGCAACCCTGAAAAAAAAGCAATTTGACAGCTAACAGTATAGGGTTATTAAAAATGGAGCGTTACACGATAGAACAACGTTACTTCATTATTAAAGAATATTTCAAAAATAGTGAAAGCTTGGCGGCTGCAGTTCGAAAATTTCATACAAAATGTGGTCGGAATAGTGTTTTAACTTTGTTAACTGTGAAGAGATTAATTGAAAAATTCATGGAGACTGGATTCGTTGGAGACGCCAAACACACTGGTCGTCCAAAAACAAGCCGTTCAAATGTGAATGTCGAAGCAGTGCGTGAGAGTGTTGCTGACAATCCAGGAACCTCAATTCGACGTCGTGGACAAGAATTGCAAATTTCAAGAACCTCTCTTCAGCGTATACTCACCAAAGATCTATGTCTTCATGCTTACAAAATTCAATTAACACAACAATTGAAGCCTAATGACCATGGACAGAGAAGAGAGTTCGTTGAATGGATTATTGAACATCAACAAATGGACCCTGATTTTTCGAGCAAAATCATCCTAAGCGATGAAGCACATTTTCATCTTTATGGCTTTGTCAATCGCCAAAATTGCCGCATTTGGGGTTCGGAGAACCCACATGTGATTGTCGAAAAACAAATGCATCCACAACGCGTGACTGTATGGTGTGGATTTTGGGCTGGAGGCATAATTGGGCCATATTTTTTTGAAAATGATGCTGGTCAAGCAGTGACTGTTACTGGTGCTCGATATCGCGACATGATTACACAGTTCTTTCTGCCAAAATTGGATGATATTGATGTGTCCAATATGTGGTTTCAACAAGACGGTGCCACATGTCATACAGCCCGTGAAACAATTCAATTACTGCATGAGACATTTCCAGGTCGTGTACTCTCTCGTTTCGGTGATCAAAATTGGCCTCCTAGATCGTGTGATTTAACACCATTAGACTTCTTTTTATGGGGTTATTTGAAATCACAAGTCTATGTCAACAAGCCCACAGCCACCCGTGCATTAAAGGAGGAGATTCAACGCTGCATCAACGAAATTCAGCCACATTTATGCAGAATGGTCATGGAAAATTTCAACAAAAGAGTGCGCATGTTCATCCAAAGCCGTGGAGGCCATTTGTCCGATGTGATATTCCATACATAACCCTATCCTATGTACTTTACGAGTCAATAAAAATATAACTATCAAAAGACTAAAAACGGCGTTTTCTATTTAATTCAAATCTTGCGTTAATTTTGGGACACCCTTTACTACGACCAAGCCATCCGTGGCGCACCGTAACTATAATAAGTGCTTTTTTTTGGTATTCCATATATAGTACAGTGAGAAATTGCCAACAAAACGATCCGCAGTAGCCAGATTTTTGTATTTAAAAATTGGTACAACTCAAAGAAGATCTGTCAGAATAATAATAAAAAAAAACACACATAGAAGAAAGTTTTGTGAAAATCAAATGTTAAAGTTAACTTAGCAAAAAAAAAAAACTAACTAAAACTAATAAAATGGACAATTTTCAAGAAGAAATGGTAAGAAAAAATCTGGAAATTGAGATTCTATAAAAAAAAGTTCATTTAACAATTGCTTCAAGGAGGGGGTTTGTTCGTAGACTACTACATTAACATGTGGTGTTGAAGCGGACTTGAAGATCGCCTCAATTCTTTATATACCTGAATCGAGTTGAAATGAGCTTAATTTGACTCGATTCCCATCGGAGATCGGAGTCGAGTCAAAATTTGAGAAGAAAAACCTGTGTGGAGGAGTTGCTTTAACAGATAATGCATTATGGTCTGTTTATTTGCATGTTTGTGTACAAAAAATATAGTTTTGTTTTAATAAAATTACAAAAAAATGGACATGGAGTAGGTAGCATATTCTTATATGGTGCTGAACTAATCAGTTCTTCATTGTTTAACACGAATCAAACTATCTCATTTGCACTTCACACATCGAAAACATCGAAACACCATTTGCATTTTAGAAAGTGATGTCATACTTAATTATTTTTAAATCTTCTTGTGCGGTGGAAACACCATAAAGATTTATTTAATCTAAACTGAGATAAACCTTTGGTGGAAACATAGCAAAACATAATTATCTTTTCTATTGTTTTCTCTTGCAAAATAAGCCCAGTTAGTCCATTTTCATTAACAAAACTAAATAATATCAACAGTAATAGATTGATTTTTCCCCAATGGAAAATACACATAATTCCAAATGCACAACTACTCAACGAACACAGCCATCGAGATACAAATGCAATATCAATCGTACCAACATTTGAGAACGAAATCACATAAGATCCATTCGAGACTCATATAAATGTCAAAAACCCATCCATAGTAAGATTCTACTCTAACTTTTATCGGTGTTATTCATACTATGGATATTGTTTTTGTTATTCGTGTAAAATCCTACTATACTATGGATAGATTTTCCAACAAAACACGGCTTATGCCAGAAGATTATCTTTCTAATAAAGTAAAGTTTCATGACAATTTAAAAACAATTATTTTTTTTGTATACTATTTCATACATAGTTCGATTCACAGACAAAAACGCCATTTGTGTCATAGCATCACTTTCAATGATAACTTTCGAGGTCCAAAAATAGGAAACAAATAATTTATTTTAGTTGGTTATGTTTCCATTGAAAATGAGGCAAAATCCAGAAGGAAGAAAATAATACAAACTTTTATCAATACGCTAGAGACACTGATTTATGTAACTTACCCACAACACCACCATTAAATGGCTCTTTAGTCAATAATTGAGCATTATCATTAGGATGATTCACAGCCAATTTCGTTCGACGATAATGTAAAAAATTTTTCAATGTCACATCACCATCTTGAGAGAAATCAATTTCATTCGATTCATTCCATACAACAACCCCAACCAAAGCGATAAAAATATTCAAAGGTTCATAGAGCTGAAAAATAAAATAAAAATAAATTAATAAAAAGATTAAAAACAAAATAGTGTCAATCAATCTTTTTTTTTTTTTTGATTTTGAATTCTTACCGCATTAACAATATTAGCCAAATCCTTACAATGTCTATGGACTTTCTTCATATTCTCACCCAATGATTTATAAACTTTAATATCAACAACTATAACCAGTTCGACGAACGATGAATGTTTGTTGGCATTGAAAGGTCCACGAATTATATTATTATCAATGCTGTTCGATCTTTTGTACTGTGAAAGAAAAATATTTAATATTTTTATTTTTTGGTGCATTGATCTTCTTGAAGGCTTATAAGAGACGAGGTAAAGAAACTTACTCGTAAGATTCGATTAAACTCAGAGCCATCGATTCGGTTTTGAATGTTATCCCAGTTTTGAGGCCGTTCGTTCGTTTCGTGAATGTGATTTGATTCACTATTGTATCCACATGTTGCATTTTGTAAGATGTCAGCGTGTCTGAAAGTGAGATTAAAAGTTTCAATGGTTATCTAGGTAGTAACTTATTTAAAGTGATCTTAATATTTTTATTTATATTAAACTAGCGGCCCGTCCCGGCTTCGCACGGATAGACATAAATAGGAACAGATAATGTAGCTTTCTAATGAAAAAAGAATCATTAAAATCGGTCCAGTACTTTTTGAATTTATTCGTTACATACAAAAATACAAATCTTTCCTCTTTGTTTGTAATATTAGTGTAGATTTGGTAACCCATATTATGCCAAGACACAGTGTGAGCATTAGAATAGGATATGAGGGTTTATAAAGACGTTTTGCACTGATTAATATTGAAGTTACTGGAAATGATAGGGCGTGGTTAGGGATTCTACATTCACGTTTAAAAGTATCTGTGCACTTGATAGATAGTACGACCGAAGTTGGGCTTGAGGGTATACTGACGAATAATGCCTGGAGGCGTGAGTATTACGGTTGAATAGTTTGAAAGGAGGAATGCAACTAACTTTTTCACTTAAGTATAATACGGAAAAAAATTGAAGACAATACTCTTCCTGAAATACTATTCAAGAAAAACATACAAGTTATTGGGCAACAAGCTGAAAGCTATTAGTTATACTGAAGCTTTAAACGAATATTAGGAGTTGAAAGCCAAATCAAAAGGGTAGACAAACTTCTTGAAACGTCTAAAGAAACTTAAATATCTTGCGACATTTTTTAGGCCAAATCGTGTATGCGATCCTTAAAGAAGAGGTGGTTGAAGATACACATACCGAAATTTTCGAAATGTTCAGCTCTGTATGTTCAGATACTGACGACAGCGAAGCAGATAAGTGGATTAGATTAGATGTTTCAGACAGGGGATAAGTAATAAACATAAAAAAAGTTTTGGAGACTAGACATAGCCCTGGGGCACACAAGCATTTACTTAGGAATCCATTCAATCCAATACAATACAACATGTATTGAGGGGTCTGAAAGGTAATTTCAAATCCAATGAAGGATAGATTCATCTAAAATGAAGGCATGCAATTTCTATAAGAAAGCCTGATGTCAAACTTTTTAAAATGTTTTTGAAATATCGAGCGAAATAATGTTACTTGCTTTAAAACGATGTAAGGATTTGTTCCACTATTCTTTCAGATAAACATTGAGATGGATCACCAGTGGACCTATTGCCATACCTCCAGTCTTTAAGCTTTCGTATTTCAAAATATTTCTTAGGTTAAGAAATGAGTGTTTTCGTGATCTTGAAAGTAGGGCGTTAGTGCAATCGGTTCATAATTTGAGGGAGAAGAGGATTCACATTTTTTGGGGATTGACAGAACAAATAATGCTCCTTTCATCTTCTCAGAACGGGGCCTGAAGAGTAAGACAGATGAAAAAGCTTTCATTGTGGTTTTGCCAAAACACCTGTTTAGAAATAAAGCGGAGATACCAACCGGACTAGCGGATTTTTCTATGTTAAGATGTTTTAGAACTTTTAAAATAAGAGTACGAAAAAAGATTGGTCTCATAGAAAAAATTTTGATCGTAATTTTTGGCCGTGTATAAATTTGGTCCGTCGAATATGGGCGGTCCAGGCCTTCCGGACATTGCAGAATTGTTGGCCATGTATAAATGTGTCCCGTTGAATAGGCGTTCCTGTCTTGCTTGAAATTTTTTCGGGAACCTCCAAAACCATAACGCCTTAAATGTCATAAAGCCCAAAATTGGTCCCATAGACCAAAGATTGAAAAACAAATCGCCAAAAAATCCAAAGCGAATGTCGTAACGGCCAAATACATTTTTAATAAAAGAACGCCCAAATTGTTAGTGATCGTTTTGACGAGAAGAATTTTGAATTTGGGTTTTAGGCTTTGTGACATTTATTTTTGGCATTATGAAGATTATGATTTCTATCGTTTCTTATGTCTTATCACCCAACGAAATATAACTGAAATCATAAAATGACAAAAAGCCCAAAAAGAGAAACGTCACAAAATAAAATGTCATATTATAACTTTTAATGTCGTAAAGCCCAAATTTAGAAATGTCATAACGCCTTAAATTGTTTATTTAGCAAACATTTTGGGTGGTTGCGGGCTCTGAGACGCTTATAAACAGTGAGGTGTATGTATATGGGGGTGCAAATTGCCGCCCTGCAACCCTCTTGCTACGGCTCATTTTCACTTTCTTAAAACGAAATAATACCAAACGTGTTTGTTACGATTTCTTGACGTTTTGATTTTTTGAGCGATCAATTTAAAACTCAAAATGTCTTAGTGCTCAAAATAAACAAAAATTTTGTCAGAATGCCCAAATGTTGAAACACATAACATTTTTCGGGCGATATGTTGATAAGTAATTTAGGCGTTATGATATTTTAAAATGGACATTGATTTTGGGCTTTTGGCATTTTCGTCTGAAAAAGAGCCAATTTTGGGCGATATGACATTTTTAATATTTTGGCGTTATCTATTTTATTGGGGAATAAAACCGAACGCTTCTTTTTATATGAAATGTTATAAAACCAAAAAAAAGTTTTAACGCTCAAGAATTCAGTAGCATTGCCCAAATCATACAACAAAATGTTAATAAAATTGTTTTGGGCGCTATGACATTTTTAATTCTGGGCGATATGTTTTTCGACGAAAAGACCTTACTTCCCTTAGTTGAGTTGGCAACGGAAAACAACCTCAATAACCCAGCACTGCAAAACAACGCCAATTTCGAGGAAGCATAGTTCAGTTAAAGATCCTAAAATAATTGTTGCGACCGAACTAGTTGGCTCGATTTGCCAAGGTTCTCTAAGGAGATCTTTCTTTAACTAGAGAGTTTTGACACAAGAAAATAGCAGAAATAATGAATGGTCAAATGGGCCTAGAGGAAATATAACACTAATGGTGTTCTTACAACTTTTTTATCAAATGGAATTTAAAGAATCCTCATTTTCGTGAAGGTGTTAAAATAACTTTATTTAGAAGATCATTCGTTTTGGGTCAACTTTTGTTTGTCCAACCAATTGTTTGCTTATTTACGAGTATCTTCATGTTCAAATGTAGTTTTAGGTTTTGGTAAACAAGAGGAACAAATATAAAAGCCAAAAGATTCAAATCGAAATGGGAACGAGTGGTGAGTGGCGTCTACCTATTATATTTTTGTGAATGAAAACGAATGATTTTTTGTTTTTAGCAAATATTTAAACAAAACTGAAAGTGAACATGACACGGAACGACAAACATCCATCGGTGATGATAGGTGGCAATTGGCGGAGGTGGTAAGAAAACAAATCGTTTCGATTTCGTTTGGAAGCAAACACAAGATAATTCAAAATTGTTTACGCAAATAGAATTAGAACAAAAATAACGATGGGTGCTACTTGGATGGACAGGTATAGCTTCAAACTTACATATAATATAAGATACAAAATCTAACTAGAGGCGAATAAGGTGGAAAGAAGTACTTTATTGATTTTCTTTACATACAAAATAAACTGCAGCATTTGAGAAAATGTTTTGAATAATGAATCAATGACTGCATTCATACAAAATTTAATTTTTTGAGTATTCCTTTGTATCTTGAATAACACAAAACGAAACCAATTCATCACTTTCAACAAACAAATCAATTAGAATAAATAATGTGAATGAGTACACTTTATGTAGACACATATGTACATATGTATCTTTTTTGTTTGGACAAAATAAACAAATGCAACTGCAAATTGAAATTGGAAAGTTAAAATTGGAAGAAGTGATGAAGAATTGGACTTGAAGCAAAAATCAGTAAATTAAATTAGGTTAAATTTAAGTCTTAAACTGAAATAATTGAGATAATGTAAGTTTAAGAACTATTTTAGACTTCTACATGTGGTATGTTCTGCATTTTGATTGGAATCGAATTGAAACGAAATCAGTTTTCAATTTTTTGTGAATTGAAATTCATCATGTTCTAAGTTTCAACAGATTTTGAAAGTTTTATTGATTTTTGATTTATCTCTTAAGTATATTTTTATGAATATGCATTTTAACAGGATTTAAGGTGAGGTGATTTTAACAGGAAACAAAACTTTAAAGACTAAACTTTAAAAACGGAGAACGAAATGCATATTCACTATAGTTAAATAAAACCTAATATTTACTACATTGGCATTTCATTTTGGGGCAGAATCTTATATACAGAAGTTCATTTGTTGGATTTTTAAAGACAAGAAACTATTTGACAGAAATTAACAACATCTGGATTAAGATTAGGGGATTTAAAATTTGGAACGGAACTTTCTATTTTTGTGTATTAAAAAATAAGAGCGGGAATTCCTATATAGTAAAAATTTAACGAACAGAAAACCAATTTTTTGATTTAATTCAACACTGGACTTTTTAGAAATTAATCCAAATCATAGGAACATGTGTCGAAGCAAATTAAAAATCCGATAAGCGTTGAGTTATGTTAACTTAAGTTTATATCTCTTTTAGTATCTACTGATTTTTATATTAGTTTTTACTTTTGTAATGAGTATTTTGGATACATATACATAAAGGGTGTCCCAAAATTAACGCAAGATTTGAGTTTGCCGCCATTTGTGCAGTGAAGTGTTGGCAGCCCTGAAAAAAAGCAATTTGACAGCTAACAGTATAGGGTTATTAAAAATGGAGCGTTACACGAGAGAACAACGTGTCTTCATTATTAAAGAATATTTCAAAAATAGTGAAAGCTTGGCGGCTGCAGAATTGCAAATTTCAAGAACCTCTCTACAGCGTATACTCACCAAAGATCTGTGTCTTCATGCTTACAAAATTCAATTAACACAACAAATGAAGCCTAATGACCATGGACAGAGAAGAGAGTTCGTTGAATGGATTTTTGAACATCAACAAATGGACCCTGATTTTTCGAGCAAAATCATCCTAAGCGATGAAGCACATTTTCATCTTGATGGCTTTGTCAATCGCCAAAATTGCCGCATTTGGGGTTCGGAGAACCCACATGTGATTGTCGAAAAACAAATGCATCCACAACGCGTGACTGTATGGTGTGGATTTTGGGCTGGAGGCATAATTGGGCCATATTTTTTTGAAAATGATGCTGGTCAAGCAGTGACTGTTACTGGTGCTCGATATCGCGACATGATTACACAGTTCTTTCTGCCAAAATTGGATGATATTGATGTGTCCAATATGTGGTTTCAACAAGACGGTGCCACATGTCATACAGCCCGTGAAACAATTCAATTACTGCATGAGACATTTCCAGGTCGTGTACTCTCTCGTTTCGGTGATCAAAATTGGCCTCCTAGATCGTGTGATTTAACACCATTAGACTTCTTTTTATGGGGTTATTTGAAATCACAAGTCTATGTCAACAAGCCCACAACCACCCGTGCATTAAAGGAGGAGATTCAACGCTGCATCAACGAAATTCAGCCACATTTATGCAGAATGGTCATGGAAAATTTCAACACAAGAGTGCGCATGTGCATGCAAAGCCGTGGAGGCCATTTGTCCGATGTGTTATTCCATACATAACCCTATCCTATGTACTTTACGAGTCAATAAAAATATTTTTTTTCTATTTAATTCAAATCTTGCGTTAATTTTGGGACACCATTTATATGTAGATTACAAAAATTTCTTTTTACGTAATTTTAATTCGTTTCGTAATTAAATTTGTTTGTTCAAAAACAAAGAAATGTACATATAAAAGTATACAATCTTTTTTTTTTTAATCCAAAACATAACTTGCACTTTACAAATTAAGTATAAAATTTTAGTTAAGACTCCATAAAAACGGGATAGGATTTGACCATATGAATTGAAATTCAAATCAATAACAATATTTGCACTTGCATCAACAATATTTGAGAATAGCAGTATTGCTTCCACTCTCTTCAAATTTCTTCACACTTTTACTTATTATTCGACCAACAACGCTATGTTTTTCGATTATGAGTTAAGCGTTGTCCAATATTTAAACGACAAATATTTAGCTAATCTTATGACACTTCAAATGACAGCTGAGTTTGACAGATGTAAAAGTAACGAAACAAAACAAAATGTGTAAACAACGAAATGAATGACTCTGTAAAAGTGTTGGTACTGTCACTTACAAAACTCGAACAAGCATAACAAATTTTAAGTCCTAAGCAATTTTAATTGTACTTAAAAACTACATACGTATGTACTTAGGTCTGGTTTGAGTTTGATTGGTCTAAAAAAAATCCATGTTTTCGATTTCATAAGAGTAATAAACACATTTTTGGACTGGCAGAGTTAAATAAATATTTTGACAGATTATAATTGGTTAATTTTGACAGATGTTGAAACATAATATGTCAGTTCCAACCAAACAAAATCTTATTGAGATCTCAATGTCACTTAAACAGAGGCAATTTCATTTTTTGGATAATAACTCTCAGCCGGAAAAAAAAAAATTGTTTCTTGTAGGTGAGATCATTTCAATCAATTGTATGTTGAAAGTTGAAAAAATATTAAAGATTTAGGAAATGCAGATTCGAAGACAATCATCTTTAGTGATGAGGCACATTTTCACCTTTGTGGATTCGTCAATAAGCAGAATTGCTACATTTAGGGCGAATGATAATCCAAGAGTGATTGTCGAAAAACCAATGCACCCACAAAAATTTAATGTTTAGTTCGGTTTATGGGCTAGCGGCATCATCGGGCCGTACTTTTTTCCAAAATGAGGCCGGAAAGCACTTACTGTGTGAATGGCGTTCGTGAGATGATAACAAACTTTTTATAGCCGGAATCGGAAGATATGGATGCGGACGATATGTGATTTCAACAGGACGGTGGCGATGTCAGTTGCCCGCCATGGCCTGGCCATGCCATTTGACACCGTTGGAATTCTTTCTTTAGGGTTATTTGAAAAAAAGGTGTAGGTACGTCGATAAGTCAGCAACAATTCAAGTGCTAAAGGATGAGATAATTCGGCATATTAACGGCGGGCCATCGGATGGAGGTGTGCCTCCGAGGTCGCGGCGGCCATTTGCCTGATGTTTTGTTCCATACATAATGGAACCATACTAATATTATCAATACAAAAAGAAATAACAATCAGCCCTATCGTTCCATCGTAATGGGAAATTTTTACGAATCCCGAAAAACTGTATCATGAAATCCGTTCGTAATGCAAAATTGTATGAGATATTCCACTACGAACGGATTTCATGATACAGTTTTTCGGGATTCGTAAAAACTTCCGATTACGATGGAATTCATGATAGGGCTGAATAGTTTCCTACAAAATATGTGCTTTTTTGTAGTACCCGTGGCATGATGGTTAGTGCGTTGGACTGTCATGCCAGAGGTCTTGGGTTCGATCGCTGCCTTTCCCATCTAAAGTTTTTTCACGGGTACTGCCTCTTGCGAGGAATTGACACATTCTCCAAGAGTAATTCCTGTCATGAAATGTGCTTTCTCAAATTCTCTCAAAATTGAGAGTTGTAAGTCACTAGGCCCTAGTTCTCAATGGATTGTAGCGCCACCCAATTATTATTATTATGTTGTGCTTTATTCAAAATCATCATCGACGCTTAAAATTTACCAAAACCTTAATTTTGACAAGTAGATGGCATTAGTAGCTTTGACAGATGTCATCAAGTAAATAAAGATTGTGGAGATATGAAGAATATATCTAATATGATCTAGAAGTGGCACTAACTTTTTTGAAGACAAAAAAAATGCAACTTATTTAAGAAGGAAAGAGGGGAAGACGTATGTATGTAAGTTAATTTTCATCGACAGGATAATTAAAAAACAAAAAAACAACACTGAAACATTTTTATTGACGATAAGAATTACTTTTCGAAAATTTTGAAATTGCAGTAACTTCACATAGATTTGTTTTAGCACGTTTTGGGAACAGATTTAAGATTGAAACATAATTATTTAAGACAGTTGTCAGAGAAAATGTCGTAAATCAAAGAAATACCGTTTTCGAAAGCACAAGTTGTACAATATTTCTTTTTTCAAATTCCGACACATGAATATGTTCTCCTCAAAATGTCAACTTCATTTAAGTGAGGTAAGTTTACGACTGGTTATGTTTTTCAAAAGTATAAAAAAGTGTAGTAAACAAAACCATAAATTCCAACACTCCTAACTTTAGGCATAACATAAATAGGTTTTCATTGTATTCTCTTTTCATTATTTTATATAGCCATTTAAGTGACTCTTTCTATCTTTAAAAATAATAAAAACCAACAAAATACTTACTTGAATAAAAAGTGATCATCCTGAATTCGTCCATCAACACCGGAATGTATGAAATAAGTATCCATACCATCGTGTACAACACCATTTACACCTCCGTTACAAGTCGAAATAGCTACCTTGGATTCTGGTTTGCCTCTAATGATACCCTATGTAAATGCAAAAAAAAGAATAATATTTTTATGACACATTAGCATTATTGTTGTTAACTTAAAAATACACCACCATCATCTGACCGAACATCAACATTCAACATTCTAAAGTCAGTTCAGTAGTCAAGTCAGCTTCATAATAATATGAGTAAAAGTACTTACTTGATAATGGCATAGGTCTATATCAGTCTTTGTAAAATTTTGTACTATGTCCCTAATGCCATGTTGTGCTGTGGTATCTTGATAGCGCAAAAAGTGACCATCCGGTATAAGTCGTTCATTTAAATGTAGGTCGGCAGTTATCCTTTGGCCTAGATGATGATATGATAGTGTGATATGAGGCACATGTAGTCCACTCTGAAAAATTAAAAATACGTTTTATATTAAAACTCAACAAAACTCTACAGTGATGTGCAAAATTATTTTTTGGAAAATGATTTGTATGGGATTTTTAATTCGGTAGTTTGATGCAAAGGGGTCAACATTTTCTTCATAATTTTAATTTTTCTTTTTTTTAGTAACCTATAAGACAAACTTGAGAGAATACTAAATTGAACTACATTTACATTTTGTTAAACCATTCGATTATCCTTCCACATAGCTTATCGGTGTCCTTTTATTGCGAACGAAGCTAAGACTGCACCAGACTTGTATTGTCATAGAAGGTTGACTGTTTTTATCAAGGAGCATGATCTCGATTTGTTTTTTTCAAACCAATCAGAACGAATATAAACCAATATGATTTTTTATTCGTTTTGGTTTAAAACAGTTTGACCAAAAAATCTATTTGGATGCCAATTGGGCCAGAATGTAGAATAATGTTAAAATTAACATAAGTGACGTAGCTAAATGTAGTTTTTCTTCTACTAATAAACACTCAAAAGCACTGACATATTTCTCTATACATTTTAATATGTTGCTGCACGGAAAAGTTTAAAGTTGGTGCGTTCTGTTCGTAACATTGAATTTGTGTGTATTTAATATTTTGACAGCTATTCCAGTTGCATCTTCGTATCCAGTGTTCAGCCGGTAAAGACCCATAAAGCCACCACTATCTCGCACCTGAAGAAGGCTTTAACCAGATATATCCTAAGAAATGTGCTATGAAAATCGCACTGGAAATACCCAATCTGTGAGCATGAAGCTGGTGCTTTTTTGTGAGACATTATAATCTACACCAAAAAAATCTGCACACTTTGTGATTCTAAATATATTGAAAGTTAATATTTTTTTTAAAATTAGGAAGTCATTTTTGTTTGACCCACATCGTACTTCCAGCTTTTAAATTTTTTAAGTTAAGGGGACCTACAATTTTATGCCCATAGATAATAAAGATAATAATTCTCTTTAAAGGAGTTTTCAATTCCTCACAAGGATTCCTTATACACAGAATTAATTCATCCGTAATTCTTAAATACGAGTATTAAGAATCAATTCTAAAGCACACAGACTACACAATTACACATCCTCCAACTGCAATTCAACAGAAACTTACAGAAATACGAGACGGTCCACTTTTATGGATCAAAAACAAATGAAGGGGTTGGTGGAGCTCTGTACTCTGAACTACTGAAATTAAGTGCCCTTCAAAATCTTTGTAGCGTGTTCCAGGTGGAACTTTAGCTGATAAAAGAAGTCTTGCCCTGGCTTAAGGAAAACGTGATATCAATACCTGATATCTATATTTTCTCAGATAGTCAGGCCGATATCAAATATCTGTCTCTATAATCTCCATAACAGTCCCTAACTGACGATTACTCTAAAGGAGATGGCACAACAGTTTAACATTCAACTTTTTTGGGTGCCGGGCTATAGTGACATTCCAGGAAATTGTAAGGCAGATAAACTCCCTAGAAATGGTACAGTACAACCCATTCTACCACGTTTGGCTAATGCTGACATACCAATCGCTACATATAAACTATTCCTAATGCAAGACGCTATAAGGAAGCAAACATTAGGTGAAATAACACCACCTGGTGTCAGTTCACAAAAATCATCTGGCTTACACTAGATTTAAAGAGCTCAAAGTTATTGCTATCTCTAAGCAGATCGCATATAAGCTCGGTATCGTAACCATGCACTGCCTTAAAGAAAAGCACGCCACTCGGCTATGCATATTCTCAAATGACGTTTGCAGAAGCTGTGTGGATGAGGAAGAGGAGGAAACAGTTCTTCGCTTCCTTTGTATATGCCCTGCTTTAGCTCAAAAACGCAAAAATTACCTCGAAGAATTCTTCTAATGGGTGATTTTTTTGAGGTTAGGATTTTCATGCATTAGAATTTGACAGATCACGCGGGATTTCAGACATGGTGTCAAAGAGAAAGATGCTCAGTATGCTTTGACATTTCATCATGAATAGACTTACTAACGAGCAACGCTTGCAAATCATTGAATTTTATTACCAAAATCAGTGTTCGGTTCGAAATGTGTTTCGCGCTTTTTTATCGACAAATTTTGTTCAGCGATGAGGCTCATTTCTGGTTGAATGAATAATAATGAATAAGCAAAATTGCCGCATTTGGAGTGAAGAGCAACCAGAAGCCGTTCAAGAACTGCCTATGCATCCCGAAAAATGCACTGTTTGGTGTGGTTTGTACGCTGGTGGAATCATTGGACCGTATTTTTTCAAAGATGCTGTTGGACGCAACGTTACGGTGAATGGCGATCGCTATCGTTCAATGCTAACAAACTTTTTGTTGAACTGAACTTGGTTGACATGTGGTTTCAACAAGATGGCGCTACATGCCACACAGCTCGCGATTCTATGGCCATTTTGAGGGAAAACTTCGGAGAACAATTCATCTCAAGGAATGGACCGGTAAGTTGGCCACCAAGATCATGCGATTTGACGCCTTTAGACTATTTTTTGTGGGGCTACGTCAAGTCTAAAGTCTACACAAATAAGCCAGCAACTAGCTTTGGAAGACAACATTTCCGAAGAAATTCGGGCTATTCCGGCCAAATTGCTCGAAAAAGTTACCCAAAATTGGACTTTCCGAATGGACCACCTAAGACGCAGCCGCGGTCAACATTTAAATGAAATTATCTTCAAAAAGTAAATGTCATGGACCAATCTAACGTTTCAAATAAAGAATCGATGAGATTTTGCAAATTTTATGCGTTTTTTTTTTAAAAAAAGTTCTCAAGCTCTTAAAAAATCACCCGATATAATAATCATTTTTTTACTTTTCGTAGGAGACTCAAACTGGTTTCATTGAGCTTAGAAGAATGGGCCATTAAACTGGCCTAATAGTGTCCTAATTCATCACGGATACCCACTTTAACCTAACCTAACCTAGTCTCGAACGGAACTCTTACTATTGACACAAAAAAAGGTAATAAATTGAAATTGTGTTTTTCAATTTAAGACTTCCTTGGATATCAGTGAAAAATACTCATCACATTCAGTCATGAATTTTTTGGAACAAATGAATTAATTTTTTGCACCTTCCTGTAATGACATTTTCGGTGTTTTCTGATTATTAAAGAAAATGAAATCTGAAATTTGATCCGACAAATGAAACATCGAATAAGAACATGCGATGAAATTTTGGAAAATTAAATCTATGAAACCGTTAATGATGTGCGGCTGAGATGGTTTTGCGGTTTATATAAGAACATCCTTCCTTTCTCTAACAGGTATTCCAAATCCAATCCAACAAAGGAGTTAGAATTTTTGGAGGATGTGGTGCTAATTTTATACGCTCAACTCATGTTAGTTCCCATGATATGGCAGGTTTAGAGGTAAGGTATATATATCGTGACTTTATATAATGGAGCGGCAGCAAGCGTCAGCTGTTGCAGGTATATCTTCTGGTTTATCGGTGTCACACACCACACAATGATATTGATATACATACGACGACGACGCACGACGACGATATACTGACTTTTGGGTGTTTTCACTTTATTTTGCGATGAGGTCTAATTAAAGTGCCTGCCTGTTAGTTAACACACTCAGCGACAGAATATTCGGTTTTGGTGACAGAGTACCGGGTGTTGTTGATGAGGATGATGATGATGATGAGTTTTAATTAAGCTATCAGCTTTAATTGCTCATCATCGCATTGCAATCACACTGGATGGAACTAGAACTAGAACTGGGATCGTTCAGTGTGGAAATTAATATTATCTTACGTAATATTCTAGGTGGTTTTTAGTAGAGGTTTAGGGTGGTAGAATTTTAGTTCATTCGTAACCAAAATGTGGGAATTTATGTAGTGTAATAGAAAATTCTTCCACTTAATGAGTTCGATAGTTACCTACTATAAATTTTAATCAATTTGTTTTTATTAGGGCTTGAAAATCGATGGTATAGTTACCCTGTTACACAAAATCAATACTAATTAAAGTCTAATATGAAACTACACAAAACAAAGAATGATTCAAATAAAGAGTGTTTCTATATTGATGCAAGATTTGAATTAGTGTAGCAAGAAGTTTAAAACTAGAAAAAGTGGTTATTTTTTAATGTACCAACACGGCATCAAAACACCAAAACATCTTTTTATCGATCTCAAAGCCGCGTGTGACAGCATGTATAGGGAAGAGCTTTACAGCGTAATGTTTAATTTTGGGCATTCGTGTCAAACTTGTCCGTTTGTGTAGAATGACGATGAAGAATGCACGCTGCTCTATCAAGGTCATAAAAGATCTCACTGATGCGTCAGATGCCAAAAAAGGATTTAGGAGAAGGTGGTGTATTGTCATGCGACTTCTTCAACATCTTTCTGGAAAGAATTGTGCAGAACTCATCTGTCAATACTAGAGGCACAATCTTCCAAAGGTCTATCCAATTACTTGGCTAAGCCGATGATATTGACAAAATTGACAGAGAAGATATGCTTAGTAGCCAATGAGGGCAAGACCAAGTATATGCTGTCATCAAAAAAGGACATTAAACGACAACGTGTTGGACAAAACGTCACCATGGACATCTATACCTTCAAGGTAGTTGAGGACTTTGTTTACCTAGGCACTGCTATAAATTCAGACAAGGAAACAAGCACTGAAATCAAACGAAAAATAACTCTTGCAAATCGCTGCTTCTTTGACTTAGAAGGCAATTGAGTAGTACAGTCTTCTCTCGGTGATTTTTGGACCCGTCTGTAAAGATGAAGAATGGAGGAGAAGATACAACGACGAACGGTAAAGGATATACTGGCCTGGTTAAAAGAATAAAATACCGCGACTGAGGTGGAGATCGCAGGTGAAAGAAGACCTCAATAAACTTGGAGTACGAAACTGGAGACAGCTAGCTAGGGACCGAGCTGGCTGGAGACGTATGTTGGTTGAGACCCAGGTCCGTTCTGGACTGTAACGCCATCTTAAGTAAATAAGTAATATCGGGTGATTTTTTTGCGGTTAGGATTTTCATGCATTAGTATTTGACAGATCACGCGGGATTTCAGACATGGTGTCAAAGAGAAAGATGCTCAGTATGCTTTGACATTTCATCATGAATAGACTTACTAACGAGCAACGCTTGCAAATCATTGAATTTTATTACCAAAATCAGTGTTCGGTTCGAAATGTGTTTCGCGCTTTACGCAAATTTTATGCGTTTTTTTTTAAAAAAAAGTTCTCAAGCTCTTAAAAAATCACCCATTATATTAAACAATGTCCTCTTTTCAATGGAGGACAATAAATACATAATGGGTGATTTTTTAAGAGCTTGAGAACTTTTTTTTAAAAAAAAACGCATAAAATTTGCGTAAAGCGCGAAACACATTTCGAACCGAACACTGATTTTGGTAATAAAATTCAATGATTTGCAAGCGTTGCTCGTTAGTAAGTCTATTCATGATGAAATGTCAAAGCATACTGAGAATCTTTCTTTTTGACACCATGTCTGAAATCCCGCGTGATCTGTCAAATACTAATGCATGAAAATCCTAACCTAAAAAAAATCACCCGATACAAGAAAGACACAAATTATTTAATTCCTGACTTTCGTGGTCTTATGACTTGTCTCACTGTTTAGGGGACAAAATCTTTACTTTTGTGGAAAAAGTTGATTATGGCATTTGACATATCAAAAGTATTCAAAAATGTGAACATTTGGGGTCGATAGTTGTTTTTTTCGTTGGATTAGAAATTACCTTTCACTTCAATAAGTATTGGAGCGTTTTAAATCCGATATCCACAAAATAAAGACTGGTGTGCCCCAAGGGTCTGTTCTGTGTCCGACACTTATTTTTAAGTTCATAAACTATTTTTTTTTCAGATTTTCAAATTCGTTTTTAGGTTCACATTCTTGTATAATAAGCTCATTAAATTCTTCATCTTGACAACATTGTCAATAAGGAATCAAAATCTGGGTTGTATTTAATGCTTCGAAAACTCAATGTTGTCTACTGTCACTTATGTTTAACCCTCTGTCCTATCCTATCCTTCTTTTTTCTTTGCTCGCACTGTTATACAGTATTCCCAGCTTAATTGCACTGTCCGATTTTTTAAGATTTTTTGAACAATTATCTGAGTGGTTAAATAAATGGCATCCCGTTTAAATGATCAACTTGTTCAATTTAAGTGAAAACTGCTTCATCGCAACAGTTTTTCAATTAAAAGATAAAACATTCATCTCAATTTATGTCACCGAGGAACGTGCGTCGCCACAATCAAAACTGAAAAGGAAAATGACAGAACAAAAATAACAGGGAGCTGTCACTTTGTAATTTGTTATGAAGTGTGTAGTGCTGCCAATTTCAGTGCTTCCAAGTTACAAAAAGTTACTACGATTATTAATAAATTTATTGATGTTGGCTTGTTTCAGTTTGTTAGTTGCGTTTTTTTTTTTAAGATCAATTAAGCCAGTAATTCAATTAAACAGGGTTTAATTAACCGAACAAAAGTTTTACGGTAAACGCAACTCTAGAAAGTCAAAAACTTCACTCAAAATGATGTTTCTAAAATGCTGAAGTCCACGACCGAAATACTTTTACATACAATTTTGAAATCTAAGGAAAGTTAACGCTAAATTTTTTTTCGTCAACAAATTTTTGATAACTTAAAGCTCTTAAAAACGCTTTTTGCGCTATTACTGCATCAATAATTAGTTTCGAAAAACCTCTTTTCAGGTAACAGCGAATGAAGACTAACTCAGGATTATAAAAACTAATATATTTCATCCACAAATCAGTTTCACGTAATATCTTTTGGTCACACTTAAGACTTAACTCACCTCTGTATCCAATGTACTTTTAATTGCTCTTTTATGTCGCTCATTATATAACTCCGGTTTGATTACCGCATGATTTGAGAATTCATGCACCGATTGAAAAAAATCATGTGCACTATTGTGTCCTGAAACAAAAAGAAAAAAGGGAAAGATTAATACCAATTTCTATTAATAAAACCGAATAAGCTATCAATTAATTTTAACTCAAATGATCTAAAAATATAACATAAAACATTTTTGGTCTTAAAATAAAAATATTAAATGTACCACATTTTGTTCTCTAAGGTACATTATACGAGTTAGTGACATAATAATTAATGACATTAAGGAAGCTTATAAGAGTAACAAGCAACCATGTGTAAATGTTTCATGTGTTTGCTTTCGAAAAACAAAAATGACATCGAAAAGAAGCACCACATATCGTTTATCGCATAAGTTGAATTTTCTTCAACGAGCTGTCACATATTACGACCATATTTGTCACGGTATACTTAATCTGACTTACGATATTGCATATGGTTTTGAAAGTTATCAGATTTTTTCTTTATATTTTTGCTGTTCGTTGATAGGTGGGTCATTTTTATTCGCTTTGGTTTAAAGACGAAGAATTAAGAATTATAAGTATATATAGATTTAGATTGGTGACAGTTTATAAAAAGTGTCATATGAAAATTCTTTAACCAAAAAAAAGGGGGATATAAAAGTAAAATGCATCTGTCAAAGTGACATCTTAAAGTAAACTTAATTGATGTGAGGATACAACTAAGGGAACATAG